>OU611988.1:11958750-12606666 GCA_914767915.1 Agriopis aurantiaria
GATAAGGCCATTTGCATCTGTTATACAATTGTTAACTGATAAAAAACAAAACAAAAAAAAAAAAACATACAGTCGAATTGATAACCGCCTCTTTTTGGAAGTCGGTTGAAAAAACAGAATGTTTAACTTTTTTTTTACACATATGAAAAGATTTACTTTTGGCCATCAACTCGCCCGATGGTAAGCGACGTTGTGGCCAAGGATGGAACAGGCCCTGATTACATTTTGACACAAGGTGAAATCAAGGCTGGAAGAACAAGAGAATACCTAATGACTACTACCCAAGAGCGAAGCCAGGTCCTGTGGTGGGGGCACTGCCCTTCCCTTCTCCAGCAGAGTGTGGGTAAGCGCTCGTTTGGAGAGCTTCCGTACTGAATGAGTAAATAATTGCATATGCCACTGACCGGGTTGAGGGGTCCCCAGAAGAAAATCCTGGCTACGTCCTTGCTGTACTGCCTTCTATAAGTACTTATGTAGTAAGTACGTGCCTACTATTTATTATGTGTCAAGTCGTATACGACCTATAGGGTCATTGAGATTGGATAACAAAAGACTCGTGGGTTATTGTATTGAGCAACTCAATACACGCACGGCCTCATCTATCCGTTCGTTACCCGTAAATGAAAAGCTATACATACAATTATCAAAAGCTGTCTGTAGCTTGTGAGGAACGCCTCTTCCTTTACTAGTGCAGAACAAGTTGCATATAAAGAGTGGAATCAAATTCTGCAAGGAACCGTTGACCAAGGTATGGTGGAATCTAAAGTTTGTAATGAAATTTCGAGCATTGTGTTTTGTAAGATATCGATAATGGATAACTTATGCTAGTTCTTTCAGACAATGTCGTCGATTCTGTCATACCACACACTAAACTAAACCAATCTGACAGGACTAAAATTATCAGCTCCTTATTAATCATCCTCTCTTTTCATTTTAATATGTGAGAGAAGAATGGCAACAATTTTAGAGCAGTCAAATTTAGTTTAGTCTAGTTTAGAGTACACCAGAATCGATGCCACTATCTACTATCTCTAATCTACTATCGTGAAAGTACTTATGCGATGCACGTATATTTACGCACGTTTGTATGCACGTATTTAGCGTTTTTATGGTCTAAAAAGTGATATAAATATGCTCTCTATAGGCTACAGGCTAACGCATATAGTTTGCTTCGACCAAAATAAAATTAATATTTTGGTCGAAGATAGTTTGTACTTATTGTAAATAAGCCAAACCCAATTTTAGAACTAAACTCGTTCCAAGCATTTATTTGCTCTGACAACTGCAATAAAATTGTTAATATAAATTATACTATGTCGTCACGAGAGCAATTTAGCGTTAGTTTAACTTCATTCGCACGGCCAACTGCTTATGAAAAGTTTTTACAGTTTAATATGTATGGCGCAATTTGATATTTTTGTGTTGGCATCTGACGTGATACTGCCAAGACGATGGAGATAGAACTAAATTATGCAGCGTGCTAGTTGGAGCGAAAATCCAACTTCAGACAGGAAACAGACATGCAAAGTAACAATCTCAAAGACTATCCAGTAATATTATACGTCTTAAATCCTGCAAGCTGAATTAGAACTGCTTCCTCTTAGCCTACGGAATTAAATTTTTACATATGTTGGTTCAGTTCCGATGACAATGCATTTTTATGATAAGCATGATCTGTATCGACTTCCAGGATTCATCATCATCATCAGCCAGAAGACGTCCATTGCTGAACATAGGCCTCCCCCTTTAACATCCACACTGAACGACTGCCTGCCTTTTGCATTTACTGGATGCCAGCGACTCTCGCAATGAGAGTCTCTCTCAATCCAGGATTAGCTCCAGATAAAGAAACTCTTCAATGGTCCACAGCACAGGCACACATTTTGTTTGTATGTGTACGCATCTTAGATAGCCGGTTTTAAGTTTTACCATGATATGGTTGCTGCATTCAGGGTTGGGTCATGACCTCTTGACAGGGAATAAGAAATATCGTATAAACGCATTCAATTATGATAACCCACTCTAAGTGTCAATTTAGAGCATTTAAATGAAGCATTGTTTATAAAAATGTTTTTTCTAATAATATAATTATTATTATTTTCAGATCGTCAGAATCCTGTGGCGTTATATCCATCCAAGGGATGAAATTAGCGCTTTTTGCTTTTTTTACGGCGACTTGTTTTTTCTCAACACAAGCGAAATGTCCAATAGAAGCCTTAGTGCCGATGCCCTTTATCTTGGAATATGCTCTATGGAGAGGCTGGCAGCAGGCTATCATCTACACGCCGGACATGGAACCGAGTAAACAAAACTGAATAATAGTAGCAATGGAAATAATTCCTATTTGTTCTTACCTTCTTTATGGTCATTGTCGATAGGTGAGGCGTATCGATGCCATCGCTCAAAAACGGTGAAGAAAAACATCGTGAGGAAACTGATATGTATGTCCAAGAACCTTAAAATAGTTTAAAGGCATATGACATTCACCAACATGCACTGGGCCAGCATGGTGGATTACGGCCCACCCTCTCTCTCTCTCTCTGAGAGAAGGCCTGTGTCCCAGTGTGGGAATATAGTAGGCTGAAATGATGTGAACCGTTTGACCACAGCTCCGAAACAGTGTTTAAAAAAATAATAATTATAGGCTTGCGCTTGTCCACCACCTCGCCTGATGTTAAGCCATGATGTGATTTACGATGGTGTACGCTTTCCTAGAAGAAACCGATTTACTTACTCGCGATTTGAAGACACCTAGATTGTAACTAATTATTGTATATGATTGTATTGTTATCGATGACTGGAATTCAACAATAATGGGAACTGGCTCTCAAATGGTAGTTCCGGTTGGGAGCTCGGTGACAGATTTTCAACTTGAGAGTGGTACATAGCTAGCTATGTATAAGAAAGTGTCCTACCACCGTGCTATGGTTTAATCACGCACGATGTCTTAACCGACCGATCAATCTCATTCTTGGGACTTGAACCTACGCCCTTCGGATTGGAATTCGAACGTGCCAACCACTGAGCTATCAGTTGTTAGGGTTCCGTACCCAATGAGTAAAAACGGGACCCTATTACTAAACCTACATTGTCTGTCGGTCCGTCCTACCTTTAAACGGCTGTATTTTTCGAACCGTAATAGATAGCCACTTGTAATTTTCACAGAATATGTAATGTAACGGTGGATTAGGTGAACGCGTACGAAGTCGCGGGTAACAGCTTGTCTATACGATATATATAGACAAATATATATATAAATATATTTTATGTATAATATATAAATATAAAAGCGAAAATTCTCTACTCATTCACTCACTCATCACGAAATCTCTAAAACTACTTGACCTACGAAGCTGAAATTTGGCAGGTATATTCCTTATGGGATGTAATTTCGGATGCCCCCTCATGGGGACTGAAAGTTTATATAAATGTCTACGCGTACAAAGTCGCGGGCAACAGCTAGTAGGTAATAAATATAGACAACACAGACACAAAATTTAGGTAGCAAGATGTGAAATGGTTTTTGTAGCTATATAACATGCGAAAAGGTTTACATATTTTTAAGTGCATTGTGCAGGCAGACATCGTTATTTAGAATAGGTTATCGTCTTTATTTTTATTGTTTGTGATTTATTGTTCTCTGAGAATAAGTTCACTAGGACTAATAAAAAGCATTTAACAAAGTTTTTTTTTTTATATTTTATATTAGTTATAACAGTCGTTTTATTGTAACAATTAAAAGTAAAAATACAGCATTACAGAACGGGGGTACTAAGCCAAAAAGAGGTCAATATACCTATTCACCATTAAAACAACTTTTCTATAGGAACAACCTTGATATTCAATTTGCCATTTTCGTGTTGATATTTTGATGGGACAGAAGAGGAGATTGAAAAATAAAAATTTTTGGGTCTTTCCGTCCGCCAAATTAAAACATATCAACATAATAACTTGGCAATTGAAAAAAAACTACTTTACAAAATTAGTAATATACGCCATTTCGGTTATTTGGATGACATAATATTGTCATTAAAGTAATCTAATTTCCAGTTATTATGATTTAAAAGCCAAACAGCTACTGAACCGATTTTGATGAAATTTTTATGGAACCAATCTGAAAGTATAGGTGCCTTTCAATTAAAAAAAGGTTCCAAATAAGTTCCTAAATGAGGGAGTTCTATGGTAACAAACATAAATAAACCGGTCAAGTGCGAGTAGGGCTCGCGAGTAGGGTTCCGTAGCACCACAAAATTAAATAACGAAATTACCAGTTATAACTTGGTATAATGTACATAAACTTATCACACTTGGGCATTTTTTTAAATTTGTTGTTATACTTTATTCATGCTAAGTTTGACGCTTGTATGTATTACTGTTTTTACATTAGAGCTAATACAAAAAATACTTTTTTAAATTGAAAATTGACTTTTTTAGTATTTGTTAGTCAATCCGCCGCAACATTACATATTGAGTGATTTTTTTTACTGGCTATCTATTACGGTTCGAAAGATACAGCCGTTAATAGGTAGGACAGACAGACGGACAGTTTTTTTTATATAGAATAGATCTACGTTTGGCCACCAACTCGCCTGATGGTAAGCGACGTTGCGGCCGAGGATGGAACACTTTTTTTGGGTAGGCAGTAGGCACCCTGTACCATACTATCTCATAGGGATTCTGTGAAAATTGCAGCCGGCTTTTACGGTTCAAATCACACGCCCTTTGAAGGTGGGACGTACGGACGGTGTAGGCTTAGTAATAGGGTCTAGCTGCCAATATTTTAGGACGGAAGGGTAAAAATATATACGATTGAATAGATAATTCAAGCGTTTAGGTATTATTACATTGCAATTTATTGAGATGATGTTAGGTACTATGTGATCATAATCATCCCCAAAATTAACTCTTAAAAAACTTACCGAAACTCCGCTGTTAACCGATAAAATCATTCACTTTCACATAAAAAAAAACTGCACACTATATCACTGATGTATATTGGATGTACTTCTTCACGTGTTTCGCGGATGGGTGAAAATTGCGGTATGCCAAAACCGCCGTGTGCGCATCTCTGGGCACGTCCACGAGGGAGATACGCGCGTCTCGCCGCCGGCTGCACCGCGCCGCCCGAACCTTCGTCACGTACTTTCACGGAGCGACCTATGACTCTATCGATTTCATCAATTCTTCTTGTGTATTATACCTACCACTTTGTGGTCATCGATTTATCAACATTTGTTTATCATCTTGACACGATTACTGTTTAAACATTGTTTCATAGACTACAGTAGCTGGTCTATAAAAATTGAAACACTAAGATGACAAGTTATGTATGATCTAAAATGATTATGATTATTTTTATAACTAGGTTTTCGCCCTCTATATCTTTATTACCTACTTCTTGACTGATTTTGCTCATATTTGAAAGAGAATCGTATTTGCATGAACTACTTTTTTTTTCTGGGCCTTTATTAACTAAACAAAATACAAGCTGAAACTAACACTACAAATACAGTTAGACTCCCATTAGGGTTTTCGAAACCGGTACTGATTTTAAGAACCGGGTGTTTCGGTACTTGGTCTCATCAGAACCGGGATTTCCCGGTATGTTCGGTTCTTTCGGTGCTACTATATTTTTCTTAATTATTGGTACAACAGTAAGGAAAACAAGAAGTTTAGAAGGTATTTGGCAGCCAATGAGCTTTGATATTAATATAGAGCCAAATTTGAGGGTTAATGTCAGAGAAACGCCCAAAAACTCAAACCGGCTAGGTATCATATTATTAGGTAAAGACCTGTGGGTAAAGACATTTGAAAGTATTTTTTATTTTATTTTATCTATATTGACATTAAGTAACATTTGAATTGACATTTCCTACTAGTTAGCATTATTTTGACGGATATTTAATTTATGTGACCTTTATTCATTTGTTTTCGTCCTTATTGTAACCTACTGTTAATTTGATTTCATGTATTCTTCTTTTTGTTTTATAATTTTTATATTTTTAGTGTGTTTTATTTTGATTTTTTATATGATTATGTAGTTTTTGTTATGTTAGTTTTATAAATTCATATTTTCTCTCTCTTGTCTCTTGTCTCACTCCTGATGTGAGTGGCGTACGCTAGAAGATCCCCAGTAGACCAGTTTTGGCGGAATCCGTATTGCCGCCTAGAAGCTAATGATCTCCTCAGTCATTAGTTTCCAGGTACATCCAGAAGCCAGTTGCTGAGAATGGACGTGATCAAGATTAGCCTGTAGTTAGCAGGGTTGGCTCAACTTTTAGAGCACAGGTTGCATATTTGTAAGCTTCCATTATTTCGGCACTAGACGAGTCTCGAGTGAGAAATGAAAGAGGCTTGTTAAAACAGAAGACAACTCAGGCGCACATATCTTTAAAACTATGGCTATGCTTGTTTCATGTCAAGATTATGGAATGTTTTGCGAACGTCTATTTGGTAAATTTCGTGAATTTTAGACATAAACGTTGTTGGAGATATCGCACTTCCAGAATCTAGACGCGAAGACTCCGCAAACTGAAAAGTAAATAAGTTTGCCTTCTCAGCGGTGTGAGCCAGCATCATATTAGGTTTCCGCAGTGGAGGTAGTAGACGCGGCAGAAGTTTGCTTCTACCAATTTAGTATTATTATCAGCAGAGTGAACGAAGCCATTTTGTTCTCTAATCGACTAACGTCGTAAAAGCGAGCTCTGTATGGAACCTTTTTGCGGGACGTGGTCAGCCTCGTTAAGCGTTTTCTTCTCCCCACGCAAATCCTTTGCTTTACGGTGTTGAGCATCGGACCAAGGTAAGTAATATGTCTCATATGCACGCGCTTCAGCATGGCTACATTGAGGCCTAAACCATAAGCAAGTTTTGCTTTACTGGTACGTTGGAGTAAGGCATATAGTACTTCATGACCTGACGTTACGCAGTCGTCCTAGCATCCGTGCGTTGGATCATCAGAAGAAAAGCACATTGAATGACAAAGATAATACGCAAAAGAAGATCGCATCTCATCCCAATCCCTTGACTTGTATCGCCACACCAGCCTAGTACCTCTAGGGCTGATATCGGGTGGGAAGTAGATACAGATGTCACCAGAATAGTCAGAATTACCAAATGGTGAAGAAACCGACAATGAATAGGCTGGATCGTTCGTCATCAGAAAGCAATAATCTGCATCGTTGTTTGCATCGTCATAATCTCATGTGTTTGCCTGCATAAGCGTGGAAGCTTGCAAACGTGCAAACTGTGCCCAAAAGAGGTAGTTGTGATGACCTTGTTGGCCAATCTTGGTCACGTCCATACTCTGGAAGACTATGGAATGTGCTTGAAAAAATGAAACAACAGGCTTCTCCTATTTATGCGTATCTGGATTCTGAAAGTTAATGAACTCCTCAGTGACCGGAAACACGGATACCATTGTAACCCAGTCAACTGGAGATCTTCTAACGTACGCCACACACATCTGGAGTTAGGCCATCGAGAAATACTGTAAAGCACTCACCGTTTTCTTCGATATCTCGAAGGATTTCGACAGTGTTTGGCATGATGGCCTTATTAGCAAGTTCTCCTCGTTTGGGTTGTCCACCAGTTTCCTTGCGTGGATATCGAACTTCCTGAAGGATATCGATGGATTCGAGTTATCATTGATGGCTGCTCGTCGGATCGGTTGGCAATTAATGTCGGCGTCCTCCAGGGGTGGGTGCTCTCTGAGACGTTCTTCCTGCTACACAAGTATTCAAGTTCTGCATTTACCTTTGGGACGGATCAGCTGAGCTTGGGACGTTAGAGTTTATTGTTACATGTGCCAAGATGCTCATCAGCAACGAATGGTTCAGACTAGTTCAGACTAAGCTTCTTAGTCTTGAGCATCGGCGCAAAGTTGCTAATCTATCGGTTTTTTATCGGATACATTTCGGAGAGTGTGCATTGACTTTGCATGATGTAATGCCCTCCTGCCCATTTTTCTATCAGATTGCCAGAGTGGGCATGAAAAATCGACACCGCTTTATGGTTGATATTCGGAAAATCAATACGAACCGCGTTGATTCTACTTTTATTTTGCGAACTGCTAGTCTGTCGAATGCGCCGTCTAAATGGGTATTCTCCGATAGTTATAATCTGGGTGTCTTCAAATCACAAGTGAATCGGTTTCTTCTAGGCAAGCCTGCTCTATCTTAAACCTAACATCAGGTGAGTAGACGGTCAAACGCAGACCTATTAATAAAAATCTAGCTAAAGGTATACAAAATCCAATAACACAAAATCTAAATCGTCTTCATCGCTCATCGCCAAAACTGCAGATCTTCGCTGTTTCACAGGCGTTTTATTTTTCTTGTAGTAAACGTCGATAATATTGTAAATACAACCACAACAACCACCAGACAGACCAACCACAACCACACAGACAACCACCACCACAATCAGACAGCCCGACAGTAGCATTTATGCGATAAAAACGAGATTTTATGTTGTCGATACGATACCGAGTACCGAAAGTACAGAAAAAACCGGGAATCGGTTTTGAATCCCAGTTCTGATTTTGCTTTAAAAATAACCGGGAAATCCGGTATTTTCGGTTCCGGGATTTCCCGGTTCTGAACCCTACTGCCCATAGACCGTTGAAGGTCTAAAGACAATCCAAATGCTTAAGCCCTCTACCAGTTGGCAGCGTACCCAACATGCTGGCGGCTTTACCACGTTGAATGGTAATGCTAATGCTTTGATCCAGAAACACGCCAGCATTTTGGTCACGCGTCGCACTAAACTACTAACTCTAACTCATGAACTACTTGCCTACAATATGGTATGTATTTACTATCTTCATACAAAGCTGACCGTTTAGACTGAAAATGTACAAGGTCAAATAGAACTGAATATAATATACTATGGGCAAATCTAACCAACCCACTAAACTCACTATGAAAATAAAATTGGAGACAGCCAAATAAAAGCTACCAATTCAAAAATATAATTGTTAGTGACTCATTATGGTCTTACCTAGTACCACAGAAGACACTAATACTATATTTTTCACTCAACAAAGTTTAATCTTCTGGCAGATAATAATGTTACGTAAAAGCCAAAAGAACATTGTCCACTATATAGACCCTGCAATACCTTGAGACGAGGCATAATTGGCGGGTGATGACTGCCACTAAGTGGGCCCCCGATAAAGGCTGTCTTATATTGGCGGCAGAGGAGCAACATTGGCTTGGGTGGCTTAGGGTGTCCAGAGGTGTGTTGCACTTTCAATAAACGCTACTCACAGCTTTAAGCCCTTTAACACTTCCGCCCTGGAGCTTAGGTTCTTAGCTCTTGCTGTTTCCGACCCCAGAGAGCAGGTAAGGCAAACCAGGGGTCAGGGTCACATTTTAGTCCCATGGAATCGGGGTACACGGTGTCGCCATTCACCGACGGCTCGCCACAAAGCCCCTGTTTTTGGTAGTACTATTATTAGTATAATTAAAATCCTATTGGCTATTACTTAAATAATAACGTTTTCAGGTTGCGCGTGGGCTACAATGAAGCTCGTGAAATGTTTGAGCGTGAACGGAGTGGCTTCAGCGGTAAATTCTACGAGTGCGCGGGCGAGCTCTAGGCTAGGGGTTGTTATCTTGACACAACGTCTCAAATACAATGCCACTGAGCCACTCAAACAACTGGTCAAAGAGGTAAAACAGTATTTTCGTCCCATCTGTTCGAAATAAACGATGATTGATTTTTCATGAAGTGCGTCTTAAGTAAGTATTTTCTCCAAGAGACTTTCTTACCGGGCAATAACTAGTTGTAATAAGGAATATGTACTAAATATTCTTTCTTAGTGTTTCACGAACAAAGAGATGATATTATTCATCAACATCATCAGCCGGAAGACGTCCACTGCTGAACATAGGCCTCCCTCTTTAACCTCCACACTGAACGACAGCCTGCCTTTTGCATCCACTGGATGCCCGCGACTCTCACAATGTCGTCGGTCCATCTAGTGGGAGGCCTCCCTACGCTGCGTTTTCTGGTTCGTGGTCTCCACTCCAGAACCTTTCTTCCCCATCGGTTATCGGTTCTTCGAGCGATGTGGCCTGCCCATTGCCACTTCAACTTGCAAATTTTAACAGCTATGTCGGTGACTCTGGTTCTTTGGCGAATGTCCACGTTTCGGATCTTATCGCGCAAAGATACTCCGAGCATAGCTCTCTCCATTCCCCGCTGTGTGACTCTGAGCTTTTCCAAAAGGCCAACAGTTAAGGACCACGTCTCAGTACCATATGTCATCACTGGCAACACACACTGGTCAAAGACCCTCGTCTTGAGGCACTGTGGTATATTGGACGAGAAGATGTCACGCAATTTCCCGAACGCTGCCCATCCGAGTTGGATTCTTCGGGCGACCTCTTTGCCTAAGTTGGACTTACCTAATTGAACAATCTGTCCAAGATAGGTGTAATGGTCAACAACTTCGAGAGTATCGTTCCCAATGACTACCGGCACGGGTTCAACATGGACATTGGAAATAATTTGACATTGGACATAGTCCACAAACGCTAGGCATAATGGCCGATTATACTCCTCAGTCTTCTGTATAATCTGGCGGAGCGTGTAAATGTGGTCTACGGTGCTCCAGTCTTTACGGAAACCGGCTTGTTCGGGGGTCTGGAAGTCATCAAACCTGCTTTCGAGACGGTTCGTAATGACTCTGGAGAACAGCTTGTACACATTGTATCATATTATTATTTCAAGTAAATGACACAGGGATATGATGAAAATATGGAATTGATCATATTCCTAAGTTCAAATTATATCAGGAGATTGTCATTACCTAAACAAATCTGGCGATTTTATAATCACACATTTTGATTGTTGATGTATTTAGCTTAGTAACGTATGTAATTCTCGTACCCATAACACAGGGTTATTTTTCATCATCATTATCAACCTATTATGTTCTCACTGCTGGGACACAGGCCTTCTCTCTGAGAGATAGACCCTAATCCATCATGCTGACCCAGTGCATGTTGGTGAACGTCAATATGTCTTTGAACTTTTGAGGTTCTTGGACATACCGGTTTCCTCATGATGTTTTCGTTTACGGTTGTTGATCGATGGCATCGTAACCGCACATAATTTATTGAGGTACCTACTAGATAAGTCTTTGGTGCAAGGCCGACGATCGAACTAGGTGTCGTCAGATTGTAAAGCACACATGCTACCGCTCGGCCACGTTAGCGACAGTGATCAGAATACAGACCACAGTGATCAGTGGTTTTTATTCAGCCCTTTACAAAGTTATTGCAGCTGTCAGAGCAAATAAATGCTTGGACCGAGTTTAGGAAGCTGCAGCATTTTCTATCTGCTTATTTTTATTCCAGCTTCAACAGTTACAGATGGGTACTGCGTCTTATGACTGGTTGATCTCAACACGATCAGACCAAGATACCCGATACATCAACAAGATTTTAAACGAAACATCTATTCGATTTGACCAAAACATAATCATCGCATATCCCACTCGCAAACATCGGCCCGAGAAACCTCTACAAGGATTGTGTGACAACAACTTTTCGTACAAATCAAAGAGCCACTCTCAAAACGATGTCAAATCTCGCAATTTAAAATGCAGTGGTGTAAAATGTTACAGAAAATCATGCCTTCGTCGTCATATACAGGCAAATGGAGCAAGGAACGAATACCGAGATGGTTATTACCGTTCAACAGAGAGGTTTAAGAATTTGGCTAGAAATCAGACTTACAAGAAGTTTGGAAAAGCATGGCAGCTTTTCAATACTGGAGTCACGAATTACAACTACTCGAGACATTTTATAATGACGAATGTGAGTTGGTTTTCTCTTGCACGAAACTTCAGGCGTTGGTCTCAGACTAACAAAGTCGAAGAAAACTCACGAGTGATTAAAGTACATATAGTGCAGTACTTTAAAGTCAGAATAAATTCTACTCTCTATGCACATTATCTAGGTGAGTACCTTCTATCCACCTGTACACGGGTTGTTCTCTTAGACCATGGACATAGGTATTCGAGGAGATCATTGGGCTCCGGAGCATAATTCCAGATTCGTAAAACACTAGGTTCAGAAAATACCAGATTCGCAAAACACCAGATTAGCAAAACACCACCAGTGCAAGTATCGTTCTTTATCGATCGTCAAATTCGGTAAAATGCCATAGAATTGATAATAGCGAGTACTGATAAAATGCCATTTTATCGAATTTGACGACCTCACCTGTCAAATTAGACGATCGATAAAGAACGGTAATTGCACTGCAGATTCGCAAAACACCAGTAGTACAGTCCTAATCAATTCAGTGTACTCAACAGCTTGCTTACTTTGGGACCAACACTGAAATCTCGAAAAAGAATCAGCTGTTCCATACACTTCGTTGAGTGTAATTGACATTTTTCTATGGAACAACTGTATTTTTTCGCGATATCGGGGTTGGTCCTAAAGTAAAAGTTGTCTATAATGAATGCTTTGATATCCTCATCTAGAGTTACACCCGGTATGTGAATTGAAACTGTCGCCTCATCATATCATAGGTTATTGAAGTGAAAACTTCTTTAGGCAAATTGGGCACTTTTTGGGATGGGGGAAAAGTACCAAACTGGCGTGACCGTCACGCTCAGATAGTCGTTCGGGTAAAGTCAGCTCGAGCCGACTAAGGAGTGAGTGAGAGAGATAATAATATAGTCAACCTTGATGACGTTTTCACTTTTGTTGTTGACACTTTTTTTGATAGGAGACCAGCCTCCTCTATCACTAACCTACGAATAGTATAAAAATACGAAAGTACTTACAAAATAATATGAATAGGAATGAGGAGATACCTTATATTGTACAATATCTGAGTCTCGTTAGTATCTTCTGTATTCACTCCGTCGCCGTCTGCAGCAGCGTCGTTTCTAGACATCAATTTTACGGATAAAGGTTTCTTTGTTTGGTTCTCTCCGTCTTGTTTGTAGCCTTTCTAATTTAGAACAGCTGAACCAATCCTGATTAAATTTGCCAAAGAAATTTCACGAGAAAGTCAGACGTGCATATGGTTTTTGATTAATTCCTAATCGACATTATTATTTTTGAAACTTTATTTTATATATATTATGTCATAATATTACGGAAACGTAAAACCGCAAGGCAGCTGGTATAAATTTGAAGTCTCTTTAGATGTTCAAGAACGTACAAGATAAGGGGTACGAGAAGATATGGATCAGGTTCAGGACCATCATGTCAATTACCCGAATATTGTAAGGAAGTCGTTTTCATTCAGCCTATACGAACTTAGTATATACAGCCTATGCATTTGTGACTAAATTTTCTGCGTAGGTGCATGGATCCAAGAAACCAGTATGTCTTACGTGGAGGACCCATACCCGGTGGAAGCTCGCGACTTCCTCGGTGAAGAGATGGTGGTGGGCAGATGCAACTCCACCGGCGACGGAACTCCTATAGCGGACGACGAGGGGCCATCAGCACCCACCTCCTTGGACGACATCCTGCATTTCATCTCTGTCCGGCTCAACACCACGTAAGGTCCCCCCCGTAGTTAAGGCTCACCGGCCAGAGCTAGTTCTTATGCACATTTTTTTGTTACTACTAACTAATCTAATCAACATAAAATTTAATTTACAAATTTTGCAATGTTATTAAATAGGTAGTAAATAGGTAGGTAGATAGGTAGATTTTAACATAAGGGAGCAAAATAATATTTTTACGGCGAGGGCGCTTTTTTGAATCCAGAGCGAAGTGAGGGATTCTTTAGTAGAACCCTGAACGTAGCGTACAAAGTACGTCGCCCGAGCCAAGAAAATATTTTTCATACCAAAAGGACAAAAAAAAAAAACACGGTTACTTTAATAATATAACAACTAATAACTTATATTTACATTTGAGACATTTTCGCAATTATGAAAATTTATTGTTACACAAAACCATGAATTTCTAATAATCCGTGAAAAATGACGAAAACACGGGCTGTAGTTCGCGTGTTGTTGATTTGTTTTTTTTTATTCAGTTGGCAGCGCGTCTAGGGTCCTCCGTACCAGCCAGTCGTTATTCAAACAATATAAAGAAGACAATTATTCTTGGGCCCACCAAAATTTTTGCGTTCGATTTCGTTCACTAAGATGTTCCAAATTCAAAAAGTGCGCGGCAGTAAAGAGTATTAAAAACTCATTACTGCCCGCTAAAAGTTTCTTATAGAAAACACCACCTTTGGGTGCACCAAGTCGAACGAAGTCGTCTTTTTCGAATAGATGGGATGAAAAAAAAAAATACGGGCCGAATTGAGAAACTTCATCCTTTTTCGAAGTCGGTTAGAAATAATGCCTAATCGTAAATTTTTTCCAATTTACCGAATTTTTATCTTTTAAAATGTTGAAAATGTACAATAGCAATGCAAGCGACCGCGTCGCGCAATGTGTCGCTCGCATTGTTTAGCACTCCATATAAATGCATACTGAGCAGCGTGTCGCGCGACGCGGCCGCTGCCGCCGGTCGCGGTCGCCACGATCGAAATGCCACTTTCAGGCGCTGCGCAAACGTAGACAATCAAGTGGGAGCAACTGAAAGAGTATTCTTTCGTCAAAGGAGCAAAGTCTGCACAGAGAGTGGCTGATTTCATACTGTTTATATAGAAATCAAATATTCATTGGTAGCTTGTATCCGACACAAGACACAAAAGTGTTCACGGTTTGCGCCCCGCCTTACTCGCGGTCGTGTCGCGCACACAGCACACCGGCCAGAGTATCCCGCTGGAGTATCCACAAAAAAAAAAACCAGCTGTTCAATACATTTTGTTGTGTGTGACTGACATTTTTCTATGGAACTGCTTTTTTTTCTTGCGATTTTATGGTCGGCCCCACAAGCCTATATCCTAGTAGACGCCACAAGTCAACCTACCTTGCATGTCATAATATTTCCAATACAATTATGAGTCCGGCTAAAATCTGTCCTCTCAATCGAAGCCGCGACAACACGTCAGTTTGAAACGAAAATGAGTAGGCAATTGTGCAATACTGAGTTGTAAGAATAACGCAAATACAGTTGGCCGACAGAATAAAGTTATTACTTTTCACTTTTAGGTACGAAAAATTTGACACGCTTATAATTTTCATACAGTTGACCGCTTGTGAAGTCTACTTAGATCTCTAGTATAATAATCTTTGACTTAGATATAGGTATGAGGTCGGCCCCGTAGTAAAAAAAATTCAGAATGATGAGCATGACTTCTTTTCGGCTTAGTATATACCCCTTTTGCATAATCCTGTAAATTAGGGGGGAGGCCTCTAATTTTTGCCTCTGAAGATATTATAATATTATCTAATTGTTTCCAGGGGATGTTGTTGTTGGGGTGTATTGATGTTTATAGGTTTTTTTTTACTTTATTATATTTTTTTTTAATTTTAGATTTTGTTTGATTATTTGAATGTTTAGTTTTTTTAATTTATTTTATATTTCTAAACATAAGACATCAAATATTACAGCGTTCATACCTTATTTTCTAATGCCGTTCACAGACCTAAAAGAGCGAACGCAGCAAGCGGTCTCATTATTTTAGGCCGGTAGGTAGCACAGAAAAAAAAGTTTACATGTAGGTAGCATTATTTGAACTTTCGAATACAAAATTTACCGTATAGGTGGTTACTATACACACCGTGACTTTTATTGTTGTGAAATTTGTATTTATGGACACGGTTATGGACGTAAAAAATTAGTAAACTGGCTATAATTAATAATATTATCTAACGAAGCCATGTTTAGAAATAATTTGTGTAAAGGGGCAAGTGCTCGACAGCAAAAAAATTAGCATGTCTGGAAAATCCTATTGAACATTTATTTAGCGATTACTACAAATAAGTAGGTAGGTACCAACTCGAATTATAGCTAGCTTTTATTTTTACCCGACTGCCCAAAAAGGAGGGTATTGTTTTACGGCCGTATGTGTATGTTAGTTTTTTTTTTATATTTCTATTATTATTATATGTCTGTGCATGGCATCGTAGCATGTCGTAGCTCTCAAATGGCTTGAGTTATTTTGATTATTTTTACCCGACTGCGCAAGAAGGAGGGTTATGATTTTCGAGTGTATCATACATATATACATACGTATGGTTTCTTTGGCACACCCTCAAAGCACTTGGACCTTACCTTTTAGGGTTCGCATTCTTTGCCCGCCCTACAGCCTAAACTACTTAATTTTCGACATGTAAGGTGTCATTTGAATCGTTGAGTGACATAGGGTACAAGAAATCAAGATGCCACCCGCAAAAAAAAAGGGATGAAAAATTTACGTTACCTACTTGTTTTCCTGAGATGTCTTTGTATTCGACTTCATGACTAGAGTTTCGATACTCATCTGTCCGTAACAGTACAAGGTTGAAATTGCATCGAAGAGTGTCCACGGCCCGTGTTATGAGAGAATGTCTCGAGAATGCGCCAAGATCCGACGTAATCAAATCAACAAGATAGAACTAGGTAATGTTTGCGCAGACAAAGTTACAAAGCACTCAAAACAAATATATCTAGGAAGTACGAACGGACGAACACTAGCCCACCAGCCGCACGTAGCTATACAACAATTTATTTATTTGCTTCATAAAGAGGCACACCCCATACAACATACATATTTATACATATTTTTTGTATTTGCTCAGATTTGATTTAATGTAAAAACTGTAATAAGTACTTAATACGTATAAGCGTTATTACGACCTAGTACTTAGAACGATTAGGTATATTGTACAGTAGCTAACAAGTTATGTGGTGGTACGGAACCCTCAGAGCTCGAGCCCGACTCGCACTTGGCCGCTTTATTTTTATATTGAAGTGTTGTTCCACAGCTACCTTCCGCGGTGTCTCCGAGAAGCTACAACATAAGTCTTAAAACTTCGGCAATGTATTTTGTTGGTGGACGGTTGTTGTACATCTGGAGACCCCCTTCCCGGGGGGGGGGTACGCCTATTCCTGCTCGTGTTACAGGTATCCATAGGCGACTGCTTACCATCTGCAATCCGTCTGGGCATAAAAATTATTGCAATTGTAGATCCTAAACAACATTTCAATATGAAAAAAACCCTAGTTGAGGGCGGACTCCCTGAGTCCGCGCCGCCTAAAGCAAATAACACAACTCTAACCTAATATTAGTAAAGTTCCAACAGCATCATAATCATGGTAAATATTCCATACATAATGATTTTTAAATATAATAGTAGGTACAATTTGATTGTCCAGGTCGTCGACGCGGTTGTACAGTAAGCTCGGCTTCCGCACTTACGAAGGCACGTGGACGGGCCTGCTCGGGGCCCTCATGGATAACTCGGTGGACATCGCCCTGGAGCCAGTCACGGCGCACGCGGCGCGCAATCAGGACATGGACTTCATCTTTCCTATTGCTGAAACTATGTAAGCTCTTAAGACCAGAGATGTGCGAAGAAAATGAGCGATGCGCGAGGAAAAAAATCGACCAATTCGATCGCTTCATTCCGTCTCGCCTCGCCTCCGATTGGGTACCTTACACCTCTCAAGTGGAAAAACACCCTTAGGCTCTAAGATGCGCCAATGACTTTGACCAAACGAAGCATAAAATTATTTAGATACGCGACTTTCCGTGTTCACGGGCTGGCTGGAGTCAGGTCGCCAAGCTGGAGTCAGCTCGTGACCACGGCCATTGTAACATGGTCGAAACGTCGAGCGAAAGGTACCAATTTTTACATAATGTGCGGTAAGTATAAACATTTAAAACATGTGTTCAAATCGCGAAAGTGAAGGACTAGAAGGATTAATCGGGTGTACATACATAACAATAAATATCGACGATAATTAAAAAATACGGAACAAATTGATAATCTAACTGAAATCTTCCTGAAATGCATTCAATGCGTTTTGGAGAAAAATTGTAACAGACACACATCCTCTTACCCCAAACGCAGCTGTGTACCTTCTTCATTACCTCACGGGCTAACCAAATAAATAAAGCTGTGAACATGGAACCTTTGTCCACACTTTGAACCTCAATCTGTTATAGGTGCAACATTTACATCCGACAGCAAGAGACCTCCACAGTCCGGGACATATTCCTGGCGCCGTTCAGCGGGCGCTTGATAGCGTGCGTGGTGGTCGTGGCGACCGCTGCGGCAGCTGCCGTGGTGCTCATCAGCAGGCTGGCACCCTCAGTGAGGAGTGAGCCTCGGCGCATGGGGTGCACTGAGGCTATGATATGGGCTACGGGCATACTTTGTCAGCAAGGTATGCAATCTTCCTCGATGCATATTTTTACTATTTAGGTATATGAGGCTACTCACTTGACTTCGTACGACTTTCATATAAACTTTCAACCCCCTTTTACCATCTTTAACTCAGCCCTATCAAACATTTTTTATGCGGACCTCGACACCCCATTAGGCATCTACCTGCAAA
The DNA here is from genome assembly GCA_914767915.1 of Agriopis aurantiaria. Lineage (NCBI taxonomy): Eukaryota > Metazoa > Arthropoda > Insecta > Lepidoptera > Geometridae > Agriopis > Agriopis aurantiaria. The sequence goes on from OU611988.1 coordinate 11,977,176, forward strand.
ATTTCAGTTTCGAAGGCCAAGATTTTTTTTCGTGATGAGTCAGTTAGTCAGTGAGAGTTCGATTTTATGTATATGTAATTATGTATAGATCACTTAATTAAGCACTCTGCTTATATAAGTGATCTATACATAATATATATCATATACATATACATTGTTATATATCTACGTTCTTATCTGCAACTGTGTATGCACGTTGGTTGTTATGCTTACTATGCGATTGAAAAAGACCGACGAAATTACTTTAGGTAGTCTAAAGTGGATCTAGTGAGCAACTAAAAATATCAATAACGCCTACAGAAACTGATTAGCATGAAAAAAGAGTCTCAAAAGGTAAGTTGCTGTAGAATCTCTACAGCAAGGATTTAGGATTTTGCGAAAGGAGGTGCAAAAGGGGTTAAATTAAAAATCTACACCTATGAAGTCGCGGGCAACACGATCATCATCATCATTTCAGCTGTAGGACGTCCACTGCTGGACATAGGCCTCCCCCATCAATCTCCAAAAGGGCCGGTTGGAAGCGGCCTGCATCCAGCGTTTCCCTGCGGTCTCTTTTAGGTCGTCTGTCCATCTTGTGGGTGGACGTCCTACGTTGCGCTTACCGATCCGTGGTCTCCATTCCAGAACCTTTCGACCATCTGTTCTGCGTGATATGTGCCCTATACTACAACATTATACTATCGATAAATTTGTGGAACTCTCAGATCAGACAAACAAGGAAGAAATGATAAGGTGGTGTATCGGGTGTGAACGCATCTGGCCTAAATCAGGCTTGATGCGTTTAATCGAACTAACCCTGCAGACCTTGCCTCCCTTTTTGTAGTTAGTTCATTGGTGTCGCTACAAGTTTCAGTGTGCATGAAAAATGTTTTGTCAGCCGTTCTTGTAGTTTGTGCGTTGAGAGGCTTAGCTGTAAAAACATATATAGAAATTTTTGAATAATAACGATAGTTGTACTATGCCTTTTAACTGTATTAGCCATTATATTAATACTGATAATATTAGACTAATATTTTTTTAACAGGCAATTTAGGTGGAACTCATAAACTTTATCGTATATACCTTCCAGGTGGTACTTGGACCCCTCCCAACTCAGCAGCAAGCATACTCCTCATTGTATGCCTTTTCTTCGGCGTGGTCACTTACAATGCTTACGCAGCATTTATAACCTCCGTGCTCTCAGTCCGAGTGGCTAGCGTCGATACCGTAGCGGCCGTGCTGCGGTCCCCGGACTTCAAGATTGGTTACATCAAGAACGGAGCTGATCAGATGTATCTTATGGTAATGTTTGGTATTTTTAATAATCTTCAAAAAAGAAGTACCTAAAATTTTTTTGTTTATTAATTCTTTGTCATCAATGACGATATCCGTCATTTATAAACCGATTTGGAAAGTTATTTTTATTTGAACGGATGAACTTTCAGATTGGTCTCATAGAAACTTCGTCAAAATCGGTCCAGTAGTTTGGGTTTTAAATCAAAATAACTTGAAAAGATATGTCATCCAAGTAAACGAAATTGCGTATTTACTTATTTTATGGTCGGTTTTTTTAATTGATAATAATATTAGTGTGATGTGATCTTTACAACTTTCAGTCAACAAAGGACGTGCAGCTGAACGCGTTCTACATCCGAGGGTACTCTAACGCGGAGAACCTGGTGTCTTCAGCAGAGGAGGGCCTGGCGCGCGCAGCCAGGCAGGACTACGCGTTCTTCGCGGGACAGCGGGCCGCGCGCTCCACCTTGAGGTAGGCGTACTAGTGACACTGCGATGCGGTTTGTTTTGTGCATCTTATTTTTACCTTCGTGGATTCGTTTACGCCGACTGTTTTGATTATAACACCGGCTTGCACTCACGTAGGTATCTATTAAGGTTATTTTTGCTTTGGCTGGCACCGACTCCAAAAATAACTGATTATAAATTGTAAATATATATGTAGGTAATATATGTGTTCATAATTTCGTTGATTGTCCTCTAATGCTCATTGCTTTGAAGTTATTTAAATATTATTTTCTACTTTTTAGTTTCAGTTTGTAAATGATAGGCATAGTCATGAAGTCGGTTCTTTTTTTTCTAAAAATTATCTTTATTACTTAAATAAAATTATGCGTGATAAGTCCGGATAAACATTTAAAACATGGTGTTTAAATTGTGAACTTTCTCTTTTTTTGCCTCTGTGGTAAAATTGGGTCAGGGTGTCGTATAGCAGTGACATCATTTGTTTACTCGTTTCAATCCAAATCCCTCGTTTAAAATTGCGTTTTTAATGTTGACACAGACAAACTGTTTCTTAGTTTGCTTTTGTTTGGACCAAGTTACCTACTTTGAATAGGTCGACATGGGCGTTGTTAGAATGCGGCAAAGTTAGTAGTAACATCTAAAAAATCCAGTCAGCAACTCCAAATCCAGTCAGTTCCTAGATTGTTTCCTGCAGCATTCTTATAATCCAGAATCTTCGCACCAAAATACTCGCACGTTCCAAATAAATTTTTATATAAATCATAGGCCCCAACAAAATGGAAAAAAATACAAGATGTTACATTTGGCCATACTTACAATGCTGATTGAGATTAGACGAGCGCTTGCGGCCGTGCGATTTGTGCACACAATTTTACAGCGCGATTTCAAAAACTGCTTCGTCAACAAAGATCGTTTTGTAAATATAAAAAATCGCTATGTAAACCGATTAGGCATGATCTTGAGAAGAACATTTTCAATTTTTTGCAGAGATGTTCGAAATCCTGTTTTTGCGATTCCGCCATCCTATAAAATAGCTACAATACACAAAAATTACTTTAAACTTTTTGTAATGTCATTCTAAAGATCATGGCCCAATGTTTTTTGAAACAATATCTGCTCTGTGTCTGGGCGTCGTCTATGTCTTGTGTGTGTTTTCCATGTCATCCCTGGGAAATACTTAGTGAGGAGCTATGAGTGTGAAACGTTGTATAACACTTGACAGTAAATCCTATCTAGTACATTTTGATGTTTCAGGTCTCTCAGTCAAGCCCGTGGGAGGTGCGCAGTACGTGAGGTACCGGTGCATTCAACTCGAGCGCAGCTCGCTTTCCCGCTGCCTCGCCACTCACCCTACGCAAGACCAATGCTGCTCAGGTAAGCTACACCAGAGAAGACAGTAGAGCAGTGTGGCCACGTTTTTGTAGGATAAGAAGAGAAAATGCTCCCAGCATTTTCCCGGGGATGGCACTTTAGGGAACGTGCTACGGGGATTGCTGGGCCTTTCACTATACACGGAGGCTGAAGTACCATCAAGGGAACTTTTCTGGCTATACGTCACATGCCAAGGCTGCACATGTATATAAGAATGCTACCTTTCGTTGATTTCTGAACAGGTAAACTGACGAGAAAATATGCATATGCAGATGGTATAGAAAGAAGTGGCTCTTGCTATGCCATCAGCCTCAGTCACGAGCTAGTTGCTAAAATATGTGTGAAGCGAACATTACAATTAAATACTTTTTTTTTCATACTTAATAGTAATAATTTGTAGTTTGACGACAATGCAGTTAGTTAGTAGTATCTATTATTTGACATGTAATGTGTACCTAATCTTAATAAAAAGAGGGGTGTTATAAGATTAACGTGTGTGTCTGTCTGTGGCTATATATTGAAAGTTCTATAAAAGGGATTCATCCCTTAATTTTTTACCCTTAGACACAGAATACATAATAGTACACGTATAAAGGAATATTTTGTTTAAATTTAACTGGAAAAATTATATCCTATTCAATACAAGAATCATAAAATCACTACAATCAGCTAAGATAAGTGTATCGCGTAACATAAACACCAAAAATCATTATATCAATATAAACTCTTAAAATTTAAATTCTTATAAATCTTTTAAATTAGTAAATACGCATTCGTTTACTTGTTGGATGACATGTTTTTTCCGTTATTTTGTTTTAAATACCGAACTACTGAACCGATTTTCATGAAATTTTCTATGGGACCAATCTATAAGTAAGTAGCAAGGTACTTATATCATTTTAAATACAACATGACAGAGTTCTGAGTTTTTTTAAAAATACAACCGAATTGAGAATTTGTATTTGAGATTATATTTTTACCCCTATTTTGAGATCGGCTGAATACTATCAATAAACGGCAATAATGAAGTTTCCTTCACTTGCTGTTAGCTTACTCCAGTTGCGCAGTGGCGGTTCTCTGGCGAGGCTGGAGGCTGCCTTGGTGCCGGACATGCCTCACTGCGCGCCCCCAGCTGGCTTCGCGTCGGCCCGCGCTGCCGACGTGCGCTCTGCCCTGATACTACTCGTCATCGGATATATTACCGCTTTGCTTATAGGTAAAAATTTAGGAGTAAGAGTAACTTCTATAGACTAAACGCGTGTTAAGCAGTAGTTCAACTTGAACCATCATTATCATTTTAGCCTATCATGTTCCCACTGCCTGGAACTCAGGCCTTCTTAGAGTGAGAGGCCCATCCCTAATCTACCATGCGCGCCCAGTGCTTGTTGGTGAATGTCATGTCTTTAAACTTTTGAGGTTCTTGGACATACCGACCTTGTTGTACTTAATGCAAATTTATTAAATAACAGGCTTGCGTTAGACAACTAGTACAATTTTAAGCGATGATGCAGTCTACGACATCACGCTTGCCTACAAGAAATGTAAAGCGGAAATATACTAGAGATTTGTCAAAGAAACAACGAAGATGAACTTAAAAAACAACGCCCAAAGTAACACCTGATTCAATCGACTATCATAATAAAACTTTACCTCGCTTACTGTAGGTACATGACATTTTATTACATTTTAAAATTGCTTGATTCCAGGTTTTGCTGAGATTTCCTGGAAAAATCGCAAGGATATTCGAGCTTTGTTTTCAAGAATCACAGGGCATTTTTTAAACGTTTTAAATTGATTACGTTAGTCAAAATGTCAAATAAAATTTAAAATGTAGGCACATCTTACGATAGCTGCTCACTAGCTGCTGTTCCATATTTATTTAGGCAAGAGTGAATGTTTTTTTTTTGCGATAATTGAAAAGTCTTAGCACAAAAGCTGTTTGTTTTGATGTAGGTACTGAGGCTGCTAACTGATTACTAGTGAAATATTGCAAAGTGTGCGTTACTAGAATACCCCAAAAATTGCGCTAAGTACTAATAATTATAGTTCTATCAAGGATGATTGTACCTATAGGTAATTGTCCTCGGTTCTATTTAGTAAATTAGGTAATTCAAAATTATAGTTTTTACCTTATTGACGCACAGCATAAATAATAAGCCTTACTGTCTAGCCAAAACTAGTGAAGTTAAAAGTAGCACTACTTTACAGTAATAATGCCAATAATAACAAAAAAAAATCACATGAAATTATTTTCATTTTCTCATTTTACTCCATGACATGACAATTCATGTAAATTGTCTGAGCCCCGCAGCTCATCTAATCTGCCATTTTTCTGTTTTCAGCATTTCTTCGAGATATTGTATTTTATGTCTATTTTCACGACCTGAATTCAACAATTTTCCTCCATTGTCAATTTTCCTGAGTCTTGCTAAATTTAATTAAGGTTAGTTTAACCATTTTAACGCGAAAATCCGAAAAGTTAGCAAAATAACCAGACAAACAAGGATACAGATTTTTCTTTCGCGTTTTTATTAGTACGGTCAATAGTATTATGTTCTCAATAAGTATTAATATTGTTTAGCGTGTGGTATTTATTAATAGTCTGGATTAGTCTAAAAGTTTAAAATAAAAGCTGTTTTAAAAGTTACTAGTTTAATTTTATTGTATCTACGGGAAATACACACGTTCTCAAAAAAGCTTTATATCTTAAAATAAGTTAATAATTACAAAAAATTTATTTAAACAGATTTTAGCAAAGATATGCTAAAGAAAAAAAAAATGCGATGCAAAGAAATTGGGCGGCGGCCATATTGAATTTAGTGTGATGTCACTTTATCGTTTTCTACACTTCGCAAAACACTATTCGCCATCTTGTGTCAGTGGTCATTTTGAAAATATAAAAATACCTATTGGGTATTGCATATTTTATTGTCACCAGAACTAAAGGTGTATGTGATCAGGTAAGTAGTAGAAAGTGGTTCTAATTCAGCTTGCTAGATGTGACCTAAACAAACTAACATACAAACATTGCAATAAAATCTTTTAAAAATACGAGCAACTGACTTCACACTGGTGCTAAGTATGCTTGGGAGCACCACTGACTTGGTACAATTGGCAAAGATCTTTTGCCACGTCCTTACTGTTTACAATAAAATAAATAAATAAAATGAAATATTTATTTTAAATATTATAACTACTGGTACAAAACTAGCTAGTCTCTCCTCAGGTAATGTTGGTCTGGCAAGCTTTGCACTTGGACCGCTTCCGCCAGGCTTTCCTGTATCGGTCGCTTGGTCTTGGCTGCGTCAGCCAACGCCTGCTGGATGGTGAGGGGCTCCACGGTGCGGAGGTCTGTGGCCAGTCCCAACGCCGCAAATACTCTGATGAACGCGGTAGAACACCCTGAATCTAGAAGTAACAAGAACATTTTTTACCCGATTAGGAGGGCAACGTAAGGTGTAAGTTTGTTGCATACTTGCACTTCGCACTCCAAAATCTCAAGTAATTTAGGAGGTATGCATTAGGAAGTGACATTGTAACAGACAAACCGCGGGCTTATTATAGATGCGTTTTAGACATGCCAAACGCAAAATGTACCAAATTCTTGATACCTAAAACCTAAAACCTTTTTTTTTAGTTCGTCATATATGAACTAATCAAAATGCAAGCTAACTAACAATAATCACAACGCGTCGCCAAATTAGCTCTCATGTTTTAGTCACTGTGAGCTTTAAATTGCAAAAATAGATGACTGAAGTAGGTACCATGAAAATCGGACGGTCCCGTAAAAATTAAGCTCTCACCCATGGAGTTGTAAACCAGTACTATTTTTAGTTTTTTTTTTTCTGTGTGGAGGTTAAAGGGGGAGGCCTATGTTCAGCAGTGGACGTCTTCCGGCTGATGATGATGATGACTGTTTTAAAGTCCGGAAAAATAATTGAGAGTAGATTTACCGTATGTTCCGAACTCTCCTGATTTGTAGTCGTAAGGAACCAGGTAGTGATAATGAGGCCAAAATGTTTTGTTTATGATGAATACAGAATTTGAGTCCAGTGGATACCTGAAAAGTGAAAGACACAATTGAAAAAGAAAATTTGTTTGCGCTGGCCAGTTGTCTTTCCCTAGATAAAGTTACAGGTTGATAGGTTTTAGTACATTAGGAAAATATGTCTAGCCTTTTGAAGATCATCAGCTCTTTTCTCTTTTTTTTTTCTTTTTTTATAGGTACTTGTAGGTACAGGCGTTTACAACATTTGCTATAAAACTGGTTAGACGCTAAGGTATAAAATAATGAAGGTAAACTATTATCATGATGATGTGATAATAAATGCTATTGTTTGTTTACCTACCACATAGGCTCAGGTAGAGTAGGTAATCAACTTAGTAGAAATATTGCATGCGAATATTGTAATTTAGTAATGTGAACATGCCTCATGTTTATTTAGTGTGAACCAGTTCCAACGGGGTAAACATGGAAACTTCAATAACAGTTCGATAAACTACATAATAAACTTTGGAAGCTACAACCGCAATTTTATGCTGTTGGTACAGAATAAATGACAATAAACTTAAAAAAAAACTATAGTTAGGTTTCATAGTACCTATACAGGTTTATGCTAATTTAACTGCTGGCCCTTTGGAAAAACTGTCACACAGCAGGCAATGGAGAGAGATACTCGGAGTTTCAATTCGGAACGTAGAAGAAGAGCCAGATAGTCACCGACATATAATTATATAAAAATTTGCAAGTTGAAGTGGTAATGGGAATGCCACATCGGTCGAAGAACCGATAACCGATGCGGAAGAAAGGTTTTTGAGTGGAGACCACAAACCGGAAGACACATAGGCCTCCCACTAGATGGACCGACGACATGGTGAGAGTCGCGGGCATCCAGTGGATAAAGATGGAAAGGATGGAAAGAACGAGAGCCTCGTTTGGTGAAAAAACATAAAAAACTACAACCGAATTTAGAACATTTTTTGAAGTCGGTTAATAAAGTATACTAACTTTTCACCAGGTCTAAGGCCCCAGACGCAAATGGCGCTCTCCATGAGCCATGCCACGTGTAAGATGACTCCATAGCGCAGGAAACCGATGACAAATACGGAACTCAAGACAGAGTCGTCCCAGTACTCCAGGGGAGCGTTCAGCGGCAGCAATAGGAACAGAACGACGTACATTAACCAGTACACCCTGGAATTAAGGTGGAAAAAATTATGAAAAATACGAATTAAATATTTTTAATATTCAAAATTTTCAATCTGTCTGTAAAATTTATATAACATCACACACATCAGTCAGTAATCGTGCAAAGCTGAAAAAAGGCCTGCTTAAAAACCATCTATAATCCCGAAACGTCCAAACCCAGTAAACGTCCAAACGCTGAAAAAAAGACCTGCTATGTTCTCAATTGTGGTTTATCCCTTTAAATACAAAAAAATACTTTCGAGTTAGTAAAGTTTTTGCACTTGTTTTTCGAATAGAGAATACAGTCGTTTGTAAAAAAAAATTGTTATGTAAATTTTTAAACATAAAACAAATAAAACTACATGATATCAATAAACACAGAAGCAACAAGGAATAAACAAACAAGTATACGATAGTCACGGTACAATACATAGTAATTTTCAAAGAATATTTTTTTTTTCTCTTTGCTCTAGTGTGAGAACGGTAATGCGTCAAACTTAGCATGATTATAGTAAATGGTAAATTAAAATAACAAAATAATAAACAGCGGCCAAGTGAGAGCTGGGCGCGCGCCCTATTAGTGCCGAACGGAATAAAAGTAAACAATTTTTTGGGTGGACCTCTCGATACACAAGTCCAACTCGCACTTAGCTGGTGTTTGTTTTTATAATGAGCTTACTTTTTCTGGAACATGACAACAGAATCGTTTTCTAAGTCAGACATGTCGATGGACTGTTTGAGCTTTTCTTGGTGCGGGCTGAGCTTTCTCAGGCGCGTGAGCATGTGTGCGTAAAGGAAACCCTTGTTATAGTCGAAAGGATCGTCGCTTGTTGCGAAGTGTGCGTGATGTAGACGGTGTTGCTGCACCCAGTCATAAACTGGGCCCTGAAACAAAATGATACGGCCTTACTTATAAACGTTACTTAAGTAATGCTTAAAATTGCTCTGTCTCGTTCTCGTGTCTGACGATTTCCGTCAACGAGATGTTAACAGAGCAATTATAAGGATTGCTAATTATGTTAAGTAACGTTTATATATCTAATTTACCTATTTATGTAGGTACCTATTGCATGAGGTTGTTTGACTTATTTTCAAGCTTTTTAACACAAAAATGTTTCTGATTGTGACATTGGGCCACGCTTATCTTATAGCCAGAGGCAAGCCAGAGGTGAAAATGTGAAAAAAATTGTTACCATTTTTGAAGAAATCTGCCCTAGTGTAAAAGTTTTTAGGTGTATGGTGACCTAAAAACTTTTAATGATAGAGTAGCTACGAGCAATTATTCTATACAGGGTTACGCGGAAAGGATGTATCAATCCGAAAGAGGTTGGTTATACTATTATTTTGATCAATTTTTACTATGGGACCAACCCTGAAATCGCGAAAACAATATCAGCTGTCCTATACGTTTTGTATAATGTGAACAAAGTAATTCTATAACTACTATGTAGCTGACCGTTATTTATGGAACAGCTGATATTTTTATCCGGGTTGTCTCATTGTTAAAAATGTTCATAACGATGAGTATAACGGACCTCTTTTGACTTAGTACACTCTTTCCGCGTAACCCTATATATGTGTGAGAATTCGAGCAAACTTTAGAAAATTAATTATTATATAGACATGACCGACGTGAGAGACCGCAGGGAAACGCTGGATGCAGGCCGCTTCCAACCGGCTCTTTTGGAGATCGATGGGGGAGGCCTATGTCCAGCAGTGGCCGTCCTACGGCTGAAATGATGATGATGATGATGATACAGACATGAAAAAAAATTGTGTTTATTTTGTACGTATTCTAAACCGACATCAATAAAGGGGTTCTCAATTGTTTTCTTCCTCAGGACTCCCTCGTTTATAAACAGACTAGCTGAATCCCGCTACTTCGTACGCGTAGAGCTCGGCCTTCGGCCTCGCTACTATAAACCTATATGCTATAAACCTCACGGAGCCCGAGACCTTTCCAACGAATGCAAAACCGTGGAAATCGGTTCGTGCGTTCTGGAGTTATAGCGTCAGGAAAGAAAACCCGACTTATTTTTATATAGTAGAAGATTTGAAAAATATATTTTTTTATTTGAAAGGCTATACTTTCAGATTAGTACAACAGAAATTTCATCAAAATCAGTTCAGCAGTTTGGTTTTTTAATCAAAATAACTAGAAAAAATATATCGTCCAAGTAAACTAAATTGCGTATTTACTGTTTTTGAAGTCGGTTTTATAAATTCTTAATTATTTAGTTGTAATAAATGTTTACCTGCCCTGCAAGTGTTTGAAGCAGCATTAGTGCGATACGCAGTCCTGTGCTTGCTTTGTACGTTCTGTGCGCCCAGAGCCTGTGGGCGCCCGTCGTTACGCCCAGAATAGCCATCATAGTCAGTGTCACAACTAGAACAGATATAATTAATTATCAATAAGCATTTATAGAAAAAAGTTGATTTGGCCACCTTTTGGATAAGTTGGTTGCTATCTACGTAAGAGCTCTCTAACAGATTCAAAATATAGCACACTGTGGCTGTGGCCGCACCGCAACATCAAGCCACGTAGCTTTTGTTCCTGAGCACTGCAATACTAAGACCAGCTTTAAAATAATGACTACAAATTACAAAGTTATGTTCACTTACACAGGAGCACTGTAAGCCAATGCACCTCAAATAGCAGCAGCCAAACTCCATACAGCGAGAGGAGATGGATGTGAATAAAGAACAGCACAACCGGCCAGTTCGACTCTCGGCTCTTGCTGAGCTCCTCTGGCGCCTTTTCCGAAGTCTCCTTCATTTTCACCTGAATAATATCAAACATAACATTTTCGACAAATATTTATTTTACAGAAGATTATATTAGATCTTAATTAAACCTTTGGCAAAGATTTGCCATTTGTCAGCTCCAAAAAACGAGCTTCTTTTTTTTCTTTTTTGTGCTTCGTGCCATAGATAAATATATATAGTTCGTGCTTAGTTTGGGGCTCACTGAACAAATTACGCACGTATCTTACATAGAATCCTAGGTATAAGAGATTTGTTTTACTACTAAAATTATAGTTGTTCATTCTTTGAGAGGTAACGTTTCTCTTTTTGTGAATAAATGTAACTTTCTTATCTTTCCTTTTCAGACTCAGAAGAATAAATTACATTAGTTGGAATGTTAGTAAAGGATAGATTTTATTTATACTTTACAATACATTATCTTCAAGCTAATACCTAGCCGATATTTCGTTCGTCCTCTATTTTGCGACACGCACGCAAGCCTTTACTCACTGCCTTGCAGTGTGCCCGATGACAGAGAGAAAGATGTGTGAGCGTGGTGAGTCTACGAAGTGCGCTCATGTCGCACTTTCTGTTTGATACAGTGCTGCAAGGGGTTATCAAAAATAGATTTTTCGAGACTTACTTGTAAATTTTTTGTAGTAGATAGCGGTTATGTTAAGAAACATTTATAGTAGCATCAAGTTAATATTTTATTTGAAAAAATAAAATGCTGCATTGAGCCTTTAAGAACAGATTTTTAAAAAAAAAAGCTTCATAGCTTGTCTAAAAGCAGCGATCATGCTTATGTATTTTGAAACAAATAATGTTACTCATTATTTTTATCTCCATGAAATATACCTACTAGTTTCGCCTACTATAATTATATACATTCTAGAATTACTATTCGGACCCCTAAAGTATAGGATTAGTATAGGATACTGTCTTCACCACGGAATACTATTGCTCCTTGAGGTGTTCACGCACGCTGTTTGACAAATCTTTAGGTTGCAATCAGAATTTTAGAAAGACCTTCTTGTAGAAATATCTGAATGACACGGGAGATATGGGTTACAAAAAAAGTAAGGAATTTTTCGTATAGTCTATAGTTCAATTAGCCCGTTGGTCCAGTTGGTAGTGAACCTGCCTTCTGCGCTTGGGGGCGTGGGTTCGATTCCCATCTAGGACAAACATTTATGCGATGAACATTTGTGTTTGTTCTATATCTGGGTGTTAATATCTATTTAAGTATGTATTTTAAGCTATATATGTATGTATATCAGTCTCTGGCAGCCATATCACAGGCTTTGCTTAGTTTGGGGTCAGAAGACCGTGTGTGCAAAAAAAATTACCCGAATTAAGTGGATAGAACCAGATGCATTGTACAAAAAAAGCAAAAGATTTAAAGTTGATTAACTAAACAAAGTACAAGTTAAAACTAACACTTCAAATACAGTTAGACTGCCGACCGACCGTTGAAGGTCTAAAGACAATCCAAATGCTCAAGCCCACTACCAGTTGGCAGCGTACCCAGCATGCTGGCAGCATTACCACGTTGAATGGCAATGCTTATGTGTTGAGCCAGAAACACGCCAGCATTTTGGTCACGCGTCACATTAACCAAGCGCTCCGAAAGATTTTTGGAAATGAGATGAGCTTCCGGTCTCCAAGGGCCCAATGTCTCGACCCCAAACACCTCAAATATGTAACCACTGCCGAGGTTAGTACATTTGCGTCGCTTGTGCTGCTCTGCCGAATCGGCAGCCGCGCCAGCCATACCTCGTGTCTCAGGAAGATGTGACGGCGCCAATGTATCGACACAAGTTGCGTCCCATACAAGGGGCCGCCCCAACCTCCAGGGCACAAGTGTCATACCGTCAGGCTTCCTTCCATCGTCACGCGCAAGACACACGGTTCGAGCACAGCTGCGACATTGGCGGTGGAAAGTGCCCTGGGTATGATATCGTTCAGGCTAGCGTGTCGGCCAATACGACCAGCGCTTCTCGAAGTAATGTAAGTAATAATGTAAGTTGATCGCACCACGGGAATCAATGTTCTCAATTAAACTTAGTATCAAAGGTCACCAGTTCTATTGTATGGTAATCGAAAATTTATGTTAATATGTCCAAAATACACTCAAAGCTAATGCTTAAACGTCGTGACGTTTTTATAGGTAAACGACGTTCAAGCGTGATGATTGCTATAGTCTGGCAATGAGAAAATGCGTCTTACAGCTGCAATAGCATTGCAAACATCTAAATAAATACATTTTCTTTTAATATTTTACTGTAGCTTATGTTACCGTGTAGATAATCTTACGTTCAGCTAGAAAAAGTGATCAGAATTTACTGATTTTGTTCAGCGCTAAGGACTAAGTTTCCAATGAAGAGTTGTAATTCTTTTATCGAAACGAGTTTCGGAAACAGAATTATAATTCTTATTTGGGAACCAGTTTCAGAAGCAGAATCATTTTTCGTATTCCGAAACTAGTTTCGAAACTTGGTTTTGAAAGTAGCCGAAGCGCTTTTTACAATGGCAAAACTATTATGGCAGCTGTCAGTGTATATGAATGGCGTGCCTTGGGGTTGGGAGAGGCCTATGTTCAGCTCTGGACTAGTATTAGGCTGATAATGACGATGATTATGAACCATTAGGGTGACGACGCGGCGAGATAATTAAATAATGAGCTAATATTTGGGCATGCGTGTTTTTTTTATCATGTCACTTGTTCAACATTTATTATAATATTATTTTTATGACATAGGTGGCAGACAAGCTAACGGGCCGCCTGATGGTAAGAGATCACCGTAGCTTATAGATACCTGTAACGCCAGGGGCATCACATTATACGGTGCCGACCTTTGAAGGCTATTTATATCTACTAGGTATTTGGTGAGCTTGGGATCGTCGACAATACTGACAGCTCTACGTAATGCATCAAGAGGCTCAAACTAATACTTAGGTGCTTCGTTCCAAAGGTTAGCAGTACTCCCGTGTGAGGTCAGACTTGGGCTTTGTAAAGCAAATGTCTTTGAAAAAAGTTATGTAAAACCATAGTTAAATGATTTGCCAAACGGTCGTAATAGCTTTGAATCAATTACATTGAATAAAATAAATGCTTACACTACAGTAGGTACCTACACTTTGTTTATGCTGTCTTCAGCAATGAAATCGCTACCAAAGTGAATTGGCATTTTTTTCTACCTATAACTATGTTTGTTAAATATAATTATGTAAATATATTTAAGTGTATGAAGCAATATTGGTAATGTCTTTGGTATCAAGTGTAGATGAGTAATAAGTAAATGTAAGTTTTAATAAATAAAAAAAAACCTAATTATGTACTTACTCGTATAGGTATATGTATACCTATTATACATTTACGATACAGATATGTTTTATAAATTTAATTATATTTATCTATATATATTATATATTTAAATAAATAAATATTTGGGACATTTATGCACACACGGTCATCTGACCCCAAACTAAGCAAAGCTTGTGATATGGCTGCCAGAGACTGATATACATACATATATAGTTTTTAAATACATACTTAAATAGATATTAACAACCAGATATAGAACAAACACAAATGTTCATCACACAAATGTTTGTCCTACGTGGGAATCGAACCCACGCCCTCAAGCTCAGAAGGTAGGTTTACTACCAACTGGACCAACGGACTATCTACTATATATTTACGGACTATATATTTATTATTTTATTTTATTATATATTGGATGGAGATTATATATCGGAATGATATTAGATAAAATAACAGGTTTAGTGACCTGTTATTTTATCTAATATCATTCCGATAGCCTATTCTACTAGGTTCTTGAATGTGCCGATTCACTACAGCAAAATAGTTTCATTGCGGTTTTTATACATATAATATGTCAGACCTAAAATCTTTGGCCGAGTGCAAACAAAGAAATGCTAGGTATGCCATTTGATTGCGAAGGGATGTTTTGCCCCTTTCCCGCAAAGTGAGTACCTATATATTATAGAGTTTGTATGGCGAATCTTCAAGTGACGTCATTTGTACGTATAGTGCGCTCTTTGTCTAGTAAGACATTAAAATGCTTATATATTCCTTAGTTTTTAACACATTTTAATTTTGTTTCATTTGAATAAACAGAATTTCAGTCCAATAGCCTATTTACGGTTTTTTTTATTTATTTTTACAAACTTTAGTTTGTAAGACAGATATAAAAAACCTTGTATTAGTATCACATGCTATATATATTATTAAATACGAAATTTTGTTAGTATATTTTTTCTCATAACGGCAAGAAAGGATTTGGTGAAATTCGAAAAAAAAACTTCCTTTTTCCTCCACTTCCCTACAAAAAAATCAAACACAAAAATTGCTTTATAGCATTTTCAATGTTATGCTAAAGGTACCTACCTTATCGAATTTTAAAATATTCACTCAGTGATTTTTTTATGGTCGAAAATCAGGCGCACTCTTAACTAAGCCATTTCGTCATAATCAGGTTATTAGAGTTTTGGCTCATTAAAAATAACCTTAAGTAGGTATTCTTTGACCATACGTAGTAGGCAGGTAGATACATAGATTAATCACTAAACTATGTACCCATGTAAAGTTTCGTATTAGGTAAGTAGATACCTACTTAATACTAAACATTAGTGCTAACTTACCGATAGCTTAGCCACACAGAATTTCTTATATTCAAATCTCGCAGGCTTAGATTAAATTTCCTTTTTGATTTAGATTTTAGATGAAACCCTATCTATCACCTAAAACTCATTAAAATATATAATAACAAAACATACCCTTATTCCAGTAGTATTGTCTGAAACCGCCAACCTGTAAGAACGCGTGCGCCACAGTGACAAAGCATTGTCATTGGTATGCAATCATTATGTATATATTTATTAATGAGAGTGACCAGTGACAAACAGTTCATATCCTATTTCCAGTAGTTTCAACGACGTTGACCGATACACGCTCGGTTTTTAGTGGGTAATTACGTAGGCATTACATAATTATTTCATAACTTACCTCTTAACTAAATAGGTATAACACTGTTTTAAACTACGGTTGTTCACTAAAGTTATATGATACGGTAAATATCCCGTAAATAATCATATAACTTTAAATAGGTATAAGTATGGAATTTTCTCACCTGCTTGAAGTTCCTGTTTAGTAAATTAAAAAACAGCAAATTTTAAATAAGCAACTTAGTTCTTGGATACCCATCCATGGGTATGGACCGCAAGAGGCATTTTAAATACGAGGCCAATAAAATCGTTATTTGAGTAAGCGGCTTGTCCCAGCCAACGACCTTCTGAAATACTTTTTCGCAAACTGAGCGAAAGTATGCTGCTGCGATATTTCGGAGTATACGTAGTTCAAGAAGTGAGGCTAAGTTACAGTGGTCATTCACCAATATAGGTATAAATGTGTTAAACCAGTGTAACATTAGGCTATAGCGTGTAAAATATTAATTTAAGTTTATTTTTTATTACTCTTTTATACACCCATCATCTACTACGATGCAAAATGTCAAGTTTCTGGAATAGCCAGGTTAGAATTTGATCGAGTGAGTGAACAATTTGAGGGTTTTCTGGTCAATATCTCAGGACTTTTTTTGATTTAACGTGATAACGTGATATCTGTTACATTAGGAACTAGACACGCTACATTTCAAGATTGTATGATGATGGTTGATGACTAGATTTAAAGGCCTCTCCTAAAGAGAAGGATCTCTGAGAGGCTTTTGTTCAGCAGTGGACGTTTACTGGCTGATTATGTGATGTGATGATGATGATGATGATGATGACTAGAATTTGAGTCATGAGGGTCACTGCTGCTATGTGTCTAGGTAAAAATTATAGTGTGTTTTAAAAACCACTGAATACCATTGTTTTGAAAATTCTGGCTTTATTGAATTTGTGTTAAGCTTGTTGACTACTAAACAAGGATTAGCTCAATTAAAAAAAAGAACATGTGGGATTTTAAAAACCACCTATGTAAGCTATGCGCATTTTCTCCATGTCATTCTACCATTCCCTATACCCATTTTCCTTATTCCAAATAGGCAGTAACTAAATGCCAAAAAAATATTTTTCATTACTCATACTCGAAAATAGGTCTGAAGTTGCCTTTAGTCCCTCGAACTATTAGCGCCCTCGCTACGCTCGGGCGCCAAACCCTGTCTTGGGACTAAATAAGTTACTTTCACCCCTAGGGTAACAATGTACTAAAATTGAAAGTGATTGTAATGTTTTCCCATTGACCAGAAATAAAAAACTGCATACGGTAATTTTCAATATATTTATTTAAAATTCTTTTGTTTATCCTTTTTTTTTTTAAAACCTTAGCACAGCATAGGAATAGTTTATATACTACGAAGACATAATAAAATCTTAGTGTAATTTTACCTTTTTAGATTTTTTTAATGGATTTGAGAGGTTTTTTTAATGGATTCGACTGTCGAATTCTCCTCGATATTATTTACCTGTAAACTCAGAAAAAAATAATGGAAGTGAATACCTACAGTTTTCCCTTTAGCACTTACACCCCCTTTGGTCGTCCATTTGATGACATTTGATAATTTCGTTTGCAGTTGTGTGGCCGCTCAATATAGAAGGGTGCATTTGTAGAACTAGCAAGAATATGCCAGAGTGTGCAATGCGTGCTTACCTCGCCCCCTTAAGTAATTCTGCAGACTTTTTTCGGTAGCTTGAGTGCCAAACTATTTTCCCCCTAAATGTGGAGTATAATAGTCTTGGAATAGTTGAGCCGTGTTTTGTCTTTTTCTCTCTTAACGGCCAGTTATCCGAGTCGCGTAGGCAACAAAACGCTCCCTCAGCCCCCGCCAAGTTATAGCGACGATGTATTTTGCCACCCAACAGACAGGACGCCCGCGGGGGGAGTGCAACGACAAAAACGAACATAGGTCCGACCTCGATGACGCCCGGCGCGGTACTGAACGCGGTGCGCGCAAATTTTCGCGACCTTTTTACGCTTTTAATTTCACAAAAAAACAAAACTATTAACTATCAAAATTCCATCCAAACGAAAAAATGTTGAATAAAATTTCCTTTCAGTACATGCAATTTCCAGGTTGTTACGAGCTTTCATTAGAGCAAAAAACGAAAAAAATAAACTGACTCGACTTTGTTTCAGATTTTTTTTTGATCGAGGAAAGTTTATTCTATCGTGTTTTGAACCAAATCATAATCTCAAACACAGATGTATCTGTGACATGTATTTTTTTCCAGCTCAAATATTGTAATTTAACTGAATAAAATTGATTTAAAACCGTCAAATTTGCTATAAGAGGCCGTTAAAAGACAAAAGACGGAGTAACTATTCCAAGGCTACTCCACGTTTATTAGTAAGCGCTTCTAACTCCCCGTTACTCTTCGACCAAAATAAAATGAATTTATTTTGGTCGAAGAGTAAGGGGGATATGCATCGAGATACAAATTGTATCTCGATAGGTAGGTATATGATTAAAGTTTAAATTGCAATATTCTCATTCAACATAAATACGAACAATAAACTTCTGTGATATCACAGCCCCGATGGCATATATAAGTTAGTTTATTTGTCACACTTTATTTACTAGGTTAAAACTACTAGCAGAAAAAAACAAACAATGCCACTGGACCATACAAAATAACTAATTATCCTTTGGATCCAGTAGAATATGCCCATTTAGACTTAAGCACTATACCTACATAACATGACTATATTAAACATCGATCAATAGGTAGTTAAATTAATTAGGAACACAAATGTATTATAAATATAATTTAATTAAACTATATACAAGTACATTGTAATACTTAGTGACTATACCCCACGCTTTTACTGTTTCTTCCTGGACTCATTATCAGTCTTTTCTTTGTCCTTGGACTTATAATCCTCGTCAGGGGAATTGAAATGTAAGTACAAACTTAACTATGTATATTTAACAGCACTTACATTGACTGTCTTTTCAGTTCAGTCTATTGACTCAGTGACTAGGATCACAAAAGTTTTCATCATCTTTATCAGTGCTTATCAGTCTGCTTGACATAGGCCTGGAGAGGCACCCCATATAGCTCGATCAAAGATCTCAAAAGTAAGGATACGTTCATTTCAATTTGCGTCCCAGTATGAATAGTATTTGAAAAATTAGCGCTGTCAAAATCTTTACTACTAAGTATCGCTCTAAAGTACAATATCCGCTGAGCAAAGTCGGCGACTGAGTTCACACTGGTGAGGTTGTGCTCACCACGGAGCACGCTGTGCTCGTGAGCACTATGAAAAAGCTAGTTTCAACAAAACTCGCGTGAGGATTTATTATAAATTACAATAAAAACGGCTTACGCTCACGGTTATGCTAACGAACACACGATTACACGATTATTGCTAATTTTCCGAAACAAGTCGATCGTCCCGACCGATAAACATAATCGTGAGTGTAAGCCGTTTTAATAATAATTTGAAAAAGCTCTATTGGCCCGGTCCATACGAAGCAATCTAAAAGTCAATGAGCCCGATATTTAGCATTTCTTGTCCTAACCTCTCTATTGTATATTGTCACTCTTTAGAGTCGCAGGACAATTTACATTGCCGATTTACGACGTCCACTCTAGTAAACGTCTACCCCGAAGTTTATCCAGTAACACTGTTTTATGCTTCCATTACATCTAGAATTGACACCTGTCGAGAATGCACTTTTATACACGCCTATATACATTTATATTTATATAACTAAATTTATACAACAAACGCTGGACGCAATGTGAACAAACAAAAATGTTAAGCTATTAGACTTTAAAAATAATCAAGGATAAGGTACTTATATATATAGAGAAATTCTATATACTTATATAGAATTCTATATACAATATGTCTATTTTTCATTTCCTGCTTATTCTCAAGTTCTTTTACAGATGAAAATGTAATAAAACACTTACATAGATTAAAACCACGCATGCTTACACAACCGTTTTAAACGTATATCTAAGAATTTTAAAAACATTTTTTTTTGTCTCTACGAGAATCATTATAGTACATAAACATGACACAAAAAACATGTAAACACAATAAACATGTAAACAAAAAATACTTTCGTATTTGTAGAGCGCATTTTTATCAACTTTGTCAAATGCTAATAAACAAATTCACATTCTCTTACTTACTTTCATTTGGAATCTACAAAATTAATCTTGAAGTACTATAGCATCCGTTTTAGACACTTGCTTTTAAATTATATCTATGTCGTGAATATTATCAAATATAACAAAGATAATCCTTGCAAAACCAATCGCATTTTTTTCTTACATAAAATTTACTAAAGTTATATGATTATTTACGGGATATTTACCATGGTTGTGGAACAACCGTGATAGTATCAAACAGTGTTTTATAAAATTTACTTTAAAATGTTTGCAATGCTATTCTAAACATAATGCCCATCGTTTTTTATGCCTACTTAGCGAATTATTATATTTTAAAATACTCAAAATATGTGACTGATATAGCACTGGCCGGTGAGCGTGGCCTTAAAACATTTTTGTACTATTTCGATAATGTCGAGAATAGGCATGTGTCCTAATTTTTGTTTAATATCTCATAAAAAACACTGATCATAAATAGACAATCAACGAAACGTTGATCAACGAAAACAAAATTTTTTGTTCAAAAATAAATAAGTTATGAGTATTTAAATTGCATGCTTGACAGAGAGCGCACTATAGCACTATTAGCCTTCGCTAAGCCTGTTATTTTTAATAAATGAAACATTAGGACACATGCCTATTGAACCAACTCAAAGTGGTTTTCGTGCGGGTGCGTCTGTGATGTGAACCAAGCGTTATATTATAGTACGGTTTGTATTACGAGGAGGGAGAATCATTAGAAATGGAATAATGGAATTCGGAGGAAGTAAAAGAGCCATTTGTTACACGTGTGCCTTCATGATAGGAAAACTATAGTTTTGTTCAACTATCGTTACATAGATTTTGGTTTTGACAGGATTTGTTTTGAGTTTGATCATTACTGTGATTGTAGGTACAAAGTTATCAGATGATAAAAGCCTCCCTTTGTGTCTGATGCTCTTTGTGATGCGGGCACGACCTCGTGAATAGCTAGTAAAAAGTTATGTGTGTTTATCCAGAACGGCCATTTTAAATTGGTTTAACTAATAAGTCCAGTCAATTAGGAATGAAATCGTATAAATCTTTGTTTTAACTTTTTATAAATTGGCTTAAAAGTTTCATAGAATCTCGGACACCTATATAGAGTCAATTAAGATTTAAGGTAAAGTGTCACAAAAACCGTTTTTTGGCATATAATAATATCTCGTTTCATTTGCTCCAAATGACATGGGGTTTTAGAAAAATTTTAGAGCATAAAAATCTCTACAAATTTGGTCTCAGTCAATTATTTATACAATTAACCACAGAAAAGATTTTGTTTACTTACTTCTCTTTTCTGTGCAATAGGCACGATGACAATTTTTTTTTATTACCTCATAAAAATGTGATCATAAATTAATTTTAGTTTTAGATTACATAATATATTTATCTTGTAGCACTGATCATAAATAGAGCCTATCAACAAAAACAATATTAAAGTTTGTTCAAAAATAAATAAGATATAAGCATTTTAATTTCATGCTAGACAGAGAGCGCACTATACCTAGCCGTGACGTCACGCCTCAGGTGCGCCATTCAAATGCTATACTAACAGACACGCTTTGCGAGAAAGGGATAGAGCATCCCCTCTCTATCCCCACCTAAAACATTAAACACATATCAACGGAGGGTATTGGTATGCCATCTCACAGGTCTTTCCTAGTTTGGGTACCAATGCACTTCCACTAGGAATATTAATATGTAATGACACCATGTATTACAATTATTAAGAAGACGTTTGTTATCAATAAATTTTCATTTCATTTCATTTTCATTTCATTTCATTTTCATTTCATTTCATTTTTCATATCTCAGAGATTTTATCAGCCAATTAAAAATATTTTTTCAGTATGTGTAATGTATTTAGTTATATTCGTCGCTAAGCCGGTTATTAGTAATAAATTAAACATTAGGACACATGCCTATTAACCATTCCCGAGATAGAGCGCAAAGGGTAGGAAGACCAAGCTATATGTACACTGTGGAATCCAACACATTTATAGTAGGTATTAACAGTATTTACTAAATGAATAAAAATAACAAAGATTTATACAAAGAGATTACAGCTTTATTTAGCTTTGTTTTAAATTTCTATCGGGTCATATCGAGCATTATTTAATTTTAGACATTTCAAATACGTGTTCAAATCGCGAAAGCTTAATAATATTTTATTAGCTTTATCTACGGACGTCGACCCACAAGATGGACAGACGACCTAAAAGAGACCGCAGGGAAACGCTGGATGCAGGCCGCTTCCAACCGGCCCTTTTGGAGCAGCAGTCCAGCAGTGGACGTCCTATGGCTGAAATGATGATGATGATGAGTTTTATCTTTTATTCCGAGGTTTGATCCTTTTCCACTTGTTGGACTGGAATAGAGCGCTAAAATACAAATTTTACGGCAGAGACCAAAATGTGCGCTCAGAGCAAATAAAAATAAAGGGTCCCTACGGCGCACTGCCATAGTGACGCCAAAATCGCTTCCAAAACTACGTGAATTCCCAATAAATACACGACTCACGCACACATACGCATTCAAATCTACGTGAATTTCTTGTCAGAACGTTGTACTGAAAACATCCGATTTAAAAAGATACAATGACTTCTTGCAGTGTTAAGAACTGTAAAAACAACACAAAAGTAAATAAGAAGAAGAATGGAATATTTCCACACTTAAGTATTTTATATTATCACTTATTTTGATGAATTACACGACACGAACTTCTACTACGCACACATGTTTCTAAAAGTGGTTCACTTTTCGTGTTCGCTGTAGTCCCTCTGTATTTTTATTTGCTCTGAGATTGTGCGGAGTAAATCTTTAGACAAGAGAAATAAAATATATTTTGTAGTTTATATAGGCACGTTTGGGTTTTTGAATGCTAAATGTATTGCGATGGAATAATTATATAGGTTAAGATTTCGTTGGTAAAAAAGAAAAACTCTTTTTTGAGTTACGTGTACTCTATTGCTATATTACTCTATTCCTTTTGAGGTAGGTCCACTTTTTCATCTTAACGATATCGTCTAAATGATATTCGTTTACTTTCTCGAGTTTTGGCGCCAAAATAAATCTAAAAAAACATGTCTAAAAAAAAAATACATGTCAATACATATTTTTTATATCCTACGAAAAAAAAAGTTTCGTGGGCGAAAATTTAACACTGCACAAGAGGCCGTTGAAGAATTTCGGCGGTTATTATTCGACAGCGCAAGTTTTTTTTTTATGTTACATAAGCTGGTTCATCCGAATGCATAAATGCATTGGGCTTGGAGGGGAATATATTGAAATGCTATAAAAAACTTTTTCATATTCGAACTATTTTTCATTTCACAATTTTTTTGGAACAACCTGCCCACTCATTGAGAATCTTTTCTTCGAAGCCATAGACTAAGTATACTAAGTACCCCTCTATGTTCGAAGCCTTCAGCTAGAATTTGATAATGTGCGAAAGAGATAGTTCTGGCCGGTAAGCGCGGTCTCAACGACACAGATATACACGATCTGTGTCAACGACACGTTGTTTATAATATGATGGATGAAATTGAGACGGCGGTGTCATGTTAACTGTAAGGATAACATTTTTGGTCCCCAAAATTCGGATTAAAAATAAGTTACTTAAATCAGTGATTTAGGTGAAGGTGAGTCAAAGTAGGTACATTATAATTATATAAATACAAATGCAATACCAATACAAATACACTTATAGCAAAACGTAAATACAAATACTTAATTTAGATTAAAAAAAATACAAATACTTAGGTCTTAATTGTCGATAGTAGATTTTGTTTTATGTGTGAAACTTTGTGATCCGACGCACATGCTTCAATCAAAAAATACATTTTCGAAGGGCACAGGTATAAACCTGTAGCAATTTCGTTGAGCAATTGAAACTACATGCTAGCGTTCTTAAAATTACATTACAAAGAGCCCATAACTTTACTTATCCATAAATTACCCATTTTCTTTTTCTTTTTTCACTACCCTAAGATATCTTTCAGGGTTGTTGACGCTACACTTGAATGTGTCGTTTGAATTGCTCAAGTGGGCGGGTTCAGAAGAGACTATGATGTTATCTGTTGGGGAGCATTGGTTTCCGCAGCACTCTGAAGTGCAGCGTGTGCTGTCGGGTGCGTTTCGCCTAATATTTTCTCTACTCGGGATTTCTTTGTTATTGGGGAACCGTTTCTTGTAGATGTAGTCCTCGATGGCAGGTGCGGCGATGAAGCGGACGCTGCTGCAGACGTGCATATGCTCGCTGACCCGATCCCTGCTGACTTGTCTGCTCGTACTGGTTCGGTGTTGCGTGCGCGGCTGCTCGTTGCGTTGAGAATTACCTGCACGGGTGCAATAGCACATTAATTTACGCGAGGAAACAGTATAAGCAAGAGTATTCGATACGTGAAATAGCATCGAATTCCATAAATTTCTATTTTGAAATTCTATATTTTTATGAATTTTGATACGTATTTTTCGCATCAAATACTCGTAGACTCGTACTTCGCCCACATACAGATTTTTAGTAAGGGAGGTATTTGTTATTCTTATTTGCAGTAGCATTACTCGCCCCATGCGCGCGAGCAGGATGGCACGCGATCACTGTCATAATCAGAATCACGAACGGACATCCATAATAATAAGTAAGCACTTATTACGAATACTTATTTTTTTTGCAGGTGTTTACAATTCTTGCAAATGGCTCCGATTGCTTGTAGCATCTTGAGCTAATCCGGATTCATGCTCAGAAGGTTATTTTTTGAGATGGTAACATTATTTATCCAAGAAGGAAGTTATTTACAACGTTATAGGTAGTATTTAGATATAGTAGCGTCTTTGTGATTAATCTTGCTCGAAGGTACTATGTTTAATGATCTTATTGCATGAATATTGCTGTGCTTTATTACGTATAATTATTATGCTGATATAACTTGTACTTTAACTGTTCATATAGTTAAGAGCCCTCTCAAATTTTTGACGACTAAAGCAACGAATACTGAATTTTTGGCGTTCTTATTCCATCAATTAAAAAGATCTATAGCAAATTCATTTTCTGTAATAGATGTGAATGTCTGTGGTGAATGTGAGCACCATGTCAAACCAACTGTGGTTTTTTGGTGCAACAATATGCTAAAACTGTATTGTTTGAGTAAAGAAAAAGGAAAGGATTTTTTTTTTGAAAATAACATTTTCTAATTTTGGTAAAACTCAACTCATCTACTTATTACCTCCAATTTACAAAGGTAATTTGTTTAAATAATGGAGAAAAAGTTTGAGAGTTGATTACGTTAAGTTACTGAAATAAAATATACAGTTCTAATGTTATAGTTTACTTGTTTTGTATTAAAAAAAAATTGGTTTAAATTATTCATTTCACGTCCGAAAATCTAGATACCTAAAATTTTACTTCTGACTTCTAAAAAGGTAGAAGGTTTTCAATTCAGTCCGTTTAAAAAAATATGTACGTCGATTACGTCAATTATCTGTAAACCAATTTACAAGTTTCTTTTTTAATCAGATAGAGGAAACTCTCGAGGTGATAACACAAAAATTTCATTACTTTGGGCTCAGTAGTTTTTAAACCAGCTCGAATAATACGGATTGCTTTGATACAAGATTTGTACTGAACAAGTGATTGTAGACTTGATATTTTATAACACTTATCGATAAAACCAAAAAATATTATTAAGGCTTGATATTACCATCATTCGTTATCATTAGTGATTTTACTGAGCAATTTCAATGGTTAGGGCCCGTCCATTCATTTTATTTTGGTCGAAGCCTATATTGTATAATTATGTCATTTTAATTTTAAATTGTGATTTTTATCCTGTAAATGACGTCGTCAAGTGTATATTAGGAATATCTAAGACCCGAAATAAATAAATTGAATTGAATTGTAGAACTTTAACTATAAATTGAAAATTGTTTAACTATATAAATAAATATTCGGGACATATTTGCACACACGGTCATCTGACCCCAAACTAAGCAATGCTTGTGATATGGCTGCCAGAGACTGATATACATACATATATAGTTTTAAATACATACTTAAATATATATTAACAACCAGATATAGAACAAACACAAATGTTCATCACATAAATGTTTTTCCAAGGTGTGAATCGAACCCACGCCCCCAAGCTTAGAAGGTAGGTTCACTACCAACTGGACCAACGGGCTATCGAAGTATATGAAGATTGTACTACTTGATAACTAAGTAATGATGGTAATATCACGTCTTGTCTAAAGTCACGCCTTTTAAATTGTTATTGTAGTAGGTACTACAATAATAATGCTTGTTGCTTATTAGTTAGCTGGTGGACTATGATCTCAGTTTGGAAACCGTTTACACAAGGTTTTTTTTGACGAAAATACTGATTGACTTCAGCCAGGTCAAGGACTTAAAGACGTTGAGCTAACCAATGGTTTTGGTTTTTGTCACATTTACGTCTAATAGGTAGGTAAGTACCAAATATCGCAAGAGTAAAGATATGCTCATACCACAAAATAAACAGGTACTTATTTTTTTTGGGCACATTTATAGCTTGCTGTGTGTATTAAAGAAGAGAATTAAAATAAGAAAAAGTTAATAAACGAAAAAACTTAGTAAGTTTACAGTTACCTACGATGTTCACTCATTATATTACTTATAAATATGTTTTTTATTAATTTAAGCCCTAAGATTTTATTGTTTTTTTTTAATGTAGCAAGATTGTGCAATATTTTAACATTTCTTCTGTTGAAGTTACTGGCGTTTTAATGGATGGAAATTAGGCATATCTTTGAGGAGTCATGAAAAAGAAAATATTTAAGTGTATGGGCACTTTTGCAAGTATGAAATAGTACATTACTGCAGCGACAAGCAATAGAAGCATAGGTATATCGACGAACGTGAACGTGGGCCGAGGCGTGGTCGAGACCAGCATACGTGACCGCATAAATGCCCAGTTGCTGCCAAGGTTTTCATAGTGTTTTTTTAAGCCTTCGAGCAAAAAAAAAACATTTCCTATGGCTTTTACTACAAGCCTATCACAGGCAGGACAGGACACCATCTGGAAATGCTACTTTTTTTTTGGAAATTCTATCATAACCTCTGTGCATTCGCTACTTTTTAGTGGAAAAACGTAATCAAACTTCTTTGCGCGTTGAGAGTTTTGGCGCCAACATGAAATAAACCGGCCAAGTACAAGTCGGGCTCACGCACTGAGGGTTCCGTACCACCTCAAAATACAATAAGGTGTCCAATTTAAGTAACCGAATTACCAGTTATTATAACGCCTTCCAATCGTCGGAGTAATTTGCTACGCAGTTTGCTACAGGCGCTCGAGTATAATAACTTGGTAATGAACAGAAATTTGTCACCGACTCGCACTTGGCCATTATTTATAATTTGTTGTTATACTTTAGATTGTGTACTACAATCGTGCTAAGTTTGACACTTGTACGTATTATAGTTTTTACATTAGAGCTAATACAAAAATACGTTAAAAAAATTACTGAACTAACGTTTGTTGTGTGGAACAGAAAAAGGGTGCAAAAAAAATTAAAATAAATGTTAAAGGTACGCTAGAATCATAAAACAATTCTAATTTTACATTTTCTAAAATTTTCTCACACAGTTTTACAGGACACAAAAATTCTCCTGCTAGCCTAAAAGTCTATTTTCGCAGAACAGGGTTCTTCAAACTATGAATACCCATAGTAATTAATTTACCCGATCCAGTGCCACTTGAAGTAGGATTCCTGGCGAATGCTATGGCGGTGTAGGAGCATCGCATGGCAGCGGCCTGACGACCTCTGCAGCACCACCGCTTCATAGAGTTCTGAAAATAATCATGGAGCTGCACATTTACGACGTACTTTTTTCAAACAAGTTCGGATTTTCGTACGTTAGTAATTTTTGAGCTTTCGTATGCGCTTTCGCACGTGACCATGGCGGTTGTAACTGGGAAATACTGGTTTAAGGATTGATTGAAGTAATTAAAAGACTGATGGTACACGTAATTATGTATAATTGTGTGTTCGCATTATCATTTGAGTCGTCGAGCAATAAACGTCATAATAACATAAGACCTGTAAGTGCGACCGAGATAGCTGTAACAGCGAGCGAGATAGACAGATTAAGACGTGGGTCCTTACTACTAACTTTTGACGCGGGCTCGAATAAGCACTGAAACAGCGCAGTTCGGAAAATTATGCGAACGTGAACCTTAACGCGCCGAGATACGGATTGCGGTCGCGCAACCACCTAAAACACCTAAACAGAATCGCTTATTTATAGCCGTAAGACACCTGTAAGTGCAAGCAAGATAGACAGATAATGATTTAAGACCCGACGACTCAGATGATGATGCGTTTATTATAGAAAAGTAAAAACATCGCAAATTTGTTTTTGAAAATTAGTAAATAATAAACTTGTTCTAGTGTAAAAACGGTAATATGCACAAACTCAGCATGATTCTACAAACAAATAATAAACAGCTGCCAAGTCCGGCGGGAGCTAAAGATCCCAAACTGATTAAAAAAAAAAAACATTTGCACACGGCTGCGGAACCCTGTGTGCACGAGTCCGACTCCAGTATTTCTATTTAAATGTTGAAATTGGTGAAAAAAACCTGATAAAAATTGCTATTCCTAAAAAACATTATGATACATATCGGATTTAATAATTACCTATACTTGTTATAAGACGTACAAAAACTATGACATAAATGTAACAAACAGCTGACTATGTTGTTTTACATGAACTTTGAACGAAGTTTTATTGCGTATAGCTCGAATAAAACACAGACTAACAGTCTAAACAGTCTAAATTAACATTTAATTAAAGTCACAAAAAATTTATTAGATATGTGGAAAAAATTGGGACCTTCAAAAAGTACTCAGCCAATGCATTTTTTGTTGACCGTATCCATTATATTATGTAGGTATCTGTTGATTGAAATTTTATTTGTTGTTAGCAAATTAGTTACATATAGAGTCACAATCGAGCCAAAAAATGTCCGAACCAAAGCTTGGCGCACGCTACGAATTGCGGCGACTTTTTAGCGATCTGACTACAACGCCGCGCGATGCCAGAGCTACGATGACATAGCGTAACTAACGTTGAACATTATGCATGCGATATAACGTCTAAATTGGAGTAAATGTGGCATTGTGAACTATATAATTGATACAATGTATGTACACTGAAGCTCGGAGGTTTTTGACTGTTTTCACTGAGAGATTGTGACTCTATAGAATTGTGTCTCGATGGTTGTTAGGAAAAATGTTTTCAAACTATACATTCATAAGCGTGCGATAAACTAATCTACGACAACCTGTCAAAAGTGTGAAAAAAAAAATGCGAAATTGAAATAAATATTTATAAACTTTTATTTTACATGCAATGTTAGTTTGTTTAGGTTAAATCTTGCAAGTTAATTCTGGTGACAATATAAAAATAACACATATTTAGAAAAGGATTTTTTTTTTTTTAAAATATTTACTTGTACTGTTCGCCTTTTGGCCTCTACAGCTTGACCGGACTAGTTAGCGAACGCAGAGTGCGTTCGGCATAGCTTGGTGGTTTAAGTTTAGGGGTGACTAGCACAAGGGCACCTCGAAGGTACGAACCTCGGCATGGGCCGTCGCCGGGAGTGGGAATCAGATTTGCCCAGGCACCCCAGAAAGGGTGTGCCCTG
The DNA here is from genome assembly GCA_914767915.1 of Agriopis aurantiaria. NCBI lineage: Eukaryota > Metazoa > Arthropoda > Insecta > Lepidoptera > Geometridae > Agriopis > Agriopis aurantiaria. The sequence continues at coordinate 12,007,074 of OU611988.1, forward strand.
GAGCCCTAACGGTTTGTTGAACTGAATGATTATTTGGAGAGAATCTAACCGATCTTCTAACAGATCCTGTGGGTCTGCGATCCCGCCGGCGGGATCGCTGTGTGTGTGTGTGTGCCTCTGGTAACCGACGCCTGTACCAAAAACTGAATATTTCCTATTGCAAGGATGGTTGATATTCCGAAAACCCGTACGAAGCGATTCCACATTTATTGTGCGAACTGCTAGTCTGTGGAATGCGCTGCCTGAATGGGTGTTCCCCGATGGTTACAATCTGGGTGTCTTCAAATCACGAGTGAATCGGTTCCTTCTAGGCAAGCGTGCTCCAACGTAGACCGCATCATCGCTTAACATCAGGCGTGATGGAGGTCAAACGCAAGCCTATAAATTATAATTAAAAAAAAAGGAGCAGTCGGATCGGAAAAATAAAACTGAAAACTACTTACAAATATAGGTAGCTGCCTCCAAAATATAATAAAAACTATTAAACAAAAATTAAAAGCATCAATGAAATAAGAGCTTGTTTTTAATTAGGTATGTTCTTATTTTACTAAATATTTGTTTTTAGAAAAAAATCGAGCGTTTATATTTATTATTGTTCACATATTTATTTTCATTATTTTAAGTTTTTATTTATTTATTATTTTAAAACAGAGTAAGTAGGTAGGTAATACTAGTATTAAATTTACCTTTCTTAGTGCCACCTCTTTTATACCGGGTGAATCTATAAACGAACAACATATTCAAGGATACCATTGTACTCATCATTATCTTGTCATCTTCGCTTTCTTTCTCTTTTAACTTTTACGTGCTTTTACTTTGAGACCAACTGAGACTTAACATCAGGCGTGATGGTGGTCAAACGCAAGCCTATTAATTATAAAAAAATAAAAAAAACTCAACACTGAAATCGCGGAAAAAAACACATTCATAACTTCGTGTTCTGTCATCGGCGAAGGCCTTGTAAATATTTGCGTCCAATAAAATTTAATTCTGAGGCTAGCTATCGATTCAATATACATAACCCTTTGATTAGCTTCAATTTACCTACAATACAACGATATAAACATGGGGTTCTTCAAAAGGGCTATTTAAAGGTCGGCAGTGTATTTGTGATGTTAAAAGTTGTTGTTGTTGTTGTGATGGTGTTAAAAGGATAGGCAACGGTGATCGTTTACCATCAGGCGGTCCGTTAGCTTGTTTGCCACCTAGGGCATAAAAAAATTACAGACGTGTTTGTTGGAATACCTACTCACCAAACTTGACGAACTACCCGGCCAGAGTGCCTAGTGCAAGTTTTTCCAATTGCTTTTACTAATTCGATCGCGTTAACGTCAACTACGATGTGTATGAAATAAGTAGTTTTATTAATATTTGTATAAATTTGCATTTGTATGATAGTGTAGCCACAGTAGAGAAGACCGCAATAAAATGATACAAGAAAACTATTTGTTGTTATAATATATTATTATTATATGGAAGATTGAAAAAAAGGATTGTGTAGTAATCAAGCCGTGTTACATACAGAACCGTTGAATTTGAAGCGCCGGCGCCCGTGTGAATAACGACCTTGTATCTGTATATCATATAAAGGAAAAGGAGGTCGAAGAAAAGTAGAATAATTGGAACATTATTCTGCATGCGTTGTTATTCAAAAGGTAATATGATTCAAGAGCGGCACTTTCCTGAATTATAGAACTCGGCCACCCACTATGAATAATATTGACCACTTTACACTTTTATAATTATATTATCTATGCCAAGGCTATCTAAACCCAGGACCATTTAGCATTCAGAAAGTTAGAGTATAGGCATTGGAACACGTACCATTGTCAAGAAAGTAGGAGATGAATGCGAGAAAGAATGCTAATCGAAATATCCGTAGGTCTTAGACTGTTTTCATGTAGCTAAAACAGCTAAAGTAGAATTCCTCCCAGCATCAGAGATGACAAGATTGCGTCTCGACATTTATACGTATCTATGAAAAACATACAAGGTTACGCATATAGACTGTACTAAGCCGAAAGGAGTGCATTATACTCATCATTATGAACAACTTTTACTATTGGACCAACACTTAAATCACGAGAAAATAAATCAGATGTTCCATATATTTTGTCGAGTGTCAATGACCGTTTTCTAACAGCTAATATTTATTTCGCGATTTCTGGGTTGGTCCCACATTAGTAAAAGTTGTTCATAATGGTGAGTACAATATACGACCTCCTTTCAGCTTAGTACAGTCTATATGCGTAACCCTATATATCTTCCGCTAAAACTACTTTAGCTTGGTAGAATATGGAAAGACCGTATAAGGAAAAAGATGCAATCAGAACTTTTTTTAATGAACAGTTTATTCAACTTATTCTGATTAAATATGAACTAATCTATATATTTATACATAAATGAATCCCTATTTACCTTTGACACGCCATAACTTGAGAACGACTTTACTGATTTCATCCATATTTTTTAAAAGATTTCTAATACTTTGTAGGTTCTACGGAAAGAAGAAAAAAACAAAAATAAATTGAAAATTTTCAGAAAACTTGACGTCGATTTTACCTCGCGTGTGAAACTGCGGGCGGTCCTCTATTATAGAAAAAGAAACGAAATCCTAGTAAAACAAGTAACCATTAAGAACAAGCCCTGATACCTTTTCGTACTTTTGTATTTCCATATCAAACTCGGCCATATGCTGATTTGCAATGTATTTATGATGCCATTTTCTGCGATCCAACGTCAGGTCCAAACTCCAATAAGAATTACATTATAGTAAAATCAAGGTGACTTGGTAATAGAGGGTTATTTTTTACATACTGAAAGCCTCTTAAGTTGACTTCTATATATCATATAGGTACAAACACCTTGATTCCTTTTGTTCCTTGATTTTTAGGGCTCCGTTGTACTAAAAGAACTCTTATAAGTTCATTCTGTCCGTCCACCTGTCAGTCCGTCTATTCGTCCCATTTTTTTAGAACCTTCAAACTTTAATAGTTATTAAGGTTCTTTTTTTGTTCATGCACTTAGCAAAATAACAGTTTCAGTATAGATATCAATTTTAAAAGGATGAAAAAAAAAAAACATTTTAGGGGTGGCTCTGGTACATGTGAAATGAGAATGTATTTTTTTTGTCGCTGCACCCCCTCGTGAGGCGTATTGTTGAATAGGTATTTTAAAATGAAGGTAAGGTTTACATAACTTTTTTATCAAGTGTATCCTTTGCAAAAAAACCGGACAAGTACGAGTAGGACTCGTGCTCTGAGGGTTCCGTTAGACGGAACCCTCAGAGCGCGAGACCAAAAAAAAAACTAATTGAAGTTAAAATATTGAAAGACAAACTTAAGTTTGTAGTTTTTTTTTACTGGGCAAGTGCCTTTAATAACTAAACATAATACAAGCTAAAACTAACACTACAAATACAGTTAGACTGCCCATAGACCGTTGAAGGACTAAAGACAATCCAAATGCTCAAGCCCACTACCAGTTGGCAGCGTACCCAACATGCTGGCGGCATTACCATGTTGAATGGCTATGCTAATGCGTTGAGCCAGAAACACGCCAGCATTTTGGTCACGCGTCGCATTAACCAGGCGCTCTGAAAGATTTTTGAAAATGAGGTGAGCTCTCGGTCCCCAAGGGCCCAATGTCTCGACCCCAAACGCCTCAAATATGTAACCACTGCCGAGGTTAGCATATTTGCGACGCTTGTGCTGCTCTGCCGAATTAGCAGCCGCGCCAGCCCTACCCTGTGTCTCAGGAAGATGTGACGGCGCCAAAGTATCGACACAAGTTGCGTCCCATACAAGGGGCCGCCCCAACCTCCAGGGCACAAGTGTCATACCGTCAGGCCTCTTTCCATCGTCACGCGCAAGACCACTCGGTTTGAGCACAGCTGCGACATTGGCGGTGGAAAGTGCCCTGCGTATGATGTCGTTCAGGCTAGCGTGTCGGCCAATACGACCAGCGCTTCTCGAGCAAGAGAGACCATGGTGACCGAGCTGGTCAACAGCAGTACCACACTGACAGCGATGGGCCTCACAGCACCTTGCACCCAAGCGTAAGCTGACAGCTAGACGAAATGCGGTTGGATCTAAAAGGCTACCTGTGTTAAAAGAGGGCATGGCTTGCAACCAAAGTCCCGATTCCCAAACAGAGACAGCAAGAATACGAGCGCGATCTGCAATACTAGGACACGTATCTAGTAGCGATTTCCATGCTAGTTCGCAGATCGGCCGATCCCACAGTCTCTGGGAAGACAACTTTGAAGTTTGTAGTTGACAATAAGGTTCTTCCATACATCCCAACTACAAAATGTAAGTTTGTAATAGCAAAATAATTATTTTTAAATACCTTCAAATTTATAACTTTCGGATTTATTCCTATATATGTACTATGAGACCTTGCCTCTTGCCAAATTTCATGATTCTAGGTCAACGGGAAGTACCCTATAGGTTTTGATTCCCCTATGAAATCGCAAAATATACGATATAAAGGAACCCTAAGAGCGCGAGACCAAAAAAAAACTAACTGAAGTTAAAATATTGAAAGACAAACTTAAGTTTGTAGTTGACAATAAGGTTCTTCCATACATTCCAACTACAAAATGTAAGTTTGTAATAGCAAAATAATAATTTTTAAATGATATACCTTCATATTTATAACTTTCGGATTTATTCCTATATATGTGCTATGAGACCTTGCTTTTTGCCAAATTTCATGATTCTAGGTCAACGGGAAGTACCCTATAGGTTTTGGTTTCCCTATGAAATCGCAAAATATGCGACATAAACGTTTATATCTTTTGATTGCGTTGACTTACAACTTTTATTTTTTTACAGCCGAAAGAAACCGTAGACCCAAGTATTTAGTATAAATTTCAACTTGCTACCTTTACGCGTTCTTGAGAAAAAGGGTCTTGACAGACGGACAGACAGACAGACGGACAACGAAGTGATCCTATAAGGGTTCCGTTTTTTCCTTTTGAGGTACGGAACCCTAAAAATGGTGGCAAAAAAGGTGCCCTACATTTCGTTACCTATAGACATATCAACTTTTTACTTGCCATGTTGATAAGCCAAATTAAAAATCTTAATTTTTTAAATTTACAAACCTAACTACAGAACCGATTTTGATGAAATTTCTATGCGACCAATCTGAAAGTATATCCTTTCAAATAAAGAAGAAATTTCCCAAATTGGTTTATAAATGACGTAATTCTGATGTTTTTTTTTTATATACAACCGAATTGAGAACCTCTTTTTTTTGTATTCGGTAAAAAATTATAAAATAAATAAATGATGAAAACGACATCGTATTAGAACCTCCCAAATTCCGTTAAAATATGTTTACCTTGAAAGCATCCCGGAACTTGTTGGACATGATGTGGTAGAAAATGGGGTTGATGCACGTGGACACGTAGTAAAACACTCCTGAGGTGTAGGTGAGGAAGTAGTACGCCGACAGGAGGATGGGTGACCGCGCGAGATGGTTCTCAGTGGTTCCGTATATGGCAACCAGTCGCTGGGCGTGGAACGGTGCCCAGCACACGAAGAAAGCTATCACTACAGCGACTGTTGACAAAATACAATTTTCTTTCTGAATGGTGTCTCTGGAGACGTCTCATTCAACAGTATTAAAGAACAAAAAATAAACGAGGTCTTAAAAGTGCTTATAGCTTTGTCTTTGTAAAATCAGTAGAATAAATTACTTTTTTTCCATATATTAATTTTTTTTATTAAATTCAATACAAAATCGAGTAAATCTATCAAGTTTAACCATTCTAGTTTTGGAACTAGAAGAACGCCGGTCTACCATCGACCACCATGGTCGATGGTAGACCGGCGGTTTACAATCTGACGGCACCCGGTTCGATCCTCGGTCCTGCACCAATACCATCAGCTCAAACACGAGGAAAGGAAAACATCGTGAGGAAACCGGTATACCCAAGAATCTCCTCTCTATTTGAGAGAAGGCCTGTGTCCCATCAGAGGGAACACGATAGGCTGATAATGTACTTTTGTAGTATTTTATTTGTACTCTGCGGTTTGGCTGAGAAGAGGAAAGGATGAAAAGATTTTAGGTCTCAAACAATGTCGGTCTTTAAAAATGAACTGATACATGTTTTCTTTGTTAGATGCGTGTAAATTTTTGTCTACGAAGGGAAATTTTTCTAAAACTGATCTTGATAGTTTTTTTTCTGGATGACTTACCTCGTGTGCAAAACTGCATAAAAATCTGGACAAAAAAGTCCATGAATATGGGGGTTTATTTTTACAAATATTTACGTATTTTATGAGACTTTTTTATTTTGTCGAAAAATGTTACAATCTTGAGCAATCTCAATATAGCTTGTCTATGCCCTAGGACCACGAGACACCATTGTCAATAATAGTACTACAACTCACCTAACATTTTGACAACCCTCCTGGTGGATTGGCTGTATTTCCTGTTTACTTTATGTGTGTATGATATGCTCCTCTCGAACTCTCTCTGAGTCTGCTCATTGCAAATGCTGGTCTCTCTTAGCTTTAGCCCAATCAATGCGTACAGCACTGAGATCAGGACCATCGGAGTTAAGAAAAATACGAACGTTGATATTTCGAAGGAGTGCTCGATGATCACTCTGGTTTGCAGGCACATAACGACGCCATTGGTCTCCCTGATTCCGAACTGAAGAGCTTGGGGCAGCGCCAGCCACAGTGCCACCACCCACAGCCACACCACGTGCTTCGTGGCTCGCGACAATTTTGACATCTTGTGCGACACAAAAGGATGACATATCGCTAAATACCGTTCCACCGTAAACAAAGTTATTGTCAATACACTAGCGTTTGTGGAAGTCTCCGCAGCTAATCCTCTTATTATACAAAACGCGTTACCAAAAACATACGGCCATTTCGACCAGATCGAGTAGATCTCTTGGGGCATCCCACTCACGAGAAGTAAAAGGTCCGAAATTGCTAGACTAAACAAATAACAATTAGTCGCTGTATGCATGCTTTTGTTGCGAACTATGACTAAACAAGTGAATATGTTACCCAATATCCCAGTTACAAATATTAAGGAGTAAATGACGGTTATCGGTATCACAATGTACAAAGAGTCTCTTTGGGGACCAAATATCTCCGTGGGATCCACTGGCTGCGTAAAGTTTATAGTGTCGTTTAAGGCGTCAATGGTCGAGTTCATCTTTTCGAGAGCAAATGTTCAAGTGACAGCAAGATGTGAATATGAAACACTGACGTTCTAGCTTGAAGGTATCTGAGGCACCAGTCCATATGTACTCCAAAACTGCAAAAGAAGAAAACTTTCTTTTAATTATTACATACTCAGAGTAGAAAAGTATATTAAAAAAATATTTCTGTGTTGAATCTCTAGTGGATTTACGCTTTAAGGTAGCATTAAGTTTTGAAGACCTTTGGAAACTTCTGCAACACCTGATTCAATCAATTAAGAAATAAAAAGTTTATGTTCTTGGACGCAGAAATATTTGTTTTTGGGTAAGGAAGGAATTCTGAAATCAATATCAGTGAAATAGTATGATAAATGATCCTACTCGTTCCTAGTTCCCTAAAACTACAATAAACGCCACAAAAAATGTTTAAGGACTTTTTTTAATGTATTGATTGTGACGTCATAAGTAGACGCCGTCTGCAGTGTTGGAGCAAATCAAAATTTGTTGAAAAGAATGATCAATATTTACTATTAAACACAAATTTCCAGTAATAAGTTGTTTTTGGAAAGTTTATGCTGTGGTAGTTAGTATCAGTGCTTTATTATCTGTGCCCATTGTCCCCTAATATTTATACGAGCGAAAGTAAATTAAAATTAATGTGGTCGAAAATACTGAACATGATTTACTGAAGAACAGTCTTGCCCATTTATAATTACAGTAAATCATATTTTGAGCGTATGTAAAAATATTCAAAATGGCTCACATTACTTTCAAAATTTTGCATTATTTTACTTATATCAAGAATGCTGTCAGTTAAGTAACTAACTGACAGAATTCGGAACTACCCTGATATTTTTAATACTCATTTGATATTCCAGTAATCTCATATTTAACTTGTATAACTCAGTAATTTCAGTCTGCCATTTTAGGGTTCCGTACCTCAAAAGGAAAAAAAACGGAACCCTTATAGGATCACTTTGTTGTCCGTCTGTCCGTCTGTTAAGAACCTTTTTCTCAAGAACTCGTAAAGATATCAAGTTGAAATATCAAATACTCAAATGTACAGCTGTGAAAAAATAAAACTTGTAAGTCTACGTGATCAAAAGATATGATCGTTTATGTCGCTTATTTTCACATATTTTGAGATTTCACAAGGGAATCAAAATCTATAGGGTACTTCCCGTTGACCTAGAATCATGAAATTTGGCATGAAGCAAGGTCTTACAGCACATATAAAGGAATAAATCTGAAAGTCATATATTGTTTATTTTGATTCTCCACGGACTCCTGGGTCCGTGCCTTTTGTCAACTTTTACAATTTTTTTTTTAACTATATCTGGTGTTACATAAAACTAATGACTATACAAGAGGAATATACAAATTATAAAATCTTATTACTATGTTGCGTGGATACGCCGAGCAGTCCAGCTCCCGCAAGCAGCACCCGTTCACGAGTTGACGCGTGTGCCAGCCATCGCTCTCCTCGCCATGTTTGAGGGAAGAGGGCGACCCACCACACGACGCCGCCGCAAGAAGGAGCCTTTAGGTGAGCGTGAGTGCTCTGGGTATACACACAATACTTAAAACTACAATTATGTGTACATACTATTACAATGCTTTAATTTATATTATTATCCTATCACAGCGATTTCTTTTCTTTGCTTCAGGGCATCCACCACCGCCTCGTTCCGGTCTTTAACAGCCATTTGCAAGTTATATTCTGCAATGGTCCTCGGTAACACTGCCGTGGCTCGCCGCACGAAACGGCTGATGGCATCCCCTTCATCGTCGGCGTAATAAGTGAAGGTCCCGGTATGCCGTGAAACAGCTACGACTGCGTGTGAGACGCTTTCATGCAGCTTCAGCCCGCTCCTGGTCTTAATCTCGATAACTGATTCGTATGTCAGTCCCTGTGCTTCATGGATTGTTAAGATTCGTGACCCCGTGCCTCTCCCATAGCCCTGGCTAGTCATGGTCTCCTTTTCTTCCTGGGTGTGAACCAAGAAAAGGGTGTTGGGGAGGGTGTTGGGTATATGCGAACCCGTGAACTTTCTCTGCTCAAGGGACTTAACACGAGCAGCTGAAGAGTATATGAAAATGAAAATGAAAATGAAAAATATTTTATTTGCTTAAACATAGGCTTACATATTTGTTTATAAAATAGGAATACACACTGGCTTATGTCTATGAAGGAGAAATACTAATTGTGTATACTGCGATTCCTGCACTAGGCTAGGCCTGTATCGCAGGAAACTGATACGGTTTATTCAATTCAACAATTTGTTAGCCTCGAGTATATATCGGCCTTATATGCCCGAGTATATTGCCCTCAGCGCGTACGCAACATCCATTGGGTTCCGATGCGTACACAACAGCTCTTGGTTGATGTTATTTACCAGATTTGGGGGTTGGTACCTCATCTCGAAGAGATTTTCTCTGTCGATATAAGGTAACTGGTTGACATCACCGATGAGGACAAGTTCACTAGCACCGGACAGACGAGAAGCCATTACTATGGCTCCAAAATGGTTCATGAGTGCCTCGTCCACCATAAGGCGACCGTGGCTCTCACGCTTGAAACCATTTACGAGGACAGAGGCCATAGTGCGCACTTTGGCTTTCACCAAGTTCCCTATTCGGTGCGCTAGCTTCTTCCTCAGGTCTTTCGCTGCCTCTGTTGTTGTGGTAATGATGACGTCCTTTCCTGCATCGAATTGTCTAACTACCTAGGTTGTTTTGCCGCATCCTGGAACGCCGTTGACCCATTGTATTTTAGGTACCTCCCAATTTTCCCAACCTGCATGGACTTCAGAATTCCCTGTAACGGCGTCCGCCATTTTGAGGATTTTGTCATCCAGCATTATTTTGGTATACCGAGTGGTGACTACAATGGGGTCGTTTGGTGGTGTCGCGTATTTGGGATTTCCAGCTCGTTTCGTCTCTCCCTCATCCAATGCTACAAAGCCACTTGTTGCATTGCATGCAGCCATATACTGACCCGACATTGTTCCCATTATTATCTGGGATGTGTCGTTGTTGTATATGGCTGCTTCTGCTTCTTCGAGGCTCACCTTCAGTAGCTCTTTGCCTATAGGGCTGCTTAGCCTAAAGTGGTGCATGATGTTCTCGCAAATTTTGAGATTGACTTTTATTGTCACTCTCGTGATGGCTAAGAACTCGATGAAGGCGAAGTCATATACATATTTAAAATTATGTCATAAAAAAAATTAAAAAATTTTGCTATTACAAACTTACATTTTGTAGTTGGAATGTATGGAAGAACCTTATTGTCCACTACAAAGTTAAGTTTGTCTTTTAATATTTCAACTTTTTGTTGGGTTTTTTGTTTTTGACTCGCGCTCTCATGGTTCCATCCAACGGAACCCTCAGAGCGCGAGTTCTACTCGTACTTGTCCGTTTTTTTAAATGTGTTGTTAGTTATTTTTAGTGACTCATTTTATAATTTTTGACTAATCAATATCAGTCGACTGTCTATTTAACTTAAGGCAAAAATAATTAAATACCGCCCAAGTAGTATAACAATAGCCAAGTTTATTTTTTATTCTCTCGATTAATAATAACCCAATTTTTTATACGGCTCTGCAAATTTGACACTTCCTATTATAATTTTTCTACCATTATCTACACCTTAGAAGGACTAAAGGAAATGGTAAGGTCCAAATTCTTTGATATAAACTCGTAAACGTTTCGTTTCAAGCAAATAAACCTGTCTCTTTAGATGATAAAATAGTCATTGGTCCATAAATGTAAATAGGTTTATTATAATTGTAAATGTGTGGGAGAAAACGAAATGGGACACATTCTTGGGTTCCAACTCAGAGGTGCATTTGAATATTATTTTCGTGCCTGATTTACTTCTTATTGGGTGGTGGTGTAATCAATATCGAACCCTGAAATTACTTATGTATATTTACATTCTGATGATAAATCCCATGCCAATTTGAATTTCATTTACATTTTCCCATGTTTTTCTAATGATTAGATGCTTATTGATGCAAAGTAAGGATTCTTTTAACATTGAAAGAAGGTAGTTTCTGTTGCCTGCCATAACGAGATATGGTAAGGTGGCGTGACAGGTACGAACGCATCTGGCCTAAATCAGGCTTGATGCCTTTAGTCGAACTCACTCAGCAGACGACCATGTCGCCCTTTTTTTGCATGTGGACTAATAGTTACTTACTTTTACTTAGTTAGTTGCTTTTAGTTACTTCATTATGGTGTCGCTACAAGTTTATTAGTGTGCGTAAAAAATTAGTAATCGAGCGTAAACCTGCCGGCTTCCTTGTTTCTTTAGAGATATTATAATCTAGGCCTATTCAAGGCCAGAGTGAATAGGTATCTTCTAAGTCTGCGTGCTTCATCTTCGACTACATCGTCGCTTACCAACACGTGAGTTGGTAGTCAAACGGGAACTTATTCGCGATAAAATAAAGATAAAAATAGTCCGAGAGCCAACTTAGAGTTCCAAAAAAGAAAAACTTTAATCTTGGTAGTACCAAGATTTGATTAGGTTGTTTGTTGTAAGTAGGTAACTAGTAAAAACTGAAGTGATTTATATTGCTTGTAATTTAAATAACCCTGTAATTTAGCTGGTCTTGCTGTGTAGATTTAGCTGGTTAGTAGAGTTAGAAGGAGTTAAAGCCATCAAGTTAGGGCTCATTAGACATAGTTTAGACTAGATCTAGCTACTTAAAAATGTTTTTCAAAATGTCAATTAGTTTTTCTTTTATTGGGTACACGTACCGTACACCAAATTTTAGCTATTTAAGCCTTGTGATCTCTGAATAAAATGGCCATGACATACGGACTGACAGACAGACTAAATAAATCTAATAATAGCATAGATTCAGTATAGGTAGTATAGGTACTGAATCTATGAATAATAGCTATTTTTGTTTTTCTGGTTATACACCATTATTTACGACTTTTTTATTATTTACTCTGCGCCCCGCGGTTTCACCTGCTTTAGCAATCCTTCTGGACTCAAGTATACTGGCCTCGGCTGCGCCTCAGCCGACGTTGTCACGCTTGTCCGTTATTGTTTCTTGGATGTAGATTGCAATCATATGCTACGTGTACAACTAAGATACAACTAGTAAACAAACTACTTGGAGTAGGTATTCTCGTAACCCTCACATAATTAATGCACGCTTGAAGTTTTTACCATAACACGTTTAAAGTAGTACCGGTATGTATGCGGTAATTATTATTGGTTAACATTATCTATTAACAAGCTTGTGCCAGAGAACGTTCACATTAGATACGCTAGTTTCATGTGTTCTACTTATTTGATGCTAACATCGGTTAAAATTCTCCTGTTCATGTTTTTAGGGTTCCGTATCCAAAGGGTGTGAACGGGATCATATTACTAAGCCTACGCTGTCTGTTTGTCTGTCCGTCCGTACCTTAGCTTATGAACCGTAATAGATAGCCAGTTGAAATTTTCATAGAATAGATAATGTAATGCTACGGCGTAATAATAAAGTCACAAAGTAAAAACTAAAGCGGTCATACAACAAACGTATTTAAAAACGTAAAACTTGGCATGATTATAGTATATTCTAAAGTAAAACAACAAATAATTATTATTGGCCAAATGCGAGTCGGTGACAAATTTCTAACGTCGTCGGGTGCGCTCGGTACTTTGATGGGTGATACGGAACTCGACTCGCACTTTTTTTAGGGTTCCGTACCTCAAAAGGAAAAAACGGAACCCTTATAGGATCACTTTGTTGTCCGTCTGTCCGTCAGTCCGCCTGTCCGTCTGTCCATCTGTCCGTCTGTCCGTCTGTCAAGACCCTTTATCTCAGGAATGCGTAAAGATATCAAGTTGAAATTTATATCGAATACTCAAATCTACGGTTTCTTACAACTGTGAAAAAATCAGACTTTTAAGTCTACGCCATCAAAAGTTATGATCGTTTATGTCGCATATTTTGAGGTTTTCACAGGAGAATCAAAACCTATAGGGTACTTCCCGTTGACCTAGAATCATGAAATTTGGAATGAGGCAAGGTCTTACAGCACACATAAAGGTCATCCGAAATTCATAAACTTGAAGTTATATCATTTAAAAACAGTTGTATTGCTGTTAAAAACTTACTTTTTGTAGTTGGAATGTATGAAAGAACCTTATTGTCCACTACAAAGTTAAGTTTGTCTTTCAATATTTAAATATTTTTTTTGTTTGGACTCGCGCTCTGTGGGCTCCATCCAATCCAACGGAACCCTCAGAGCGCGAGTCCTACTCGTACGTGTCTGGTTTTTTTTTAAATTTTGTGGCTAATGCAAATATCAATCGACCACTTAATTTAATTAGTCGTTGAACCGTTTGTTTCTCTCGCACGTTGCGTATCTTGACAGTACTGTGAATACTTTGGATATTTGGTATTTACTGTAGTCTTGCTGTAGTTTGTAGTGTGAACGATGCGTTTGTCAGACGTTTTTACAAACTTCTCAATTTTTGAACTGTTTTTGAGTGAGCGAATGATTGTGTTTATGTTTTCCTGTTATGTATGTGTTAGTGGGCTTCCTGGTTGTATTAGTAGACGCTTTTTAAAACTTTAAACCATTTAGTACATAAACATACTTATATATTATATAGCACTAGCAACCCGCCCGCCCGGCTTCGCACGGGTGTAATTTACGTGTGAAGCCGGGGCAAGTCACTAGCTATATATATAAGCCTTCCTTGAAAATGTATCTAACTGATGGTGTAAAACCGCATCAAAATCCGTTGCGTGGTTTAGGAGGAGTTAGCGGCCATACAGACAGACAGACAGACGCGGAAAGCGACTTCAATTTATACTATGTAGAGAAGATATAGCACTAGCGACCCGCCCGCCCGGCTTCGCACGGGTGTAATTTACGTGCGAAGCCGGGGCAAGTTGCTAGTTATATATACCTATAAACCTTCCTTGAAAATGTGTCTAACTGATGGTAAAAACCGCATCAAAATCCGTTGAGTGGTTTAGGAGGAGTTAGCGGCTATACAGAAAGACAGACAGACGCGGAGATATATAGAGAAGATGATGTATATACCTAAGTATAAGTACAACTCTTTTGACTAACAAGTACCAAACTAAAAAGTTACAAGTTCCGGTAGGGGGTTTGTTACAACGATTTGTCGAAATTGAACTACCACATCAAACCCGTAGTCCTATTTTTGAAAATTTTGTACATTCACGAGTAGCTATTATTTTAAAAAAAAAACATGAATATGGAATAGCAAATCAATGTTAGGGAAAACCAACACTGTCTAAAGTGGTTGGACCGATTTTGACGGGATTTTCACTGGCAGATAGCTAATGATATAAGGAGTAATCCACGCTGGTGAAACCGCGGGGCGCAGCTAGTAACTTATAATCGATGTGATGCGATGCGGGTGACGGCTTTCAACACAAAATAGATTTAGAGAGAAAATCTTTATCATAGTCACTCCCACAAATTTTCTGAGAATTCGAATTAACCTCTCGTTCAATCTGACACAAAAGGACTATAATGACAAATGAGTCCCTGTGATAGGCAACAACAAAGAAACAATGAGTAACTTATTACCAAATTCTAGTCTTTTAAAACTTTGCATATCAGTCAGTTTTTTTCTGAGAAAGCGAACTCAATCAAACAAATCTCATTATATTATGGTCAACATTCACAAATAACGAAGTGTTTTTTATTCCACTGCAGCTGAAGGTATAATATATGTATGTACCTATGTAAGGAAATGCCAGCAGTGGTATCATAGAGTTATCCAGACGCCTCGTAGATGTGACGGGTGTTAGCTTTTCAGCCAAGAAATCATCGTTTAAACTGTTTTACACACAATTCGTTTACACTTGTTATCGCTTCGAGGTTCGAGCAAAGAAAGAGAGTGATTGCAATGCAACCGCCACTTATATACTGTGTTCGTTGGCAGTCGACAAAAGACTGTCAACTGTCAACGAACACGTGTGAACTTCGCCAATACAGTTTCATTATAATGGTGTTGTTAGTTCATCTATACATTAAATGATTAAACTAAAGTTGTTTTACATTCGGCCATCCGACTCAATTACACGTCCTCGTGTATACGTGTCATGTATTATATGATAATAGACATTATACGTGTTAATTAAATGTGTACTTTACAATCTTATTTTGAAGTCTTATACTATCGTTTTATGTTACATAATATCAGAATGCAACTGCATACTGAAAAGCACATCATATCAGACTAAAACCGAATCTGGTTTAGTTAAGTCAGTACGCAACTGCGTACACTGTCTCTTACGCAACTGCGTACATCGGCTCTTACGCGACTACGTACACCGGATCTTACGCAACTGCGTACAATGTCTCTTACGCAACTGCGTACATCGGCTCTTACGCGACTACGTACACCGGATCTTACGCAACTGCGTACAATGTCTCTTACGCAACTGCGTACATCGGCTCTTACGCGACTACGTACACCGGATCTTACGCAACTGCGTACAATGTCTCTTACGTAACTGCGTACTGGAGGCTCCGCTGCAGGCTCAGCTGGCAGGTTCGACGGCAGGCTCAGCCGCAGGCTCAGCCGCAGGCTCGACAGCAGGCTCAGCCGCAGGCTCGACAGCAGGCTCAGCCGCAGACTCCGCGGCAGGCTCCACTGCAGGCTCCGCTGTATGCTCCGCCGCAGACTCGACCGCAGGCTCGACAGCAGGCTCAGCCGCAGGCTCGACAGCAGGCTCAGCCGCAGGCTCGACGGCAGGTTCAGCGGCAGGCTCGACAGCAGGCTCAGCCGCAGAATCGGCGGCAGAAATTTGCATATATAACAATAAGTACACTAATCGGATATATAATCTGAAGAACTTTTAACATGAGCACAGTTATTTAGTAATTAGTATTAAATTAATCATTAGCAAAGAAATTATAATCAAGAAAACGCAAGGAATAAAACAGCCACTTTGTACAATAACTATTAATTAGGGCTCTAAAAAAAACATGACTAGCAAACAGGTTTTGAACCACTTAACAAAAGACAAATTACACTCTGTGGACATGGGAAAATAAGAAGACATCTGTAACTTATTAATCCCGATTCTGATTTGTTAGCTTTTCAGCCAAGAAATCATCTTTTAAACTGTTTTACACACAATTCGTTTACACTTGTTATCGCTTCGAGGTTCGAGCAAAGAAAGAGAGTGATTGCAATGCAACCGCCACTTATATACTGTGTTCGTTGGCAGTCGACAAAAGACTGTCAACTGTCAACGAACACGTGTGAACTTCGCCAATACAGTTTCATTATAATGGTGTTGTTAGTTCATCTATACATTAAATGATTAAACTAAAGTTGTTTTACACGGGTGACCAAAGAGCTGGCGCTTACCTTGGGCAAATAATAAGTTTGGCCATTCAAAGTGGTAATATAGCTAGCTTGGATTGGATACCTTACCCGAATAGAGCGACCTAAATGCAGTTTTTTTTTTGTGTTTGTTTTTTTGTAGTTAGGAAGTCAGTATAATTTAGATTTAATTCGGTTAGGTAGATTTTTTACTAACATTAACAGGCTTATACTAGTAGGCTTATATATAAGGTAGGTCTACACCTATACCTACATCAAGCGAACTATATAACAAGAAATATAGTAAAGGTTGGTTTATGATCTGGGTAAGTACACAAATAATAACACTGCGATTCCCGCTTTAGGATGTATTTTTTAATTGTTTATCAAACGTGTTCAAATCGCGAAAGTTTAAAAGTGACTTTCGCTAACCGATACGGGCCGGAAGTTGCAAATAAAATCAGTCAACTAGATTTTCTTCGAAAGAAACGGGCGCATCTAAATAAAACGCTTTAGTTAGTCCCGATATTTTTCAAGGGTAAAGGCCGATAAACATTTTAAACGTGTTGAAATCGCAGAAGTTTAAACGTTACTTAGAGGGTATGCTTGTTAATATTTTTAAATATTCTATATATTACCTTCTATAGCCTTAACGCGGATTGACCGATTTAGATGTGTGAAGAGTCGTTAGAATCATATTCGTGCCCAGAATGTCTTAGGCCACATTTTGTAGTCGGGTTCTTTGCTTTTCTTTTTATAATATACTTTTTTTAAACCTTTATCATTCCACTCCCAAAGATCTGCAGCTCATCATCATCATCATCATCATCAGCCAGAAGACGTCCACTGCTGAACATAGGCCTCCCCCTTTAACCTCCACACTGAACGACAGCCTGCCTTTTGCATCCACTGGATGCCAGCGACTCTTACTATGTCGTCGGTCCATCTAGTGGGAGGTCTACCTACGCTGCGTCTTCCGGTTCGTGGTCTCCACTCAAGAACCTTTCTTCCCCATCGGTTATCGGTTCTCCGAGCGATGTGGCCTGCCCATTGCCACTTCAACTTGCAAATTTTAACAGCTATGTCGGTGACTTTGGTTCTTTGGCGAATATCCACGTTTCGGATTCTATCGCGCAAAGAAACTCCGAGCATAGCTCTCTCCATTGCCCGCTGTGTGACTCTGAGTTTTTCCAAAAGGCCAACAGTTAAGGACCACGTCTCAGTACCATATGTCATCACTGGCAACACACACTGGTCAAAGACCCTTGTCTTTAGGCACTGTGGTATCTTGGACGAGAAGATGTCACGCAATTTCCCGAACGCTGCCCATCCGAGTTGGATTCTTCGGGCGACCTCTTTGCCTAAGTTGGACTTACCTAACTGAACAATCTGTCCAAGATAGGTGTAATGGTCAACAACTTCGAGAGTATCGTTCCCAACGACTACCGGCACGGGTTCAACATGGACATTGGACTTGATTTTTGTCTTGTCCATGTTCATTTTAAGACCCACCTGTTGGGAAAGGCTACTGAGGTCGCTGAGCATCGTATTTAGGTCCTCCAGCGACTCTGCCATGATGACTATATCATCAGCAAAACGAAGATCTGCAGCTATCTCATTCAAAACAGTGCCATCATCCGCCAAATTTCACCAGTTTGAAACGCGTCGAGTTCATCGCCTCAGGGGTTCTTCGGCCTACTTAGTCTTTCCTCAAGCGCCCACTGCGTGATCCTATCGGCCTATCTATTAGCGTGCATTCTGGCCATTTCTGTACCCTGCTTCCGTTAAAAATGATGCATTGCAGTACATATTAGAAAGGTCGACTCTTGATAATTTTTCCTCCATACTTATTTTCTTATTCTTTAACTAGGTAATAAAATGCTGGAAACATTAAAATAAAACTCAGGGCCTATAATAGGTAGCAGACAATGCAGCGAAAGAAATAAAGATAAAGGGTATCACATATGATAAGATAATGTCAAAATATGTATTTATCTGTGGTATTTATATTACCGCATGTTTTACAACCTTAACTGCTGACCTTTTCGAAAAACTCAGATTTGCACAGCGGGCAATTGATGGAAGAGCTATGCCTAGAGTTTCATTGCGCGATAAAATCCAGAATAAGAATATTCGTCGAAGAACCAGTCACCGACATAACTGCTGGATTTGCAAGTTGAATAGGCAATGGGCGGGCCACTTCGTTCAAAGAACCGATAACCGTAAGAAAGAAAGGTAAGAAAGGTTCTTGAGTGGTGACCACGAACCGGAAGATGCAGCGTAGTTAGGCCTCCCCTCTAGGTGGACCGACGACATTGTAAGAGTCGCGGGCATCCAGTGGATGCAGATGACAGGCTGTCGTCCATTGTGAAAATCTAAGGGGGAGGCCTTTGTTCAGCAGTGGATATCTTCTGGCGATGATGATGTTTTCCTAAATTACTAGGTACTGCTAAAATCATCACACACGAGTATAAGCTATGGTGGCAAACAAGCCGACGGGTCGTCTGATGGTAGGCAATCAGAATCACTGTTGCCTATGAATACCTGTAACACCAGGATCATCACAGAATGTTGCTAACCTTTAAGACCCACTTTCTGTTAGAGTCTGGCTAATGTAAGTTGAGAATGACAAAGCGCGGCAAATTTAAAAATATCAGCATAGAAACCCCTAAAAATAGTATGAAATGCCTGGAATAATCTAATTTGATACTTGTGAGTTATTAATTTTTATTGAAACACAGTCAGAACACAGTAATTTTTGCATTTCATATTAATTATGGGATTGCAATGCGGATTTTTAAAATTAGGCGGGCGTTTTCAGTCTCTACTTTCATTAGCCAGACTCTAGCGTTAACGCCTACAGAAAGATAACATTGTATAATGTCATATTCAAACAATTTCATCTTTCCGCAGGCGTTAACGCTAACAGAAGTGGGTGTTGTCTAACCCCCCCAGCTCTTTAAACAATTCCATTATATTTATTTGAAAATGCCGCAGGATGGAAACTCTTTTCTCATAATTATTGCAGGTACAGGTGTGAGGCAAAAAAGATCAGGTGAAACGCATAGTGTGCGATTCACATGGGTTTCAGGACGCGACGCAAAAATATATATTTTGCATTATGTGTTCGGACATGGGGGGCGTTGAGCCGTGAAGAAGACAAGGTGCTAAGTTAGAGTGAGATTAATATTTTATTTTGAGACAAGCGGCTTCGCTCGCGTAGTAGGTATTGAAATCTACTTTTTAGTTGCAGTCTCGCATCCGTCCTGTAATCCACTCTGCTCCTGTACAGCCCTTTCCGCTCCAGTTCTGCATTTGCCCCAAAATCAACTATACTCCTGTTTTGCTCTTTCCGCTCCAGGTCCGAATCCGTCCCGTAATCTATTCTTCTTACGTCTCATCCTTACCGCGTCAGTCCTGCATTTGTCCCATAATCTTCTCTAATACAGGCCCACTCTTTCTGATCTAACTCAGCATCCGTCCCGTAATCCACTTTACTCCTTTTCAGCCTTCTTAGGGCTCCGTACACAAAGGGTAAAAACGGGACCCTATTACTAAGCCTACGATGTTTGGCTGTCTGTCTGTCCGTCTGCAGCAAATACTAATATGTTAACCGTGTGAACTATTTTATTTTATTATATAAAGTTTAATTGGTGTAAATCTACCAAATTGAAGTCTGGTAGCTTTCCAACACGGGAACTTGACAACACCAATTCTAGTAAGTAATCGATTTTATAATGATTATGTAGAAGTATTCCTTTTTTCTTTGAGACTATGTACTTTTAATGTTTAATTTATGACCTTTCGAAAATGTACTTGTATTTGTACCCAATTGAAATAAAGATACTGAACTGAACTGCGCCAGTTAAATATGATGCTATTCTGCGCTATTACTGTGCTATAAGACACAATAATTTGCTACTTGAGGCTGTGGCATTGTTGGTAATTCCACCGGAAGTTAACAAGATATAATTTGTTACACGGTCATAATGATAAATTATAATTCTAATAAAACCATCGGTCTTCGATTAGGAGCTGCTATTGTCGAACGACATTTGTGTCCGTGTGGAAGCGGCGTCGATAAAAATGGACTTCATGGACTCTACTGCCAACGTAGTGCCGGTAGATTTTCCCGCCACGGCTCCATAAATGATATCATCAAACGGGCACTTGCCACCATCAACATCCCTGCTGTTCTCGAGCCGGTGGGGATAGTTCGGGATGATGGTAAGCGCCCTGATGGCTTAACTCTGATCCCCTGGGAGCGGGGAAGGGCTCTCGTTTGGGACGCTACATGCGTCGATACGTTAGCCCCTTCTCACCTCAGGGGGACAATTCAAAAAGCTGGAGCCGCGGCGGAGGCCGCAGAAGACGCCAAGCGGCGCAAGTATGCATCACTTTCAAGTGAATATATATTTGTGCCGCTGGGCGTCGAAACTTTTGGTCCATGGGGCCCATGTACCAAAAAGTTTTTAAAAAAAATTTCGCCACATTTAATCGACGCCGCTGGTGATAAGAGAGCTGGCTCATTCCTCGCGCAGAGAATTTCTTTAGCAATTCAACGCGGGAATGCAGCCAGCGTTCTTGGCACTTTACCACACGGACAACATCTTTTTTTTTAATTTTTAATTATATTAGTGATAATTTGTATGTAATAATTAGTATTAGTGTTAATAATTAAGGCTTTTTTATTTTCTTTGTTTGATATACCCTATTTAGATTATTAAAATAAAGAATTGTTGAATGGAGGATAAAACCATGCACCTTCTTGAACACTACCAGCACATCTAGTAGGTACATAAAAATTCAATAATATAGGATTGTCTTTAGACCTTCAACGGTCTATGGGCAGTCTAACTGTATTTGTAGTGTTAGTTTTAGCTTGTATTTTGTTTAGTTATTAAAGGCACTTGCCCAGTTAAAAAAATAATATAGGTAAATTAATGTAAATAATAAGCCAATTATACATAGGTGATTAGACGGTTGCAGCTATTATTCAGATCTTGAAATGGATTTATATTTAACTGAGATGTCAGACGCATTTCATGACTACAAGAAAATATTAATACCAGTGTTTTGCGAAAAAAGTTTATATGTAAGAGACACTGGTCAGTTATTATTTTATTTAAAAAATAAGATTATTTGCATGCTCAGATCTACTATATCTCATTGACAAAAGGTATTTTCCTTTTGTCGATGCTATATCTGTGTTTGCAAGTAAAAATACGAATGTTTCAATTTAAAATTTCTAGATATATCGTGTCTCATACTTTGGCTTAAGTATTTCATTTTGGAGGTTTCATAATGGATCTACGGCGGGATCATTACCCCGCGATGATTTTTAGGGTCCCTATTACTGAGCTTACGCTGTATGTCTGTCTGCCCGTCTGTCCGACTATCCGTCCGTTCGTCCGTCCGTCCGTCTGTCTGTTCGTCCGTCCGTCCGTCTGTCCGTCCGTCTGTCCGTCTGTCCGTCTGTCCGTCTGTCCGTCTGTCCGTCTGTCCGTCTGTCCGTCTGTCCGTCTGTCCGTCTGTCCGTCTGTCCGTCTGTCCGTCTGTCCGTCTGTCCGTCTGTCCGTATGTCCGTCTGTCCGTCTGTCCGTCTGTCCGTCTGTCCGTCTGTCCGTCTGTCCGTCTGTCCGTCTGTCCGTCTGTCCGTCTGTCCGTCTGTCCGTCTGTCCGTCTGTCCGTCTGTCCGTCTGTCCGTCTGTCCGTCTGTCCGTCTGTCCGTCTGTCCACCTGTCCGCCTGTCCGTCTGTCCGTCTGTCCGTCTGTCCGTCTGTCCGTCTGTCCGTCTGTCCGTCTGTCCGTCTGTCCGTCTGTCCGTCTGTCCTACCCTTAAACGGCTGTATCTTTCGAACCGTAATAGATAGCCAGTTGAAATTGTCACAGAATATGTAATGTTACAGCGGATCAACTAAGAAATAATTAAAAAAAACAAAGTAAAAACGAAAGGTCCCCCCCATACAACAAACGTATTTTTTTAACGTATTTTTGTAATTGCTTTAATGTAAATAACGGTAATACGTACAAGCGACAAACTTGGTGTCAAACTAGTACACACTCTAAAATATAACAACAAATAATAAATAATGGCCAAGTGCGAGTCGGTGAAAAATTTCTGTTCATTACCAAGTTAAGCAACGATTCGGTTGCTTGGAAGAACTTATCTCTTATCTCTTTCACCGAATGGATATTGCATATTTAACTAATTTTTAAGTCGGTTTTTTAAATTGATATTTATTGTATTTTGTGGTGGTACGGAACCCTCAGTACGCGAGCCCGACTTGCACTTGGCTGGTTTTATTTTAGATTTAAATTGTCCTTGCATATTAGACCATTATATTATTATGTTTGATATTTTGCGCCCGCGAGTTGACGTGAACAAGCAGTCACAATGCGGCAAAAACAACGAGCAAAACCTAGTCATAAATAAACAATAGCCTACACAGTGAGATCAAAGGCTCAAGTAAAGGCCGCAACACACTCGTAATCCACACAACACTACAAAGCGTTTAACATGCTATTTCACATCATAGCTGAGTTACTTATGAAACGTTATCATGTTATTAATACTGATAATAATGTTGTGTTCTAGTTTAATAGTGACAATATTGCAGCTATCAGTCATACGAAATTAGAGTTTTTTGGCACCAACGTGGAAAAAAACTGCTATGCTGTCCAGCATACTTACTTCGGTATCATCTAGCATCTCGTATATGGTATACCTACGCCTCTACGCATTATAATTAATAACTTTTAGTATAGCTGACCGCCGACCATGATTGCTGCCATTCTTATTTGTTTTTTACTCCAGACACGCAAAAAGGTGCCACCAAAAAGCTACGTTTTTTTCATACTTAACTTTTTAAGTTGGATGATCACATATTTTAGCTGAAATGCATTAGGTATTTTACTTGCTTCTTACTTTGAAAAACAAGGAAAAGTCATTGCCCGTTTTGTGGAGTCGAATCTTTGCATCATTATTATTTTAAGTTGATTTATAATTCAGACCAAAGAACCGGCTTGTTTGATGGGCATCAGTAGGGCCGAAGCCAACAGGTCCTTTTTAACATTGTTATATAACTCACTAGCAGTGCTTCACTGTTTCGCCGGCTATCGTACAGGATTAAAACCCTTGTAATCCAGGGTATATTCTACCTTCATACCAAACATTCGCTGTTACGGTGTGGTCAAACACACACACACACAAAATTTCGCATTGAAAATATTACTTAGAAGAGTTAAAAGTTAGTGTAAAGCGAAAGTGTATTTGGTTTTTTGTTCATTCCTGACGCATAGGGTTACCACATTATACAAAATTTGAAAAGTCCGGACATTTTAGTCACACAACTTAGACACTGTGTACTTCGTTACAGTGATAACAAGCAGTGGTATTACAATGCCTAAGCTAAAAAAGCTGGTCAATTACAAAGCCGGATAAAGGTTTAAAAGCCCGGTGACATCCGGACAAATCCAGATGGATGATACAGATACTCACACAGTACAGAGCAACAGGATGATGTGTTTTAAAAAAATAATTATATTGTTTCTGAATAAATTTTCACGCGTTTAACCACGGGGTGCAACTTAATAGCTGCGCCTCGTTGCAAAGTCATTCGTTTTATGTTATAGTAGCTGCTCCCCGCTGTTTCCCCCGCCAGATAAAATCGTAGTTAAGTTTTCTGAAATTTTCCAATTTTCTCCGGAGCTTAATATTCTTACCGTAAGAACTTTCTACAAAGGATTAAGCTTTAAAATAAAATTAAAAAAAAAAAACAAAAGACGTCCTTCTCAGGTTATGGCGTGATCAAGGTAAATAGGGATTGATTTTTATATATATGATAAAGATTAGCAAAAGTTGACAAACAAAAATATAATTAATAAAGGGCGCGGACCCCGGTATCCGTGGAGCTGCACTAAAACAATAAAAATAAATAACTGGCCCAGAGTGTGCCGAATCACGCAAATGGTAGGGTTCCGTAACCAAAGCTATGTATGTAATTGTATTCACCATTCATAGTTATGAAATTGACTTAGAAAACCCTACTAATACATTTTGAAGTAGGTTAAAATCGACTTCCAGGGTCCTTACGGACAACTGCTATTACAGGCACCTAATCCGCTCAGTTGGAAAATCACGCGACCGCAAACCTTATCACGCCCAGATACACGTGCACTGCAGGCTTGCCACAAACAGTAGTGTGTGTCCCTGCCACAAGTTATCGGCTGTATATATTTTTTATGCCATAGTTGGCAAACAAGCAGACGGTCTGTCTGATGGTATGCAGTCACCGTCGCTTAAGGATACTTGTAACACCAGAGGCGTCACAAATACGTTGCCGGCCCTTTAGACCTACATGTCCATATCAGACTAGCCATTGTGTCGTGAAATTAAAAGCATCCACAGTTGACTCTAGTCTATTCCTCATACATAGTTACTTACCAACGGTGGCTGGTGGTTCGCAGTTGGCAAACGAAAAGAAAAAGCATAATTGACAGTGATGACAGTGATATATCTATTAGATTCCTTTCTTCCTTATTTCATTGTACATGATACTTCGATAAAAAATACAGTTTCGAAGACTTGATACGATATTGAAATAGAAATACACTAGAGATACTTAAAAGATACTTAAAACCTTCGACCAAAATAAAATAAATGGACGGGCCCTAACCATTGAAATTGCTCAGTAAAAACGAGTCGAAACTGTCGGACATATACTTCAACATCTAATTATAAAAATGTACAGTATATTATTTGTTACAAAAATTAGATCTGGGTTTTATTTGTGTATTTACACTTCGGGAAAGCATATGAATGCATAATTTTGTCAGATGTTTCGTTATCACGTAACAAACGGCTAGAGACCGACTGAAACGAAATGAGAGCCGGCACTCATTTTGTTATCTTCAAAAATGCGCTTCTACTGGGCCTGTCCATTCATTTTATTTTAGTCGAAGCTTAAAACTACAAAAGTATTATTAACAAGTAATACTTAAGTACTTAGAATTTTTAGAAGAATCCTAAGTTACTCAAATATAATGTTTTAGAACGGTTGGTACTGTGTGTTTATTGTTCGCGGAATACGTGGGATGACGTCGGATTGAGAGGGAGCCTTGTCCTTCAACATTTATTTTATGGACTATAAAACGTAATGGTTTTTAGATGGCAGCTTGCTAGGGTCAATTTTAGTACAGTTTTGTGGACCAAACAAAATCTAGGCTTAGGCACTGTGATGGCTCTCTTGAGATACTTTGTAGGTTGTCTTCATTTACTGAGCTAGATAGATTTTTATAGACTTACATTCGATCTAAGCATTTATTTGCTTTGAAAGTTGCAATGACTGTTGTTAAAAAAGAACAAAATGTTGAATAATATAAACTACGAATTTTGATCATTTTCGTTTGGTTTTTGAACGTAAGACTAGCAGATACCCGATATACATCAGTGCAATATTAAAAGAAAATGTTTTTATTCAACATTTTACAATGTTATTGCAGCTATCAGAGTAAGTAAATGCTTGAACTGAGTGATCAACCGCGCATTACGTATAAAATATCAGCTGTTCCAGTACTCAGTAAACTTAGTTCAAACCGATAAATACAAAACGATAGAACTTAAGTATGCCTTGTTCTGTGTTGTGTTGCCTTTGTTGTTGTTGTTGTGTGGAGGGGGAGGCCTATGTTGAGCAGTGGACGTTCTTCTGGCTGACGATGATGATGATGCCTTGTTCTCACAATGGCATATTTCTTCTTGTTCTTCTCTTTTGAACGAAAGGATGTCATTGTATTCATCGTGACATCTTTTTTTTAGTAATGGCACAGATCTACTACCTAATGGTCTTGCGTTTTATCCCTGTGCTTCGATGTGATCTTGTAAATAAAATCAAGAGAGATAATTTACGGCGGTTTTACTTGTGTAGAAGCGAGTAATCCAAAACCATATTTACCTAGTAATGAGTCAATTGGGTCGGTCATTTATATGGAAATACCTATGTTCTTTTATGTTTAATTTTGAACTTTCTAAAGTGTAGGTACTTGTATTTGTACCTTTTTTTTCTTTTCTTTTTTTCGAGTGGGAAATTTTCTAATGATACCCGGCTGCATTAGGGTGCAGTCAGGTTATGTGGGATTATACCCACTAAAACCCCCCCGGTGACCAGCCTTAGTGCTTGACAAGAGGGCTCCGAGATCTCCAGAAGAACGCACCGGAGCCCTTAGCACTGCGCTACGGCTCCTCCCGAGACAACTGCGTTGTCTCAGCCCCTCCGCCCACGACAACGTTGGTCACACAACGTTGTCGTTCTCTCCCTGGGCTCGCTTAAGTGGATGGTCAGAGCCCTAACTTTGACCATCCCGAGACGGGGGGTCCCCTTTTAGTAGCCTCTTACTACAGGCAGAGGTTTACCGGTGCCGTATTCTATTGCCCCGGCGCCAGGGCCAACTTGTATTTGTACCTAATGGAAATAAGGATACTAAACTGAACCGTTCTGTGTAAAGCTTTGGTCTCGCGATCATAACGTAACGCACAACGCTGCAGTATGCGGTGTCGGACACATAATCGTATGAAAAACGTCTAGAGTGGTCCGTTGTTCCGTCGAAGCATGCGTCAGCGGTAAGGAACAAAGCTTGACGCTGCTTTAGAAACGCTTACCGCTGCGTCGTGCTTTACGATCGCGAGACCAAAGCTTTACACAGAACGGTTCAGTTTAGTATCCTGTAACTGACTAGTTTTATTTGAGGAAAACATAATTTTTCATCGTTCTTCTGTAATAACCATTGAAGCACAAATTTGACAACGTAAAATATAGTTTTTATAATTATAGTGTATTTAACATATTCATGTACATTGTATTTAAATTTTTCAGACAAAGTTGAAGTAAGAGTAGGTACGTAGGGGTCAAGGGTTTTTTGCTCATAGCTCTGTCGCACTGCAGCTTTAGGAAAAAGAATGGAATAAACAGAAGTTCGTGATAATTTGTAAAAAAACTCAAAAAAATAGCAGGATAATATGCTACCTAAAATGTTTTGATAAAACTTTGAATGAATATATTGTAACAGCAGTTTACGACTGAGAAACTCTTCAAACTTACTCACTACTTGTGTCATGTATCAACGACATCATGATTAGGTATGCACCTATCAATATTAGCCTTCGTCACAGAATACAAACATAATATCGAAGTACAAACCTTCGTCAAGTTTAAATTTTGAATTTATTTTCCTCGCTTATTTGCGGCACAAGCCGTAACCAACCCGAGTTTAAAATCTCAAGTTTCCCCAAAGTGATGTATTATTATTTTTCAATAATTAACACAGAATTTTACATACAATAATACATAATTATCTTTGAAAATACTGTATTTAAGTACATAAAACAAAATCACTACTTGTTTTATGTACTTAAATACAGTATGTTCAGTACTTGTTCAGTGAATTAAAATAAAATTTTCCAACTTTTGACAAGTAAACTTTTTAATTCTGAATTATTTTAACGTAGTATGTAAGTCAAAAAGGGATGGCGCTTCCTTACTTAAAATAATTGGAGATAGATAGGTATTGATATTTAAATAGAACAACAGACCTAACCTTAGTTAAAAATTATTGAAATTTTTAAGTAAGAATTTTATTTTTATTATGACTATTACGGTGTAAGCTTGCGTGTTATAACAATAAACTTACAAGAAAAAAGTTTTTATTACACCTAATAGTCTTAAAAAATATACAAATTTAATAATTTCAGAAATAGACACACGCACACACTTAAAAAATAGAAAGTTGTATACATATTTTAATTTTTTAAATTTATTATAAAAAAAAACTTATTATTTATAATACACGGGATTTACTCACGTAAGACAAAGGTGGTATATAAATAATTTAAAAAAAACCATGTCAGTTTCCATAATAAAATTAAAATATACTTTTTGTTAGCAGTGTTTTTGCTAACTCTACTCTGTTAATCCTTGGACCTAGGTAAGAATTAAGTTGAATACCTAAGTACTTATATTTTGATATAAAGCTAGCAACATTAACACGTAGAATGGCCAAACTTATTCTTTGGCCAAATTGATTTATAATTTACCTGTCTAAGTAAAGGATAAATCAAAGTTACACCAAAGTACCTGATTTTAAAAATAAATTGGGCAGGTATAGGCTATTATCTTATATGGTAGGTATGGCCTTAGGCCGGGTAACGATCAAATCTTGTTTATGCTGCAATTGCCCATGTTTTTACCTGCAGGTAACAAAATCAGCGGTCATTTAATGAAGTGTTATTATGATAAAAGAAAAATTCAAATACTCATTCCTCTCATTTTAATTCTATGTATAGTATGATAGTATGTAACTCTCGTAATTATCTATTCGTAGAAGTAATTTTGGGACAAAAGTACGGGACAAGTAAACTAAAGGCGGCATTGCCATTCAGCGTGGTAATGCCGCCAGCATGCTGGGAACGCTGCCAACTGGGCTTAAGCATTTAGATTGTCTTTAGACCTTCAACGGTCTATGGGCAGTCTAGCTGTATTTGTAGTGTTAGTTTTAGCTTGTTTTTAGTTAAGTAAATAAAGGCATTTGCTACAAAAAAAGCAAACTAATGTTTGATTAATATGATAAATTATAGTTTGATCCCTTACACATTTTCATCGTATTAACAGATAAACATTCGTTAAAAAATTCATTGGGCATTCTTCATTGCGACAGACCCATAGTATCAACTTGAGTTTGAGTTTGCATTACAGCGTAGAACTATCAGAATGTCAACGATCTCGAAGTAGAGCCACTTAGCATGCGCAGAGACGTTGGATCTCTGTATTTTTTATCGCATTTACAACTGGGAGTGTTCTGAAGAACTGTTTGATCTGATACCAGCTATACGCGATTTTATCATTGCACTAACCGCCACCGCCTGAAAGCTTACCCACACATTATACATCTGTACACTATACTTTGGTGTAAGTATAAGTTTAGGTATATCGAAAGCTATTCGAAAAGCAATAGGCACAATATAGAGCGAACCACTGGGAGATGTAACATAAATGCAGTTTAGCAGTTTTTTATTGTTTAGACGTAAACATAACATTAGCGACTATTGAATGGCTGATGAGCGATGGTGGCCGGAATCTGATGCACGTGCATAATATAACTTATTTAGTACTTAAATAAAATATGTGCAGTTTCGATGCCATCGCTCAAGAACGGTGAATGAAAATATCGTGAGGAAACAGGTATGTCAAATAACCTCAAAAGTTCAAAGTCATATAACATTCACCAACATTCGGGCTGCGTTCCAAAACATATAGTCTTTTGTCGAGTGAAATTCGTTGCACGAATTTTGGTTTCGGAACTGGGTTAATACGGGTAATATTCAAACGGGGTGAATTATGTTTTGGAACGAAGGACTCCATTCTGGCGCGCTCGAGATTATTTCGGACTTATTCTCTCTCGTTGGGATTGTCATTATGTGTAAGAGTGACCGAAATTATCTCGAGCGCGCTAGAATAAGACCGCAGGAAATTTACCCTTGTCAATAATACCATTGACATTTTTGTCATATCAAAATAACCTCAACTGCCTTAAAAAATAAAATTGAGTATAAAAACTAAATTGTTTTACTCTATTTATTTTGTTTATAATGTTTCTTTCTTAGTTATTTTTTGACAAGCTATGGGCTAGTGGCAGATAAACGGATAAACATGCTGTTTACTGTCAATCATTTCGATTCTGACAGCAGGGTGAAAGGAGACAATTTCTTTTGTTTGAAAAATAGGCCACCCACAAATTATAGCATATAGTAATGAAACTCATGTCGATTAGTTCCTCATAATCTCTAGATTCAGTGGTAATATTAACTATATCCGATCTAACCGGAGTATTGAGAAATCAGTTAATGAATCTCACAATAACCTAAAACCTCACAATGAACAATTACATATAAGTAACTTAATTACTTAGGTTCTAGTGATTTACTACCTAATACTAGCGATTGCCTGCGCGATTTGGTTTGTCACAAAAATAAGTGATCATCCCATGAAAACTATGTACCTAGGTTTCCGGGATATAAAGTAGCCTAGTCATTATCAAGATTAAAACTATGTACATATTCAATTTCATCAAAATCAGTTTAGCAGTGAAAGCATAAGGAGACAGAGTTACTTTCGCATTTTTGCATCAGCACTTTTTCTAGCAATTGTGCTGATAATCATTATCAGCACGAGTAATGATTACTTGCGATATTGTATGGCTAGCGGAATTTAAAAAAAGACATTGTAGGTAACAAAATATTATTATCATAATAATAATTAAATAGGTAACCCACTCAGAAATAGATTCTTTAATCCTTCGTAAAATGACAGCAAAGCTATACATTATCTAGCACATGATGCAATTTCGCGTATCGTAGGTATTGTAAAAACACCAGAGAACATTACTTAGGACATACAGAAATGTTCCTACGTTAGACCCTAATACGGAAAGTAGAAGCAACACGCTTATAATTATACATAGTAAGTGCTGCTGCTGCCCTGAAAATACCGGGCACAGTAAGAGTAGGCATAGAGGTTGGTTGTGGGATATTCTTGCTGTCTTCAATATCCATAAGACGAATTGCCACAGCTCTGTTACCATCTCGTAGACTCTGCCTGCTCACAGTGCTGGAAACTTTCAGCTACCAAGCCATACAGACTTGTTCTTAGCGTTCTATCTGCACAAAAAGGGATGGTTAGTATATAAACGTTTATTTATTGCACTCTATACAGGAGTAACTAGGTACTAAATAGCAAACTAGAAAAAGATATACTAAACAAAAATACTAGATATACTTAATATCTTTATTTTCAATGATTTCACTAAGAATTTTTGAAATTACCTGATAATTTGAAAACTGCAAAATCAATATTCCTTTCTGCAGAACAAGAACGCTGTGTTTGGTGTGTTCTTAAAATGGAACATCCACATGAAATGTAAATATTTCTATAGGTACCCAAATCTTCTTAGTGCATCAGGAGTATGGATATTTTCTTGCAAAATTAATAGTAGCAGTATCTGCAAACTGCTAGTTGATTTAGCTGTAAATAAAAGCAGGTAAGTTAAAACAAACAGGGATAATAAAGTTAGTAATATTATAAGCAACACAAGTACGGATACCAACATGGTTTGAGACGTTTAAATGCATTGTTATCTATACCTCCTTCATCTTTTTCTTATATTTATATATATATATAAGAGGCGATGTGTGTATGTATGTTCCCTAAAAAAAGGCTGGACAGATTTTGACGGGAGTTTCACTGGCAGATAGCTGATGTCATAAGGAGTGTGTCATCTACGCGGGTGAAACCGCAGGGCGCAGCTAGTAATAAATAAAAATCAAATGGTGTTCTTAAGTAACGGCATAATTTGTGAACGTCTGAACCGATTTGACTTTTTAAAATGTTTGTAACCTTCAGGGAAAGAAATATTGTCAAAGCCGAAGGCCGAGTCCTACGCGTACGAAATCGCGGGCATCAGCTAATACCTACTTAAATAAAAACTCACCTCGCAAGAAATCCACACACACACAAACGGCACAAATCAAATAGGTAAGATCTTTGGGAAAATCTTCAGTTGTCTCGGACAGTAATTATGTCTTCGCACAATTGCCTACGCGTTGAAATCTTACTGCACAGTTGACAACAATTTTCTGGAGTAGGCGCTGTACATTGTACATGTTGATTTATTGTAGTTTCATAATGATACGGAAAAAATTGAGAGCACTATCAGACGATCACGCGATTTGAAACAAACGGAAAGTATGAATAGTGATGTGTGGTGCGAGTTATATCACTATTCACATATTATCATGAACGAGTTGACGAGACCAGTTTTGTGCAACTCGAATCAAATCTGTCAACAGTTTGTTACTGCGCCTGACACTGGTGCGAGACTGAGATCGAGTCAACTCAACTCAATAAACTGCTCCGTGTCGGTGCCAGGCCAGCTGGATGCGCTTAGCGATGTGACTGCGCTTAGCTATGTACGAGCGATTTGAGTGGGTTATTTGACCCGAGCGACTGTTCAAACCAATACAAAAACGAAAGCAGTGCGTGTCACATGTTCCACGGTCCACGTTCAATCAACGGAGTAGTACCAACTAGCAGGACCTATTCGCGTTGACACTTGCATCGAGTTAGTAATCATTCCAGTGTCAACTCATACAAATACTGACGAGACACATCACCAGAACCCACTACCGCCAATTCAAGTTGACTCCAGTTGCAACAACTCGAGTCAATAGCACGAGTTACTTAAGTAATTCGAGTCAGAAAAACTAAAGTATGAGACATCACTAGTATGAAGTAACTTGAAATAAGTCATAACTGCTGTCAATTTCAAACCAACAAACGTCAAGATGGCGGATTTACGTTCCATTCCTCTATAATTTTACGAAACCATAGTATTACGGTTTCGGTAAATCAATATTAGTAAATATTTAAAACTAGGATTAAAAACATATTCAAGCCGCTAATTATAAGCGTCTATAATACCATTAGCGACTATTGTATAATTATTTTTACTTAAAAGCCGATTACTATGGCCACTGTTGTAAAATATGGTCTATTTATTTTTGTATATAAATTCCTGAGCATGCATCCTTTTTCGTATTAAAAACGTTCCGGTCAAGTGACTATAAGGGAAATGAATGAATTGTGGCTAAAATCAAAACAACACATTTTATTCTTGATATTATTATTCCGGTTTCATTTTTCCCTTATCTTTCGTCCGAATGGTACAAAAAAAACGACAAATTTTATAGTGCTGGTCCCATCAATATATGCTAAATTAGGTGGGCCTAAGGAAAAACACTTTGGTGGGCCCAAGAAAAATTGTCTTCTTTAACGCCGGTTTTTGCAGAGTGAATTATTTCACCTACCGGTTGAATTTTTACTCTCTCTGAGGCGTTCCAAAACACCAGGTGAAAAACTCACAAGGTGTTTTGGAACCAGCATCGAGTGAATTTCACCCTCATCGGGTGAAATTCGCCGGTTTTGGAACGCAGCCTCAAAGGGCCAGCATGGTGGATTTGCAGCCCATCCTCTCTCTCTGAAGGCCTGTGTCCCAGTAGTTCAACATGATAAGCTGATAATGAATTGCTGATTGAATTGAGCTAATTAGTGCCACTCACGACAATTGTATCGTATTTACCTTCCATATTTAATTACCCCGAGAGTTGTATATTTATTAAAGCGCGTAATTTGCACACTGTAGTTTGATATCAATTTTGATGTATATATTCCTTTGTTTCACTCCTTTGTTTATTTTAATGAGGGGGGAAACAAGGCAGTGTCGGGTTTAGCCCGGTCGTGTATGATTGCACCTACTAAAACCACCCGGGCCGGCGCACCCGGCCTTCTTCTGTCTGAAGCGAGGCTCCGAAAATCGTCATTTTCAGAGGAGCTACTTCACTGCTATTCCGTAATCTCCACTCTATCATCCCCACCTCCAATCTTAGATATTTTTCCTCCAATAACCTAGTAAATATTATTAAAAAAATCTAATCAAATACTTAATCTAATTAAATACTTATATGTAATAACAAATTGCACGCGATGGAAGCGGATCAAAAACAAGTGAAAAAGAGGAAGAACAAATCCTTTATTAAAAGATACTTACTTATTAGGTAATTTATTCATATTAGGATTTTAACATAATTATAATTATTATAATTTTTTAATATAGTATTTAAATATTTAAAGTAAACATCTTATGGTAAAGCCTTCATCACCGTATGACTTTGACTTGACTGTGACTTACTTTGTTTGACTCCGACTGGTTTCAATATATGTAATAAAACTTTAAAAAAAAAACAATTAAACAAGTGCTAAAAATACATTTAAATACTGGCAAATTTACAATACGTGTGACCCCAAAATCATTTGAAGAGGAAAGAATAAAAGTAAAGACGAAGAAAGAGGTAAGTACCTACTTGTTCTAAATTTATTTCACCCCGGAAGCCAATAATACCAAAGGATAATACGAAGAATAAGGTAATTACGCCGAAAACAACCTCCAACTAACTTACCAGGCACGAAACATTTGTAACATCTAGCTGGTCAAGTGGTCCCCCGCGGTCATTTAGTTTCCTACTTCTTTTTATAGAAAAATGTTATGTCCGGTCAGGGTTCTAAACGTACGCCACTTTACGTACAAAATCTGATGTCCCGTGCCTAAATACTGCTTTTCACTAACTGGGTCCTTTCACATATTTTGACGAAAAAAGCATCGGAAACTGGATTATTGGTATTCTTTTTCTTTCAATTAGTAAGATCTGCAGAAAATTCAGTTTCTGTGTTAAATAAATCTGCATTTTTTATTGAATGTAGCGCCTTCCGATTTTGGAAAAACTCAACATATCCACTTGTTACCTCCAATTTACAAACGTAGTTTTTCGTAAAACTTTAGGGGGGAAATTTTTAAATGGATTTCGTTAAAATACTGACATAAAATAAAAAAAAATATGTTATGGTTTACTTATTTTATATTTATCTTAAAATTTTATATTTTTTCTTTTTATGCCCTAAAATATAAATACTTAAAATTGAACGGTGCACTTTGTAATACGCCTCTTAACAACAGGCTATACTATAAGTAGGTACCTATTATATCTAATATGTTTGAGCATTATTGCTTATGATTTTCGTACCTACATAATTCGTCACGTAATAAAATATCTGTCCATTGTATTTGTTTTTAACCGACTTCGAAAAGGAGGTGGTTATCAACTCGACTGTTTTTTTTTTTTTTTTTGTTATCAATCTTTGTTAATTGAGCTCAATTTGATATTATGGATATTTCTAATGTACCAAAAACTTCTCGCCTAAGGCATGAAGTTAACGTATGATATAGGCAGCTTGCCTATCTGAATCAGAATCTGTATAATATAGATATAGGCAAACTGACTGCGCGAGATTTTTGGTTCATTTAAAGTATAATGCTTTTTACCATACCTATGAAGAAATTGCAGAATAGTTCATGTATTTTCACCATATTATTTTTATGTGATATTATAATCGCAAAGCAGATTAGGCGTGATGGTGGCCGAACGGAAGCATGTGCGCTTACAATCTGACGACACCCGGTTCGATCTTCACCTTGCACCGACTTATATTTATCTTAAAATACTTAGAACCTTCTTATATCAAATTCTTTCATTTCGATATAGGTTGGGTATAGCCATAATGGAGTTTGTTGTGAGCAAAAGTTGTTAGCATTAAAAATATAATTTAAAAAAAAAAAGTTTAATAAATGAAATAGTGTACTTTGTGTAGTAACTTTGAAGTCATCAGTGATATCATTACTGATTATTTCAAAGTTACAATGTCTTACATTTATTATAAGCGTGGTTTCCTTTTTAAAATTCTAATCACAATATTTTCCCTCCAAATAATGTGTTGGAGAATGAATAGTGTTCTTAGAAGATAATATTATACCTAACCTTTTTTCGAGAAGATATCTGTAAAAAAAATACGAGGCATATTTGACCAATAAAAACATGAACAGGATATTTCTAACCGATATTCACATCAAATAATTAGCAATACAATGCTAATAAATGCTTCAAAGTTTTAAATAAAAAAATGTCGCAAAAACATTGACATATAGGTAGGCTTGTTAAATTACGTTCTTATTTGTGTAGAAGTATCCACTAAGTATGTAAGTATATAGATACATTATTTTATATCGATATCGATATTTAAGTAGGTACTTAGTATTTTTCTATCTATATGCCTATTATTTTTGTACCTTAAACTCGGTCTAAGCATTTATTTGCTCTGACAGTTACATTATTTAACATTGAATTCGTGTTACAGCATTTTACAATTTTATTACAAAAGTTTAGTAACTTTTAAGCCTTCGCCATTTTTGTACATTGTTTTATAATATGTTTATCAGCATCGCACATCAGCTCATGAAAACATCGAGCGAAATGAACCTTTTTTACCTCAAATGCGTGGTGTGTCACGATAAACATTTTATCATCATCACCAGCCAGAAGACGCCCACTGCCTCGTCCTCAGAATTCCACATGGAGAAACAGCCTGCCATCTGCATCCACTGGCGATGCCTGCGACTCTCACGATGTCGTCGGTCCATCTAGTGGGACTGTGGTGACTTATAATGCGTCTTCCGGTTCGTGGTCTCCACTCAAGTACCTTTATTCCCCATCGGTTTTCGGTTCTTCGAGCGATGTGACCTGCCCATTGCCACTTCAACTTGCAAATTTTAATAGCTATGTCGGTGACTCTGGTTCTTTGGCGAATATGCACTTCCATCCATAATCATTTAAAAACAATGTTATTGCAACTGTCAAAGCAAATAAATACTTGAACCGAGTTTAGCATTACATTTTCCCGTGTTTATGATGAAAACTTCTAAGTGTGATACAATTAAATTTAATTTTAATTGCGTTGAAAAAGAGCTTATTTTGTATATATATATATATATATACATACAAACATATTATATGTACATACATATAATATGTTTAAAAAAATATTTATATTACACGGGAATTACTCACGTAAGATTAAGCCGGTCACTCCGGTTAATCTTACGTGAGTAATTCCCGTGTAATATAAATAAAATGTGTGAAAACCACGTCAGTTTCTATAATAAAATGTTTAAAAATCTTAAAATTTCCACTAAATCTACATATTTAGCTTCAATGAAGAAGGAAATACATAGTTGGAAAGCTCCATAGATCAATTAAATTAAGAGCCCGCTCACATTTTTTGACTTAAAGTTCAACGAAAACTGGATTTTTGGCGTTCTGATTCTATCAAATAGAATGATCTATAGAACATTCTATTTCTGTAACAAATAAATTAGTATTTTTTATTGAAAATAACGACATAAAATTTTAGAAAAACTGAACACATCAACTTATTACCTCCAATTTACAACAGTAGTTTTTGTAAAACTCTGTCTCGGAGGGAAAGTTTGAGAGTAGAATTCATTAATTTATTGACATAAACTAAAAAAATTTAAATTTATGGTTTGTTCGTTTTGTATTCGTCTTGACAATTACGACTTTATTTTTTCGATTTATGCCCGCAAATCCAGTTATCTAAAATTTCACGATTGCATTTTGTAATATGGCTCTTAATTACCTACGTTTATTAACCAGATGAATAAAGATATTAATAACTGTGCACTCACCTTGATCATTTATTAGCTACTGGTATTTCAAGGTCCAAAAACAACACTACGATCACACAGTCATACACACCGTCTTTCGCAATGAGCGTTTTAACATCCAAATTACCATTATTCCTAGTAAAATCACAGAAGAAAACAGTTTATTTTTTATACAATTTGTTTTAGGAATGGTATTTAATATTTAATTAAGAGGCATCAGTCATGTACACTTTATCCTCTGATGGAAAGTCAGAACTATTTGCGAACTTGCGTAGTTTTCCACGAGAATTTTGCGTAAGGACGCAGAACGGTTCACGTCTGGTCCCCGTGGTTACATCCTTCTGACTGGAAACAATCCGCTTGACGTTGTCGCCTTTCAGCGATCATTTGCCGCCATAAATTTCGAGCTTCGGAAAATAGCTGGACACGCTTTTCCCAATAAACGACATTAACACTCACAGAAAAGATATTTTTTTACTTCTCTTTTCTGTATAGTAACAATTAGGTTCTGCTATTAGTGAGAGACGCATCAATTTGTTGTTAGAAAGTTCAAACATTGGTTTCGAAGAGTTATTAACAACCCATGGAAGACTGGCGTAAGTTGAAAACACCAACTTTTCAGGAGCGTCAAAAAACTGATTTGCGGAGAAATTAGAAGACCTTTTTTTTTTTTTTTTTTTTTTTTTTTCGAGGGGGAAATCTTCTAAAGATACCCTGCTGCATTGGGGTGCAGCCAGGTTATGTGGGATTATACCCACTAAAACCCCCCCGGTGACCAGCCTTAGTGCTTGACAAGAGGGCTCCGAGATCTCCAGAGGAACGCACCGGAGCCCTCGGCACTGCGCTACTGCTCCACCCACGACAACGTTGGTCACACAACGTTGTCGTTCTCTCCCTGGGCACGCTTATGTGGATGGTCAAAGCCCCAACTTTGACCATCCCGAGCCCGGAGGTCCCCTTTTAGTAGCCTCTTACTACAGGCAGGGGTTACCGGTGCCGTATTCTATTGCCCCGGCGCCAGGGCTATTGGTTTCTTTGGCAACATGCTGGAAAAAATTAACTTACAGATACCTACATACTTAATTTTTAAGAAAAA
Source organism: Agriopis aurantiaria (assembly GCA_914767915.1). Classification (NCBI taxonomy): domain Eukaryota; kingdom Metazoa; phylum Arthropoda; class Insecta; order Lepidoptera; family Geometridae; genus Agriopis; species Agriopis aurantiaria. The sequence goes on from OU611988.1 coordinate 12,045,849, forward strand.
CTAACAGTTTTTGCGGAAATCTTAAAATAGGTGGTTACTCCATTAATCCCCGGAATAACAATATGAAATTTAGAAACATCTAAAGTTAATGCTTTGTTGCTACGGAAATCAGACGAACTAGGTGGTTTCATTTCGAGTTAAGTCTTTATTCCAGCCCACTTTTATAGAACTTTTGTACGTAAAAAATGATACTCTTTTCTTCCACGGGAAAATAATGAGGAAATTTATAGTAACTTGTATATAAGCGTATATTTCCGTATTTAATTATCACGTGGAAAAAGTATGTAAGTTCATTAATGTAAATAACTTTTTTTTTGAAATACCAGTTTATCTATAGAAATACGTAGAATAATTGCATAACTTCGTTTAAGCTAATATTAAAAGGCAAGTCTACAAAAGAATTTAGCGTAACAAAACTTGCATAAGTTTACCAGGTAATTTATGAAAAATATATTTTCGTACTGATTTTTTAAATTTAATTATATCCGTCATTTATTGGAATAAAAATTAAGAATTTTTTAAAGTATGTTTATTAGACTTTCCTCTATCTAATGGTGAAATAAAAAATATTTGACGTAAATGTGTTTACGCCAGTCTTCCATGGGTGGTGCGAAGTAGCAAACTCATAAACTGCAGTTATTAAAGTTTGAAACCCTTGGAGACCTGACATCAGTGTTTATATCAGTTAATTGTTTAATTGTATACATAATAGATACAAAGTTGGATTACGAGTGGGGAAAAGAGCAAAGGCGTGAGAATGTGCGGGGAATGTTTAAAAGATGTTATAATACGAAAAATTTGTAAAAATATTGAAAAGATCAAGCATTTCTCTGCTATTTACAAGTTTTTATTTAACTTGTCCTGTTAGTACGTTCGTTTTTAGTTAGGTTGAGCAGAATACAAATAAATCGGCCAAGTGCGAGTCAGGCTCGCGCGCTGAGGGTTTCGTACCACCACGAAATACCATAATTATCAATTTAAGCGACTTCAAAATTCGATAGCCCGTTGGTCCAGTTGGTAGTGAACCTACCTTCCGAGCTTCGGGGCGTGGGTTCGATTCCCACCTAGGACAAAACATTTGTGTTTCTTCTATATATCTATTTTAAGTATGTATTTAAAACTATATGTATATGTATGTATATCCGTGTGTGAAAGATGGACCAAAATTGGTTTTTATTTATTTAAAATTTGTAAAATATGGCATTTCGATTAGGTCAAATGAACGGTGTTTAGTGTGTGTGTTAGTGTGTGTGTGTGTGTTCGGTGTTCGGTGGTCGAGGTTTGAATGATAAGGTCGCCCATGTAACGAAATTTACAGTTATAACTTGGTAATGAACAGAAATTGGTCACCGAGTCGCACTTGGCCATTATTTATTATTTGTTATTATACTTTAGAATCAATAATCATACAAAGATTGACGCTTGTAATTATTACCGTTTTTACATTATTAGTTAATTCGCTGCAACGATACATATTCTGTGAAAATTTCAACTGGCTAGCTATTGCAGTTCGAAAGATACAGCCGTTTAAAGGTGTCCTACCTTCGACGGACGGACGGACAGACAGACAGCCAGACATCGTAGGCTTAGTAGGGTCCTGGTTTTACCCTTTGGGTACAGAACCCTAAAAAGATTATTATTAAAAAGTATTTTTAGGGTTCCGTACCTCAAAAGGAAAAAACGGAACCCTTATAGGATCACTTTGTTGTCCGTCTGTCTGTCCGTCTGTCAAGACCCTTTTTCTCAAGAACGCGTAAAGGTAGCAAGTTGAAATTTATACTAAATACTTGGGGTCTACGGTTTCTTTCGGCTGTAAAAAAATAAAAGTTGTAAATCAACGCAATCAAAAGATATGAACGTTTATGTCGCATATTTTGCGATTTCACAGGGGAACCAAAACCTATAGGGTACTTCCCGTTGAAATAGAATCATGAAATTTGGCAAGAGGCAAGGTCTCATAGCACATATATAGGAATAAATCCGAAAGTTATAAATTTGAAGGTATATCATTTAAAAATGATTATTTTGCTATTACAAACTTTCATTTTGTAGTTGGAATGTATGGAAGAACCTTATTGTCAACTACAAACTTAAGTTTGTCTTTCAATATTTTAACTTCAGTTAGTTTTTTTTTTGGTCTCGCGCTCTGAGATTTCCGTCTAACGGAACCCTCAGAGCACGAGTCCTACTCGTACTTGTCCGGTTTTTTTTAATTAATAAAGCTTATTCATATTCAACACTTATTCATTTATTGTTTTTATGCGCACGTATATGGTAAATGTTAAGTAGGTAATATATTGTTTTGTTATTGCACCGAAATTATTATGTACTTTTTAATACACAAATATGTACTTGTCACACTAACTGCGACGCGAAGGCGTGTGACGAGCCATGAAATGTAAACAATAATACAATTAAATTAGAAAACACAGAGGGCCATAAAAATCTAACATTACAGTAAGCCAGACAACTAAATTGGAAAATATCAAATAGATAGTCTTTCTAAGAGGGTCTCAAGCCTAGCCTATGTACTTCATAAACTGTCTAGTACCTGCATTACTTTTCACTTACTATGGTTTAGTTGAGTCCGTCCTCAGATACGGTATATATTTTTGGGTAACTCTACCGACAAAGAGATTATTTTTAAAAGGCAAAAACGCTGTATCATATCGATGTTTAGATTAGAAAGTATTGTTAGTTGCACGCCTTACTTCACTTAACATAAAATTCTTACGCTTCCGTCTCTATATATATTGGATACTGCCTTATTCGTAAAAAATAATCAAGAATTATTCCCGCCAAATTTGACTTGGCAGTAAGAAATCGTAGAGACCAAAACAGATGTCGTAATCGCCCATCTAAAACTACCTTAATGAACCACAGTATAATGTGTCTGGGACCGATTATTTACAACACTATACCGATTTCAATAAGGGATCTAAAACTTAGTCAATTTAAAATAAAACTAAAAAAACTTTTAGTCGAGATATGTTATTACAAAGTAAGTGATTTTCTAGATGATAAAATTTAGAAATGACTGCAGTAGGTCAGTTTGTTTATCATACAATTATAGTAATGTCTGCGTCTAAGATATATTGAAAACAATTTTACTATGATAATTTAACAGCTGCCAAATTTTAGTTATGCCTTGAATTCGACGATCGAAACGTTATCAAAGTGATTCATTAAAAACGTTTTGTGAGTTATGTTTGTTTTGCAAATTATGAATTTATGTTTGTACGATAAATATGATTTGTGAAGGACGCTACGCTCTTATCTGCTTGAAGCATCCTCATGGAGTACTTAATATTATGTCTGATTGTGGGCGTTATTTTGAAGAAATTTATCTTCAGAACTGTTAAGCGAATCTAGTTTATTTTGGTATCAAGTAGGTAGTAGGTACAAATAAAGAAAACATGGTTATTTGTTTTTAATTATAAAGGACTTTTGTTTAATAATTTTTATTTATCCTACAAACAAAAACTGATTAAAACTGAAACAAATTTAAAGTTAATCTGTAGGTTAAATTTATCATTTCATCATTTAGCTTGAGAAGTTTGATACTAAAATAATGTTTTAAGAATTTTGAGAATAACCTTATATTAATAGTCATTCCTACACATTCATGTTTGATATCAAAGTAATTGGATTTTACCCAAAATCCTATTTCTTTGTCTGATATAGTGACGATATAGCAAGGGCACAGAAAATACGTAATTATAATATACCTACCTAAGTGCAAGTACGTAAAAAAGATTCACTCTGTAAAATCATTTAAACAAGTGGCGACTCTTGCTACTACACAATAAAATGCAATTCAGGACGTGCGAGCGCTAACTACCTACAACACCGATATTGACCTAGAAGATGCCTCTCTGTCTATCGTGTAACTCTTAGTAAAGTAAAGTAAAGTAAAGTAAAGTAAAGTAAAGTAAAATAAAGTAAAGTAGAGTAGAGTAGAGTAGAGTAGAGTAGAGTAGAGTAGAGTAAACTAAAGTAAAGTAAAAATATGAAGGGTATAGAAAGTCGGCTCCGGCTGACTAACTGTGAATCTTGTGATAGAGCTGACAAGAATAAAGAATTGTTTTTTTTAAGATGCTTTTACCGCTTACAGGCGGTCCTTATAGCGATATATTGGAAGATAATAAATAATTAACTAATATATACCTTCTGACATACTAACAAATATATACCTACATTAAAACTCTTTTTAAAATGAGTATAACAAGTTAATACAACCTTTTTAGGGTCCCGCAGTTCTACAAGGAACCCTTATAAGTTCATTCTGTCCATCCGTCTGTCCGTCCGTAAAAAAAAATTGAACCTTTTTACTCCTATAGTCATTTACAAGTGTACGAAACATTGCACAATACAATAACAGTTATAGTACAGATCTTATTTTATTATTCTTTTTTATTAAAATTGCATTTTAGGTGTGTGCCACACCTAAACGTTTGGTACATGTTTTCAATATATTTTTTCACTACACCCCCTCATAATTATTATGTAGGAGGTATCGTTGAATAGGTCTTTTAAAATGTAGGTAAGGTTTATTCATTATTTTTTATCAGTCTATATTTTGCGAAATATGGTCCACCAAAGTAAGACAACAAATTATAAATAATGGCTAAGTGCGAGTTGGCAATACATTTCTGTTCACCATCAAGTTTAGCAACGTCGGGCGCTGTCGGTATACGGACTGGGCGTGATGTTGTCTTTATGCACAATTTTTTGTATTTTATGGTGGTAAGGAATCCTCGGAGCGTAAGCCCGACTCGCAGTTGGCCGATTTATTAACTATAGGCTTGCGTTGCGTTTTATTGTTGCGTTGCGTTGTTGCGGAAATGCGGTGGTGAGGGATGATGGTTGCGGTTGTTACAAGAAAAGGAAAGTGGGATGTAATTAAAACTATTACAAAATCTGATTAAAAGTTATTTATTCGTTTTTGGTTAACATTTAACAGTAAGAAATGCCTTAAATAATATAACAAAGACGTCGTTTCTGAGTACTATTTCAGTCGATTGACGACATGTCTCTCGTCTTATTTTATTTTAATAAAGAACGAACTGCAACACTTTTAGGTCGATCAAATCTAGTTTAAGCTGACAAATCAGCGCCTGATTTTCACATAACGGCTGTCCTTGATTACGTGAAACTAGCAATAATAAAATCAAATTAATACCTAAGCTAATTAGTATACTTTTCAAGTTTAAGCGGGTTAGAGTTGTGTGAAAATTAGATGCTAAGTTGGGCCCTTAATTAGAAAATAGTGCACAAAAACGACATCAGAATAGATTTTATTGTGATGTTATTTGTTCGTTTAGGGAGGGTGGTGGTTCCTCCTCGTGGCCGAGGGTGCCGTCGCCGCTGCGTTTGGCTCGTTCCACGATCATCGAAGACGGTACAGCCTTCACTGTAACAAAATAAAATAATTAGTAAAAAAATGTATTCTCAATAAATCCATTCATTTTGATACACATGTCGTGATCGTCGATTTTTTTAATGCCATAATTGGCAAACCATCTGATGTGCCGCCTGATGGTTAGCGATCACCGTCGCGGATACCTGCAACACCAAGGGCATCACAGATACGTTGCCGACAGTTAAAGACTCTATTAACAGCCCTTTTGAGCCATGTTATAGTTACTCGGAAATGCCGCAGGAGGGAGCTATTTCTACAAATTGCAGGTTAAGGAAAAAAAGATCTCGTAAAACGCACCGTATGCGATTTCTCCCGATCTATGATAATATGTGGATGAGCTTTCAGGCGGTGGCGATTGGTGCGATGATAAAACCGCGATGCTGGCACTAGATCAGAACATTCCCCGTTGTAAATGCGACAAAAGACACAAAAAGACCCAACGTCTCTGCGCATGATGAGCGGTTCTATGTGTTCAGTGTTCTAGGTGTGTCTAGTGAGCTGTCGTGTGGATCGTCGACAATTCTGACAGTTCTACGCTGTACTGGATGTATCAAGTGGCTCACGCTGATACTTGGGTGAGATAAGAAAATTTCATTCGCCATCTTGGAGCATCCACCATATTGAATTTAGTGAGACGTCATTTTCTTAGCTTCTTGAACGTCACGTCTTCAAAAAAGTAGGGTGTTATCAATTCAATTGTATGTTTTTTTAAATTATGTGTTACCTCTTCATTTATAAACCGATTTAAAAAATATATTTGAAAGTATATACTTTCATATGGTCCCATAGAAATTTCATAAAAAGTAGTTTGGTTATAAAATCTAAAACTAAATAAACAACTATAAAAAAACTACATAACTGCAAAAAATATGTCATCTAAGTAACTGAAATTGCGTGTTTACGAATAGTTACAGACGTGCGGATTTGGTTGACGAACCGCCGTCCAACCAACGGGGGAGAAAGAGTAGGATAACATATTTTCCTCTTTTTCTCTACCGTTGGTCAGACGGCGGTTGAGGTCAAACAAATCCACATGTATGTTAGCACTATAGTAGTCGGTATATCATTAATGTTAAACTAAGACAAGAAAGTATTTTGCTACGGTTTTATTGTGATAAACTTCGGGAGCTCCATCACTTACTTAATCATGGATTGATATCCCGACATAACTGTAGTGAACAACCGTGATAGTTTAAAACGGTGTTTCACAAAATGTCAATAAAATCTATTGGGTACTTACAATCGTAAGCCCATCCGATCCTCGCGCACAAGTCGATGAAGGTGGTGGAAATGTTAAGCCTGCCCAGCTCCGAGGTTCTGTAGTCCCAGGGGAACACATGGTGATAGTTGTGCCAGCCCTCGCCCAGCGCCGCCAGGCTCACCATGCTGTTCTCCACCGATTGGATGAACCTGAAATAAGAAAATAACTATCATTGAGTAAGTGCAGATTGAACAGATGGCCAATGGGGAAAAAAGGTTTTCAAATGGAGACCGCGGACCAGTAAGCGCAGCGTAGGACGTCCACCCGTAAGATAGACAGGCGACCCAAAAGAGACCGCAGGGAAACGCTGGATGCAGGCCGCTTCCAACTGTGGTTCTGTCCGCAATTTTAGGACATACCCGGGTCCGCAGACTGAGTACTTAAAACATCTACGCATAGGCGTTTAAAAAAAAACACTTTTTTGCACACGTCTTCGGTTGATTTCCACCCACAACAGATAAAAAACACAACAACAACAGCAAGATCAACAACAGACGGAAATAAATAATATTATATGCTATTTATTTATAGTAAATAAAAAAAAAGTTTTTTCAACAAACTTTTAGCCGTCGGCTCAACATCTAGGACCAAAGTGCTTGGGAAGACAAATCCAACGAACCGTTAACCGTAACGTGATGGGGTTACGTAGTTTCGTTTAAGAATTTCTATGGCCACCTTCTATCTCCATCATCAGACCAGCTCAATGGTACCAAACACAACAACACAAACAACATGGTAATAACATTGCATTGTTACCGAACTTTCATAAGTATGTAAAATTTCAACTCTATCGGTTGAGGATAACTGGTCTAAAATTCAGTTGCGAGATTTGTCCCATACATACATACATACTAACAGGACAAGTTAAATAAAAGCTTGTATAAACGTATAATAATTTATACCTGTCATAAGGCTTGTTGCCCCAGAGATGTGCGAAGCTGTTGACACAGAAAGCTATGTTGAGCGTGAAAGTAAACCGTAGCACGAAGCTCACGGCGAAGGCGTTAACTAGAGTCTCCTCCCAGTAGTACCACGGGATCCAAATAGGAAGCGCGATATTCAGTATTGCAAACATTGGAATGAAGATTCTGTAATTAAAAAGGATGTGTTGAGTAAACGTACACAAAGAAATAAAGCGCAATATATACCAAAGCCAACCGATCCGCCGATACAGCCCCACAACCCAGCAACCTATATGACAAGAATCATTTCGGCCACATGCGCCCGCGCGTGTTGCCCGCCGACATGTCGTCGGCTTGCAGTTGCCCGTCGACACTCAAAAGTTTTCCGACTTGCAATGAGTGAAGCCGCCAACTAGCCCGCCGACAAAAAGTTGCCGTCATAGTTAACCGGATCGGCGGCTTCAGTGTGTATTGCGCTTTAGACTCTTACAAAGAGATAGTACTAGCCACTAGATCTATCTCGTTGTAGAAATGACAGAAAGAAATTCGGCAGTATTTATGTTATCCGAATCCAACCACATTGGTACGATTTTATGTATCAGTTTTAATATTTACGATGCCATATTTAGGTGATACCGGTTCATACCGATATATTTTAGCACCTGTCTTTAAGGCTTTCATCCTTGACCTATTTTGTCTAAAAAAAATCAGGGAAGAGCTTAGGAAGGGGTGCTCTATCTCTTTCCCGCAAAGTGGGTATCATTATGGATTTTGTATGGCGTAATTACAAGTGATGTCATGTCATTTGAAAGTAGGTAGTATGGTGCGCTCTGTCGAGCAAGACAAAAATGCTTATTCCTGATTTGAATTTTTGTTTTCGGTTATCGGTTATATTTATGGTCAGCTATTTATAAGACTATAAAAATTATTAATTAAATGTCCTATTTAAAACATTTCCGGTAGCATATGAATCAGACAGAAATTGTCATGTCCTATTGTGTTGATCTTGAAACTTTTCGATCTCCCAATTCAATTCAATTCAAAGTGGCGGTGATAAGACCTGCATCGACATCCCGCTTGAGGTGTATTGTGCATTTGCCCCTGCCAGGTTAGTGGTTACCCAAACCAGCCGAGCTCCGTAAAATAACGGAAACGGCTTTCTACCCTATTTCGCCAGGTGTTGTGGTATTGGAGACTTGGAGGTGGTATTGGAGGTGGTATCCCGACCTTAATCTTATGTCTTTTGTGGCCTTGCAGTGCAGTAGAACATGTTCCACGGTTTCGTTTTCCTGTAGACAGCCTCAGCACAGAGGTTTGTCTGTGGCTCCAATATTCTTTATTGAATCGACCAATAATATTTACATGAACGTCGTATCGTGCGGGTACAGACTTACATCTTTTGTATCCTGACGACAGGGTCTGCCATTAAGTCCAGGGAGGTCTTCCTGAGCGCCGCCCGACGGTCCTCGACAGCAGGGTGAGGCGTGAGGACTAGCCAACCCACGTGTGCGAACCAGAACCCACGTCGGATGTCGTGTGGATCCGCGACGGTCTCCGTGTACTTGTGGTGAACTCGGTGGTCTAGAGCCCATGTGTATATGTCACGCTGTAAGCACACAATTCATTAAATATCATATTAAGAGTCGTATTACAAAATGCAATCGTTTAGGTATATGGATATTCGGGCATAATACGAAGAAATCAAGCCGTAATTCATCATAATCATCATCAACAGCAGCCATTAAAAGTCCACTGTTGGACAAAGGCCTCCCTGTTAGATAGGGGTTTTGCCATAATCCCCACGCTTGGCAGGCAGCTTGGGGATCGCAGTACGTTCACCGTGTGCTAATAGGACGCTGCTGCCCATCCTCCGGTGGTTCTGGTCGCAGTTTTAGGACATACCCGGGTCCACCACGGGTGTTTACGGGTAAGCCGTAATTATCGAGACGCATTTAAAACAAGTAAACCATAACATTAACATTGTTTATTTTATCATCAGTATCAGTAATTTAGCAAAATCCACTCTCAAACTTTCTCTTCTTACTACTTTTGTATAATTGGAGGAAATAGGTCTATCTATGTTAAGTTTTTCCAAAATATGAGCCGTTGTTTTCAATAAATAATACAGACCAAAGCCAAGCCACTGCCAAGCGAGACGCAGCCGCGCGCGTGCATTCACCTTGAAAAAGACTGCCTAATGCGGTTGAAACTATAGTCGGAGTGACCGGCTTAATCTTACGTGAGTAATTCCAGTGTAATATAAATAAAATACAGATTTAGTTATTACATAATATGAATTTTCTATAGTTCTTTATATTTAATTGAATCAGAACGACAATAAAATCAGTTTTCTTAGCTTTTTTCGTAAAATTTGTTTAAGATAGAAATGTGAAAGGGCTTTTAATAGGTAGTACATTACTGCAACTGCAGGCAACAGGATAACCGTAAAATTGTGAACATAGGCGTAGCCGAGGCCAGCATACGTTGCACATAACTTTAGTCGTCTCGCATACGTGAGTCTATAACAGTCCAAACTGGACTGTACAGCATGTTTCACCAGAATATTGTCACCCTAATATTTGTCATTAAAACAAAGACTACTATAGGTATACATAATGGAGAAAATTCAGCAGATGCAAATGTGCACATAGGCGTGGCTGTAATTATATAACTGTCAAAACTGCATGTTTTAGCAGATCACCCTAATAATTTTTCATTAGAGCAAAGACTACTAAGTATATGTAATCGGGAGAATTCAGTATCTTATGATACATTATTTAAAAAAAACTGGGTTAATGTACAGCATCATTAAAAGCTATCCAAACCAGCACGACCATTATCATCATCACAGTTAGCTTATACTAGTGCACGGCTGGGCATAGGACCCGAAGGTCAGGCTAAGTGGCTTGCCTTAGGAGCGGTCCCAAGACACAACACTCAGCCCAATCTTCGGCTTTTCGCTTTCAGCCACTGCCCGCTGCCTTACGTATATTGGAAATTTTATTTTAATGTTTACTGGGATATCTTTATGCCCCTCACGTTCGCGGGTCGGATACGAGTTTCCGACGAACCTGTATGAGGTTCTATAAGAGGAAAAAGAATAAAGGTGTGATCTCAATATTGACTATGATGTCATGTCTATCTATGCTATGACATCATAGCAAGGATATATACCCTAAAGATAGGTAAAACATCCTTGCATCATAGTCATATAGCACAGTCTACCTATGATATGACCTCATAATCAAAGTTGTTGTTTGGTTGATTTCTGTGTATCGCAGCCGATTGCAGGCGCGCGCGTTAGACGCAAGCGCAAGACGCGCGCGGCTGCGATGCGTTTTGAAAATGTATGGCGACGTCAGTTCACTCGTCGTCTGTCGCACGCGTCTGACGCAGACATGGAAGCGGCGCCATGCATTTACATAGTGCGAAGACTTGTCGCATCAGACATCACCTGGCGCGACTGATGCGACATATTTCCGTGCATCGCGGCCGATCGCACCCGCGCGCGACTCATTGGCGGATCCAGGGGGGGGGGGGGGGGGGCATGGGTGCCCTCATGCCTCCATGCTGAAATATAACTTTCCCCACGGAAATATAAATTTAGGAAGGAAATTCGGCGAAGTTGGTACCGTGTTCCTATCCAATCTATTAACATCTACATAAACGACACTGAATTTGAACAGAATTACCTACCTTACGTTTTCTTTGCAAATAGTCAGGTACACACAACATTATGTTTTACTAGTATCTTTTGATAGGGTTCTAAATATTTTTTGTTCGATATTGCAGAGGTAAAATCATGTTTCAACCGTTCCGTGGCAGTTTTGAAGTGTATATTAGTTAGAGTATTTTTGCGTGTTTAATAAAGTGTGTGTGTGATTTCATAACATTGTGTTTTACTTGTCGTCCGCGAGTCACCCCAGAGTGGGGCGTTATATGCGATGATATCCGTTTTCGCTCTTGCGCTCCAGGTGCTGCACGGTTTATGGATACTAATAATTTTATACAAAAATACTGAAGATTGAAGTCCACACAATAATATCTAATTGTCAAATACAAACATAACAGTACCTACGTAACTCTAAATCAAACTAGCGTTACATCATAGTCCTTAACTAATCCTAGTAAATATCTACTTTTAACTAGAACCTACTTTACATTAGATCTAGCCTAGAATGCCTATGATTTCTAACAGTAATGTAACACATCAAATGCACATCTTTTCTTACCTAGATCGTGGCTATATTATGAATATTGTAATCTGATCATGCGTATGCACATACCTATATCATTTACTATCTAGCGTTCACATTAAAAGATTTGCCAGAAAACACATAAGAGATGTCATATACATTTATACATACATTATTATTGTAATCGATTAGTAATTCTATCAAATAGGTACATTCAGTATAACAAGTCACAGCCTGCGTCGTGGTAATTTTACACAGCATTTCTCACGGCCATGAAGCCTTACAAACGCAGCTGTTTCGGCGAAGTTTATAATGTGACTTTTACAATGCATTATCTTAAAGCTAAAGCCGACTTTACAAGTAACAAATGCTGCACTACAATAGACTTCCACAGAACTATTTTGCTCTACCAATTTTTAAAGACATTGTTTTCGACTATCCTTGGAAGATCTATTGAATTAGCGGCCAAATGTTTTATTTGTACCGTCGGCTAATGGTACAAAGTATTACGGCTTATTGACTAGAAATATTATTATGACTAGCAGACCTGACAGACGATGTCCTGTCTTAGAAATGTCAATCACGCAATGTCAAAATTGAAAATCTTATTTTTTTACACCTTGGGTTACATTATTGGAGTTTTAGTAAGGATTCCTATTTTTTTTTTAAATCTAATATAGCCTATGTTAAACCGGGATAGTGTAGCTTCCCAACAGTGAAAGAATTTTTCAAATCGGTTCTGTAGTTTCGGAGCCTATTCAATGCAAACAAACAATCAAATCTTTCCTCTTTATAATATTAGTATAGATAACGCTTCCCAACAGCGGTGGATATGGCCCATCACCCTTTCGGGAGTAGGCCTATGTCCATCATTGGACTATTAAATGGCTGATTATGCCGACTGTATCATTTGCTCAGAAGCATTGCAGTATCAAATATATTATTTCTGATTATAATATGTTTTTTATGTTTATTATTATATTATTATCAAATGTTTAATTTCCGAAACAAAAAAAAATTGCAACAGGTTTAATATAAATATTGTCTATTGTCTATATTTTTGTGATGTTGTCGATTTTTTCCGGATCGGAGAGGAGGTTGCAGACACCTTTAGAAACGCTCCATGATTAAGTTTAGTGGAAGGACCTTCGGGGGTAGGACATTCCACATTTTTCAGGTCAACGGAAGAATGGAGCGGAAAACCTGGACATTTACTTTGCAGGAATGAGACAGAACATCCCTTCCTAATTATATTATAATTATATTCGCCACTTATGGACACCTGCAACACCAGTTAGCGGTGTTAACGGTTGATGGTGCTTCGCCAGCCCGGAGAGGTAGTTGTAGACTAAGTAATTTTGGGCTCGTGAGTCAGGTTTAGGAATCTGACCCAAACGATAACACGACTCGAACGATAGCAGGGAAGACAACGGTGCTGTAAAGCCTAGAGAAGGAAGAAGATAAGGGTTTTCCGGGAATATCGCCTTAGACAATGAAAGTAGTGATGGGATAGGATTGGAATCTGTTCCTGTCCCATCACCGTACGCCGAAGAAGAGACCTACTCAGCTAGCTGGTTGTAAATAGATAATGAATATATCACAGGTCATCTACAGGACATTTCAATTGTTAGTTTAGAATCAGCAAAATAGCAATTGGAAATTTTGAAAACGAAGCAATATTAATAATATATTTCTCAAGCTTGCTAAGCAAGTGTGCGTAGTTAAATGACACGGCTGATAAGGGTTAACAGAACCAATTGACTCTATTTGAGGAACGCTGCACAAACACTGTAATGTAGCACAGTTTTACGAAGTGGTCATGGGACTTCATGCATGCAAGAAGTGGAAATTTGTATTAAAGTGTTGCAGAACTATTTTTAGCGAGCAATTATTTTTTATATATTAAAACTAGAATATTTTAACGTTATATCAACAATGACACTGACTTAATATTTATACAATAGAATATAGCACGAGTGTATAAAACAAGCCATTTTTGACGAGGCATTTATCACCACGAGACAAAGCGAAGGCGAAAGCATTAAAATAAATATATAAAAAAATAGCCTTCCTTGACATCTGTCAAATTCAATGTTAACAGCCGCTACGGTAGTCTTCCTACCTACCATGTGATTTTAACGCAAAGGTACTTCAAAGTAAAGTTTTTTTTATAATAATGTGAATTTTAAGTTGTGAACGGGTGACATTACTAAAACATTTTTTTTTTATTAGATACTTATTTCCTATAATATGTATTTTGTTTATACGACATGGGAATTGCTCACAGGATACTCCCGACTATAGTTTCAACCGCACTAATCATACGTGAGTAATTCTCGTGTCATAATATATTAAACAAAACGTGTGACAATGAATTCAATGGGTCAGTTTCCATAATAAAACACTATTTCCTAATTCTATTTCACTTTACGTTATAATCTTGTTTACTACTTTCAATTTTCCTAAAAATATTTATCATACCTACTTACTCTTACTATGTCATTGACATGAGGTGATATGTCTTTGTTTACATAGTTTGCTACAAATTTATGATTTTTACCAAAGTTTATTAGGGTGGTAATACCGCTTCCATAGAGCATATCAAGGTCGGCATAAAGAATTAAACAATAGGGTATTTGACTACTTTTGGGAAACTATTGCACATTATTGTCTGATATAAAATAATGTATACTGCATTTATATTTTCTGGATATCAGTCGTATTTGCGATATAAATCGATGTTAAAGTTTGAATAAAAAAAGATCGCGCCAAAACGCAGACCTGCGTCATAGCTCCGATCACGTGACTAATTGACGTCACACAAAACAAAACAACTGCAGCCAGGCTGCAAAAGTTTGATGATTAATTAATTTCTAATAGAAGTAATGGTTTATAAATATTGTGTAGTGCCAAAATGTACAAATACTTCCATAAAACACCGGAAAAACTATTCGTTTCTGTTCCAATGGACCCCAAAACTCGCAAAAAGTGGTTGGAACTAAGTAGCTCGTAGAGAACCTAAAAGTATTGGAGCTAATTCAAGTGTTTCTATGTGCGAAGATCATTTTGAGGTACATATTTGAGTCTATATATTTCTATTATAATTTGTGTTTTTATTGCATTACTATTTTATGTACTGTTACTTTCTTTTTAAACATTGTAAAGCTCGACATAACCTAACAAAATAGTGATATCCACTTACTACAACATACTTTTTGTACAACTTGATTGAATGTTTTGCTTGGAGAACAATTAAAAATTAATACTGACATTGTAGTTTTTACGTTTTGAGTTCTGCAGCGTAGAAACAATGACGTGGATTATTATTAAAGAAATATGCAACCATAAAAACATTAATTTTGGGTAAGTTACTGCTGTCTGCTTGCACAAAATGTTTCTCCATTCTTCTCACATTTAACCTCCGGACTGTTTTTGGTGAAAATTTCTGGATAAATCGCTCTCAAAATAGCTTTACAACATTAAATTCGCAAATATCAATACAAAATCTGTTTGTTTAGATTTGTGTGACGTCACTAGGGATGAAGCCAGTTACAGACCGTTTTCGATCACGTGATCAAATGTCGAAAATACAGTTATTTTAATCGCGTTTTTTCCAAAAAATAAGCATATTTTTATCAAAAAATCAATGAAATATGCTTTTTCATTATGTCATGTTTATGGATGGCGTCAATTGGCATAATATTTTTAATACAGTCAAGTACCCTATTGAGGGTGTTTTATCCGTTTATTACATGCAATAGTGTTCTGTGGTCATGATACAGTGAATTTAAGTATTTATTTCTAATCAAGCTTGTTCATGGAATTATTGGTCATTTGGCGTTCTAGGTATATATACTGTTGGTTATGGGTTTTGTAGCGTGTTGAACCTATAGCCTTTCTCAGTAAACATGCCACTCTGGCATTTAATGATCGGTGTTCCATAATAGGTTACGATGTTACATACAACGATAATCACGTTGATGTATTACAGATTTTACAAATTGGGTGTTTATTTATGTAGTGTCATCATCATTATAATCAGACTGTTGGACATAGGCCTCTCTCAAGGCTCGCCAATCAGCCCTACTAGCAAAACAATTAACGATTGAATTTAAAAGTGTTTTTCTTATTAAAGTATTCCACACATTAGAATAATTAAATTATTTAAAACATAAATATGACCGGCAGGATTCAAACGATCAGGGTGAATGCCTCGGCTGCTCTAAAACACGAAATCGTCCCTGTTGGTCTCTGACTTAGTAAACAATAATTATTATGCGTTCAAAGCGATTAGAATCCAGTCAGCCGTAAAAATATGACGTTGCCTATAGCTTTGAAATTGACTTTATTCCGATAAAAATTGATGTTTATAAAATAGGTACTGGATGGTATCAATGTAAGTTCCAACCAATCCATTTTGCCATCCATTGGCATGTGGAAATGTCACTATTTGTAACCGACTTTAGGAGGGAGGAAGGTTCTTAGGTGAGAGCGCTTGCTAATTTTAAAATTAGTTTTTGGGATCCGTACGCAAATGGTATAAACGGGACCATATTACTAACCCTAAATAGTCTGTCCGTCTGTAACCTATCTATTAACGGCTCTATATTTCGAACGGAAATACGTAATAGAGAGCCAGTTGAAATATACACAGAATATGTAATGTAACGGCGGATTAATTAAGAAATAATAAAAAGTCAAAAAGAAAAATAGAAGGGGGTTCCCATACAACAAACGTAGTTTTTTACGTATTTTTGTATTAGCTATAATGTAAAAACGGTAATACGTACAAAGGTCAAAATTGCCATGATTATAGTATACACTCCAAAGTATAACAACAAATAATAAATAATGGCCAAGTGTGTGTTGGTGACAAGTTTCTGTTCATTACCAAGTTATAACTGGTAATTTCATTATTGAATATTGTGGTGGTATAGAACCCTCAGTGCGCGAGCCCGACTTGCACTTAGCTGGTTTATTATATTGAGAATTAAACATTATGCACAGTATATGAGTTCACCATGACATAATTGTGTAAGTTGATAGGGATACGAGTACATAGGTATCTTGTTTGCGTTAGAATCTAACATCCGCTATATAGGCTAGGTCAGAAATGAAATGAATGAGACTGTTGAAACTAAGCATTTGTTCCATCACTGTACACAGTTTATGCATCAAAATTTTACTTTACACTCCATGTATCGTACCTTTTTAAGGTTCCGTACCCAATGGGTAAAAACTGGATCCTATTACTAAGCCTACGATGTCTGTCTGTCTGTCCGCCTGTCTTTCTGTCCATCTGTGCTGCTTTTCTGTCCTACATATTAACGGCTGTATCTTTCGAACAGTAATATATAGTCAGTTGAAATTTTAACAGAATATGTAACGTTACAGCGGATTAACTAAGAAATAATAAAAAAAGTCAAAAAGTAAAATCGAAAGGGAAGACTAAGGGGAAGACCCCATACAACAAACGTATTTTTGTATTAGCTCTAATTTAAAAACGGTAATACGTACAAGCGTCAAACTTGATATGATTGTAGTACCTACACACTTTAAAGTATAACAACAAATAATAAATAATGTCCTAGTGCTAGTCAGTGACAAATTTCTGTTCATTACCAAGTTATAATTGTGTACGAGCGTCACTGTAGCAAAGTATTAAATATGTGACTGCGTAGCAATTGCTTCGATTATTTTGGAAGGCGTTAAGCCTGAACAATAACTGGTTGTATTTTGTGGTGGCACGAAACCTTCAATGCGCGAGCCCCACTCACACTTGGCCGGTTTATTTAATTCTGCTAAGTGCACTATCTATATAAGACATAAGTACCGTTAAGTCCACTTGGCAATTCCGACTAATAATAGTAAAGCAATACGAGCATGGTAGCTGCAGGCGGGTGACGTAAAATGGGCCAATGAAAGGCCAAGTTGCGGAAAATGCCCGCTACACAAGTAATAAGCAAGAGCATAGACAATAGGAAATGAATCCTTGGTAATCTGAGCATGGTAGGCATGAGAACATGATAAGTTGATATTGATGATGACTGATTAACACATAAGCAACTTTGATGCATTTTTTATTTAATTAAAAATGCTTCGAGTTGATGTATTTACTAAACTTATAAAATTATTAAATTATAATTAAATAAATTATACTAAGTATTAGTATTTATTTCATCTATCTTCTACACAGGGCTATAAAGCTTGGGATATACTTAGCAGAAAGGAGGTTGCTGTGCTTATTATTATAATCAACTTGTAATATGGGACCAAATCACCACAGAAAAAATTAACATCTCTTCTGACCATTCCACGGCTTCAAATTTTGTTTGAAGCCGGTATCTGTGCCTGGGCACATATGCCAGCCAAAATTTGTGTATTAAGTACAGCCATAGCGAGGCTGTAAATAGCCTCGTTTGAAACGAAAGTAATGAACCAATTTTCGAGGCTGACAAAGGTGTTTGTCCTTTTCTCATGATACCAATACTTCTCGTGTCCAATTTTATCAGTCAATCATGTTAGCTGGTCAGCGTACTATGTACACTTTCTTAGTCTCCACAGTGGTCCACAGTAACGAAACAATCACGGTGACAAAATTCACTCGTGCGCGCTAGGCCTATAACCAAGTATGGTGCTGTAAAAAAATCTTACTTTACGACATCATATATTATAAAGTTATATGATTATTTACGGGATATTTACCGTGGTAAGGTTGTGGAATGACCTCCCGATATTTCGGCGCAGTCCTTGCCACGGCTTAGGCTAAGGCTTACCACGGCAAATATCCCATAAATAATCATATAACTTTAGTGAACAACCGTGATAGTTTGAAACAGTGTTTTATCTATACTAATATTATAAAGAGGAAAGATTTGATTGTTTGTTTGTTTGCATTGAATAAGCTCCGAAACTACTAAACCGATTTGAAAAATTATTCACTGTTGAGAAGCTACTCTATCCCCGGGTGACATAGGCTATAATCTATACCCGTGCGAAGCTGGGGCGGACCGCTAGTCATATAATATTATAGTGTAAACGCCCTCTGTTCGGAAGTTACGCAGCTACCTACCTATCTTGATTACGTCAGAATGTGTTATAAAAACGATTACACAAGTCTGGTCTCAAAGGGTCGCACTCGCACGGAGCTCACGCAACCTATGTTGGTGATTCCGTTCCTTTCGTCTTGAAGGTTTTTATGAAAGAAAGTGACGGGCCGCGGTAACCCTTTTTATTAGATAAAATAGGGTCGCCGTAAATGTGAGATGCTTTTATTTAAAGATCTGAATCATTGGTGTCTATTATTTATAGAATATACATAGTGTATAATTAAATTGTATGATCTAGACTCTAGACTAGACCTTAAATTAATGACCTAATTTGATTTATATTTCTATTTGTAATATTACCACAGATATTACAATAATCACAATTTAAATAAATCATATTCATTATATAATTAATACGTCACTTACAGAAATAATATACAATAAATTGTCAATTAATACTAATTACCTACTCGAAAAGTCCTCCGCGGACCGAGCCCTGACCGAAAGTCCCCAATACGCTGGCTGCGTTCCCCCGCTGAATTCTATTTGTTATATTTGAAAAAATCAAAAACCGACTTCAAAACTACCCACAGAAAATAGAAGTAAATAGAACGGAAATGAGTTTTTTCTGTGACTATACCTACACAGTTAAAGCAGATATTGAAAGTCCTCATCAAAACTTTTGAAGCACAAACCAAAACGTCATTTGTGTATATGTATTTTTGGTTTTGTTGTATTTTTCAAATAACGCTGAATCAATTTTGATAAAATTTATATGGGACCACCTGAGGTATGACCTACCAAACGAAAAAAGAATTACCAAAATCAATTCATAATTAGCGAAATAATCGCGTAACAAACATACAAAAAAAAAAAAAAAAGTCGAATTGATAACCTCCTCCTTTCGTCGGTTAAAAAGAAGAAATTTATGCCGTCTATTTGTCCGTCACTACATTTTATCTGGGTCAAGCAAGTTATTGACTCATATTTATTTACATACGCAAATATTCGGACAACGTAAGATACCCAAGAATTAGGATCAAGAGTCGCGCGATAGACGTTTCATGATTCTGATTATTTTGGTGTATGAATTTTTTTACCTATTTACCCTTAGAATAACTACTCAGAGAAGGTAGGTTTCCAAACAACGCCTTCTCAAAACGTAAGCTACAAATTCGCTTTGTAGCTTACGTTTCGATTGGTATTTTAAACGATTCAAGCAAGAAAATTAATGGATTACCTGTGGAATGTCACACCATAACTCTTATGCTGCTTTTCTGATTTGTTGTGGTACGATTTCACCGCGCAAATTGTCATAGTAAAACAAGAGCCATATATGACACCATTTGAATGGCTTAAATTTTGCGAATGTACTTGGTTTCTTTGTGTAGTTATTCTAAGTATTTACCTAATTTTATGCATAGAAATCCTTAGACAAGGTACTTGTACATTTGTCAAAGCATAAATCAAACAATTTTACGGTCCTCAAATTGTATAATTATGCTTGCAATTCCGAACCCTCTAAAAAGCTCATTTGCCAAAACTCCCATAATTGGCTCTTTTAATGTGAAATGAGCAAGCAAAGAATAATTTCCTCAAGTAAATAGCCATGAGAAAATATAACTCGTAGGTACTTTATTGATTTACGAGTGATTTGGCTAAATCGGAATAATTTCAGCAATTAATATCAAATAATGAAGTTAATAATTTTAATGCATCTGACAAGCTGCCACATCTAGAAACGTCTGAGCCTGGGTCATAATGCAGCGAATGAGGGTAGTTTGGAATTACGTAGGTTTTTTTCTATTATTATATTTTGTTTTTATATATACATATTATTATATTTTTCTATTATGCCTAACTATAGTAAATATATTCAATTAGATATATAAAAAAAATTATTATGTACTGGAATATATATAACTTGTTTCGGTGTTTTTGTGGCACAAATCAGATCACCATCATAACGCATTATTCTAATGCGTTGGCAGGAAGGAACTGATATCCTAAATACAGGGCAACCTAGTTAGGAGTTAC
Source organism: Agriopis aurantiaria (assembly GCA_914767915.1). Lineage (NCBI taxonomy): Eukaryota > Metazoa > Arthropoda > Insecta > Lepidoptera > Geometridae > Agriopis > Agriopis aurantiaria. The sequence continues at coordinate 12,066,716 of OU611988.1, forward strand.
CTAACTGGTCAGTCATGTACCTACCTCATCGTCTAAAATATTTTGCAAATATATTTTTTGCAAAAACTACTGAACAAATAGAAATTACTATAATTGCAAAATAAACAACATTCAGCTTTTATAAATGTTATTGCAGGTGTCAGAGCAAATAAACGCTTGGACAGAATTCCACTATCAATAACCTTTTATATAGAATGTCTCACCTGTCCCGTGATAGTGAAGAGTAGGGCGAGCAGGATGCGCATGGGCAGCGTCGCCTTGTACGCGCGGTGCGACCACAGCCGGTGCACGCCCGCCGTGATCCCGAAACCAGACGTGTATATTGTAAGCAAAGCTGAAATTACAAACAAAGTCATGTCACAGTAGATGTATATAAGTTAAAGCAGTAGGTTGACAAACGCCCGAATCGAGTGACGTAATCAAACGCTACGCCCTAGTAGAACAGTGAACCCCACAGAAGAGAAAAAAAAATCGTGTGAACCCTACCCCCGCCCGCTACGATACTTCACGGAACGCTCAGAGCAAAAGGAAGAGCGCACGCGCGCGGCGTCATTGAGTTTAGCCGTGTGAATAAACCAAGCTTTTATTTAAAAAAAAAAAAAAACACATTCGAATTGATAACCTCCTTTTTTGAAGTCTGTTAAAAAAACGCTGCCCACCGTTAGCGGATTGTTTTAGTTTTAGATTAATTTTAGTTTTAGTTATAAATTTAAATAAAGATAGAATATAAAGAAAAATATAGTTTTTATTATACTTGTAATTTTTATTGAATAAAAGCTTAAATTTTAAAAGACGCTTTTAATGTTTATATACCCAAATGTTTTTATTTTTATTTTGGCAGTTATTCTGAAAATATTACAATATTGGCTATTGCATATTTTATTGTCACCAGAACTAAAGGTATATGCAAAAAAAAACAGTTTAATCGGAAAGCGGAACGTGTGTAAAATTGAACTTGCAAGATTTGATTACAGCAATACAGTCATACACCGGGACACAAGTGAAACTAAATAAAAGTTTGCAAAATGTATGTACGTCATTTACCCGAACACGCTGTAGAATTGAGTGTATAAAAACTTGACTTACCAAATAAAATTGTAAATATTTTAACTTGAAGGCTTAAAATCAGGTACACTGCGTATATCGACACTAAATGCAATAAGATTTGTACTGTGAGATCTGGCCATCTGATTTTTGCTTTGAACTCCATAGCCTCATATTTGTTTATGTCGAAGGTCTCATTGTCTTTTTCACGTACACTATTTTGTAATACTGTATTGTTATTTTCGAAGCATGGCACACTGTTTTCACTTTTATAATAACTGCTCGAAAGTCTATTTTTCAACTGTGAATGAACCGCACCCGCGTCTTCTATGTTCTGTTCGGTGGGCGCCATGGTGTGTTTTTCACTGAAACAAAATATATACATAGATTTTAGAAAAAAAATTATTAACAAAAGTTTTTTGTGGACATTTCTTTACAAAACTTTTGAATGGGAAATCTGAACATACATAATTTTCAAAAGTCTTTCAGAGCACCTGACGTGACCAAAATGCTGGCGTGTTACTGGCTCAACGCACAAGCAATGCCATTTAGCGTGGTAATGCCACCAGCATGCTGGGTACGCTGCCAACTGATAGTGGGCTTTAGCATTTGGATTGTCTTTAGACCTTCAACGGTATATGGGCAGTCTAACTGTTTTTGCCAGTGAGAGTCGCTGGCATCCAGTGGATGCAAAAGGCAGGCTGTCGTTCAGTGTGGAGGTTAAAGGGGGAGGCCTATGTTCAGCAGTGGAGCAGTGGTGTTCTTCTGGCTGATGATGATAATGATGATGATGAACTGTTTTTGTAGTGTTAGTGTTAGCTTGTATTTTGTTTAGTAATAAAGGTACTTTCCCTAGATACATACTGCATTCTATAGACTCGAGTTGGGTAGGTGTATACGCGAGGCTATACGGAGCGATGGTACCAAGGTCATCGTTTTAAACAATGTTACACAATGTATGTTTACAAAGATATTCACGCTGAAATTGCGAAACAAGTAATGCATAATTGATTGGCTCGTCGAAATTAAGTTCATTTATGTTAATATTGCAGTCCATGTCCGCAATGCGCCCACAATTTTGGAACGATGCCTGCGGGTAGCGGTCTACTTTTGAATTTATTGATTAAATTAGTTTATTTTTATATACCGTTTAACTAACTTTGTTATAATTCCAAATATGCATAAGTTTATTGTTAATAAATATGAGTAAAGCTAAAAAAAAGTACAAGGGCACTTTTCATCAATAAACATCACAGCGAGATTCTGGAGATGATTGAAACTTTCTAATGCAAAACAATCTATTTGCCCGTCGAGTTTGGTTGTTTTTTTTACATTCTCACTTTTTACATATTAGGCGAGCAAATATTCAAAATTCAAAATTATTTATTCAAGAAATGTACATTATAAATTGTTACTGGCTCTAACTGCCAAACTGGGTGTTGGAAACACGTGTCTTGGTAGTTGGTTGGTAAATAGCTTGATTTTAAAAAGTTCTTTGTGATCTCAGTGTTATTTATTACTACAATTATGATTTATGGAACTTGTGTCTGAAAATTTAACAGACTACAAAAAAGGAGGTTCCCAGTTAGTTTTATACCTCAGTTGTACTTACCTACCAGTCATTTCATTAAACGATTTTTTATTATTATTTGATATGGTATACTTTCAGTATGGTCCCATAGACATTTCATCAAAATCAGTTCAGTATTTTGTTTTGAAATCAAAATAACTGGAAAAAATATCTCATTCAAGTAAACGAAATTACGTGTTTACTACATTATTTCGAATAATATTATTAAATTGATAATTATTTATTATTTAATAATAATAAAATTGTCTGGTATAAATAGATACCAATTATTATTAGATATGGGCACAGAAGACATAGTTATGTGGACACAGGTGTTATGTTACGGCCATGTTGGTTTTATGAGGCATATTTTAGGTTGTATACTTACCTACATCGAAACACCATTCGCAAGATACACACGCTACTAAACTTGAATAAGTATATTTTGAATTGGGTAAAATACCATTATTATAATAACTATTATTTTATAAATAAAAACGCATAGTAGGTAATGAACTGAAACAAGGTTGTTCACAAAAAAATCTTGGTCTTGCAGCAGAGCGTAAACAATTTTTTTTAAATAAACTGCGTAAATAAATACTATTTTTTTATGTAACGATATTTTTTTTGTCGTAGTTACAGGAGATACTTTGCGCTAGACCTATTTGGTACTGAACGCCGACATTTGCTGCGATACCGAAACACCTGCAAAATCGAGTGTTGAGCCCTGCCTGCCCTACTATAAACAAGATAATATTGAATAGGAATCGAAGCCCTAATCTCGTATTACTCACGAACACGTGCAGCTACAAACTGGATAGTACCTATCTTTTGTGTCATTGTTTAATCATCACCTATAATCATCGTGATAATCAGACGACCTTAGTCCAATACTAGGCTTAGTCCGGTCCATAGACTTCTCCCATCAAGTATCTGTCACTAAGCTCGACTGTGATCTCCAATTTTCGCTGAAGGGTTTGCCTACTTGAGACGTGATAAGATGAGGCCATTGATATGGTTTGATTTCACTGTTTTTAAGGTTGTACCCAAAAGGTGTAAACGGGACCCTATTACTAAGCCTACGCTGTCTGTGTATGTGTGTCTGTATGTCTGTCCGTCAGTCTGTCTGCCTCTCCGTCCGTCCTACCGTTTAACGGCTGTATCTTACGAACCATTATAAATTCAAATTCAAATTCAAATTGTTTATTTCAAGTAACCATGGACTCATACTTAGCAATATTTGGACAAAGAATGTCAGTTGCAATTTTCTCAGAATATGTAATGTTACGGCGGGTTAAATAAGACATAATAATACAGTCAAAAAGTTAAAACTAACCCCTTACAACAGACGTAGGTATGTACGCGTAGATGCTTGGATGGGTGACCGCCTGGGCGTGAACCCGACTCGCACTTGGCTGGTTTTATTCAATTATTGATCAAAAATTACGAAAAGAAATACAGTTCCATGACTTATCATAATTTATTGTTTTAGTTTGTACTAGAAGGAAAACTACGAACGAAACTACAAAATAAAGAGCAAACAAAAATTATACTCACTTTGAAGAAGAAAAAAAAACCATATGTACACAAGACTTCCTCTTCGAATCCTCACCCTCAAGTACTGTTTTGGCATATAAAAACCACCACTTGATGGTGACGTGAGGATTGGAGTGTCCTTTATTACGTCTATGAATATGATGTTATGTTACATACTTGTGAAATACATGTGGGGGAAATGTATTGAAAAAAGCACTGTAAAACTAAGCATGTAATATATTTTTTTGTTCCATTTCGTGTTAAACTCGTTGCAGACGATGCGCAGTAAACTCGCGTTGTGCTTGCACCAGTGCTGCGCGGCGACTGGGGCAAGCTGCAGCACTTTTTGCTTAGAGCGAGACTACTATGCACCTCCAACTGCCATTGGTACTAAGCAGAAAGTGTTGTGGTTTGTTGCAGGCGGTGGCAGTTGCATGCGCGAGTGGTACTTGCGCGAGTACTGCGCATCGTCTGCACGGGCTTTATTTTTCGTTGCGTTTCCAAGCTCGGTGATCAATTTTAAAATGTAATTATATTGTTAGTTTGTAACATAATTTGTAAACGTACTTGTTGGTTTCATGTAAATCCGTCTGAATATTGTCGCCACTTGAATCCCAACGGGCTCTCGTGATAAACTGATTTAATGCAGTTTGCAGTTAAAATCAACATAAAAATAAATAAGTGCATAAAATGCACGCTCTAAAAACTATAAAAATATGTATACAGGGTTACACGCAACAGCGGTACTAAGCCATAAGGAAATTTTACTACACACATTATGAACAACTTTTATTATTGGACCAACACTGAAATCGTGAAAAAACCCCAGATATTCCATAGTTTTTTAAATTAATTTTAAAAAATCTACTTAAACGCAATTTCGGCTACTTGGATGACATATTTTTTCCAGTTAGTTTGATTTAATAGCCAAACTACTGAACCGATATTGACGAAATTTCTATGGGACAAAACTGAAAGATATATAATTTTTTTTTATCGATTTATAAATGGCGGAGTTCTGAGGTAACATAATAATAAAATAAAAAAATACAACCGAATCTATAACCCCCTCTTTTTTGAAGTCGGTTAACAACCGAAATGAGAACCCTCTCATTTTTTGAACTCGGTTTAAAAATTATATACAACAACAACAAAAAACACGATTTCAGGACTCTCTAAAGTTAGCAATGATGAGTACCTATAATGACCTCCTTTTGGCTCAGGACCACCGTTCCGTGTAACTCTATTAACTATTCGATGGATGAAATTTAATAACGTGCTCATAAACAATGGGTATTTAATTCCACTGCATGTCGAGCTCTCATTAGCGTAGCGGCGACCATTCAAAGATGGAAAAGTGATATTACCTGCTTTGCATAATATTTTTATAGCAGGTCGCTCTTTAACCCAAAATATGCACAATGTATTAGTAAACATACTTCGAAGTATACTACGAAACACATCTCATTTCAGAGGCTCATCAGCAACGAATCCGTACATTTCGGAGAGTGTGCATAGGATCTACTTACCTAATTCCCTCCTGCCCATTTTTCTATCGGACTGCCAGAGCATCGACACCGCTTTATGGTTGATATTCCGAAAACCCGTACGAAGCGCTTTGATTTCACACTTATTGTGCAAACTGCTAGTCTGTGGAATTCGCTGCCTGAATGCGTTCCCAGATAGCTACAATCTGGGTGTCTTCAAATCAAGAGTGAATCGGTTTCTTCTAGGCAAGCGTGCTCCATCGTAGTGGCAGCCAAAAGCAAGACTAATTTGAATAAAATAAAATAAAACTAGTAAACTTCACTACCAGTCTAGTAAACCACAGCACAGTCTGTTGTGTACCTGTAGGTACGTATCAACATAGTGTTCACGTGGACAAGTGTTCAACTAAATGGCTGTCTCAATGAACGGGTCTACCGCAACGAATTTCTTGAACGATCGCAGAATGGACGCGGTAAAAATAAGCTATGCTTACTTACCGAATTGTCAATCTGCGCAAATTTTGAACTTTGGTAGGTTGACGAAATACGGACGGATTTAGTAGGGTTATTTCATAACCGGGCCAATGGAACTTTTTTACAGATTGACTCAATGGTGAGCACAAGTAGGTATTATGAGAAATATAAATATTTTGTCCTGCAGTGGGAACTCCGGTCTCGTCAGAAGTTCAATACGCGGTCGTCATATTTACGAGCGATGTGAAGTAGGACAGATGACGTTATTTTATCAAGTAGGTACACTACAAGACATAATTATGGAGGCGCGATTTTTTTATCGCTAGTATGATAATTCTCACGAATAATTCTAATTTCTGTTTTTTCATGCGAAGTCAAGCGAAATGATTGACTTTCGAACGAAATCCCTAACAAAAGGCGCATTTTTGAAATAATTGTATCACTCGCTAACGCAATGAGTAGTTTGAACCATTCGAATTTGCTTTCTATCAGTAGAAAATCTTTCATTTCGCACACATATGAAATTGGCGTTTTGTAGAACTGGCCACTTTGGTCTCAAATATCTGGCGTTTGGATAGGAATTCCAAATTTAAATATATTTCCAATTTAAGCTCGTGTCACAACGTTCTAATATAGTATGAAAATTTTTCTCGTGTATTTGTGTTTCGATTTTAGTAGGTAATTAATTTGTTTTGGTGTCATTTGGTTTTTCTTTGACATAGTTCTATGGTTCACAATATGGAAAACTTAAAATATCGCATTATTTACGAATACGAGTGGCCACAAAGGCTGCAGAATCAGCTCGAAAGATTATGTGTATACAGCTACTGCAAAAGAAATCACTATACGTTTTTGGTTCCAACGTTTTCGTTCTGGAAATTTTGATCTACAGAACAATCCCCGTGGATGGCCAGAGAACCAAGATAACGAAGAAACATTAGAGTTAGCGGCTAGCTTCTGTGTTTAAATTTTTTTTTAATATAGATCTACCTTTAGGCACCAACTCGCCTGATGGTAAGCGACGGTGTAAGGGAGGATGGAATACGTTGATCTAGGAGAAATCTATTGACTCTGGCCCTTGAAAATGGCCCTTCCCTTATCCAAAATTTCAAAAATTCGTACACAACGATTTGGGTCCTCATTTATGATACGTTTGGGTGCTCATTTATGATACGTATACGTATCATTCTGACCTTTGAAGATGCTGTCTAGATTGTAGTTGCCAGGAAACAAGGAGGACGGCAGGGAGCTCCATTCTTGGGCAGTAATACCTATAGGTACCTGACAGTCATTTTATATCTTAAGAAAAACATCATATGCGCGTGCGAGATCGCTGCAACCCGTATTCTGGACCTGAATTAAAACCAGTTTTGTTAAACTTTCTATAATAATAATGGGGTTCGTATTACAACACAGTTGGTGATGGCCCCAAAGCAGCGGTCAATTGCCTTATGGCCTCGGTTTAGAAGGCTTACGACATTCCTCTAGCCCGCACCGGCCTCGAGACTCTGTCTGACAAAAACAGTTAAGGAGGCTGTTGCCATCTGCAGCTCTCTCGCTCACACATTTTCCTACTATTGCATATATAAAATCACTGAGTGTGAACTCCGATAGTGAAAAAACATGTTTTGTTGTCTATCATAACATTACAAACAATAGTTATTTGTTATGCAAGGCTGCAAAGTTGTTTTTTGGCGCGAGTACTTGAGCAAGTGTTTATTTTATTAATAATAGGCTTGCGTTTGGTCACCAACTCGCCTGATTTTAAGCGATGATGCAGTCTACGTTGGAGCACGCTTGCCTAGAAGATACCGATTCACTCATGATTTGAAGACACCCAGATTGTACTTAACTATCGGGGAACACCCATTCAGGCAGCGCATTCCACAGACTAACAGTAAGCACAATAAATTTGGAATCAAAGCGCTTCGTACGGGTTTTCGGAATATCAACCATAAAGCGGTGACGATTCTTCGTACCCACTCTGGCTGTCCAATAGAAAAATGGGCAGGAGGAAATTAGATCATGCAGATCCGATGCACATTCTCCGAAATGTATCCGATAAAAAAACCAATAGACTAGCAACTTTGCGTCGATGCTAAAGACTAAGAAGCTTAGTCCGAACTAAGGGTTTATTGCTGACGAGCCTCTTGGCACGCTTTCCAACAGACTCCAATGCCTCGAGCTGGTACTTGACTGATCCATCCCAAAGGTGAGAGCAGTACTCCATGCACGACCGTCCACGATTGAACCACGAGCGAAGCAAGAATATAGAATCCTGAGCGTGGCGATGGTTTCAAAGGTAAGAGACGCAGCATAACTTGGCTGCCGAGCGAAACACACAACTTTTCATCTCACCGACCTCGAGGCAAATATTGTATTTCTTCTGAGTTAAGTAGGCTTAGTCCCAGATTTGATAGTTTTCGAAAACTTATTTCGTTTACGTATTGTTCCATACATTTTAGTAAAGCGCCTCCAGCGGAAACTCGGAGGAACTAAAATCGGTAGTAATCGGCGGTATAGATTGCTTCACTCTAATACGAAAAAAACATTCGAATACCTTTCAGCCCAGCAATGTATGGAACAATACATAAACGAAAAAGGTTTTCGAAAACTATCAAATCTGGGACTAAGCCTAAAGATAGAGACCGTCTTGAATCAAACTTTTTGAGGTGCTATTCAACGAGGTTGGTATGTTTTAAAACTAAAAATAAATAAAAAAGGTGTATGGAACCCTGTGGAACCTTTAATTTTTAATTTATTTATTTATCACGTTTTAATTTCAAATTTACTTTCCGCGCGTCCAAAATCCACTTTTGCGCGCAGATTTTAAACGATAAAGAAAGCCTTTCCGAGCTGGTGAGATGAAAAGGCATTTACCGCGTAACCCCGTACAGAAGTCAATGTGACCTCTTTATGAGTGGATAGTCAGGAAGAACACAACACGGCGGCCTTGACGGATTCACGCACCTTGCCACTTGCTAATTACATCATTAACGTACATACACGTTAAATAAACTCCACGAGGATGGAAATTATTGCTATATATTAGTATGATGAAATCATAAACTGTATTTTTATTTAAAGGTATTTATTCCATAGTAAGAAGAATCCTTTTCGAAGAAAATTGGACTTCGGCCTTATGGACTCTAAGAGTCCATAAGGCCTTTAAGAGACTTTAAGAGCCCTTTCAAATTTTTTGACGAAAAATAGCAAACGAAAACTCGATTTTTGGCGTTCTGATTCTATCAAATAGAAAGATCTATGTATAGAAAATTCAATTTCTGTAATAAATAGATCCGTATTTTATATTGAAATAATGGCTGAAATTCATAATTATCAACTTACCTCCAATTGACAAAATTAGTTTTTCGTAAAACATAGGAGGAATGGATTGAGAGTGAATTTAGTTAAATTAATTTTAATGTTATGGTTTACTTGTTTTATATTCGACAATAGAAAATACATTGCATTTTGTAATACGGCTCTTAAATCAACTGGTTACCATATTTTGTGTCTCTTCTAATACAACTTGTAGGTATTCAATACTTACATGTATTGTATGCATTAAATGCAAATTAATAACTATAATTATACACGTTATCCACTAAAAAGATGAGAATACAGAGATTTAATGTTAGAATTAACAGACAAAAAAAAACCTTTTCAGATGGTGTCCTGCAATTATTTGGTGTAGTAAAAGCCATGGCCATTTGAACATATTTTCTTTTTCGAAGTTTGAAATGTGAAAATGGCCCGAAAATAGTAGGTAGGTAGTACATAACATATTATCAATGACCCGGAAATATTTTTTACAACACATTTGCTCAAAAAGTGCACTTACGAAGCCTGTATACATCGTTCGAAAGTTAAACATTACGGATCATACAACGGAGCGTGCGGAAATGAATTTGTCCGCACGCTCAGATGTATAGCACCGTGCGTGTGATTTACGGTATTTTTTTAATTTCCATCATAATTACATAAAAATTCCACAAAAGAGTTTCATATTACGAGAATAAATAAGCTGAATGATCAAACCTCCTTGGAAGCGCTTTTGCTCAATACGTTTGTCTCAGTTTAATACTAAAGAGAAAATGAGACGAAAGATGTAGTTCTAATTTTCACCACGTGATAGTGGCGCTATTTGCATGTTCGCGCCATTTTCTTATTATATTATAGAAACTATTGTTGTGACTGATATTAAGTTATAAACAAAAATTGTTTCATTTGTAGCCTTTTTTTCTCGCAAATGTGTTGTAAAACGTTGTATGGCACACGTGCGGATTGGTTATTACAAACTCGTGACTATGGTAAGCCCTCGACTTCGTCTCGGGCTTACATTCGTCTACTCGTTTCTAATAACCAACTTTCCACACTTGTATCATAAATAACTATTTATTTCGTTTATTCCACTGATTCCCCAACATGTCGTGGTATATTTACATTATTTACTTAAAGAGGATACATTGGTTGGCGTAGCGTAGGGACTAGTGGAACAGCCCGAATATATACATTTACACATATTAATTTTACGTGTATATCCACGAAATGTTTGAGAAAAATACTATACAAGCCTTGGCAAAACTGTGCACTCACGTATGCTGGCCTCGGAGTACATTTTTAATTTCGTCCTTGAACGCTCCTGTTGCCTGGCTAAGTCCAGCTTCGTTTGTTTGAATTTTTCTATGATCGCCAATGTTTGAACAATGAATATTATTACTATGTGATTATATGGCTCTATCCACAGTCATCCTACCATATCCGTGTTTCAACACGCTCTTGGCCAGTTAATCATACTTAATAACTTCGAGTTTTATAAATGCGAAATGTTAGTTGGTTTGTTTGTTCCTCTTTCACGCAGCAACAGACCAACGGATCGACCTGATTTTTTGCATGGGTATAGTTCAAGGGCTGGAGAGTGACATAGGCTACTTTCATTATCATCATCATCATCACAATTTTTCATCACAGCGCGCGTGAAACCGCGGGGCGCAGCTAGTATTATATATATATATATATATTACAATAGTAAAAATATATTAATTTGACGAGATAGTTACACTAGAGGAAAAACTACAATTTTCACTTGAGTGTTATTAGTCAACATCATAGTCGGAATGCCTATTGCCTAACCTACCGTGAATTCCGATAAAGCGCTGAATCATTATTTACACCTGTGTTTACACCCGTTATCATATCCGATATTTAGATTAGGACTTCCTCATAGGAAATTTCAACCATCTTGTCATTGGTGACTCAGAAAATATTTATGTTAGTAGTTTCAGAATTGTGATTGTTTGTAACACGATAATTATACAAATGTGTGACATGATTAGTAAGTCGCGTGATGGTAAGCGACTCGCTTGCCCATAGTAAAACTAGCTTATTATTATATTTATTTTAGCTTTTTTTTTAATGATGAAATGGGCTAGCGTTTGACTACAACTCACCTGATGGTAAGTGACGATGCGGTCTAAGATGGGGCACGCTTGCCCATGAGGTGCCTATTCACTCTTGTCTTGAAGAGACCCAGGTTGTACCTTGTAGGGAACACCGAGGCAGGAAACGCATTCCATTCCTGTGCAGTTCGTATTAGATTGGTATTAGGAAGGAATTTTGGAAACGCTGCGTGCGGACTTTACCAAATTTCACGATGTAAGGATGGAATGTCCGCCTCGATTACCTATGGCGGAAATTGGTTGACGGGATCAGCTTAAAAACACTTAAGTTATTTATTATTATTATTGTTATTAAGTACTTCGTCTTGTTATGTATTCATTCCTGTTCCTTTTCTATATATTTTAGTACTGTAAAAGTATACATATTTTGTGTTCTAACTTATTCTATTTCCTATGTCTTATTTGTTTAAATTGCATATAGATACTTAAAAATATATGTAAATTTGTGTTAATTGTAATGTAAGTACAAGTAAGTTCAAAGTAAAAGAAGCACTCGCCTCAAACTGGGTCCTCTCCCGGCAACCAGGACAGTGTTCGCGCGCCACCTTCCTCCATTCATACATGGGTTTACATACAACTCAGTGCTTAAATTTCAAGACCTAAGAGAAGTCACCCACAGAAAAGCCAGATCCAAGGTGAAAGATTGGCTACTCAACCTCAGTTACGAGAAAACTGAAGCCCTAGTAAGAGTCTATGATCTTGGCTAATGAGTCAAGTTTGCACAAACAAAAAAACAACTATTCTAGTTCAGCACGCACATCTACCTACTCACCCCCACACCAGACCACACACACACACACACACACACACACACACACACACACACACACACACACACACACACCCCCCACTCAACTACACTCTCTCATACCAGGTGGTCGAAAATAAATATTTATAAAATCAATGTTAGGCATTTAATTTTGTTTGTATGTAATGGATTTCTTATTATTATTATTTTTCTTTTAATTATAGGCATGTACTTTAGCTTCATTTATACAGTTTAATTTAATGTTAATTCATATTTCATATTGTGAATCCCACTTGTAAGCGCATGCGATATGTCAGAACAGGAATTTCTTGCTCATCGGACCCCAAGACACAGGCTGAGCCGAGTTTGGGGCCCACAGACAATTCTATGCAGTGCAAATTTTATTGCCTAATAAATGATTTTGATTTGATTTGATTTTGATTTGAAGTGTAAACTCAAAGGTTCGTCTGAAAGCCGGCACTGATAGTCCTTGACTTTCAGCATTAATGCCGAAACGGACCCATTCGACACTGATTGTATTCTTTAGATATAAGTTTTTGTAAAGGTGTCGAATAAAATTTATTTTCTTTCTTTTTTTCTAATTCCCATTCAAATAAGTAATTCCCATTCCCCAATCATTTGGTACCTAACCATATTTACTTTTGACATATAGCTTACTATTATTATTCCTATTTACAACTTAAAGTTTAAACTGGCCTATAACCTATTAAATTCTTGTACCAAAACTGTTCAATGTGTCCACTTAACGTTAACGTGTGTTTCATAAGAATTGCCATCAAATTCAGACTAGCAGTTCGTATAATAAAATTGGAATTAAAGCGCTTCGTACGGGTTTTCGGAATTTCAACCATAAAATTGTGTCGGTGTCGATTTTTTTGTGCCCGCTCTTGCAGTCCGATAGAAAAATGGGCTTAACTCTTGAGGTACTTTAATTTAGTATATATATTTTGGGCTATGCTCGGGGTTTTCCTACAAGATCGAATCAGAAATTAGCGAACGAAATTTACCGACATAACCCACCGGAATATCAAGTTGAAGTGGCAGTGGGCAGGGCATATAGCACGCTGAATAGATGGCCGATGGGGCCAAAAGGAGTCCACGGACCGGTAAGCGCAGCGTCGGTTTTATTTTTTATTTTTTTATATTGACTTGTACTGTTGGCCTTTTGGCCTCTACAGCTTGACCGGACTAGTTAGCGAACGCAGAGTGCGTTCGGCATAACTTGGTGTTTAAGTTAATAGCCGACTAGCACAAGGGCACCTCGAAGGTATGAACCTCGGCTTGGGCCGTCGCCGGGAGTGGGAATCAGACTTGCCCAGGCACCCCAGAGGGAGTGTGTCCTGGAGCCCTAACGGTTTGTTGAACTGATTGATTATTTGGAGAGAAACTAACCTATCTTCTAACAGATCCTGGGGGTCTACGATCCTGCCGGCGGGATCGCTGTGTGTGTGTGCCTCTGGTAACCGACGCCTGTACCAAAAACTGAATATTTCCTATTGCTAGGAGCAGTCGGATCGGCCGAGCCCAGCGCCGCCTCGGTGACGACGGCGATGGGGTCGTCCGGGTCGCCTAAGATGTTTCTAGGGCGTCTACAGAGAGGAGGAGGGTCTGTCACGTCTGTCGAGTAGTTAGAGGATTTTCCTACAAGAGGATTTGGGTGGTGAGGCGCCGCGTCAAAGTAGCGGCGGGAGGTATACTTAAGGTATTGAATCATGGATGGGAGGCGCAGCGTAGGACGTCCACCCTACAAGATGGACGGACCACCTAAATCTAAAAGAAACTGCACGAAAACGTTGGATGCAGGCTGTTTCTAACCGGCCTTTTTGGGCAATGAGATTTACCAATAAGATTATTATATTTGGGTATCGATGGAAGTCTATGTCCAGCAGTGGACGACCTATGCCTGACATTATTATGATGATTATGGCTCAGCGCGGACAGATGCTAGCCGTTCATTGTTTTCTTCTGAACTTGTTGTTTCCTGTATTATAGCACAGAATAAATATGAGTAATTACTATAGCGAGACTGATAAAATTGACCCTGACATACAAATCCATCTAAGAATTTATTATTCCAAATAAACTTAAATAAAATATTATTGGTCAGACCGACACAATTAAACTATAAAGTCTTCTTGTTTTGCTACGAAACCTAAAAACAGTGGTGCTGAGTTCGAAATTTTCAATTTTGATGATTGATTTGTTTTGCATTGACGATCCATGATGAGATATTTATGTTTATACGATCGCTTCTTTGATGCGAGTCAAGGTTGACGCCATTCTAATATAAAAATATGGAGCTGCTGAATTGAAACATCTGTTTTTAACAATATACATATACCGACTCGAGTAGGCGAGCTCATGCCTCGTATAAACAGATTTTCATTTGCGACTCTCTAAGCAGAATTATTTTGTTTTGTTTTGTTAAGTACATAACTTCCCATATTAGAAATTGTAAAATGACTTCAATAGTAAGCGCCCGAATAATTCAGGCGCTTACTATTGCAACAGGCCTTCACAGCACTAATGCTGTAAAAGCTTCTTAGTGTGCATGTTTCTTAGTGTCTGTGAAAAATTTGTAAGTAGCCGTACGTTACAGTTTTAGCGGTATATTAGTGAAAAAAATTATAAAAAATGGCGACCATTGAATACGAACAATAATAATTGTACTAAACTAAGGCATATTATCTATTTAATTGGTTTCTGGCTGGACAAAATCTCCAACAAAGACCTAAATTCCAATCGATCAACAGATCAAGCGCCACACGAACTGGATCGGCCACACGGTGCGCAGGGCCCCAGACCATATCCCTAAATCCTCAAGGCAAGAGAAATCAGGGCGACCAAAGCAAAACAGGCGGCGCTCTATTGTGGCGGATATCAAAAAAATTGGCAAGACGTGGACCGAAGTGAAGCATGGAGCTCAAGGCAGCACTGGATGGAAAGTCACTGTGCCCCATTTAGGGGATATAGGAAAATAAGTCAAGTAAGACATATCTCCCTTGTCTGATCAGAGATCTCAAATATGCTAAGGTTCATCTGCCGCGTGTGCTCTCCATGTTTTGTCCTCTCCAACCTGTGTCTATGTCATGAGTATTTTTATTTCGTATTTACATTGAGTATTTACCTGACGAATTGACCAGGAAAATTACCTACTAAGTGTAAAACTGGAGATGCATCCGATAAGAATAACTACAGGCTTATCTCTTTGGCAACGGTAGGCATACTGGCCAAGGTCCTTTACAGAAAAAGTCAATTCATAAAAATTATGTAGTAGCATTTGACAAGGACATAATTCACACTGACACCGCATTGTATGATACAGAGAACGTTCTACAAAACTTTCCAATTTTAGCCGTAGGTACAATCACACTATTTTCCCTGGCCGTGCCAACTGAAAATCTGCATACTGACACATTGGGGAAATTTACTTGAAGTCAAGCTTTGCCAATTTTCTTGCAAGTTTATTTAGTTTTGAAATAATCTGGTAGATTCTTATATTGATCCGCGCCCCGCGGATTCACGCGCTATCCTACAGAAACCATTGTTATTTATACGGTTGTGTAGCTATCTCCATACAAAATTATGTTTAAATTCGTTTAGCTGTTGCGGAGTTGGGTGTGGACAAATATACATACTTGCACGTTTACACAACTCGTATTTATAAAATTTGTGTTGATGTGTGATATTAATTAATTTTTATAAAAAAATAAAAACCGACTTCAATTCTATACCTACCTTCATACTATACTGACTAGACTATACCTATACAAACTTAAAATAACAAAGTAGAAAATTACAGATAAAACAGAGATTGAAAGTCTTCATCAAAACTTTTGCTCAAGGGAACCATAAACCAAAACGTCATCTATGTACATATGTATACAAAGAGAATATAAATACTAATGTCCGAGTCAACCTACTGCTTTAGCTTTTATATTTACTGTGTCCCTAGTCCCTGTATTATAAAACGACTCGTATATTTGAGCCACAGGTGATCTCGTATCGCAATTGACTTGATATCTGAAGACCTTTGTACCGTTCGTACCCCTATGTATATTTTAGTTCTTGTTGATTTTTTTAAAAAGCACTAAATTAATTTGGTTTAAATTTATATGGGACAACCTCTGAAGTATGACTTACCAAACAAAAAAATAATCATCAAAAACGCCATACGCCAAAATAGTACACATCGGTCTAATTGATAACGTTATGTTTAATTATGTATTATGTGTGTTGTGTTAGTATAATTTAATTACGTATTTCCTTGTACATTTTATACGAAGGGTTTCGTTATAAAATTTTATTATATAGTAGGAACGCCCAGGAGCCTTACAGCCAAGGCCTTACGCGGTCTCAAACAGAAAGTCACGCGAACGTGAATCTTACATAGGTATACGGTTTGCGGCCGCGTAACATTTTTTCATCACCTAAACTGGATTGCTTTAAACAGCTAGCCATAAGGGATAGCATAAGAACCGATTCTTGCATCAATACAAATCAAACAAAATACACAATAAAAAAATGCTCAGGCATGTGGAAAATGTCGCCAGCGGTAATATTTCTTATCTCTACCTTCACAATCAAATATTTAAATAACATGTTCTGTATTTGTCAAATTGTCTAGTAAATAAAGATAGTCGTCGTTTATGGTTACAAGGAACGCTAGTACGGTGATACTAAGCTGAAAGAATGTGTTTTTAGGTACTCATAATCAAAAACGACTTTTATTATAGAAAATGCGACCAACCCTGAAATCATGAAACAATCTGCTGTTTTATAGAAATGTGTTATTCACACTTAAAGAAATGTACCTATGTAAGGCACAGCTGTTATTTTTTTCGCGACTTAGAGTTGGTAATTTTGGGAAAATAGTTGAGTACAATGACCTTCTTTCGGCATGTAGGTACCCAGTATAAAACATGAGTTAGGCAACCTACCTAAATATCGGGGCCACGCTATAGAGTTCTATTGTTGTTGTTTCCATTCTTTTATTTAGTTATCAACGCCTCCTACAGAATAAAGTATGGAAGATGGATGGTTCGCTTTTAGCTATTACATCATAGCGCTAGTTTCCTAGGTTACCTAATGTTTGGATTTTAGGACCTACAAATGTTTAGTATTCAACCTACACTTCCAGAACATTCAATAAGCATTCACCTTCACACGAGTTGGTTTCATCAAATTTATTGAATAATTGATCAGACCGATTGGCACACGTGATCTGACGCTTCATCGAGAACTCTACTCGCCTACGTACTTTACCTTTTGAATCACTAATAGCCGTGACTTCGACTCGGTAAACTAAGCTATATACCTACAAGATTACCTACGATCTGAAACTATAATCATAGCTTCGGTCTTTCGATTTTTTCTTTAACCACCAATTTCAAAACTATGAATGAGACCAAAATTACTTATATGGCTTATGGATTGGAACCCTACTGTCTCGACACGGTTTTGGCCAGTGTAAGTTTAAATATATCGAGACGAAATGTTGTATCGTCATCTTTAGATATAGGTACTAAATGTACTTAGAGTACCTTCCTAATTTGCATGAGATTTTTTCATATAATACCGCTGAACGTAAGGCACGTTAGCAACAGAGAATCACCATCCGAAATAGTACCTATACAATACATTACTATAATAGTATACAAGTATCCTATAGTCAATATTCATATTTCACCGACGGCATATTCCACAACGTACAAAAACGTATTCTCACTTCGCCGAAATGACATCATTCACTAGATTGTGTCATAAAATGTAGTTATTTATTACACAAGCAAGGCCGCTGCGAGTCTTTAGATACGCTTAGTAAATAGAGACCGAAAGAAATTGCATTAAGTAAGTAAATTGCTAGTAAAATCTACTACTTTTAACCGACGAAAGGAGGAGGTTATCAATTCGACTGTATGTTTTTTTTTGTATGTCTGTTAGGCACGCGATTACTCCGCCAATAATGAATTGATTTTGGTGATAATTTTTCGTTTGTCAGGAAGAACTTCAGAGGTGGTCTCATATAAATTTAATCGAAATTGATTTAGCGCTTTTCAAGGAAGGTTTTCAATTTGGCAATTTTTTATTACGTTTACTTTTTAGTATGTCACTGATTACCTTTTTTTTTTTGGCTACGGGCATTAAATTTGTGAACCAATTTAAAACCTGGTTATTTTTTTTTGTAGCAGGAGGTTGTCTCACAAAAATTTCGTTAACTTTGACTGAGTAGTTTTTGAACCAGCTTTAATTATACTAATAATTTTGTACGACCGCCTGTTGATCTGGCAATATCAATAATTTTGTTCGAACGCTTACCAATTTTGACATTGTTTTATATACCTAATTACCTATATATGATTTATTAGACAGCCCGTTGGTCCAGTTGGTAGTGAACCTACCTTCTGAGCTTGGGGGTGTGGGTTCGATTACCACCTAGGACAAACATTTATGTGATGCACATTTGTGTTTGTTCTATATCTGGGTATTAATATATATTTAAGTGTGTGTTTAAAACTACATATGTATGTATATCAGACTCTGGCAGCCATATCACAAGCTTTGCTTAGTTTGGGGTCAGATGATTATGTGTGAAAAAACGTCCCGAATATTTATTCCCGAATATTTAAATACCATATATTGACTTGTTTTATCAAATTACCTTCAAATAAGTTTAAATTACAATTTATTTTGATATATACATTTATTTTATCCTGAAAAATATATATTGTGTTCCTGTAGGTAAGCAGGTAAAACCATAGGGCACTGCTAGCAATCTTATTGATGCGAAAATTTATGTATAAATGTAGGTATGTATTTTACCTCTCAACTCCGCCATGTGAAAGTGTTTTAGTAGTAGCTTATGCAAAAATGTCTCGAATATTTATTTATAATCTGGACTTTACTAACAATAATATATATACATATAATATAATAACCGGGAATTTATTATTAATTATATTTCTAGGAATACGAATAGAATCTAGAATACGTGATTATTTTTCTAGGATATAAAGTTCTTGTTGTTATGCTGACGCAGCAACCCAAAATGTGTCTTGGCCTTCGATACTAAAAGACGCCTCTTTCCTATCTTGCGCAAGTTCATGCCAATCATGAAAGTTCAGTTTCTGCAGATCTTTTACCAGGTCATCTTTCCTTCTATACTTAGGACAGCCGACGGGCCTTCGGTCCTCTGGCAGCCCCAAGTAAGCCTTTTTACGGCGCAATCCTATCCCATCCTCTCCAGATGTCCAAGCCAGCGGAGTCCATGGGACTTTATATCACCAACGATGTTGGACTCTGCCACCAGCTCTTCGATCTCATGGATTTTTCGGATCCTCCAACTACCGTCTTCCCACTTAACCGGCCCTAGATTTTTTCTGAGCATCTTGGGCTCTGCCACTAACAGCTTGTTTTCCTCTTTTTGGGTTAGTGTGCACACTTTACAGTACCAGGATAAACAATAGCCTATATTATTATGTTAATCCAGGGTATCAGCTACTCCATACCAAATTCCATTTATATCCTCTCTGCGGCACATCACTTTTACATTTATTAGAAGAGTTTTAGGTATGATATTATAAATTTTTTTTTCTGGGCAAGTGTCTTTATTAACTAAACAAAATACAGCGCACCCAACATGCTGGCGGCATTACCACGTTGAATGCTAATGCGTTGAGCCAGAAACACGCCAGCATTTTGGTCACGCCAAGCGTTCTGAAAGATTTTTGAAAATGAGGTGAGCTCCCGGTCCCCAAGGGCCCAATGTCTCGACCCCAAACGCCTCAAATATGTAACCACTGCCGAGGTTAGCATATTTGCGTCGCTTGTGCTGCTCTGCCGAATTGGCAGCCGCGCCAGCCCTACCTTGTGTCTCAGGAAGATGTGACGGCGCCAAAGTATCAACACAAGTTGCGTCCCATAAAAGGGGCCGCCCCAACCTCCAGGGCACAAGTGTCATACCGTCAGGCCTCCTTCCATCGTCACGCGCAAGACCACTAATAACTATAATAATTATAGTTACAATATATTATAATTATAGTTTATACTCCATAAACTCCATTGCATAAATTAAATATGTTATCAATATTAAGTAGGTGCATAGATAAAAGCGAAATACCAATCACTCATCCACTGACTGACTCGTCACGAAATATCGAAAACTACTTTTTATTTTTATTAATTATTTTATTTTTATACAAATACTTGTCACACTAACAGCGACGCCAAGGCGTGTGACGAGCTATAAAATTAAAACAATAATACAATTAAATGACAATAAATTGATTTGAACTACAAATTATTAATTACTTACAAAGTTGAAATTGGGCAGGTAGATTCCTTATAAGGTTTACTGGGTTACGCGGAAAGGGTTGCACTAAGCCGAAAGGGGTCAACAGA
This sequence comes from Agriopis aurantiaria, assembly GCA_914767915.1. Classification (NCBI taxonomy): domain Eukaryota; kingdom Metazoa; phylum Arthropoda; class Insecta; order Lepidoptera; family Geometridae; genus Agriopis; species Agriopis aurantiaria. The sequence goes on from OU611988.1 coordinate 12,087,458, forward strand.
ACAACTTTTACTATGGGAGCAACTATGAAATCGCAAATAAACTAGCAGGTGTTCTTTAGAAAACGGTCATTGTCACTCGATAAATGTATGGAATAGCTGTTTTTTTAAACCTTGACATGAATAAGAGCAATTTAGTGATAAAATACCAAGGACGTTTTATACCCTAATACTTCCATGTAAAATATCAATTGAAATTCAACCAATTTACTGTTGGAGTTAAATTAATATCAATGCGAAATGACGCAGCTGTGGTTGAGAATTCACATAGCAAGTTACTGGAACGGTGTTTGATTAGTCAAAAATAACAGACTTGGTGAAAAATGCAAATAAGTAAGTGCAATACGAATACAAATAAATTATGTAAATTGGATTATAACATGCTGATATAATTATTATAAGCGTTTAAATTTCATGGACAGATTAGGAAGAGATCCTCTGTCCCTTTCCTTCAAAGTGAGCGTTAGTATGGAATTTGTATGGCGTACTTACAAGTGACGTCATTTGTAAATATAGTACGCTCGCTGTCTAGACAGCATCAAGACATTAAAAGTATCTCGTTTTATTTAGAGCACAACATATCTATTAATGTTATTTTCGGTGATCGATTCTATTTATAGTCAGTTTTTTACAAGACAATAAAAAATAATCAGTCTATTCTACAATAGGATGTCTTATTAGGGTTTTGTGATAAAATCCAAAGTCAAAGTCAAAGTCATTTATTAGTAAATTTAAATTTACAAGTCAATTAATAATATAATTATATTGAACATGGTATATAAAAAGTTATATATAACAAATTAAAAATTAAAAATGTTAAATAATTATTATGTCAGTATTAATTATTAATATTAAAATTTCACAAGTGTATACTTGTTCCTTATTTAATCAAATTTTATTTCTTTAATTTCCCTCACTCCTATCCGTTATACTAATATCTGTTACAAGTGTTTAATTTCAATGTTATGTAACTGGTTCAGAGGAATGCTCGATACAGCCGGTTTTATCGGCATTTGCTAATATGTGAAGGATTGAGAAATAATTTCTACATTTATATTGCTTTTATATACTAGCTTTCACTTTAGCTAGCTCTGCCCGATAGCATCGCCAGCGTTTTGAACAAAATACAGGCTATGTCACTCAAGGATTCTTTCAGTGAAAGATTTCTTCATTACCAAGTTATATACTACATTATATGGTATATACTGGTAATTTCGTTTATGTTGACGACCTCGTTCTACGTCGAGCTTATCATTTCACCGAATCGAAATGCCATATTTTAAGTCAGTTTTTTAAATTGATAATTATTGTATTTTGTGGTGGTACGGAACCCTCAGTGCGCGAACCCGACTTGCACTTGGCCGGTTTATTTTATATGAAAACGCTATTCATTTATTTCCATCAATGTCAGACAAAATATATACAAATTTTTTTTTTCTCTGGCGCATTACTAAATGTCTTTTTGGATGACTCGATTCTACAACAATAATTTTGCCGACATTATTAGTTCGATGACTATATCTAGTACCTACCTGCAGTTGTTATTTAGATAATTTTACTGTATATATAATGAGTTATAAAAAAGAGTATGAATAAAATAAATGTTCTAAAATATCAGCTGTTTCATAGAAACGGTTTTCCACATTCAATTTGTCATAATGTATGGAACAGCTAATATTATTTTCGCGATTTCAGGGTTAGTCCCATAATTAAATTTGTTTATAATAATTATAACGAACTCCTTTCGGCTTAGCTTACCTTTTCCTTATGACCCTATTTAGTTATATATTAGGTAAGTGGTAGGTAAGTACTACCTAATCTACATTATAAATGAATTCGTTCTTGGATATCGTTGATTCAATGAACCTGTTTTTCCATTACTTGCATTCATTATCGTAATATCGTAATTTATGTAACGATAGGTATGTACTAGGTATAATAATTAATGTTCTTATGACATTTCTGGCTACATAGATACATTAGACAAGTTTATTTTATTCATTCGTATGTTTTTTTTATTCACGCCTACTAGGCAAAACATGATACCTACAACTAAGGTATTTTTACCTCTAGATAGGTTGTGCCCGCAACCATCTTGACTAGACGAATGCAAGGCTGGCTGCCTGACTTCGTTCAGACGTCTCTCAGTCACGCACTCCGAGTGTCCACAACAACGTATTTTTGTCTGTTTCTAACAACAGATAGGTACCTATAGCGTAAAAAGTCTTTCATATTCCTTCCCTTCCTTATTTCACAAAATGCACATGCAATTATACATGCGTAGGTAAGCTATGCTATGTTATGGTTTAAGCTGCGTTTAATAAGTTTTGTTTGTATGGTAAACCTGTCAATAACTGACATGACGAACTTTGTGAATAAGGCCACTGTGATAAACTACTCTACTACTCATGTCTCATACTACTCATGGTCGTGATTTTAGTTTCCTGTTACAAATAATATGAATATTTATCTTAAATATTATAATATGTATATGTTTATTAAATTATTTCGTATATTTTTATCGAAATACTCAGGCTTTATATTATAATAAATACGAATGTCAAACGTATAAATAATCAGAACGAGTGGGTGATGTGTTTTAGAGGTAAATTATTCTTATAGCTTTCAAGAGTCGTATACCATAACATCCTCTTAGATAAGCATTAGGTAAAATACGGTAATACAATACGAACGAACACACACGGCTGCAATAAATATAATGCCTGTGGTCAAAAGTAGAGGTACAGTTGTCGTCTTATTTTCTCTTCAGTATTAAAGAGAGACAAACATACTAACAGCGCGTCACCAGCGGTCTCAATGCCCTCATCCGAATTCATTATAACGAATAACAATGTCACACTGTGCCTCTGTCTACTGCTAACTGTTGCATACCAAACTGTTACTATTCCTACGAGAATGTAAACATTTTGGTTCAAACCTAGAATAGACTTATTTTTTACCTACCCTCTAATGTACACTGCGACATAAAAAAGTAGAAACGATTGTTTTTATCTGTCAAACGTCAAAGTAAAATCCAAAACGCTGGTAGGTATGTTTTGTTTTAAAAGAATCCTATCTGATTTTCTACTGAACAGTGTTCAATGTACATTAGAAGTTGTTTTAGTGTGATATTTATTTGCGATCATAGTGGCGTCCTCATTATTTTCTACTCTTATGTCGCACTTTATGAACATCTTTTGTACACAGTTCTTGCAATAAATATATGTATTCTGATTCTGATTTACAACGAAAACCATATTTATTTTATACAAGTTATATTCTCATATAAGTGAAATTTATATCTTTATGAGAATAATAAATATCTTTCACCTCAATAGACCAATTGTTGAATGACGAAAAAATCATTAAAATATTTATTTACCTTTTTAGTAGTTTTTTATTTTGGCTTCACACGTTTTGTCTACTTTATCAAGTAACATAGTTTTTCTCTAAGAAAATATTAATAATCTAAGGTAGGTATGTTGCCATTTTAAAATAATTTAAAAGAGTTAGAGGAAAACATTATTTAAGTACCTACCTTCGTTAAAAATATTACTATTAAAACGGCTGTTTTAGTAGATATACCTATCTACCTACTTAAGTTTTGGCTTTTGTTATTGTTTACATACCTAGATACTAAACACCGACAAAGCCGGCTTCATAAATCAAGACTGTCCTTGACATACCTACCACCTGGGAGTCTTGGTCACCTTCACGGTCGCTTCTCAGCAAATGCATTCACTTATACTTCACTAGTTAGAGAATATAGTACGTGACGCACAGAAATGAGGTCGATTCCGAAAATCTAGACTATATTTTTAGTTTGTTTTGAGTTGGTCGCGGCAGCGCATGCTTGAGCCATGCGAATACAGTAGGCGGTGGTACCGGCACCACGCGCGACGTGCTATGGTGGACTGGACTGGAGTGAGTGACTCGTGCCAGCCTAGCGGTGATGGGGTCGGCCCGACCAAACAGCACTCCTATTCCGAGCAAGCATGTCTCCGCGACCGGTGCACGCGGTTAGAATAATCCAGAGATTGGATATTTAAGAATAATAAATTATTGTGCTTAAGTTAGCACAAAAAATATATCAAAACATTCTCTTAAGCTATCGCGGTTGTTCACTACACTTAGATGATTATTAACGGGATCTTTACCGAGATTACCAGATTCTATCACGGTATATAGGTATTATGGTTGTGGATGGAGCTCTCGATTTTCAGCGCAGTTACATGCACCATGTTCACGGGAAGACTGAAAAATGCGGGTAGTTGATCGAAAATTGCTTCAGATAAAAAAATTGCAAATTGCGAAATCTGCTTGAAAAGTTCAAAGTTAGGTTCAGACAAAACGATCTACCCTTTTTCTTATTCTTGTTGTCGGCCAACACCCGCATTTTCAGTCTTCCTGTAAACATGGTGCAACTGCGCCGCAATATCGGGAGCTCCATCCATAACCATAATTATCACGGTAAATATCCTGAATAACTGTCCTAAAAATATATCATCCCATACACTAGACTCGAAAAAACTTTCAGTTTATCCAATTTTTTTTTTACTTTCCGATTATCTTTTCCAATAATGTTGTTTCGCTGAAAACCTTGTTTGAGCTCTTCGACCAAAATAAAATGAATGGACGGGCCCAGAAGAAGCGCATTTTTGAAGATTACAAAATGAGCGCCAGCGCTCACTTCGTTTCAGTCGGTATCTAGCCGTAGGAAGTGCAATACGCGATTATTGTTATATGATAATGAAATATCTGACAAAATTATGCCTTCGTGTGCTTTCCCGAAGTGTAATGACACAACAAAAAGCCGCTACAAATTTTTTGTAACAAATGTACTGCACATGGTTTTGACTCGTTTTTATTGAGCAAGTTCAATGGTTATGACCTGTCCATTCATTTAATTTTCGACGAAGTTTGGGCCATTATAAACACAGGCAAATCGGTTCAGCCGTTCTCAAAATGCAAATAATTTTATTTTAATTTCTGTATTCCACTATTGCCATAAAAGAGTCTATAACAGATACTAGTTGCCACGAGTTGTTGTTATAGTGTTAACACACGTCGATACCAGAAGTATTAACGTAAGGTACATTTTGTCGAAAATGAGTTAAATATGCAGTTGGATGTAAAATTTTGTGCTCTATCGACTGGTAAACTTGGAATTATGATATCTTTAAAAAAATCCCTTACAGTACAGATTTTGGAAAGGTCTAGGTCGATATCATTAAAAAAAATACGTAACAGACTTGTGAAATCCAGTTTTTTATTCTATTTACTATAAGTACCTATGTGTCACCAATCAAATATGTAGATTGACCTTTACACTAAACAAACTACAGTAATATTAAGCAACTGGTTACTTACGTTATTTTAAAGTACGCGGGGTTTTTTCATGTTGTCCTTTACATTAACATGGAACAATTTTCATTTCATTTTTTCTGTCGGTTAAGTCCCTTACGTTAATTTAACTGACTTCAAAAAGGAGGAAGGCTCTCAATTAGCTCCTTATTTTTATTATATTTTATGTTTGTACATCGATTACGCCAACACCAGTGAACAAATTTACGTGCTTCTTTTTTCATTATGTAAAAAAAACTCTCGAGGTAGTCCCATAAAACTTTCACAAATTTTGGCTTAGCATTTTTCTAACCAGCTCAAATGAAAATTTTTGCTCAAACGCCTTCTAAATTGGCGTTGCAAATAACCAAAAACAGAATTGTTGAACGCCTTATTCAAAACAAAAAAGTATAGTTTTATTAGCTTATCAAATGCATGCATAATTGTATCTATATCAACCAGAAGACGTCCACTGTTGAACATAGGCCTCCCCCTTGAACCTCCACACTGAACGACAGCCTGCCTTTTGCATCTTCTGGATGCCGGCGACTCTCACAATGTCGTTGGTTCATCTAGTGGGAGGCCTACCTACGCTGCGTCTTCCGGTTCGTGGTCTCCACTCAAGAACTTTTCTTCCCCATCGGTTATCGGTTATTCGAGCGATGTGGCCTGCCGATTGCCACTTCAACTTGCAAATTTTAACAGCTATGTCGGTGACTCTGGTTCTTTGGCGAATATCTACGTTCCAGGTTCTATTGCGCAAAGAAACTCCGAGCATAGCTCTCTCCATTACCCGCTGTGTGACTCTGAGTTTTTCCAAAAGGCTAACAGTTAAGGACCACGTCTCAGTACCATATGTCATTACTGGCAACACACACTGGTCAAAGACTTGTCTTTAGGCACTCTGGTATCTTGGACGAGAAGATGTCACGCAATTTCCCGAACGCAGCCCATCCGAGTTGGATTCTTCGGGCGACCTCTTTGCCTAAGTTGGACTTACCTAACTGAACAATCAGTCCAAGATAGGTGTAATAACAACTTCAAGAGTATCGTTCCCAACGACAATCGGTACGGGTTCAACATGGACATTGACATGATTTTTGTATTGTCCATGTTCATTTTAAGACCCACCTGTTCGGAAAGGCTACTGAGGTCGCTGAGCATCGCATTGAGGTCCTCCAGCGACTTTGCCTTGACGAATATATCATCAGCAAAGCGAAGGTGAGTAATGTATTCGCTATTGATGTTGATGACGAATCCATTCCAGTCCAAGAGCTTGAAAACGTCTTCCAATGCGTTCTTGAACAGTTTCGGAGAGATAACATCTCCCTGTCTCACGCCATTCTGCAATTGGATTGGTTCCGTGCTCTCGTCCTGTAACCGGATCGACATGGTGGCGTTTCTATACAAACACTCCAGTACATCGATATATCTATAGTCGATATGGCAACGCTGGAGGAACTGCAATACTGTCCAGGTCTCGATTGAATCAAAGACTTTCTCATGGTCCACAAATACTAGACATAATGGCCGATTATACTCCTGTCTTCTGTATAATCTGGCGGAGCGTGTGTATGTGGTCTATGGTGCTCCAGCCTTTACGGAAACCGGCTTGTTCGGGAGGCTGAAAGTTATCAAACCTGCTTTCGAGACGGTTTGTAATGAATCTGGAGAACAACTTGTACACATGGCTCAGGAGTGAGATGGGTCTATAATTCTTCAATAAGGTGTTATCACCTTTTTTTTGAAGAAAAACACCACCACACTCCTTTGCCATGCTTCAGGCGTAGTACCATCGAGTATGACGGAATTAAATCACTTCTGGAGGACTAAAAGTTCCGGTTTTCCACCCGCTCGCAGTAGTTCTGTCGTGATTCCGTCATCACCCGGTGCCTTGTTGTTCTTAAGCTGTTTCAGAGCCATTCTAGTCTCGTACAAGCTGATGTCTGGGATGTCTTCGGTATAATAGTGTCGGGTCAGTTTAGCTCTCTTGTCCTGAGCTGTACGGACAATAGGCTGTCGTGTAGAGGTGTCCGTAAAACCTCTCAAGCTCTTTCAGAGTCTCCGGCTGTGATGAAATGATATTGCCATCCTTGATCTTCAGCTTTGGTTCATTTGGCTTTTCCCAATAGACGAATTCTTCGCGAAAATTTTCTAGCTCTGGTTCCGCTCAATTGCGTCCCTAATACATCTTGTATTATAGGAACGCAGATCGTGTCGCACCGATTTCGTCTATTAAGTTGGCCATATTCCGACATATCAGCTGAAGATTGCAGTTTTATCTCAGTCCGGTCTTTCATTAGCTTAATGGTTTTGTCTGAGAGCTTCTGAGGTCTTTTCCGGCGTGGGGTCTTAAAGTACTTGGACCCCACTGCTTGGACAGTTTCCACCAGCCCATTGTTTAAATCGTCCACAGTTCCGCTTTCGGCTAAGCCCTGGAAGCGATTATGCAGTTCTTATTCTCTTCTTCCAGGGCCTAGTCGAAGGACCCGGGTACGTCCTGAAACTGTGACCGGAACCACCAGGAGATGGGCAGCGGTGTCTTCCTGCTTGAATGGTGGAGCCTCCTGCGATCCCCCAGCCGCCTGCCGAGCGTGGGGATGATACCCCCATGACAGAATAATACCATAATTTTTATTAATTTATTATTATATATTTTAATAAGAGTTCCTAATTTATGGTTATATTTGGTGTAATATCAGGTAAAAAGTTCCTATTCCCACCTAGCATACGTAGGTACATGTCACCCTTAATACCCGAGTAGGCGATGTTCTTTAATACGATGAAAATAAGGTTTAGATTGCTAGGTTTGAGAATACTAACAGCAAATTGAATACTAGTTAAAGACACTAAGTCACTTACGTTACAATAACCTATTAGTTTTATTTTTTCACAAGTTCCTTACACGTTGTTTACGGTGTTTCCGAGAAGCTAAAACATGGGGTTCTTCAAAAGGCGAGTTAATCGAGTTGTAAAGGGTCGGCAACGTATTTGTGATACCTCTGGTGTTACAAGTATCCATAGGCGACGGTGACTGCTTACCATCAGGCAGCCCGTCTGCTTGTTTGCCACCTATGGCATAAAAGTAAGGGACAGGCTATATTCGAAATCATACAGTTTATCTTAGTTATTAATATACCGTACGAAAGAGGCCAGAAATCTAAGCTACTTGCTCTCGGACGCATTTAAATAGGACACCAGAAAAAAAAGTTAGACACTTTTACAAAAAAATAAACTTATTTCTGCTCTCCTGAAAAACAAGGGTTTGTCCCTTACAGTAATTGATACTTCCGGTATCGAGTATCGACGTATGGATTTGGTTGACGGACCGCCGTCCAACCAACGGGAGAGAAAGAGTGAGAATTTCATATTTCCTTCTCTTTCTCTCCCATTGGTCCGACGGCGGTTGAGGTCAACCAAATCCATACGTGTGTTAACACTATTAGATTCGTCATCATTTGTGTCAACAGGTGGCGGTGACCTACATAACCTACATTTTACATTATTTTTTCCTGTTATTTAAAATAACGCTTAGAAGGACATCATTACCTGAATTTAACTCCTTTGTTTTAGTTGTATTTGGTAAAAAAAAATATCGGCTGATTTTATTTTTTTCAGATTTTCATATCGTCAGAAAATTTACTATCAAACATACATTTTATTCAATTATTGGGACTAGGGATCGAAAATTGTATCGTCTTACGGAAGGTTGATCCTGGAAGGAGATTTTTTACCCGGGAAAGTTTATCCCAGGAATGTTGCGATGCAAGATGCAGATAGCAGAATAAAATAACTTGTTGGTATCGACGTAGGTACAACGTTGGCAGACAAATATGTTTAAGAACATTTGATTTCGGTGGAGCGTTAAAAATTATCACACCAGACATTGAACAAAATAAAATGAATGGACGGGCCCTAACCATTGAAATTGCTCAGTAAAAACGAGTCAAATCCATCGGACATATACTTCAACCTTATTATAAAAATGTACAGTATATTTGTTACAAAAAATAGATACCGGTTTTGTTTGTGCATTTACACTTCGGAAAAGCATACGAAAGCATAATTTTGTCAGATGTTTCGTTATCACGTAACAATGGACTCGTGTTGCACTACCTACGGCTAGAGACCGACTGAAACGAAGTGAGAGCCAGCGCTCATTTTGTAATCTTCAAAAATGCGTTTTACTGGGATGAATGGACGGGTCCATTCATTTTATTTTGGTCGAAGATACCAGTGACTATAAATGTAAGTAACTGTATGCAGTTACTATACATCACACTTCAAACTAATCATATAAATACTATATAGTTATATAAAATATATAGATGTATACATAGGCACAAACTATATATGAATATACATATATACATGTATATATATATATAGTTTGTGTGTGTTTGTCATCACTCAACAACGTAACAGCTGAGCGGATTTGATTTAAAACAATTTGATGTAGAAGTTTAGTATTTTATATCCTGGATTAACACATAGGCTACTTTTTAGTAGAAAAAGTTTGTCTTATTGTAAAAAAAAATTATACTTTAGTAGCTAACAAGTTATGTGGTGGTACGGAACCCTAAGTACGCGAGCCCGAGTCGCACTTGGTCGTTTTTTTTATTATCCTGACTAACTAAGGTTGAACTAAAGTTAATGAAGTTGGCGTTATCGTATGTGAAAATCGAGTGATAAGAACCGCAAAAAAGTGTTTGAATAATTTTTGTAAATGTATATAATTGTAATGACCTGATGACCTTAATAAAGGATGTCTACAGATCTCGAGACAGTCGAGCTCGAGACGTCATCTATAACGTAATGTCTCACTTTGTAATCATTTGAGATGGACTGAAAACTTTGAGAGACGACTAACAAAGCTAAACATGAGGACCAACAAAGATAACCTTATCAAAGTAAGCATGCAAGGTGAGGATTCGATGCACCTTTATCGCGTTTAAATCCTACTAATATTATAAACGCGAAAGTTTGTATCGTATGTATGGTTAGGTATTGGTGTAAGGATATATGGATGTTTGTTCCTCTTTCACGCTGCGACGGAACAACGGATCGACCTGATTTTTTGCATGGGTATAGTTCAAGAGCCAGAGAGTGACATAGGTTTTTCATCATCATCATCACTATTTTTCATCACTACGCGGGTAAAACCGCGGAGCGCAACTAGTACGGGTATGAAGCTAAAAAAATCTTTGGCCGTCACGGGACAACCTGTAGATGTGAAACATGACGGCTTATGAGAGTATAATATGACATAAATGACATCACGTCCATCACGGTTCTACATGATTGAGTCCATGAGTCGGTTATACAGACAAGGCGCGCCAATAGAGGTTTCACATCAAAATTTTCAAATAGGGCTAGTGCCTTTATTAAATAAACAAAATACAAGCTATCACTAACACTACAAACACAGTTAGACTGCCCATTGACCGTTGAAGGTCTAAAGACAATCCAAGTCAAGCCCACTATCAGTTGGTAACGTATCCAGTATGCTGGCGGCATTATCACACTGAATGGCAAATCTTATGCGTTGAGCCAAAAACACGGTAGCATGTTGGACACGCGTGACGTTTAACCATTAAAATATTCATGCCAATGGCCGGTTGTCGTTCGATATATCTCGGGATGCGCGCTGCGTAGTGGTGCCGAGTGGTCGGGAGCGACACGTCACCGCGGCGGCAGCGAGGCGCGGCGGGGCGGCCCACGCTTATGACGTTACGCATCTCTATCCACCACTCGATCTAATAGACGAGGCGCCGAAACGCTTCTCTACGTAATTCTCCAAGCACGTGCACTGTGCACGTTTATTGACACATAAAATAAGGCAGACGAGCGGTGAATGAGCTGGATTCTCTTCGCAATCAAATAAAGATGGAGGGGTAGAAACAGAATCAGTAGTGTTGAGATTGTGGTTTTACTTTATTAAAGAGTCATCATCATCACCATGTTCCAACTGCTGGGAACTGCTGGGAAAAGGCTGAGGCCTTCTCTCAGGAAGAAAGAGAGAGAGAGAGAGAGAGAGAGAGAGAGAGAGAGAGAGGATGGACCCTAATCCTATTTGATGGCTCAGTTCATGTTGACGTATGTCATAATGTATTTAACCTTAGAGGTTCTTGGACAAACCGGTTTCCTCACGATATTTTCCTTATCACCATTTTTAGGGTTCCGTAAAAACGGGACTCTATTATAAAGCCTACACTGCCTATCTGTCCGTCCGTCCGTCCGTTATCCGTCCGTCCGTCTTACCTTTACATTAGAGCTAATACAAAAATACGTTTAAAAAATGCGTTTATTGTTGTACCCCCCTTTCGTTTTTACTTTTCGTTTTTTATTTATTTCATCCGTCTAAACTGATTTAATTAACTAATAAATAAATTCATAATTAATTTATTCATTGCAAAATAGGTAAAAACAATAAATTGTGATATTAAATAATTATAGTTAAGCACTCTATTTTCGCTGATAAAGCAAGAAACCAGTTTTTGTCTAAAAAAAAAAAAATTTTTTTAAATATATTTTCACTTTATAAAACCACCAAACCACCAAAATTATATTATGTCGGCAGATAATAAAATAAATTTAATAAAATATGATATTATTTGTTAATTAGTCCGCCGTACCATTACATATTCTGTAAACATTTTAACTAGCTATCTATCACGGTTCGAAAGATACAGCCGTTTAAAGGTAGGACCGAAAGACAGTCGAGACAGACAGCGTAGGCTCAGTAATAGGGTTTTTACCCTTGGGTACGGGACCTCAAAAATGGTAATACGTACAAGCGTCAAACTTGGCATGATTATTGATTCTAGTACACACTCTAAAGTAAAACAACAATTAATAAATACTGGCCAAGTGCGAGCCGGTGGCAAATTTGTATTTTTATTTCAATTTTGTTCTCGTACGATCACCGAAGTTAATTAACATCGGGCGCGGTCGGTACTTGGATCGGGACTGGGCATGATGTCTTTTTGTGCTACTTTTTGTACTTTAGTGGTCGGTGGTACAGAACCCTCAGTGCGCGAGCCCGACTCGCACATGGCCGGTTTTCGAAAACTACCTATGTATATTATATAGGTAAGTACTTTGAAAGACGAATGTGTATCCGGTTATAAAGACGTCCAGTTTATTTTTGCTACAAGTTGGAAGAATCGAGTTGTTAGTATTTGAAATTATTTCTAACGCTAGTCTGTGAAGAGCAAGTGGAGTTGCGTTTCCCTTTCACTTGATACGTTTTCTTGTTTCTTGTACGCGTTTCACATACTTTAAAACTAGTTGCTGTTTCTGTACTCGTCACCCTTATGTCCATCGCAATAAGAATGACAGTAAAGATAAAAAAATAAAAAAAAAAACAAGATAAAGAGCTCATAAAATATGGCGTATTGTACTTGAAAATATGAGTCGACGATATTTAACACTATGGTGGTTTGAACCTGGGGCCTTACGTACAACAGCTAATTGCGGCACCTAATCCGCTCAAGTGGAAAATCACGCGACCGCAAACCGTATCTGGGCGCGATAAGGTTCACGTTCGCGTGATTTTCCAACTAAGCGAATTAGGTGCCGCAATTAGCTGTTGTCCGTAAGGCCCCTGGACTCGATTAGCACAGGACCGAGGCAGATGGCATAGCAAGAAAGAGAAGTCTATACCCACCACTGGGATAAGGAAGGCTGTAGACGATGATGATGATGATGATGAACTTTCACATTTCATTGAAACGTTGCACATAGTAATCAAAATTAGAAAAAGGTGCACGGTGCAAGGTGAATTAGATGCATAAGGCTTGTGCTATGAGCCAATCACAGGATACCATCTGAAAACGACAATTATTTTAGTCTGCAAATTCTAATATCATTAAATTTTAACCTCAGTGCATTAGCTTCTTTTTAGAGGGTAAACAATTATAATAAATACGTAATAGAACATTTTTGCACTTCGATCAAGGATTTGATCGAAGTTTTAGCACATTGAAATAATAAATTATACGCACGAACCTTCAAGAGTTTAAGGTTCTTTAAATTATGGACTCAATAAATACCATGATCCAGAAAATTTTATTTTTGCTTATAAATATTAAACTAAAGAACTAAAGATAAATATGAATCAATATAAAAACCCTAATAAACTGAATTGATGTTATAGTCGTTTTGCATAAAATTGGCGCTCGAATTTCGTGTGGTTCCACTGCACTGGTTCCACTGGGGGTGTGTGTGAATGTGTGGCTATTCCTGCGAACCGGTACGGGATCGTCACCCGGAGATTGCTCTCTGGAGTAAGTGCTGGGCGTTAGATCAACCTAGCATTCTGATATCGGCGACCGCGACCGGCGGCAGCAGCCGCGTCGCGCGAGCCACTGCCTGCTCAGTATGAATTTATTTGGAACGGAGTGCTAAACAATACGAGCGACCGCGTTGCATAAATACCGAGTTGACTTCAACAAGTCTCCAATACACTTGGCGAAGTAGGAGTACAACAGCGATAAAAACGTTTGATTATAAACGTTTGGAAATTGTCTGGCTCTGAACGAACCGATTTGAATGCTTTAAAAAATGTTGATCTTAGTATCAGTCCACTAAGTTATAAGTATGTTTTCCATGACAAGGCCCCTTTACAGCCGCTTATTAATTGTTTAATATTATTTTATTTACTTAATTGTTTTGTTGACGTGTCAAAGTGCTCTAATGTGTTCCAATGGAAATAAATAAATATGACTATGACCCAAAGCCGTGCTCTCGGCTGGTTTGTGTGCCAACCGCAGGGGCAAATGCACAATACATTTGCCCAAGCGGGATGTCACTGCAGGTTTAGAAAACTCGGTAAATTTTAATTGGGTAAAATAACCAGACGGGCCACTTGATGTTATACAAGTGTGGTCGCTGCCACCGCCTGTGGATACCAACTAACAATACCCGGAGCAAAGTACGTAGTACATATAGGTCAATGACCCGGAGCGTGAATTGCCAAAAGACATAGATTCCTTATACTGAATCTATGCTAAAAGATGATTTTTGAGCGTCAGCAATGTCAAAATTTCACTCACGACGCGAGGTAAGCGAATGAGTTAGCAGTGTTGCAATGACTCTTTATTAAACAAGTTGTAAAACAATATTCTTGCAACACTTCAATAAGATATAGTTAAACCAGTGAATTCCTAATATTTTGCAATTGATCTGCACCGTGTACGATTTTTCAAAGCATCGGAACTGAAATTTTATCGTACAAAAAAGTGAATAGCAACATACTTGGACGTAATTGCTTTAGTAAAAATGTAGGCGTTTTAGCTGGCTGGCTGAATGGCGAGACGATCATATCGCTCGAAGGAAACCGTAGGAATTTTGGACTGGACAATTTCCACCGAGAGTTAGAAGTAATTTCCATGTTTAGGTATAAACACCTAACTACATACTCTGTCAACCGTAATCTATAAACATTACTTTAACATACTTAGGTATCTACTGCAAAATTTCAGCGACTGGGGCAGGGTGGGTCGCTTTTCCCGGTATATATTACTCTATGGGTCGCTTGCCCCACCCTGGCTGGCCCTGGCAAAAATCTGGGGCGACCGTTTTTTTTCTGCAAATTTACAGCGCTTGGTGGCGTGGTTTCGATTCCCACATAGGACAAACATTCATGTGATGAACATTTGTGTTTCTTCTATAAGTGGGTGTCAATATTTATTTAAGTATGTACCTATTTAAAAAAATATATTTATGTATGTAAGATATATCAGTTTCTGGCAGCCATATTACAAGCTTTGCTTAGTTTGGGGACAGGTGACCGTGTGTGCAAAAATGTCCCGGATATTTATTTATTTATTATTTACATTTATCGTTTTTGTTGCTCGAATAATACGAAAATGTTGGACGATTGATAATCTCACTCAAGTGTAGGTACCTATTGTGTATCTACTTAGACGTACTTAAATCAACCAACACTTGCTGATATCACCGTTTGACAAAAATGATCCACAGGAATCGACAAAAATCTCATGTCGATCGTCTGTCGCTTACACATTTACCTACTCTATTTTGTCAAAAATAAAACAATTTGGTAGACATCATTAAATAATTTGTTGATTTATCGAATTTCAATAACAGTGGCTATAAAAATGCGATGTCGATCGTTTGTTGCATATAGGTATAATATTTGCTCGATTTTGTTTGATCGATTGTGTCGATCGTCAAAATTCGAGCATTAAATATGTGACTGTAAGCACCTTTAGTCTTTACACTTAATGAGTACTTAATAAGTATTTACACACAGATAGCTGTTTATTTTGCTTATCACAGGATCTTATTTTATTGTTTGTTCCCATCACACAATGGATAAGCCGAAGGTTGTGTGCACGGGGCGTTTTTTTCCTTAAATCGCTAAACTTAGTAAGTAGATGTTAATTAGGTATAGATAGACGTTTTCTAAAAATAAGAATCCAAAGCCAAAAAGTTATACTCAATGCAGTTAAAATATTATTGGATTATTAGTGACCCCTGGGGCCTTACGGCCAACGGCTCACTCGGTATCAAACTAATGTTAAATCCACTCAGTTTGAAAATCACGCGAACGTGAACCAGATACGGTTTGCGGTCGCATGATTCTGAGCGGATTTAACGTTAGCTGAATACCGAGTTGGGCGTTGGCTGTAAAGGCCCTGTTTTTAATACAGTACTTTATCGTCCTGGAAAGATTAATTGATTGATAGGCGAAAAACGCAAGGTTTTTCCATTCCGGGAGTACTCGTAATAGAGATTATTATGATGAAACAAGAATGGCGGAATAAGCTGTCTTGTCCACTTGAACTTGACCTCTTGCTTGTAAAGACTATTTTAATACTCAATTAATTATAACTTACACGTCAGGAAAATTATTTATGTAATAATATCTACGTAGCTGAGGAACCAACTAGCTACATAATAAAATAAATTAAAACTGGTATATATTTGTGTTTTGACCAGCTCTAAAATACCTTTGGGCAGCTCTAAAGTTAGTTGCTACTTAGAGAAAAAATCATTGAAACTTTTGTCATAGAATACATATTGTTACGTATAAGGGTATAAGTAAGTATTTTGTCTGTTACATAAATTAAAAGTACCTATAAGTACGTTGAGTTTGAATTGAAATGAAAAAAAATATCTACTGCCTTCTGACTCGGTTCGGATTTAGGAAGGAATTCCGAGTTGTCATTAAAAAAACATCAGCAGTCAAGTACCGTTCTTTATCGATCGTCAAATTCGCTAAAATGCCATAGAATCGATCACAGCGAATACTGAAAAAATTGCATATTATCGAATTTGACGACCTCAACTGTCAATTTGACGATCGTTAAAAGAACGGTACTTGCACTGCAGGTTCGGTTATTTTTAAATACATACAACTTTTGAGCTCTTACATAAATCTGCCACATAGATTCCACAGATTTTTTTTGGCTTACTCTACCTTGCGTTGTTTTTTTTCTTCTTATAAATTAACAATTATTGTTATTTATTTATGTAATACATGAAAATCTGTTCTTACTAACACACTATAAATAAATATTCGGTACTTTTTTGCACATACGGTCATCTGACCCCAAACTAAGCAAAGCTTGTTATTTGGCTGCCAGAGATTGATATACATACATACCTACATATATATTTGTAAATACATACAACCAGATATAGAACAAACACTAATGTTCATGTGGGAATCGAACCCACGCCCCCAAGCGCAGAAGGCAGGTTCACTACCAACTGGACCAACGGGCTATCTGAAGATATCACTATAGACTCATCATCATCATTTCAGCCTATCATGTTCCCACTGCTGGAACACAGGCTTTCTCTCAGAGAGAGAAGATGGGCTCTAATCAACCATGCTGGCCCAGTGCATGTTGGTGGATGTCATATCATCTCTTTGAACTTTTGTGGTTCTTGGACATACCGGTACCTCACAATGTTTTTTTTCACTGTTTATGAGCGATCGATGGCATCGTAACTGCATATAATGTATTTAGGTAATAAATAAGTTATTGGTGCAGGACCGAGGATCGAACCGGGTGCCGTCAGATTGTAAAGCACACATGCTACCAATCGGCCACCATTGCTCTAAACGAGACCGAGCAATTTTAAGTAGTAACGTCTCTGAGTGCGGCTGTAACTGAATTAAATTGAACCGACTCGTCCGATCCGACTGCATGCTCCTTGCAATAGGAAATACTCAGAAATACTCGGAAATAGAGGCACTGTGTGCCTCTGGTAACCGGCTGGTCATTCTGGTAATGTGTGCCACACATACACACAGCGATTCCGCCGGCGGGATCGTAGACTCCCAGGATCTGTTAGAAGATCGGTTAGATTATCTCCATATAATCAAAGATTATATAATCAATCACTTCAACAAAACGCTAGCGCTCCAGAGCACAGCCCCTCTGGGGAGCCTGGGAAAGTCTGATCCCGGCGACAGCCCAAGCCGAGGTTCGTACCTTCGAGGTGCACTTGTGCTAGTCGCCCAAAACTTAAACCATCAAGTTATGCCGAACGCCCTCTGCGTTCGCTGACTAATTCGGTCAAGCTGTAGAGGCCGTAAGGCCAACAGCATAAGCGAATGTCAAAAAAAATACACGAAATAGCATAATGTAAAGATTTTTTTGTACCTGGCACCTTTACCATTCTTAGTACCTACCTATGTATTTAAGTATTTCCGTGCAGCATTTTGTTTGGGTTTTTAGGCTTCCGTACCCAGGGTAGGAGGTAAGGGTAAAAACTGGACCCTATTACTAAGCCTACGATGTCTGTCTGTCTGTCCGTCCGTCTCGGCTGTATCTTTCGAACCGTGATAGATAGCCTGTTGAATTTTTCACAGAATATGTAATGTTACGGCGGATTAACTAAGAAATTATAAAAAAGTCTAAAAGTAAAAACGAAAGGGGGGACTATACAACAAACGTATTTTTTTAACGCATTTTTGTATTAGCTCTAATGTAATAACGGTAATACCTACGTACCAGCGTCAAACTTGGTATGATTATAGTACAGACTTTTAAGTATAATAGCACTTAATAAATAATGGCCAAGTGCGAGTCAGTGACAAATTTCTGTTCATTATCAACCTATAATTGTGTTATATTCGAGCGTTACTGTAGCAAAATAATAACTATGTTACTGCGTACCTGCGTAGCAATTCCTTCGACTATTTTGGAAAGCGTTAAGCCTGAACAATAACTGATTGTATTTTGCGATGGTACGGAACTCCGACTCGCACTTGGTTGGTTTATTATATTTTTTACAGCCAGTACCTACTTATCTACCTTCGTCCTGCTGGACTTTTAGCCTACCCCCGAAAGGGTGATTAGGCCATATCCACCATGCTAGCCCAGTTGCGGATTGGTGGATTCACATACGCCGTTAAATTCCTTCTCCGTACGTATGCAGGTTTCCTCACGATGTTTTCCTCCACTGAAAAGCCAGTGGTATGAAAACCTTACTATGACTAAACTTATCTACCTTAATTGGCTTCATCTCTGCTTGAAGATTAGAAAGTAAATTAGGTAGCGTATTTCATGCATGTACTGTATCTGATATATGTATTTACTAGAGCTTGGTATTTTTTAAAAGGTGTAAGTACTTATAAGCCATAACTAGATCTTTTTTAGATTCGATGTCGTAAATAATCATAATCATAATCATAATCTTTATTTGGCACAAGGAAAAATACAAATCCACTGAACACATATGAATCCACTGGCTCCGAACTAGTAAAAAACTGTGTTTCGGAAGCCAGTGGCTTCTCCCAGTATTTAAAAATTAAAATAAATCGTTAAAAAAATTAAGTTAAATTAAAAATAACGAGGTCTTTAGTACAGAATAGTTTCCTCTAAAGTTATGGTCAGCACTAGCACGGTAAATTATTATTTTTTTCTTAATATCAATGGATGACGACACTATACCTGTAAAAACAAAATGGCGGTAAGCACCTCATGGGCAAGCCCGATCCGACTACTCCCGTTTTTAGGCTTCCGTACCTCAAAAGAAAAAAAACGGAACCCTTATAGGATCACTTTATTGTCCGTCTGTCCGTCTGTCTGTCTGTCAAGACCCTTTTTCTCAAGAACGCGTAAAGATATCAAATTGACATTTATATCAAATACTCAAATCTACGGATTCTTTCAGCTGTGAAAAAATCAAACTTGTAAGTTTACGCGATCAAAAGATATGACTGATTATGTCGCATATTTTGCGATTTCACAGGGAAATCAAAACCTATAGGGTACTTCCCGTTGACCTAGAATCATGAAATTTGGCAAGAGGCAAGATACATATAAAGGAATAAATCCGAAAGTGATAAATTTGAAGTTAGTATATCATTAAAAAAACAATTGTTTTCCTATTGCAAACTTACATTTTGTAGTTGGAATATACCTAGTATGGAACATGGAGTAATATATGTATGGAAGAACCTTATTGTCCACTACAAAGTTAAGTTTGTCTTTCAATATTTCAACTTTTTCGTTGTTTTTTTTTGTTTGGACTCGCTCTCTGAGGGTTCTCGCGAGTCCTCCTCGTACTTGTTAGTTTTTTGGCATAGGCTTCGGTCACCAGAGGCACACATATACACACACCGATCCCAACGGCGGGATCGAAGACTCCCAAGATCTGTCGGAAGATCGGTTAGATTATCTCCAAATAGTCAATCAGATCAACAACCTGCTAGGACCCCAGGACACACCCCTTCCGGGGTGTGTCCAGGCCTTCAGGGCAAGTCTGATTTTCACTATCGGTGACGGCCCAAGCCGAGGTTCGTACTTTCGAGGTGTCCTTAGTGCTAGTTGCAACAAAACAAGTTAGGCCAAACGCTATCTGCGTTTGCCAACCGCCCAGTCAAGATCACGATGCCATCAGAGGCCAATAAAAAAAACACGGGCAAATGTACTCAATATTAGATCTATTAGACCGTCGCACTTTCCATCAGTTGAGTTTCCATTTAATCGTCAAAAAAAACATACAGTCGAATTGATAACCTCCTCCTTTTTGAAGTCGGTTAAAAACTTGCTCATAACAACACGAGGTGCTTTTTTTATAATCTTTGAAAATTAAAATTAGGTTTGGTAGGTACTTATTTTTTTGTTTAAGTGAAGTACCTACCTACGTAGAAAGATACCTAAAAAATACCTTTTGCGATAAGTGATGCG
The DNA here is from genome assembly GCA_914767915.1 of Agriopis aurantiaria. Classification (NCBI taxonomy): domain Eukaryota; kingdom Metazoa; phylum Arthropoda; class Insecta; order Lepidoptera; family Geometridae; genus Agriopis; species Agriopis aurantiaria. The sequence continues at coordinate 12,107,977 of OU611988.1, forward strand.
CCAAAAATACCTTATAATTTTTTATTTTTTATATTTTTTATTTTATTATATTATTTTTATTTAATATATAATATATACTTAATTTATAAGTGTGCAATAAAGTATTAAATAAATAAATAAATTATAAAAATAATTATATAATATATCGTCATTGGGCAGTGGGCAGTGTTTCTCTCTCTTATGTGACACGCTTTACGTGAATCAGACTCATCGTTCATCGTTCGATGAGATGGATACTTCATCATCAGCCAGAAGACGTCCACAGCTGAACATAGGCCTCCCCTTTTAACCTCCACACTGAACGACAGCCTGCTTTTTGCATCCACTGGATGCCAGAGACTCTCACAATGTCATCGGTCCATCTAGATTCTAGTGGGAGGCCTACCTACGCTGCGTCTTCCAGTTCGTGGTCCCCACTCAAAAACATTTCTTCTCCATCGTTAATCGGTTCTTCGAGCGATGTGGCCTGCCCATTGCCACTTCCACTTGCAAATTTTAACAGCTATGTCGGTGACGTGATGGATACTTGAATTAACAAAAATTGTATATTTTTTTAACACTCCGCTGTGTCTGTGTATCTCTGTTTCTGCATGTGTTGTGTATATGTGTTGTGTCGGGATCGTAGCTCCCAAACAGCTGAACTGATTTTAATTTAGTATTTTTTTGTGTTTAATATTCTTGGCTATCATATATAATATCATATATATATTATTTATTATTATATTATTCATATATTATATTAATGAAATCTGTTTAGTTTAAGTTTTGAGATTAAAAGCTCTTTTATCGGGGGTGTAAATAAACAATTTACCTACTGCGCTTCGTGGTTTCATTTACACGTATGGAAATTCCCTTCGGAACTGTACTGTTTTTCGGGATAAAAAGATCTCGTTGCACTCTTCAGGCCTCCACTTATCTCTAAGCAAATAAAACTAAACTTTTTTAGAACTAGCTTTTAGGCGTCCGCAATATTGAATTTGTTACGTCATTATAGTTTTGTATTCTTCTCAGCAAACCCTTTCATTGATACCCATATCATGGAAATGCATACAAAATAACTGGGGCCTTACGGACAACTGCTATTACAGGCACCTAATCTGCTCAGTTGGAAAATCACGCGATCGAAAATCTTATACTCAGATACGGTTTGCGGTCGCGTGATTTTCCAACTGAGCGGATTAGGTGCCTGTATTAGCAGTTGTCCGTAAGGCCCCTGGTCGGATATCTCTGGGAGTCCGCATATTGGATTTAGAATGACGTCACTTAGCTAACTATGCATTGAGGCTTATATGTCATACCACTCACTAAACTAAACCAATGTCATCCAAACTAAACGTGTATGCAAAATTTCAACTCAATCGGTTGGGGATAAGAGCTTTTTGGGTCAACCTTGCAAAACAGTTGTTTTGCAAGGTTTGACCCAAAAAGCTTGCAAAATTCAAAGTGATCCGTTCCGCTATGTTGTGTGAATGAGAATCAAACACACAGACACACACTATTGGAATGATTCAAATAAGTGATGATAATAATAATAATTGAGACTGCTTACTTTGCGGGCCATTCTGCGTAGTCAACGTAGTCATAAGAAGAATTCGAGACATATTCTAACTGCCTGTAAGGTACCGGGACGCAGTGGTACCGATGTACGTATTCCTTACGAGATATCGGAAACATTTGAGATTTTAATATGCCTATAAGTAGGTACAACCCGGCGAAGAACAAAGGTTCGAGACGTCGGAATCGTGGTAATGAAACTGAAGTGGAGCTGAGATATTTGAATAATTTGATGATTTAGTCATTTGAATTAAATGTTGCTAGACGCAGTGATATGACAGGTGGAGTAAAGTTTAACAGAGTGGCGGCCGAAGCATTGTAAGCGGAGCGTTGGTCGTCCAACTGCAAGATGGGTTTACGATATTATTATTGTCACCATCGCGGGTCGAATCTGGATTCGATTAGCACAGGATCGAGGCAGATGGTATAACAAGAGAGAGGCGTATACCCAGCAGTTAGGATAAAGAAGGCTTTTGATGATGATAAAGTGCAATCCTAAAACGTCAAATTAAAATAAACCTTTTTTTGTATGTTATTATATCTCACAGAGATTTTCAAGCTTTTGTATGTTGAATGCTTTTTAGTTTTGACATGATGTACTTAGTTATGTTTATTTCTGACGTAGGTATGCTTATTTATGATTTTGTAGTCTCATATACAAAAAAAAAAATTCAATTTTGTTCTGACGTGAATGCAAGCGTATTTGATTGTTGTTCTCATATCGCCTTACTTATAAACGTTGCCTCCTTAAAAGTTAAGCAATGCTTAAAATTGCTGTCAACTTCTTGTTGACGGAAATTTTCACAGGTGAAAACGAGACAGCAATTTTAACCTTTGCTTAACTTAAGTAACGTTTATAAGTAAGGCCGTTAGTCTTTAGGTAATACGTTACGTTTAGTAATAGGGTTTTTTTTGCGTCAACCACAGATCTTTATTAGGGAAGATGCCGTGAATTCACTTACTTTGCGTGTTTGTTAGATTAACGCTCCAACACAATGATCAACACAAAACGATCTCCGTTGTCTTTGCAGCAGTACGTCAGGCGTCAATACGAAAATGTCAGATAGCGCCATCATAATCATCCAGAATACGTCCACTGCTGAACATAGCCATAGCCATTTGACGTGCTCGCGGCTTCTAACCTAATAAAAATATAAGGCGTCAACGAGGGCTTGTATCTACGGATCCCGGTATAAGATTGAATTAGCCACGGATCCCGGCGAATTGTAACAACAGATACCGGGATCCGTTTCTTAAAGAATTGTTTGACATGCATTTTTATTATTTTTTGTTATTTTATTTCTGTAATGCAATTATAGGTATAGTCTGTTTTAATCAATCAAGTAATTATTATTGTAGTTTTTCTCACTTTAAGTGAACATTTGTTATTTGACGTGTAAATTGACATTTTATCAATAAATTACTTATGACTTATGATTTAAAAAAAAAAATAAAAAAAAAAAAAAAACCAGATCCCAGAATCCGTGAATACAAGAAATAAAATCATTTTGGAAACCAATACCATGATACTTACTTTAGTATTATCAAAGATTATTATACTAGAGCGAAACTTTGTTTGTTGGTTATAAATAAATAAATATTCGGGACACATTTGCACACACGGTCATCTGACCCCAAACTAAGCAAAGCTTGTAATATGGCTGCCAGAGACTGATATGCATACTTACATATTTATTTTTAAATACATACATACTATATTTACTACATATATTACTTAATAAATTTATATTTACTTTATTAGGTAATTCAGTATATTACTTTACTCGTTTATATATTAAAAAAAACCGGACAAGTACGAGTAGGACTCGTGCTCTGAGGGTTCCGTTAGACGGAACCATCAGAGCGCGAGACCAAAAAAAAAACTATCTGAAGTAAAAATAATGAAAGACAAACTTAAATTTGTAGTTGACAATAAGGTTCTTCGATACATTCCAACTACAAAATTTAAGTTTGTAATAGCAAAATAATCATTTTTAAATGATATACCTTCAAATTTATAACTTTCGGATTTATTCCTATATATGTGCTATGAGACCTTGCCTCTTGCCAAATTTCATGATTCTAGGTCAACGGGAAGTACTCTATAGGTTTTGGATCCCCTGTGAAATCGCATAATTTGCGACATAATGGTTCATATCTTTTGATTGCGTTGATTTACAACTTTTATTTTTTTACAGCCGAAAGAAACCGTAGACCCAAGTATTTATTATACATTTCAACTTGCTACTATTACGCGTTCTTGAGAAAAAGTGTCTTGACAGACGGACAGACAGACGGACAACGAAGTGATCCTATAAAGGTTCCGTTTTTCCTTTTGAGGTACGGAACCCTAAAAAAAACAACAAATTAAAACCTAACTATCATTCTATCAAACCGCTACCAGTGGAAACTGTTCCCAAAATGCTGGCCCCATTACCACGTTGTATGGCGATGCTCACCCTTTGAGCAAAGTAGAGGCATTTTGGTCACGAGTTGCGTCTATCAGACGTGAAGATAAATCTTTGAAAATAGATACATACATACATATATACATACTTAAATAGATATTAACACCCAGATATATAACAAACACAAATGTTCATCACATTCATGAATGTTTGTCCTAGGTGGGAATCAAACCCACGCCCCAAGCCCAGAAGACACTAGGTTCACTACCAACTAGACCAACGGGCTATCTCAATCAATCAATGGATCAACAACTCGGGCTATCAATGGATCGACGAGATTTTCTTGTTCGAGGCCTTTACCTCCATCTTTCAAAGTGAACAACTTGTAGAACACAAGTAAGCTAAAATTCAAGAAAAAATCTTTATACAAAATGACCGATCCTTTTTGTATGGGTAACACAATTTTTTGCTGAAATTCAATAAACTTGTTTATTACAAGTTGTTCACTTTGATGGGTAGTTAACACCCTTAAGTATTTTCACACCTTTCTGTTATATCATCATCATCATCATCAGCCTGTAAGCGTCCACTGCAGAACAAAGGCCTCCCTCGTAGAGAGGGGTGTTGCCATAATCCCCACGCTTGGCAGGCGGCTTGGGGATCGCAGTACGTTCACCGTGTACTAATAGGACGCTGCTGCCCATCCTCCGGTGGTTCTGGTCGCAGTTTTAGGACATACCCGGGTCCATTTCTGTTATATATTGTATATTTATACCAGCTTCTACTGCTGGGCAAAACTATATAGGTACATTACATAGTTACAAACAGTACACACAATATATATAGTTTGAGAGCCGTATAATGGACACAATATAGGTACTTTATATCCCGGAAAATGTACCGTACCTAAAGGAATGTCCATGCAAGGGAATATCAAGGGGGTATCAAATCCACCCCGATTTGATACCTTGGCTGCCCTAGGCCTATGGAAGATTGCCGCCCTCAAAGATTTTTTACTTACTACGTATGCCGCCCCCATACTCCATGTAAAGCTCGAAAAACTTAATCATCTATAAGAATTAAGCTAAATTAAAAAACCACGAAAGTCTGTGAATGTTAAAATTATCTCGATTTTAGAGTTTTTGCTTTAACTTTGACGTGTGGTTCAAAGAGGGCATAGTTAAAAAAAAAAGGTATATAAAATTTGAAAAACTTTATACACTATTCGCGAGAACAAAAGGAGAAATTTCCATTCCATCTTTTACGAAGATATGATAGCGAAGGTGGGGAAAGTGTTACACCGCACCGCCTGAAACTATAAGTAAGAGGTAGATGCGCACGCGCAGCTCAAAGCTCCGGCTCGCGCGCAGTGTCACGGGCGGTCATCATTGCTGCAGTTTTTTCATGTGCTATGCCAGTGTGTGACATTGACATTCAGTCTGGATAACCTACATTTGTGACACTTTAAAACGGTAAGTGTTGTACCTTAATACATAAATTAATATTATAAATAAATAATCTGTAAAAAAAAAACAGACAAAAACCACTAATTACAAACACTAAATAATATGCCACTAAAAAGAACAAAATATAATTTTTACACGGATTTTGAAGTCCGGCGGGAACTATATTTTATTATCAAACATAGTTTTTTTTTGTTCGACTACCTGGGGGATTTCTTCTACTTCGACTACTTCTCTGGTTTGTATATGCCGGCGTAATCGCTGCCGTTGAGAACCTTCCTCCTTTTTCAAAGTCTGTTAAAAAACTAGGCACTAAATGAGAATGAATGAAGCATTCAATAATTTTTCAGCTTCTAAAAAAAGTGGGCGGTAATATTTTATATTTATTAAATAGCAGATTCGCTACAAAGAAAATGATTTTTATCAATTTGGAGGTGTACATTATTTCGTAAACGGCTCGTAAAAAAAAAAACGATAATTGAAGTAATTTGTTATCGAAATAACGAAATAAAAAATAACCGACAACTTTAAATAATGTCACATTAATATTTTTACTTTACGGACGTATATACATAAATTGTTCTTTTTACTGGGCAAGTGTCTTTCTAACACGAGAAAACAAGTCGGCCAGTTAACAAAAAAACCAGGTAAAAACAGGTAAAAAAATAGTCAGGGAAAACCAACGTTATCAGTTGGTAACGTACCCAGCATGCTGGCGGCATTACCACGCTGAATGGCAATGCTTATGCGTTGAGCCAGAAACACGCCAGCATTTTGGTCACGCGCACAAAGGAGTACGAAGTTGCGGGCAACAGCTAGTTTATCTACAGAATACTAAGCAATTTATAGCATTTTATAAAATACTAGCGACCCGCTCGCCTGGCTTTGCACGGGTGTAATTTACGTGCGAAGCCGGGGCGGGTCACTAGTTATATATATAAACCTTCCGTGAAAATTTACCTAACTAATGGTGAAAACCGCATCAAAATCCGTTGCGTGGTTTAGGAGGAGTTAGCGGCTATACAGACAGACAGACGCGATAGAGATATGTAGAGATAGAGATAATTATATAATATAAAAATTTAACCCTATTTAGCCACCCTTTAGTTGGTCTTTTTCGAAAAATCCTTTCTTATTGGACCTCTATACCCGATAAAAATCTATATAACGTATGTCAAGTAGTTTTTGAGATTTTGTGATGTGTCAGTCAGTCAGTCAGTCAGAGAATAGCATACATGATACAGTAGGTATAATGGTGCCATGAGCATTAAAAGTTCTTGGAATTTAAAAAAAATCACAAGTCACAAGTAGATAATTTTCTACTGCGTTTTTTTAAAAGGGTTCACAATAAAATAATCCGTTCAACAACTTATCGTAGTCAGCAAGTAAATTATTTGGTCAGCTAGATTATTAAATTGACCGTGTCAGGTGATTTAACAAATTAACGTGACAAATTTAATATAATTAAGGTGACAAAACAAATTAAGTTTTGCGACAACCAGGAAACCAGGAGTATGACAACTCGGAACGAATCTATTCTAATGACAGTCGTAGATTTCAGTATTTTTCTCTGAAAATCCGGAAACTATTTCTACTTACTATAAAAAATTCAGCATCATTATCATCCACAGCCTTACTTATCCCACTGCAGGGCAATGAGTTTACATATACTATAAGATCATTGTATAGGCCTGCTGGGTATAGGCCTCTCTATTGCTATGCCATCTGCCTTGGTCCTATGCTAATCGAGTCAAGCAGTGCAAGTACCGTTCTTTATCGATCGACAAAATTGACATTTGAAATCGCCAAATTAGATAAAATGCCATTTGATCTGTATTTGCTATGGTCGATTCTCTGACATTTTATCGAATTTGTCAATTTAACTGGCAAATTTGTCGATCTATACGAACGGTACTTGCATTGCGTACTACCCGCGCTAGTGACAATATCGATATCGTCGACCCATCTTGCAGCTGGAAGATCAACGTTCCACTTACCTAATCAGCATATCTAAGTTTTAATGATTTTCTTCTAAATTAGTACATCTACAACTAATTTTAGATCTATACAATTAGATTTACTATGCTGCTCAATTTTAATTTTTACGCTCACCGCGAGGAACTGACCAAATTATTTTGGAGCTGTCCAAAACCTGAATATTTGCAGACCATTTAAATCATAGTCTTTTTTGTTGTTAGTATAATTTTTAACAAATAAAGAGTTAATTTAATCGTTTCATTGCAATTTTTCAAAGCTAAGCTATTATCACAGTAATGCAGGTAAATGCATGCAAAGATGAACTCGCTTCACGGTGCATAAAGGTGAAGGCAACTTATGTAAAAAGCGCATGAATAGCATAATATTCTGTGAATAATGATGAGAAATGGTACATAAGCCATTGAATGAAGGCCACAGCGCTACGATGGAACAAACAACCGAATTCAATGGCGCCGCGACCGCAAGCCGTTCTCATCGCGGCTAAAGATGCACGATTAGGCATTTTTCCACTAGGCACGGCACCGGTGACTGCGGGAAGCTTGTTGTCACAGCCATAGATTCTAGGATGTCAACATTTTATAGGTCTATGGTCATAGCACGGCCGACAGCACCGGTAGGAGCACGGTAGGAGTTACCGCCGTATTTATATTATGACGTTGTCGGTCAATCAAAAAGCGCGTCATATTTTCTCATTCATTATCATTCATTGTCATTATCTTGCGTCTGGTTATTTGTCCTTTGTCCTGGTTATTTTTCACACATATCTTGCCTACTTGCCTACTTGCAATGACATGACAGTGTCAGGCCACTGACAGTGTCAGTGATAAGTCAGGCCTTCGCGCCTGACTTATCACACGCACTCACCTTGAAAAAAAAAAACACCGCATGCGGTTAAAACTATAGTCGGAGTAATGAATTTCCTTATGATAATATAAATAAAATCATCGACCAAAACTTGATCTTAACGATAACAATTTATTTTAAGAGCAGTGTATTGTTATAGAAAGGCTGATTAGTTGTATGTAATTCATGCTTTGGCAGATAAACAAGACTAAACAAATCACTGGACAACATCTTCGTTCGATCAAATATACGTTACTACATTAGCATAACACAAAAAAACCTGTTCAACTAAAAAAAACTATTTTCTTTTTCTATTTTCGCCAGCAATTTATATGAAAAAGTCCTTGGCCTATAATTCCGCCACCTGGGGCCTTACGGACAACTGCTATTACAGGCACCTAATCCGCTCAGTTGGAAAATCACGCGACCGCAAACCTTATCGCGCCCAGATACGGTTTGCGGTCGCGCGATTTTCCAACTGAGCGGATTAGGTGCCTGTAATAGCAGTTGTCTGTAAGTCCCCAGGTCACCGTTACTAATATGCATAACTTAACTTTTCTTAGAAGTTCTCAGCCAACAACAGTCAATGTTGACGAATGCTATACCAATAACTCTTCTCTACCAATCGACGCGTTCTCCCGAGCACTACATGCTCGCAGGTAAACGTTGCTAAACCCTAGGCTTTCGTAGTTTACTTCGGTCCTGGCCCCTTTGTGTTGCTTGAATAAATTTTACGACCTAACGTTTCTAGCACACGCATGTTGTAAAATAATCGGAAACTGTGTTGAACCTTGACGAGGCATTGGCAAAATATGTAGTATTGTTTAATTTAACTAGGTACAACTTTGGCCACGCGTTGCGGTGCGTAGGTAATCTTTTTCATCATCATCAACCAGAAAACGTCCACTGCTGAATATAGGCCTCCCCCTTAGAACTCCGGTACTGAACGACAGCCTGCCATCTCATCCACTAGATGCCTACGACTCTCACGATATCGTCGGTCCATCTTGTGGGAGACCTACCTACGCTGCGTCTTCCGGTTCGTGGTCTCGACTCAAGAACCTTTCTTCCCCATCGGCTATCGGTTCTTAGAGGGATGTGGCCTGCCCATCGCCACTTCAACTTGCAAATTTTAATAGACAATTATGTCGGTGACTCTGGTTCTTCGGCGTTCCGGATAATCTTTTTAAATGTCTTCCAGGTGTATGCATAAATGTTTTTAAGTCTCTGTATTACTTCCTGTAGCCTAAACGGCTTGACAGATTTTGGTAGGTCGAGGTGTCGTTAGATTCTACTATATATCCGGAGTAATCCGGACGAAGTGTACATGTAGGTACATTGGCTACATTTCGCAGTCGGGTTTTTAGTTGTTTTCCCAAATTCCCTACATTCTGGCGCTGCAAAAAAACCTCGTTTATGTGCTGGCTAACAAAAGAACTGTTGCTCACCTTTTTTTTTATGCCATATGTGGCAAACAAGTAGACGGGTCGCTTGATGGTAAGCAGATACCATCACCTATGGTTACTTGTAAAAAAAAGTTAAAATTGGCCAAATATTAAGTTTTGGTCATTTAACGTTGTAATATTATAATAGCGATGTTGCCGATCAGTAGCATATTGTGCACTTTACGATCTTTTCAAACTCAGTACCCAGGTCGATCCTCAGCCTTGCACCAATGCCTTTTTTAGTACTTAGGTAAATTATGTGCAGTTTCGATGTCATCACTCAAAAATAGTGAAAGAAAACATCGTGAGGAAACCGGTATGTCCAAAAACCTCAAAAGTTCAAAGACATGATATTCACCAACATGCACTTGGCTAGTATAGTAGATAAAGGTATCATCCTTTCTCTCTTAGAGAAAGCATGTGTCTCAGCTGTGAAAACATGATAGGCTGATAGTGATGATGATGAATACAAGCAACTGTATAAATTACTACACGCCAAATACCTATACCAGCAGCACCTGAGCAGTGCAGCTGCGGAGTGCTGCGGAACTTGTGCAGAGATGTCTAGTGGTTCATTCATACAGTTGCTTGTAATACAAAATGCACGGCCCCCGTTTGCACTGCTGCTGCTTTTGGCTGTAGAAGGACGTGGCCTCACGTCGCCATGCCTCGCCAAAAACACCTGTTCGAAGATCTTTATAAAGTCATCGAGGACGAAATCGTGTTAAACTGCTAATTGGATAATACATAATATACAATGGGTATTAGATACTTATATGCGTCCGCAACAGGTATAACCCGTTTGTGTATAAAATATTTATTTAATTAATTAGCATAGAAAAGTTTGAATATATACAGAACTGTTGCCGAGCGTGTTTTGGGGTAGGTCACTTAGGTTGATCTTGACCAAGATTTTGGACGACCAAATGTAATTTTTGCAAAGTATCCTAGTTACATATTTAACTTTTGGTTACTAAATGACTGTTAGAGGCGAATGTAGCCTGAGAAGTCATATATATTTATGTTATCTACAATTATTAGATTGTGTCTGTTTTGTAAGAATGTATGAAGTAAGAACGATAAATAAAGAACATTTCAAAATAAAAAATGACACCAAATGTAATGGCTGCATTGGGGTTATGTGGAATTATACCTAAGAAAACCTTGACCAATCTTAATGCTTGATAAAAGAGATCTGGGGTCCAGAGAAGGACAACGGAGCCCTCACTGCTACTGTGCATTGTTTAAAGATTGACCTAATTTACAAAAACATGAAATATGCACAAGACGTGAGACGCCATTCAAAATCCTTTCAGGGGAAAAGGAAAAATATTTTGAACTATGACATGTCCTCACAGCATGTCCTTGATTATGTGAAACCGTGTGTGAAACTAGTAGAATTACTGGTCCAAGAGAATAGAACCGCTAACGCTGAAGAGGTAGAGTACTTCCATAAAGAAAAATATTTATAAAACGGGTGCCTATAATGAAGTGAGACGCATATAGAGACAAGCTTATACGTAAGAGTAGTGTAAAAAACATAGAAGTTTGAATTCTCACCCGTTTCATACATTCGAGTATTTGTATTGAAGTTTTGATTCGCTCATATGATAATTTCGCACGAAATATCATGCGAAATTACTGACTTTTGAAAGAAATCAAACAAAAGTTGCATATTTGAAAAAAAAAAACATAACACTCACAGCTAACGTACTGCAAGTGATTTGAACCGTTCGACTTTGCTTTCTATCAATAGAAAATGTGTAATTTCGCACGATATTTTTGTGCGAAATCATACGAGCGATTTCAAAATCGAGCCCCTGGATGTAATATACTCGTACCTAGTAACGATAGCATTATTTTCTTCTACGCTAGTAGGACAGCTAAATACAACAACTTGAAAAGTAAACTTAGCTAAGTATTGTATCTATGTAAGTTTTCTTTTCAAGTTTTGATATATCTAAATTGTGTTAGAATTAAACGCTGAGTTGGAACATATATACATACACATATATCGGTGAATTATATTTTACTAGCGACCTGCCCGCCCGGCTTTGCACGGGTGTAATTTACGTGCGAAGTCGGGTCGGGTAGCTAGTTATATATATAAACCTTCCGTGAAGAATTATGTAACTGATTGTGAAAGCCGCATCAAAATCCGTTGCGTAGTTTTAAAGATTTAAGCATACATAGGGACGGGCAGACAGGGACAGCGACTTTATTTTATACTAGTGGTCCGCCCCAGCTTCGCACGGGTATAGGTTATAGCCTATGTCACCCGGGGATAGTGTAGCTTCCCAACAGTGAAAGAATTTTTCAAATCGGTTCAGTAGTTTCGGTCCCTATTCAATGCAAACAAACAAACAATCAAATCTTTCCTCTTTATAATATTAGTATAGACTATGTAGTGATAGTGATTTTTATTCTTAAACTTATCTAACAACCTATATAAAGTATTCAATGTAGTGACTGACGTTATCAAAATAAGTGCAAGCCCATGCACCTCTAAATAAATATACTTTAAGACGGCCAGAGCATAATATTAAGTAGGTAAGTGCATCTAAAGTTTAATGTTACCTTCTGTTCTTATTATATTAAAAACCACACAAAAACATTGTGCGTTAGAATTTTTACGTAGTATTTTTAATGTTGTTGGCACAAATATTTCGGTGCTCGAGTTCTGAGTTAAATTAACGGTACAGAGAAATAGTTTAATGTGCTCTCTGCGTATAACGCATGACGAATCATTTGTAGGGCTGCCACATATTGTCTTGAAATAACTCCCAATTTTATTAGACTTTAATCCTTAGAATAACTACTCAGAGAAGGTAAGTTTCCAAACAACGCCTTCTCAAAACGTAAGCTACTAATTCGCTTTGTAGCTTACGTTTCGATTGGTATTTTAAACGATTTAAGCAAGAAAATTAATGGATTACCTGTGGAATGTTACACCATAACTCTTAGGCTGCTTTTCTGATTTGTTGAGGTATGATTTCACCGCGCAAATTGTCATGGTAAAAATTTTATATATTTTTTGGTGATGACACCATTTGAATGGCTTAAATTTTGCGAATGTACTTGGTTTCTTTGTGTAGTTATTCTAAGCTTTAATCATTTAAATTTAATATGTATTGCGATCCTATGCGATAACTTTATTTTTATTTTATTGTACCTAATAACCACGTGTTCAAATTTTTATAGCTTGTTTGGTTGCTAACAAACCATATAACTATATATATAACCCGTGTAACAAAAAGGTGCGATAATACTACTGAAGGGTATCTATGTACTCAGCATTATGAATAACTTTTACTACGGGACAAACTCTGAAATTAAAACAAAAACAATATCTGCTGTTCCATACATTCTGTCGAGACGGCCATTGACAATGGCCGTTTTCTGTGGAACAGCTGTTTTTTTTGCGATTTCCGGTTAGAAATAGTAAAAGTTGTTCATAATGATGAGTACAGATACATATTACATACCTTTCAGTAATATCACACCTTTTTGAAACACGTTGTATATCGGCTAGGCTAACGGAATGATATATTTTTATTGGCTTATAAAAAAGCGGACCGTAAATAGAGTCGATAACCAAATGAAAATTAAATGTGTTTAAAATTAAGGGAATTTCGTGTTAGACGGAGGGTTCACCTACTGATATAAATTATGAAGTTATTTGTAAGTAGGTTCGCCATACAAACTCCATACTGATACTCAAACACTTTGCAGGATAAGGGACAGAGCATCTCTTCCTAATCCTACAAAATAAATGCTTATAATATAATATTTAATATTTATATTATAATTATATTTTTCACTAAACCTGTTATCTTTAACACATCAAACAACAGCCCGATAGCCTATTATGAACACATATTAGGTACCTCGTTTAATTATCTATACTAAATATTATAAAGAGGAAAGATTTGATTGTTTGTTTGTTTGTTTGTTTGCATTGAATAGGCTCCGATACTACTGAACTGATTTGAAAAATTATTCCACTGTTGGGAAACTACACTATCTCCGGGTGACATAGCCTATATTATATTATCAAAAAAATTAGGGATCCTTACTAAAACTCCAATAATACTCATGCGAATCCGGGTGGACCGCTAGTGTACAAATAAAATAAGACAATACATTTATGACAACCAATACATTAAATCCTTATCATTTGACAATTGAAAATTGTTCAATAATAATTTTTTTGTTCGTTTTTTCCTTGTTGAAAAATGCCACAAAGGACTATCTTTGTAACCCAGCATATTCTCTGTACATTCTCAAACGCTGCGTCACTTCACAACAGCGAGTTTTGAGGTCAACAAAAGTAAAATTGACAACCCTCGTTTGACGAGATCGGTACAATGTAGGTTTGACGTCGCCGGAGGCTATTAACTTGAGGCTGTGCAGAGAAAAATCGAGTGAGACCAATAGCGGATAGATACAACAAAATATAGTTTTCAAAGTAATTTGTTTGAAATATTTCTTACGAAGCCAGTAAATACCAATGGACATTGAAACACATTTCAAACATTGTTCGAATGTTATAAGACTTTTAGGAAGGAATTTTCCATAAAGAGAATATGAATAAAGCGAATACAACTTAAACGTTGAAATATTACTGAATAAAAATATCATATACCTAATGTTTTGAAAGTTATTGAAATTGTATTAAAGTATCATATTTGAATGTACATATGGTACTGAGACGTGGTCCTTAACTGTTGGCCTTTTGGAAAAGCTTAGAGTCACACGGCGGGCAATGGAGAGAGCTATGCTCGGAGTTTCTTTGCGCGATCCGAAACGTGGATATTCGCCAAAGAACCAGAGTCACCGACATAGCTGTTAAAATTTGCAAGTTGAAGTGGCAATGGGCAGGCCACATCGCTCGAAGAACCGATAACCGATGGGGAAGAAAGGTTCTGGAGTGGAGACCATGAACCGGAAGACGCAGCGTAGGGAGGCCTCCCACTAGATGGACCGACGACATTGTGAGAGTCGCGGGTATCCAGTGGATGCAAAAGGCGGGCTATCGTTCAGTGTGGAGGTTAAAGGGGGAGGCCTATGTTCAGCAGTATTTTTACCTTCAAGCAATATGAACCTTATTAGATCAAACTCTTGTGGGTATGGCCTACCTATATAGAGTTTCTTATTAGCATTAAAACTTGAATAGAATTAAAAAATAATAATACTGTGGTGGTTTTTGCTCTAGCTAGTTCATTACCCAACACATAATTTAAAGGGCAATTATGTGTTTCATAATAAAATAATAAATAAATGAATATTCAGGACATTTTTGCACACACGTTAATCTGACCACAAACTAAACAAAGCTTGTGATATGGTTGCCAGAGACTGATATACTTAATCATAATCATAATCATATTTATTAATAACAGTAGTTACAGGTCATGTCTATTACAAAATGGGTACAAAATACAAATTATTATCGGTCTAAATATTGAATTTATTATTATTATTTCCACTGGAGACTAGACACAAATACTCGATTATAGTACAATATACGTAATATTGTACCACAACCGAGCACTTACACATACTTACATACACTTACTTACATTATATATCGCGAATATTATATTATAATTATATTTTGGAAAATACACAACTGTTTATCACATGAATGGGGCGTGGGTTCGATTCTCACCTAGGGCAACCTAGGATGGGAATCGAACCCACGTCCCCAAGCGCAGAAGGCAGGTTCACTACCAGCTGGACTAAATAACGAACAGATTGTATCGTGCTCCATTGTAGACGCTTAAAGTAAAAAAAAAACTCTTGACGATAGTAAGCCCTCGACTTCGCCCATTATACTTGGTAAAAACTAATTTACTGCACTTGTATCACTATAACCGTAAGAACTAAATAAAATTTGGTCAGTAGACTAAATATGCATAGGAACTATTAAGAATGAATTAATGAATGAATGTGTGTGAGTGTACAAATATGGAGGTGTGTGTACTCGAGTCCGTGACGGATTTGGACAAAGATTTATTTAATCCCAAAAAGATATAATATTCTTATAGAATAATGGGACAAGCCAACTATTTATTACCACATAAAAAAAATTAAATGGGTTTCTAATGTTTCTATGCGCAGTGTTTGCGAGAAGCTACAACATGGGGTTTTTCAGAAGGCGAATTAATAGTCTTATAGGGTCGGCAACGTATTTGTGATGCCTTTGGTGTTACAAGTATCCAGACGATGGTAACTATGCTTATCATCAGGCTGCCCGTCTGCTTATTTGTTACCTACATATATGGCATTATAAAAAAAGTTCTAACAATTTTTGTGGTAGGCCCTATTCAACACTTCTCTCCTGACAAAGTTCCATTGTTCCATTCTAAAAGCAGACACAGCTGCGGTTGCTGGACATGATGCCAATGATCTCAACTGTGTCCGCTAACCGCTGGTTCTATGGCCCCGAGCTCGGCGAAGCCTGGGTAGTCACTTGTTACACGTGGTTACTCTCTCAGAGCCGGAGAAAGTGCCGGCCGATCTCCACGCAATCTTTATTGACTTTGACTTCAAGTCGAGGTCAAGCGCAGAACAAGTCTCATTACTGGAGAGGAAGTAAAAGTTTACGCATTATAACCGCCTTTTGGAGTAGGTTGCCGTTTTGGCACGTTGTCATTGTTAGTTCATCGACACTAATTTTGTCTCATCTCATCATTGAGACTGACCGTTGTCTGAAAAAACAACTCCTTAGAAATGTTTGTAGAGAGCACGGTAACGGAACTTGTTACAAAGCGTTTTATTTTGATACTGTTTGAGTGGTGCTCACCTCGATTTCGTTAATTCGACTTCAAGTATTTTTGAAGAAGTGCGATTTTTTATGCATCTATATTATTTAGCGGGATAGTAAAAATATTTATGCTACTATACAACGGCTGATTCATTTTATGAGTCTGTCAACTTAGATATTGTTGAGTTAGGGATTGATCCAAATTAAGTAAGTTAGGTCGAGCGAGAGCATGGCGAAAGTTCTGGGCATTCTTTGCTATAACTAAAGGCGCTTGCAGACGATGCGTAGTACAAGTAGAGAGTCTGGCTAATGAAAGTAGAGACAGAAAACGCTCGCCAACTTTAAAAAAATCCGCATTTCAACCCCATAATTAATATGAAATGCAAACATTACTGTATTCTGACTATGTCACAATATAAATTAATAACTTACAAGTATCAAGTGATTCCAGGCGTTTCATACAATTTTTTGGGGTTCCAATGATGATATTTTTAAATTTGCCGCTCTTTTTCAGTCTCTAGCAGCCAGACTCTAGCACTATATTTATCTATGCTACTACGCATTGTCTGCAATCGTCTGGGGCTTGGGTTTGATTCCTACCTAGGGCTAGGGTGGGTGGTTATTCATGTGATGAACATTTTTTGTTCTATATCTGGGTGTTAGTATTTAAAATATAATTATGTATAAGTATATATCAGTCTCTGGCAGCCATAGTACAAGCTATGTTTAGTTTGGGGTCAGATGACCGCGTGTGCAAAAATGTCCCGAATATTTATATTTATTTAATGATCGAGTCACCGCTGTCACCTTCCCATGCACCGCTAAGATCTGCGGTTGTGTCGTAGTGCCAAGTATACCTTCCAAATGCTCTAATGTGAGAGATGTGTATAAACGTATGCTGTGTATTATTACAACAAGTGAAGCATGTGAAAGTGCGTTGTCACCTTTCTTGTAGTCTAGTCATAATATTGTTCACGAGCTTTCGAATATCTATAAAACATTGTATAACGACTGATTTTAGAAACATAGGGTGATTGATTACTGCTAATCTTCATACGTATGTCAAGTGTCTTTATTAACTAAACAAAATAAAATATAACTTTTTGTTGAAGTGTTTCATAGCTCTAGGATTTCTGAAAACGATTTCTACTTAGTACTGGTTTGTGTTTTCAATATATCAAAATAATTATACGCTCGATATCATGATTCCTTTTTATTTATTTTATTGAAAATTGACGTACTTTATTGTTTTATATATTTGCTCCAAAACGATGACGCTATATTATATGGTACGAATGGTTACCTACTACAATGACGGCATGAGGTTGCGAACTAGTGATATAAATTGTTGCTAAAATATATGTATTATAGCTAATATAATTACCAAAAATGTATTTATCCTGTTTTATTAAACTTTTACTATGCTAATGGCGACATTGCTGAAAACTGCTCCAGGGTGGAAGTGTTAAGGCCTAAAGTGAAACTGCAGCACACGCGAAAATAATATGTTACAGAAAGACAAAACAAGATGTTTATTGCATGAGGCATACATACAGTCGATAGCCCGTTGGTCCAGTTGGTAGTTTGGTAGTAAACCTGCCTTCTGAGCTTGGGTCTATTCCCATCTAGGACAAACATTTGTGTGATGAACATTTGTGTTTGTTCTATATCTGGTTGTTAATATCTATTTAAGTATGTATTTAAAACTATATATGTATGTATATCAGTCTCTGGCAGCCATATCACAAGCTTTGCTTAGTTTGGGGTCAGATGACCGTGTGTGAAAAAAATGTCCCGAATATTTATTTATTTATTTAAATATATATCCCTAAATGTTACAAATAAAATAAAAATATTAATGTGATCCTTGCGTTTCTTCCAACAACTGTCATTCTGCTTCTATATTTTGATTTCAAGTGCTTCCGTGTTGAAAATATGGATTCGCATGCGTATACGTTGATGCACTATACGCGTGTATTTTAAGAGAAAATGCTTTATTATGGTGTGCCGTCACAAAAGGTTTGCCGACTTGTACAGAAAGCCAAAAGATTGTTTATTCAAAGAAACGACGTGATTTCTTGGAGGGTGCATCAAACGGCAACCGTAGGCGCACGTGCGCCCGCGGTCACAATGTTGCCGACCCCTGCCCTAAGCTATTGTTGCCCCTCCGACGTCAATATAGGGCAGGTTTTATGAGGAGCTCATTTAGTGATTGACAAGAAGTCATCACCCGCTACAATATTTTGATATGGGGCATAATTGGCGGATGCAGTACCTCATACCATAGACCAGCTCAACACAACCAATAACTCAATAGCCCAGAAATTTCAACTCAAATTTTTTTTTATATTCCCTTTTATTCACTTTCATCATCATCATCATGATTGTCATGAAATGTCATCATGTCATGCCTATCGCCTATCATCTTAGAATAACTACTCATATTCTAAGCCTATCATAATATTCCCACTGCTTAGAAACAAGCCTTCTCTCATAGAGAGAGAGAGAGAGCGAAAGAGGATGTTATCCACCATGCTGGCCCAGTGCATGTTGGTGAATGTCATATGTCTTTGAACTTTTGAGGTTCTTGGACATACCGCTTTCCTCACGATGTTTTCCTTCTCCGTTTTTGAGCGATGGCATCTTCATATTTTTACTTTCAATAATTGTATTCTATATTCAATAGGTGTTTGGCTTCGGTCCCACCAATCCCTTTCAAATGTCAGGGCTAGAGCCATGAAAAAAAAGAAAATACTAATAGCAATAGAGCATTAAATGAACTTCACATGATCCAAGTAGGTATCCACCACCGCTTTCACGGTGAGTGAGTTCTAGAAATTTTTTTTTTTGCATTTAACGTGATTTCACTATTTTAAACCATGATACCTCATTAACACTAGGTAAAATACTTTTATCTATCATTTTGTATCAGGAAATATTACGTAATTAGCACATTTTCCAACTGAGCGGATTTAACGTTAGTTTGGTGTCTCAATAGCAGTTGTCCGTAAGGCCCCTGTACCGAACCAAGTTGAGGTTATGAATGTGGACCGAAACAAGAACAACATAATAATATCGTAAGGGCCCATCGAGATAAATATAGATTCACAATCGTGCCAAAAAAAAAACCGAACAAAAACTCGGCGCACGCTTAGCCTTAGCTTAGGCCTAGAAAATCGGAACGACTGCACCACAACACCGGCAACAATTCGACAGTGCAAGTACCGTTCTTTATCGATCGTCAAATTCGCTAAAATGCCATAGAATCGATCACAGCGAGTACTGAAAAAATGGCATATTATCGAATTTGACGACCTCAACTGTCAATTTGACGATCGTTAAAAAAACGGTACTTGCACTGCAGATTAGGAACGGCTAGTGTTTTATTTTTTAAATCTTATCTCTATCACTCAAATTTGATTTCGGAGTATGCGTGCAAATGTCAAGTTCAGAAGAATGGAGAACGAGTTCCAGCATTCGAAGGGATTCGCAAATATACTTAAGGCCAACGGCTAAGTTCAAAGGCCATAACTATCTCATACGCACGTTTTCAACGTTTTTGAAGGAAAAAAAAACAAAGAATAACAATTAAAAAATAAAACCGGTAAAGCACGAATCGGGCTCGCGCACTTAGGGTTCCACTTCCGTACCACCACAAAGTACAATAAAGTAGTGCTTAACTGCGATGATCGTACGAGAACCGGTGGTGAACCGAAATTCGTCACTGACTCGCATTTGGCCAGTTTTTATTATAGGTCAGCTAGTCTTTTATAAATTCGTCTACCTCGTAGTACGCTTTTTGCAACAATAGCTTTTTAATGGTAGTTATTTTGAAGTTAGTCTCTTTAAGGCTTGTCAAGGTGGTTGGCAAAATATTGCAAAATTGATGCAATTCTCTGCAAAAGATCTGCTTATCCTAACAAGCCCAGTCTTTGACAATAAATATTTATCTCTGTTTGAAGTATAAAATCATGGCTTATGTTGCATGGCATGGCTAACAAAATTATATTACACAACCCTTGTGCCCTTGGGCCCTTTGTACCTAACATAATTTTGTTGGTTTTTTCTTGCATACAAAATACAAGCAAATATGTACCTAGGTATTGACATAGCATTGTCAGAATGTTAGCGTTCTCTCAGGTAGTTTCCAGATCCAAGCCTGATAGCAGCTTTATGTAGTACAAAAATCGATTTAACATCAGCCGAGTTTCCCCATAGAAGAATACCAAAATCTTTATTAGTAATTACCTGCGCCCGCAATTTCACCCGCGAGTTAAAATCATCATTAAGTTTTTTGAAATTTTCCAATTTTCTGCTTAACTTTCTTTTTTTCCCGTAAGAACCTTCTACAAAGTATAAGAAAACTGTTAAAAAAAGATGAAAGAAAATAGTAAAGTCGTTCTCAAGTTATGGCGTGACCGAGGTAAATAGGGATTCATTTTTACATAATATATGTCGGCGCGAAAACTAACGGCACTCGGGCGCAACTACTATCGGATAGTTTTTAAGGCTTAGATTATTTAGTTACCTAGCCTTACCTAGCTTAGTTTTGGTGGACTAGTGATGGAGGTAGCGCCATCACTGGTGTAACGCTGCTGTAACGTACCCTGCTGAAATTGGTTGCGGATGTGTCGTTGGTAACCAATCAGCGTTTAGCGAGTTGGTATACCGTCTGGCAGAGGCGCTAGTAAGGGCGCGGACACGCGAGGCTCGGTAGAGCTCACTTTACTTTGAGTTTGAATTTGGAGTTGTTGGTTGGAGGGTGGCAGCGTTCGTTACTAGGCGGAACACTTTGTCCCCAAGTAAGTACGTGCGATGTCTCATTTTCCTCGGCCGCTATACCTACTCACGCCGTTGAACCAAGATATTCTGATGCAGATCACCCATCGGCACCCCTTGCACGCGCCGACATAATTATAGATATATCATACATATAGATAGATATCCCCCCATCTATCAAAAATAAGTTACATTGTCATAATGTTGAAATACGGCAATAGAGCGTAACGCGTGATTGAGTAGGCCAAATGATGGAACTAGCCGTTTCCAACGGATGACTGTCACGTCCTGTGGGCAAGTAAGAAGTTTATAAAATTTGAATTTTTAGGTTCGAATATCAACAAAATTGGTAAGTGCTACGAAACATTTATTGACATCGAAACGACGATAGATGGCGCTGCTAATCAAAATACTATTTTTGAAATGCGGTGACAAAATTCTCCGAACTCTTGGAAACGGGTGGTATATTGATACTGAATCTACACAGTACAGTAATATAAGCACGGGAAGGGGGTGGATAAGGGAAAGATCAGAATATAATGTAATTGGGAATGGTGTGGGTACGGTTCGGAGGCAGGGCTGGGGTAGATCGGCATGGGAGCGTTACGGTTCGGGACCGGTGCAGATAGGAGAAATAATAATATGGAAAAAAGACAAGAGCAGGACAGGGGCGAAAAAAAAGTGGATTGGACTGCCTCTTACCCACGTTTTTGGTGTAGGTCAGCACGGAGACATTACGGACCGGGACAGTAGCGAGGTGCGAATGGGATAAGACGGGATGGGAGCAGAACAGGTTTAATAGGAGAGGGCTGAAAATGGAATGATAACTGGAACGGAAGCATAATGAAAGTGTTAGGGAGGATGATAGGACTGATTTGTACTGTTAGATTTCATAATTTTTGGAATAAAATTTGTTAGACTGGCAACATCAGACTAAAAAAATAAAAAATAAAGGGTAGGGTCGGGATTCTGAGCTGGGCAGCGGGGCAGTAAGAAAGCACCTTAAATATTGTACGTACATGGTTACTCTGATAATGTACCTAGATTTAAAGTATGAATAAATATTGAAGAACAAATAAATAAATATACGTAAGTACAAGAGTTTATGTCCAGTGTGAAATAAAATCGGCAACTACCAACTGAAAGGAGTTTAACAACAGTACGTACACCACTTCACAACGCAAGCAAAGCGTAAATGGTAGGAATTAGTTTTGGTTGGCTCTACTTTTACCCAGAGCTTATGCTTCCAGGCTTATTCAACTCGCCGGGAGCACAAACGTTTGCTCGTGTAGCAAACTCGAGCACATTATTTCGCAAACCAGACTGAATATAGCTGGAGTTCGATTTGCAACTTTATCTTAGAAACTATTAGAAATTCCGAAGTTGTCGAATAAAATAGTAATGGAAACGCTTGCAGAAGCAGAGGAAAGTCGATTTTCTGTCAATGTGACATTCTCGTTTCAAAGTTTCAAAGACATTTTCACGAGAACTTAAACTTCACTATTAGAACAAATGCTAGAAGTTTTGCTCTAAAATAATGTTTAGTTCGTGAAAAAATCCCTCCTTTAGAAAGCTCTTAAACCTACGTTATGCACTGGTGTATTGTAATTTGTAACCCATACATGTCTATTCTATATTATCTTAAATAGACTTTCTCCACAATATATGCACGCACCTTTTAATGATGATGAGAACCTTCGAGACGGCAGACTAGATAGTTATTTATGTGCATATTTCAAGATAGGTTACCCTTTTGGGACAACATTTTCACACACACAAACCTCTGAATGCTTACAAATTATAATATCAAAATTTTGTGAGCCTTTAAGGTATCATGTGATTAAATGTTCACCTAAATTCAGGATTAATTAAATCAAAGCTACTAAAATTAGATATTTCTAAATCGGCTGGGCCTGACTCCGTTCCCCTTATTCTACTTATTAAATGTGCAGACCAATTATGTTTTCCTTTATACTTATTTTTTTTTAAATCTATCAACGAAGGTTATGTTCCCCTATTGTGGAAAAAGGCGTTTATAATCACCCGTACATAAAAAAGGCTTTAAAACCAATGTTGTCAATTATAGACCGATCTCCAAACTGTGTGTTATAGCGAAGGTGTTCGAAAAGGTTGTTTATGAACAGCTGCATTCAGCTGTAATAAGTTCGCTTCCCTCATCTCAACATGGTTTTCTCAAGGGGAGGTCTACAGTGTCAAACTTAGTCTTGCTTAATGATTTTATAATCGAATTTATGGACAAAGGCTCACAGGTCGATGTAATAATTATACACAGACTATAGCAAAGCCTTCGACAAAATTGATCACTTCTTGCTAATATCGAAATTGAAAAATGCAGGAATAAGAGGTTGACTTGTTGAGATGGTTTGCGTCTTATATCAATAATAATCGCTCTCAGGCGGTAGTGCTGGGAAATTACACATCTAAATGGATGACTGTTCCAAGTGGAGTTCCTCAAGGATCACTATTAGGCCCTCTCCTTTATTTAATCTTTGTAGCCCGACATCTGTTTCCAAAATTCTACTTTACTGAGTTTTGCTGATGACATGAAGATTTTTAAGCTGATGCCCTATATCACTTCAACATGATCTTGCTAGACTTGACAATTACTGTCTTGTCAATAAACTAGATTTGAATGTCTTGAATTGCTCAGTAATGACGTTTTCGCGTAAATTGTTACCATTATCCTTCAACTATTCTATTAAAAATCAAGCTTTAGCACGTGTGTCGGTTATGAGAGACTTGGGAGTTATTCACGATTCCAAATTGATCTTTGATAAGCACATTTCAGCTAAAGTGAATAAGGCCTCTAAAGCCCTTGGTTTCATTATCAGACCAACAAAGGATATTAAATCCGCTAAATCTATAAAAATTCTCTATAGTACCTATGTGTGCTGTCACTTGGAATGTGCGTCTCAGATTTGGAACCCTAGGTATGATATTTATATTAATCGATAGAAACTACTGAACCGATTTGAAAAATTCTTTCACTGTTGGGAAGCGACACTATCCCCGGGTGACATAGGCTATTATCTATACCCGTGCGAATCTGGGGCGGACCGCTAGTATCTAATAAAATGACCTTGACAATCAGATAGATGGTCGGAAATAACGGGCACGGCGAAACTTAGAGTTTCGTTTTGTTATGGAACCCTAAAACCTTATTTTTTTAACTTGCCTTTCTGTGACAATGTAAATTACGCTCCGATTTCTCAATATCAATGGCGAGTACATCTCTCATTTGCGATTTGCAAACGTCATCGTCCGTCATAATGACAAATCGCTGGAGGACTTACAAAAGATGCTTGACAGCCTAGCAAATTCTTCCCAACGTATCGGTCTCCAGATGAACTTGAATAAAACAACAAAAGTAAAATTACGTCGAGTCTTCTCGTCACGTATCCCGCAAAGTCTTAAGACTAAAGTCTAACCAGTGCGTTCTACCTGTAATGGCTTGTGGTGCTGAAAGGTGGACACTTACAGTTGGAGCGGTCCACAAGTTCAAGGTTGCTCAGCGGGCTATGGAGACTGGAGAGGGCTATGCTCGGCGTTTCTCTGAGGGATCGTATCCGGAGCAAAGTTGTTTGCCAGAGAAGAGAACCAAAGTCACCAACATAGCTCAGCGTATTAGCAAGCTGAAGTGCCATAGTGAGCTCGTCATATCTGTCGCAGACCCGATAACCGTTGGGATAGACGTGTTCTAGAATGAAAACCACGACTCGGCAAACATAGCGTAAGACGCCCTGAGACTCGTTGGAGTGACGATATACGTAAGACGGCTGTCAGTGGCTGTAAGAGAAAAGCAGACGATCGGGCTGAGTGGCGTGCCTTCGGAGAGGCTAACGTCCAGTAGTGGACTAGTATAGGCTAATTATGATGATGATGAAAGAATTAGGACGGACAAATGGTCAGAATAAACTTATAACTGTTCCTTACAGTAATATGGAACCCTTTAATAAGAAAAAAATGCAGACAGTGCAGTTACAGGGGCGTGCACAGCGAGCGCGCCAGAGCACCCCTGCGCCACCCGTTTTGCGCGGATAGACATAATTATCTCAATAATTTGAAGATATAGCGTGATAATACTTACTTTTCTGAATAGCTAAATGTCTATTCTATAAATTATGTTCACAGACAAATTTATTCGAAAAAGGACTGGATACTGAACAATCCATCAAAACGTATTTGAGTATTTGTTAGAAAACACATATTACATAAGATAAGTCATTATACATATATGATGTGTATCAAAGAAACATGCATTTTTTTATTAGCTTTCGACAATAGTTTATTTCTTTGAAATCGGTGCAGTACTTATCGAGTTATGGTGTAAAAACTAAACTGCCCAGACGCCATCTTTGATGGGGGGGTAGCTCCCCCCTCCACCACTTTGGCACTTTACGACCGACAGTTTCATATTCCTGATACCACATGGAATCCGACGATACCAGTCGTAGGTATATCGCGGACGTGCAATTGAAAAATTTCATTTTTGTTCTAAGGTGAACCGTACTACTTCGTTTCAGTCGGTCTCTAGCCGCAGGAAGTGCGACACGAGTATATTGTTGATGACATGATAACGAAACATCTGACATAGTTATGTCTTCGTGTGCTTTCCCGAAGTGTAAATACAAAACAAAAAACAGCTATAAATTTTTGTAACAAATGTAGGTACTGTAGATGGTTATAATTGGGTGTTGAAGTATAATATGTATATGTATACAGTTTTGACTCGTTTTTACTAAGCAAATTTATGGGTTATGGCCCGTCCATTCATTTTATTTTGGTCGAAGTGAATTTGACAGCTGAGAGAAACGCGGGAAGTACCTAAATAATTAATTCAACATAAAATTTCAAGGCTGCAATTGGCTATTTTATGCTTATAACTGCCTGATTTGCCTTATATGGAAATTCAAGTATCGATTTGAATGTCTGAATATAAAATTTGATCACTTTGCAGCCCTTCTAAGCAGTACCGTACGACCTGGGTTTGCTTGGCGTGTAAAAATATGACTCGGCGCACTTGTGTGACATAGACAAGTTCCTGTAGCAGACAAGTCCATGAACATGTTGTCCGATTAATAATTTGGATAAAATCCAGTCAGAAACTTGTCTGCTTGTAGCGCCAGAATTCATAAATATTGAACATAAATATAATAACAATTAGAGATGATGGGCATGTTATGTGAAATACAGACAAAAATTAAATATTTACGGACTGAAAAGTCCCTTTGAAATAGTCTTCAAAGGCCACAGGGATTCCGTGCAGTAGCAACATAAATAAACGCATTAGACCTTGCGTATTGCCTGCGAGCAAACAGCTACTCAGCATACTCGTCTGGACTCAAAGAGTCATGAGAGCCTCGATTTTGACACCCTGGAATAACAGGTCAAACATTATAATATAAAAATATATAATGTGCCCGATCGGCGTAATGAGAACCTGGTGGACATCATAGAAGCAATTGATCATAGGTGTCCAGTCCAGTTTTCACCGCAAAGGGACATACTATCTGTCCACAGAGTCCTGCATGCTGAGCTCTTGCTGTGTTGTGTGGCAGACCAAAAACATAACCTCGCGAAGCTCAAATCTAGCTCTAAGAATTAAGTTACTCATGGCGAGTCACGACACTTCTAATAGTTATGTTTAATTTTGTCTGTTTCATCATCATCATTATCAGCTTCCACGCTGTCATGTTTCCACTGCTGGGACACAGACCTTCTCTCAGAAAGAGGGTGGGCCCTAAATCCACCATGCTGGCAGTGCATGTTGGTGAATGTCATGTCTTTGAACTTTTGAGTTTCTTGGACATATCGGTTTTCTCAGGATGTTTCCTTGACCGTTTTTTAGCGATGGCATCGCAACTGCACATAATATATTTAGTTTAGGTGATCAGTGCAAGGCCGAAGATCGTGCCGTCAGATTGTATACCGCTCGGCCACCATTGCTGTACCAATACGACAAAATTCGCTATTAAAAAAAGTGTGAATAGTGGTTGACAAGAACACTGTTTTCAGTGATTTACCTACTAAGACTAGCTCCAGACCTATATTAGAAATTAAGTCGAGTGACGAGTAGCCAAAAAGTATTGTAACTCTATTCTACATTGCACTCGCTACTCTACAAAATCACTCGACTGCAGCGATGGCAATAGTGAAATTTAGCCCTAACGTTGTTAATTATTAAGCCTATGTGCTAGTTAGTGGCTCCAAATTATCAACATCCAGTGTGAACACAATTCTCCTGAGCATTAACTGTGCCTTGCTTATTCGCGATTTGTCTCTCATTCTCCGCAGTGCAATTTAGCATGTTCATATCGTTCATGTTCACTTTGCTTTGTCTTGAAATAAGGTTTAATAAAACCAAATAACTTTACCTACGAAACATAGATATTGTGTTAACAGTGTTAAAGAATAATACAATCTGAAATGACTTACAAATACGATTTTATATTTGTGATTAACAATTATAGCAACTGAAACAAAAGATGTGAGTGATAATTAAATTAATGTATGATAGGGTTGCACGGAATGATAATAATAGGCCGAAATAAGGTCATTGTACTCATAAATTATGAATTACTAATACACCAACATATTAAAATAAATTAATATTAATTATACCATAGATATATACAGCCACACCTCGCAAAAAAAAAACAACAATTTTTACCTGTTTCATACCATTACGTCTGATTTTTTAAATGTAGTTAGTAGTAGTTATATGTAAAATTAAAAATATCGTGAAAAAAAAAAAATATAAATATAAAAAACTTTAAATCATGTAATTTCATGAATTTGGGTCAGTTGATGCAAAATAATAATAATTAAAAAAAACAGAAGTACGCGAAAAATAATAAAATCAGAACTTTTTTTTAACTGACTTTAAAATAGGAGGAAGCTTCCCTATTTTGTCCGTTTTTTTTTTTGCTGTTTTTTACATTTCGTCTGAATACTGTGGGAAATGATAAAATAAGTTACCCAGATGTAAATAAAATTCGGTTATATTGTAATTTTTTTACATGATATTTGTCACATCGTACCGACAAAAGTTGTTCCAGATTTTACTCGTGCATCTGAGTATTATTTGTAAACGATAAACAAAATGATCACAGACAGAACTAAACATTTTGGTATAGGGACATTTTGGGGAAGGAGACATTTTGGGAAATGGACATTTTGGAACCGAGGGACATTTTGAACCTGAACGATATGTGTCACGTCTAAAATTTAAACTCCAAACAAAGTTAAATTTCTACAGTACTACTACTATTTAGGTACTTATTTATGAAAGTCTAGTTTTAATTCATGATAGACTTGCGTATGTTTGGACGGTTGCGCGTTTTTCTTATATTTCAAGTGGACAATACTTATTGTTTTTTTCTTTTCAGGAAAACACAAACCATGTCCGGGTCATTCCTACTGGCCAATACCTTGGTGACGAAGACCCTTGATGATGATATGCCTCGGCTGATCAGCGCTGAGCCCAGAAAAAATAGAGATTATGAGTAAGTCAAGTAGAATAGAGAGGGGTTGGGGGAAAGGCATTAGGGACTTAGTCGAGTGCCACTTTGAAAATCATAATAGAAGATAACGGCATTTAACAATATTTTCTTCGGATTTAAAAAAAATGCCTTTATTTAGGTACCTTTTCTAAAGGTGCCTTTTTAGGTAGCTTTTCTTTGTACATATGTTGTTCTACTGTATGTTGTTGCTGGGTTATTCGAATTTCTAAAACAGAATTTGCCCTAAAATTAATTTTGTCCTCACATAAAGTATCGCGGCAAAAAAAATATACCCAGGACAGAATTAAATTTTCGAGACAGTAAAATTATGTAAGCACGCTTCATCATCGTCATCATCAGCTATGGGACGTCCACTGCTGAAAATAGGCCTCCCATCAATCTCCAAAAGGGCCGGTTGGAAGCAACCTGCATGCAGCGTTTTTCTGCGGTCTCTTTTAGGTCGTCTGTCCATCTTGTGGGTGGAGAAACTTTCGGCCCCATTGGCCATCTGGGTGCTTTGTGCCCTGCTCACTGCCATTTCAACTTCCGATCCGGTGTTCTATGTTGGTAACTTTTGGTTCGTCTACGGATCTCCTCATTTCTGATTCATCACGCAGAGAAACTCCGAACATAGGCCTCTCCACAGCTCGTTCGAAACACACTTCAGTAAAAAAAAAAATACTAATTATAATATATAATATAAACTAGGAAATAGTAATATTTAAAAAAAAAACTGGTTTAAACTATCACGGTTATTCACTTAAGTTATATGATTATTTACCACGGTAATATCCCTTAAATAAACATATAACTTTACTAAAAATATTACTGTTTCCTAGGGAATAAAGTCCAACTTTTAGAGGTTAACTTAACGCACCGCGCTACGCGCATATTTGAAGTTATGGAATCAGGACCCTTTTATTTCACCTGCGTGGGCTTTCTATCAGGAACCGTATTTTTCCGGGATAACAAACAATAAATAAAAAATAAAAAAACCTCCGTTATATAAGAGCTGATAATCTTCAAACAGCTGAACATATTTTATTTAATCATAGCCAAGAACACTCACAATCAAGTCAAACTTTCAAACAAAAACTAAATCAAAATTGGTTCAGCCGTTTGGGAGGTACGATGCCACAGACAAACACACAAATACACAGATACACATGTTAAACTTGTAACACACCTCTTTTTGCGTCGTGGGTTAAAAATCATTAGTATACCACAGGTTACTTGTCGGTCCTTTGCTCTGTTGCTGCGTGAAAAAGGAAAAACTGAATAGTATAAAATATCAGTATGATTATTCAAAGGAGTTTAAAAATGACGAAATATCACATTTCAATTAGTTTCAAGTGCATTATATTATACTGTAACGTTCAGAGTTACGCAATAACTATGCACACTTCAACAGCACGCAATGCACCAAACACGCTAGGCTGTTTAGACTGAATAATGAGGCATTCAGTAATCGGAAATCGATAAGTATAAAAAAAAAACCGGACAAGTACGAGTAGGACTCGTGCTCTGAAGGTTCCGTTAGACGGAACCCTCAGAGCGCGAGACCAAAAAAAAAACTAACTGAAGTTAAAATATTGAAAGACAAACTTAAGTTTGTAGTTTTTTTTTACTGGGCAAGTGCCTTTAATAACTAAACAAAATACAAGCTAAAACTAACACTACAAATACAGTTAGACTGCCCATAGACCGTTGAAGGTCTAAAGACAATCCAAATGCTCAAGCCCACTACCAGTTGGCAGCGTACCCAACATGCTGGCGGCATTACCACGTTGAATGGCAATGCTAATGCGTTGAGCCAGAAACACGCCAACATTTTGGTCACGCGTCGCATTAACCAGGCGCTCTGAAAGATTTTTGAAAATGAGGTGAGCTCCCGGTCCCCAAGGGCCCAATGTCTCGACCCCAAACGCCTCAAATATGTAACCACTGCCGAGGTTAGCATATTTGCGACGCTTGTGCTGCTCTGCCGAATTAGCAGCCGCGCCAGCCCTACCCTGTGTCTCAGGAAGATGTGACGGCGCCAAAGTATCGACACAAGTTGCGTCCCATACAAGGGGCCGCCCCAACCTCCAGGGCACAAGTGTCATACCGTCAGGCCTCTTTCCATCGTCACGCGCAAGACCACTCGGTTTGAGCACAGCTGCGAAATTGGCGGTGGAAAGTGCCCTGCGTATGATGTCGTTCAGGCTAGCGTGTCGGCCAATACGACCAGCGCTTCTCGAGCAAGAGAGACCATGGTGACCGAGCTGGTCAACAGCAGTACCACACTGACAGCGATGGGCCTCACAGCACCTTGCACCCAAGCGTAAGCTGACAGCTAGACGAAATGCGGTTGGATCTAAAAGGCTACCTGTGTTAAAAGAGGGCATGGCTTGCAACCAAAGTACCGATTCCCAAACAGAGACAGCAAGAATACGAGCGCGATCTGCAATACTAGGACACGTATCTAGTAGCGATTTCCATGCTAGTTCGCAGATCGGCCGATCCCACAGTCTCTGGGAAGACAACTTTGAAGTTTGTAGTTGACAATAAGGTTCTTCCATACATCCCAACTACAAAATGTAAGTTTGTAATAGCAAAATAATTATTTTTAAATACCTTCAAATTTATAACTTTCGGATTTATTCCTATATATGTACTATGAGACCTTGCCTCTTGCCAAATTTCATGATTCTAGGTCAACGGGAAGTACCCTATAAGTTTTGATTCCCCTGTGAAATCGCAAAATATACGACATAAAGGAACCCTAAGAGCGCGAGACAAAAAAAAAACTAACTGAAGTTAAAATATTGAAAGACAAACTTAAGTTTGTAGTTGACAATAAGGTTCTTCCATACATTCTAACTACAAAATGTAAGTTTGTAATAGCAAAATAATCATTTTTAAATGATATACCTTCATATTTCTAACTTTCGGATTTATTCCTATATATGTGCTATGAGACCTTGCTTTTTGCCAAATTTCATGATTCTAGGTCAACGGGAAGTACCCTATAGGTTTTGGTTCCCCTGTGAAATCGCAAAATATGCGACATAAACGTTCATATCTTTTGATTGCGTTAACTTACAACTTTTATTTTTTTACAGCCGAAAGAAACCGTAGACCCAAGTATTTAGTATAAATTTCAACTTGCTACCTTTACGCGTTCTTGAGAAAAAGGGTCTTGACAGACGGACAGACAGACAGACAGACAGACGGACAACGAAGTGATCCTATAAGGGTTCCGTTTTTTCCTTTTGAGGTACGGAACCCTAAAAAATAAGTTAAGGAAAACTACTATAACTTGCTTACAAGTATACCTACGTGTTTATTTAGGACTGTTCTACCCTGAAAATTAACAAAACAAACAAAAAACAAGTTTATTTTTGTCGTGAATGCGTTTGACCACCAACTCGCCTGTTGTTAAGCGCCGATGTGGTGGAAGATAAAGCACGTAGACAAAAGTGCCTATCCGTAGCTATTCTGTTCCGCCGTGGGTAAAAAGATCTCTGAGTTGCACGCAGTATAGTGAGTTGGTAGCATGTGCGCTTTACAATCTGACGGCACCCGGTTCGATAAATAAATTATGATTGTACAGTTTCGATGCCATTGCTCAAAAACGGTGAAGGAAAACATCGAGGGAACCAATATGTCCAATCCAAGAACCTCAAAAGTTCAAAGGCATAATGACATTCACCAACATGCACTGGGCCAGCATAATGCATTACGGCCTATCCTCTTCCTCTCTCTCTCTCTCTCTCTGAGAGAAGGCATATTGTGTCCTAGCAGTAGGAACATGGTAGGCTGAAATGATAATGATGATGAAGCTCTTTGGAAGTATATGAAACGAATCCTAACCTAACTGCCTACCTAAGCATATAATTATGTATTCTAGGAAACGAGTGAATTGATTTGATTTAAGTAGGTACCTAATTAGTCTACTATTTTGTGCTAGAGTTCTTTCATCAATGTCAAGGTCTGAATGTCATAACAAAGTAGAAATAATAAATAGTGTCATGGCAAAGAAGCGACAGTTAGTAGTGTATTTATCGCAATGAATTATAAATAAGATTATTTTATATAATCCGCCGCCATATTGAATTTAGTATGACGTCATTTCATTTTTCTTATTCTTCTCAGCAAACCCGCTCATTTGATGTATCATAGGGATGCATAAAAATAACTGTTCCGCCATCTTTGGGAGTCTGCCATATTGGATTTAGAAAGACGTCACTTAGCTAACCATGATTGGTTGATTGATTGATTCACTCTTTATTGTTCACAAAAAAAAAAAAAAATGAAAAAAAAATTCTATAAAATTTGGTACAGAGGACAAAAAAACTCTTAAAAACTAGTGTAACAACTGGCATGCATTGTCATCCAAACTAAGCGTGTATATATGCAAAATTTCAGCTCAATCGGTTCGATAACTGTTTAAAAATTCAGTTGCAAGATTTCATCCAACTAACAAAACGCGTTATAAAAAGCTTGTAAAATA
The DNA here is from genome assembly GCA_914767915.1 of Agriopis aurantiaria. NCBI lineage: Eukaryota > Metazoa > Arthropoda > Insecta > Lepidoptera > Geometridae > Agriopis > Agriopis aurantiaria. Next base: position 12,141,254 of record OU611988.1, read on the forward strand.
GTATCAATCGAAAAATAAGGCAAACAATCCATATTGCATACATGGTCTGGGTTTGATAATTTCTTTAGCAGTTGTGTGCCGCTCTATATTGAAATATGTGTTTGTAGAACTAGTAAGAATATGTCAGTATGAGCAATGCGTGTTTACTTTGCGGGGGCGAGTTTGCCATTAACTGAAGGGGTTCAGTTAATGGCAAACTTTTTTCGGTACTAGTTTCGAGGTGTAGAGTTTAAGGCAAATCCAAGCTATACAATACAATACAATACAACTTTATTAGACACCGAAAACACAAATGAAACTTAAACTAACATAAAAAAAATTAAACGGCAGTATAATGGGCGGCCTTATCGCCTAAAGCGATTTCTTCCAGGCAACCTTTGGATGGATAGGACTAAAGAAGACCTTGATGTCATCCAGTTATCTCCGTCTTGAATGTCCTGGGCCCCTCTTCCCCAGAATTTTGCCCCCGAAAAGTAATATAGATAGGTATGATCCTATTAAATAATGAGGTAGGCTAAATTTAACATTTTCTCTTTTCAGATGGCAGTTGGTGTGGAGAAATGTACTAGCGTTCATATATTTACACGGCGCTGCATTTTACGGGCTTTACCTGATTTTCTCCGGCAGAACCAAGATGTGGACTGTTATTTTTGGTAAGTAACTTTCAATATTATTTAGGTACATCATCATCATCATTTTAGCCATAGGACGTCCACTGCTGGACATAGGCCTCCCCCATCGATCTCCAAAAGGGCCGGTTGGAAGCGGCCTTCATCCAGCGTTTCCCTGCGGTCTCTTTTAGGTCGTCTGTCCATCTTGCGGGTGGACGTCCTACGCTGCGCTTACCGGTCCGTGATCTCCATTCGAGAACCTTTCGGCCCCATCGGTCACCTGTTCTGCGTGATATGTCGGCGAGCTAAGGGTATTATTAAGGTAAGCAATGACTTAAAACGAAAATTTACCTACATAATTTATTAATGGTGTAGACTGCAGTTATAAAGTATAGATCGGAACGTTTGTTTATACTATACTAAGTACTAACTGAACCCCACGGCGTCACCCACTTTTTCCTGGTTTTCCGCATTACTGGACTTATGTCCGTCCCCATGATGCGCACTATCTTCCTGCCAAATGTCGTTAAGAGGGGGCAACCGAAATTTTATGCTAATTTGCCATGATATTCTAACTAAACCAAATATCCGATCACCGTAATAATTGATATATGTGAATTTTCAATTCATTTTCTTTCCGCCATTAAGACAGAAACATAATAGCAAGATATTTGCTCGATACTTTAATGTTTTGAAAATGGTGCCTTTTTGCTAATTTTTTTGATTTTACTTGGAAAGTACTTCAGTTACATATCTAAAATAAATACTCACCGAAGGAAAATATAGTTTGTTTTCCAGTGTTAAGACAAAATTTACCTAGATTAATTAGTACTCTCATAATAAATTATATTCGATTTGAGACTTACGTCCTTTAGTTCTAAGCAACTATTCGGTCAAACGGCAAGTCCGATATTCAGTCTTATTCTGTTGCGCTTTGCATCTAAATAGCGAAACATGCTCCGTTTAACCTCAGTACCGCACTGTGCCTCAACGGGGAAGGACGCACGCGCTTGCTTTTCGCCTTGGTTTTATCTTCCGAGTGCGATTATATCAACACCTACTGTATTTTCAAACAAAGAATAATATAAAAAATCGATGGCTCGAACGCGACCACTTGATGCGGCTACCAAGTGGTGACAATGACCTTAGAGCACAGACTAGGTAAAGCTACTACGAAAAAATAACATAGATACAAATAAAATGGATACGACTAGGCCCTAACGAATCCATTATTATGTATGCTCAGTAATATAACTATTAGAGTCGGAGTGTTTCTTTGTGACAGACAAACAGACAGAGAGAGAGAGAGAGAGAGAGAGGGAGAGAAGCAGAGAGAGAGAGTCAGAAAGATAAAACTAAAAATTAAATGACATTATAAAATAATTTAGATTCATTATAATTTTATAAAATTAAAATTAAAAATCATTTAAATTAATGTGATGGTTAATTTGACTTGAGAGTTCCATCCACATTTTCTCACGTTTTTACGAGAAGCGGCTTTCTGCAAAAGGAGGAAGGTTCTCAATTTTAACAGACAAAAAATAGCTTGGTAATAATGGAAGCAAAAAAACATCTTCTAATAAAAAAATATTTACATGTGGAAAGTCAAACAATAGGTACTTATGTTTTTAACCGACTTCAAAACAGGGGCAAGGTTCTCAATTCAACCGGTATAAAAAAATACTAGTCGAATTGAGGACCTTCCTCCTTCTTTGAAGTCGGTTAAAAACATAAGTACCTACTGTTTGACCAGTTGGGTTGGCTCGGGTATGTGCTGGTAAGGGGAAATGCACAATACACTAGCGGGACTACTTACCTTAGTCAAAGTCAAATACTACTTACCTTTTTATCCGACTTCAAATAAGGAGGAAGGTTCTCATTTACCTTAGAGTACCTTCAATTCGACCAGTATTTTTTTATACTGGTTGAATTGCAGTCCACCACTGCGGTGCAACAATGCGGTGCAACACTGCGTTGCAACACTGCGGTGCAACAGTGCGGTGCAACAGTGCGGTGCAACAGTGTGGTACAACAGTGCGGTACAACAGTGCGGTACCATCTTTAAATATTTTGAATCAGTAGCATAAAATACGAGTTTCTCAGATCAAACGCTAGGTGGCACCACCAGTATTTCAGCAAAGTGAAGTTATATCAAAAAATAAATAGCTATTTTTGAATATTTTGAACTAATTGGTTGGAAACATAGGTGAGTTTTTTTTTGAGGATTAGGTGAGGTTTTGCGTGATTTGCGTCCAACACTAGATGAGAGCATTTATATTTCAGAGAATCTTGACTTGTATCGTAAAATATTTCTGCCATCCTTGCATATTTTAAATCAGTAACGGTGATTATAGATTGTTCAGTTCTAATACTAGAAGACATCTTCAATATTTCAGTGAAGACGTTAAATCAGAAAATATTTCAGCCATCCTTGAATATTTTAAGTCTGTGGCATCGATTAATGGCTGCTGAGGTCTAAAGCCAAACGACGGCACCAATATTTCAGAGATTTTGAGAAGTAGCTTCACTAACGAAATTTCTTTATTTAATTCAAATCCGAAAATATTTTGACCATCACTACATATTTTGAGTTTTATTCAGTGGTAAATGATTTCACAGGGTGAGTATTAGGGAACTAACGCAGTATTTTTCATACATTTTGGGTAATGAGAAGCCACAGGCAAACCACGGCAAAACTTATCTCAGATGGCGCCACCTTCGCTGGTGCTGTCATTTGTGGCTTATTTGAGGTTATAAACATTGCTCTTGAATGAAACAATAAAAATAAACTTTGCCTTTAAACAGTAAAATGTTTCTTATATTTCAGAGAATCATGACTTGTATCGTAAAATATTTCTGCCATCCTTGCATATTTTAAATCAGTAACGGTGATTATAGATTGTTCAGTTCTAATACTAGAAGACATCTTCAATATTTCAGTGAAGACGTTAAATCAGAAAATATTTCAGCCATCCTTGAATATTTTAAGTCTGTGGCATCGATTTATGGCTGCTGAGGTCTAAAGCCAAACGACGGCACCAATATTTCAGAGATTTTGAGAAGTAGCTTCACTAACGAAATTTCTTTATTTAATTCAAATCCGAAAATATTTTGACCATCACTACATATTTTGAGTTTTATTCAGTGGTAAATGATTTCACAGGGTGAGTATTAGGGAACTAACGCAGTATTTTTCATACATTTTGGGTAATGAGAAGCTACAGGCAAACCACGGCAAAACTTATCTCAGATGGTGCCACCTTCGCTGGTGCTGTCATTTGTGGCTTATTTGAGGTTATAAACATTGCTCTTGAATGAAACAATAAAAATAAACTTTGCCTTTAAACAGTAAAATGTTTCTTGACAGTGGCGAATCTCAGAAAAAAGTTAATGTTTCCTTAGCTGGTAAAAAAGCGAATCTTTTGGCAAGGTAGGTATGCAATAAAATTATCAATCACTGCGTTGCAACACTGCGGTGCAACAGTGCGTTGCAACACTACGGCGCAACAGTGCGATGAAACACTGCGTTGCCACACTGCGTTGCAACACTGCGTTGCAACACTGCGGTGCAACACTGCTTTACAACACTGCGGTGCAACACTGTGGACCAAGTAGACAGAGACACTAAGATTATACAAGTCGCATTGAGAACCTTCCTCCTTATTTGAAGTCGGATAAAAAGGTAAGTAGTAATACCTACTGTTAGACCGGCCGGGTTGGCTCGGGTAGGTACTGGTAGGTCAAACAGTAGGTATATTAGGCCGACTTCAAATAATGAGGAAGGTTCTGTGAAGGATGATGATGATATTTTTTAGTAAATTGAATTGAATGGAATGGAATTGAATTGCATTGCATTAAATTACATTAAATTAAATTAAATTAAATTAATCATACTTAAATAGATATTAACAACCAGGTATACTCGTAGAACAAACACAAAATGTTCATCACATTAATTTTGTCCTAGGTGGGAATCGAACCCACGCCCGAAGCTCAGAAGGTAGGTTCACTACCAACTGGACCAACGGGCTTTCGGGTATTTCGTTTCGCGTGTTTCGTTTAGTATAGTATAGCATAGCGTAGCGTAGCATAGCATAGCATAGCATTAGTTTAGTTTAGTTTGATTTAATGTTTAACGATCTCTGACTCTCTGTCTCAAGCGTAAAATTTTGATTTGAAAATTAATTTAGGCAATTTCAATTTAATTTATATAATTTATTAATTTTATATTGATATTGTAGAAAACTTAAAAATTAAGTTTAAAAATATACAACAAACACAATTTTGAAAATTGAAATAAACAATTTACGGTTTTGCGCGCCGCGACCGAACCCAGCTAATCGCCAAAACGCCAACATTATGCTTATCCTGTGTTTATTACTCCTTGCCGCATGACGAGTTCGACTACGCGAGTTATGTGTACTGGAGCTGCGCGCGACTGCCGCGCTGCCGTGGTTGTGTTTCACACTAATGCGGGTGATGCGAGACGCGCGGGTGAAATCAGAAATTTTCCTCGCTTTATACGCACTCTTAAGACGGCTTGGCTGTTTAGTCGTGAAAAGCCAACAAACACACAGAGAGACCGAGTTACTTTTGCTTTTATAATATTAGGTAGAATATTTAGAATATAGTTTACACAATATACATACCTATTGTTGGATTTCAGTTGAGGAAACAAGTAAAAGTACCTAACCGGCTCTAAACATTCTGAAACAGTAACGGCCTTATCACAAAAAAAACAAAATAGGCCACTTTTATTACAACAAAAACTACGCAACAGATTCTCATAAATTTTTCCTTGAATGATGATTTTCTTAAAATTCTACTAAAACGCAAGCTATTATCAAATTCCTATTACGATAACGATTAAATCATAGCCGGTGATTAAGTCTGCGGAAACAAGATTTGCACGTTGTTCACGTGACTTCAAGTTCATAGTTTTCTCCTAGGTATGCTTTTAAAAGGTGCAATTTAATTGTGGTTTGTTATATTTAAGAGCCCATGCTTCGTGTGTGATATAAAATGATTGAATCTTGCTGAGTAAAATCTAAGCAGAATGAATAAATAAAAATAATTGCAAATGTTTAGTGAATTATTAATTACGTTTCAACTTAAAAATAAAAATAATAAAAATCGTTCATTTGCACACAACATGATAAATTTTATGCTATGTACAAAAGATGTTAATTTATCAAAAAAAGTCCTAAATTCTGTATCTCGCTCGTATATTTCAACATTTTTGAAGACATTAAATAATTGGGAATGATAGAAATGATGTCCTTAAGTAAAATCTAAGCAGAATGAATACATAAAAATTATTGCAAATGTTCAGTAAAACTTTAATTATGATTCAAAAGGTAGAATTTAATTTTGGAAGTCCTAAATTCTCTATCTCGCTCGTATATTTCAACATTTTTGAAGACATTAAATAATTGGGAATGATAGAAATGATGTTCCTAAGTAAAATCTAAGCAGAATGAATACATAAAAATTATTGCAAATGTTCAGTAAAACTTTAATTATGATTCAAAAAAACCTTTTAAAAGGTAGAATTTAATTTAAGCCCATGCTCCGTGTGTCCTCTATCTCGCTCGTATATTTCAATATTTTTGGAGATGTAAAATGATTGAATGATCATAAGTAAAAAAATGCAGCATGAATAAATAAAAATTATTGCAAATGTTCAGTAAATTTTTAATTATGATTCCAACAAACCTTTTAAATGGTTGAATTTAATTTTGGTTCTATTTAAAAGCCCATGCTACGTGTGTCATCTAACACGCTCGCGCTTTTCAAATTTTTTGAAGATATAAAATGATTGAACGTTCCTAAGTAAAATCAAAGCTGAATGAATAAATAAAAATTATTGCAAATGTTTAGTCAAATTTTCAGTAATAACTTTGTCTTCTTCCGATTCTTGATCAAAAACCTGATTTTATCATAAACCTGCGATATATAGATAATTATTTATTTGATAGATAAATATCCGGAAGAGTCCTGCCAATAGAACGTAAGTTCACAAACCTTATCAAAATCAACCCCAATGTACCTATATTTATTTAGTGGCTCAGTCATTAACCAAGCCTTTACTTATATTATGACGCATTTATATATATCCCATATACGTATTTAATTCTCCTTAGTGGCGAAGGTTTCAAGCACTTCAAAGTACTGCTATTATGGTAAGGAAAATTTACTTTATAATTACTTCCTGCTCAGGCACGGATACAGGATTTCGTTTAGGGTTTTTTTATTTTTATTTTACCTATCTTCAGAAAATTTGTTAAAAAAAAACTTTTTGTTACTTTTTTTTGTATTTGACCAATTACGAAAATCAGATAGCGTTCCATTACATGTTTTTAGTATGGAGAAAAAACAAGTGCTCCTAATGAAAGAGGCGAATCTTAAATTCTCCATATAACAAGCACATAATAACAGAAAGTTTTCCGGTTTACAAAATAAACCACCTACACAGCTAATAAGAAAAAAAAAAACGAAATAAAAAAAGCTTGTGTGTTAAAAAAAACTCTAATAATTTGCTCCATATTGCTAGTTATACATATAATTGCTATCGTTTGCTGGCACAGCCAGCAGCTGAATTTTTACATATATGTACATATCTAAAAACACACAAAGAATTTGTTCCATAATTCGTTTGTTGGCACAGCCTGAGGCCTTACGGACAACAGCTAATTTCGGCACCTAATCCGCTCAGTTGGAAAATCACGCGACCGCAAACCGTATCTGGGCGAGATAAGATTCACGTTCGCGTGATTGTCCAACTAAGCGGATTAGGTGCCGCAATTAGCTGTTGTCCGTAAGGCCACTGGAGCTGAATTTTGCGCGATGTTTCGTAATCATACATTTCGAGTGTAACACATATCGATCATATAACTAATAATGATTCTTGTGAACAAGTTAATATTTTTGAAGATGGTATTAGCAATGAATTTGGTCGGAGTCAAAGCGAGGGGGGGATTTTCACCCATTACCCCTCTGTATCCGCGCCTGTTTCGAATTATATGATATACGTTTGAGGTATAATTCTATGGAAAGAATGGCTTACAATATAGCGGGGAATTTATCGTGCTATTGATTACACGTGGAATAATGCTCGAAGCAGATACTCACTTCCAGAGTTTTGTTGTTAGGGATTGTATGTCGACCTTAGGAATATGACTTTGCACATATTTTAAATGTAAAACTAGCAGCAAGGTTCCTCATCCACCAACTAAGTAAACCTGAAATCGCGAAAAAATATTCATAGGAGTGGGAAAGGTACAAGACCGGAGCGAAAAAAGTACATGCAAGCGCGAGAAAACCTAAAAAAAAATCCTCTATTTCCTATGGAATAAAGGCCAACTTTTAGAGCTAGTTAGAGTAACTTAAGGCGCTGCGTTACGCGCGTGTTTGAAGTTATCGATGTTTTTACCCGACTCTAAAAAAATGAGCTCTCCTTTCGGTTGTATTTTTTTAATGTTTGTTACCTCAGAACACCGTCACTTATACACCGATTTGGAAAATTTGTTTTTATTTGAAAGGATATTCCTGCAGATTGCATAGAAATTTCATCAAAATCGGTTTAGTACTTTGGTTTTCAAATCAAAATAACTGAAAAAAATATGGCATCTAAGTAAACGAAATTGCGTAATTAGGTACTAATATTAAAGTCGGTTTTTTAAATTGATAATAGGCATGTGTCCTAATGTCTATATTATTATACAAATAACAGGCTTAGCGAATTATATAACTAAATACATTACACAACCTGAAAAATATAATTAAATTAGCTGATAAATCTCTGATATATGAGGGTTTAAAGTTTTTGGTGGGGATAGAGAGCGAATGCCCTGTCCCCTTTTCGCAAAGCGTGTGTTAGTATAGCATTTATATGGCGCACGCACGGCATGACGTCATCACGTGCTATAATGACTTCTCTGTCTAGCATGAAATAAAATACTCATAACATATTTATTTTTGAACAAATTTTAATTTTATTTTCATTATTGGGCTCTATTTATGATAATCTTTTCTTGTGAGATATTAAACAAAAATTAGGACACATGCCTATTGCTGTGAACTGTTTTCCTAATTATTTGGTGTGTTGTGTGCAGGCGTCACATTTGCGATAATGTCAGCGATGGGCGTGACGGCGGGCGCTCATCGGCTCTGGGCCCACCGAGCGTACAAGGCGCGGTGGCCACTGCGCCTCTACCTGGCCGTCATGCAGACCATGGCCTTCCAGAATCACATCTACGAATGGGTTCGAGATCACCGGTATGTGGACAAAATCGTTATTAGTACTTACTAGTTCTAAATCTTATCCAAAACACCTCAGTGCCTTAAGATGAAGGTCTTCAACCAGTGTGTGTTGCCAGTGATTACATACGGCAGTGAAACGTGGTCTCTCACTATGGGCCACATAAGCAAGTTCAAAGTCGCACAATGAGCTATGGAGAGGGTTATGCTCGAGGTTTCTCTACGAGATCGAATCAGAAATGAGGAGATCCGTAAACGAACGAAAGTTACCGACATAGCCCACCGGATTAGCAAGTTGAAGTGGCAGTGGGCAGGGCACATAGCACGCAGAACAGATGGCTGATGGGGCCGAAAGGTTCTCGAATGGAGACCATGGACCGGTAAGCGCAGCGTAGGACGTCCACCCACAAGATGGACAGACGACCTAAAAGAGACCGCAGGGAAACGCTGGATGCAGGCCGCTTCCAACCAGCCCTTATGGAGATCGATGGGGGAGGCCTGCAGTGGACGTCCTATGGCTGAAATGATGATGATGATGACTTAGTAGTTAGCCCTGAACCGAAACCTCGCACCCCATTACTATACAATGTCTTGGCAAATTTAGTACATGATCGAATCAAGTTTTATTTGGCAGAGCGGTTGCATGTGTGCTATATAATCTGACGGCACCCGGTTCAATCCTTGGCCCTGCACCAATGACTTATGTACCTGAATATATTAGGTATGCGCAGTTTCAATGCCATCGCTCAAAACCGATGAAAGAAAACGTCGTGAGGAAACCTGTATGTCCAAGAACCTCAAACTTCAAAGACATATTACTATGCCATCCACCAAAATGCACTGGGCCAGCATGGGTGGAAGGACCTTCCTCTCTTTCTGAGAGAAGGCCTGTGTCCCAGCAGTGGTAACATGATAGACTGAAATGATGACGATGATATTTGCATAAAATAGGTACTTACTATATAATAATATAAAAATTTCAAGATTAAGATTATTACAGATTAGTATACCTACTTTTCAGCTTCGTATATTCCAGCTATAAATATTTTTTTTAAATTATTTATCTAAATAAAGCGAACTAGGTAATCAGATGAAATGATGGATACAATGATGAGAAAAATTACCTCAGTTCGGACTAGTAAGTATCTACACCCTGAGCGTTAGGGTTACCCTAAGTATCTAGCTCGTTTGGAAGTCAGATAATTGTCGATTTAAAAATGTGTACCGAACAAGCTGATAAGATAACAAGTTAATAAAAACGCGGTAAAAAACAAACCGTCTTACCACAAAAGATTTAAGCACGCTTTAGGCAAGTGTTTAGCAATTGTTTCACTGCAAAAAATATGCTAAGCACTTGTCTAAAGCGTGCTTAAATCTTTTGTGGTAAGACGGAAAAGCTTTCTCGGGTGTTTAAAATTTCTACCTATTAATACAGACATTTATGAAGGTATGTATTGTGCGTCGAATAATGATTGCAATATGCATTGTCATGATTCTTACATATTATTTGCATTGTAGGTTTATTCTAACGATTCTGCAGTGCAAGTACCGTTCTTTTATCGATCGTTAAATTGACAGTTGAGGTCGTCAAATTCGATAATATGCCATTTTTTCAGTACTCGCTGTGATCGATTCTATGGCATTTTAGCGAATTTAACGTCCGATAAAGAACGGTACTTGCACCCATGAAAGCGTTAGGAGAAAGCTTGGCGTCCAAACTAAACGTGACATACAGGCGAAGAGATAACGTTCGCAATTTTCCAATCGTATTGTCCAATAAGACGGTTCAGCACAGTCATAAGTCACTTTCAAATGAAATCATTCAATAATAGTAATTGTTTACTATGGTATATATATTTTCAGAGTACACCACAAGTTCACAGAAACGGATGCGGATCCACACAACGCGAAGCGAGGATTTTTCTTCTCGCACATCGGTTGGCTGATGCTTCGGAAACACAAAGACGTGTTTGAAAAAGGTGCCAGTGTGGACATGTCAGACTTAGAGAAGGACCCCATCGTGATGTTCCAGAAAAAGTAAGCTAGGCCTCCAATTATTATCAATTTAAAAAGACGTCTTTAAAAATAGTGATCTCTCGAAATAAATTAACGATGTTGACAAATCAACAGCGGCGCTCGAACAAAATTATTCGTATTATTGGAAACCAAAGTCAATGAATTTTTTTGTCCGATTACTTCGAGAGCTTTCTATACATAATAAAAAATAATCACGTAAATTGGATCACAAATGGCGGAGTTACCGGTGCCGGCCAAAAAAAACCGGACCGAATTGAGTCGGTATCTTGAACTATCTGCTGCAATGACTGTTTTAACTTACATCAATGATCTTCTGACATTAGGTACATAATATTATTTTGTGAAAATTATAACGTTTTTACTGTTTAAAAGATACGACCGTAAATATATATATATATACAAACAGCGTATATAGACTTAGAATTTCGGTCCCGAACCTTAAAAAAATACTGATAAATGAAGACCTTTGGCTCTAAAGCAGTATTAATAGCTTTTTAAATAATGTAAAAACGCATTAATTACCTACACACCAGGTTTTATCAATATTTGAATTAATTTCTAATTTTATACCGAGCAACCATCTGTGACTAACGATTTCCTCTTATGTTGACGTTGATTAGTCGCTGATGTCAGTCACGTGTATGAACACTTTTACGTTTACGACTACATTGCGTTTTTCATGTAAAGCACTGCGCCTGCGCCGCTGATTCGCGGAACTTTGCATATTTGATGCACGCGCCCACAAAATATATGGACACAGAAGGCCGGCTCCATACGAGCTTTAACAGGTGCACGCACACAATGCCGCGTACGTACATGGATCTCGAATCAAGTTGGTCAAACGCCAGTCGCGAGGGCCCGCGTTTGGGCAATACACGTAATTATTGTTTCGTGTGACAATAGGGAATATGCATGTGGTTTAAATCTGGTTGAAATATTTTTTTTCCGAATCTTTATTGTTCTGACTTTATATCTAAAAGATTTTTTTTTTATTTATTTACATTTTAATTGCTTAAAATATTAAATAAAAAGTGCAAAATATAAGAGGGAAATTCAAATTTGCGAAACGCTTCACCATTGGTCGAAACGAAACGTGACGTCAAAAGCCACAACATTGCCTTTAGCGGCGTCGATATTCATACTGTTTTAGTAGTGTTTGAGAGAAAAATCGTTTTATATTGAGTTCCTGTAGTTTTTTCCATTAGCTAGTGTAATTTTACCGTTCTCGTGAGACTAGAGATCATTTAGGACGATGACTGAGACTGGTTTTGTCAAAGCACAATCGGACAATCTACCAAAAATATTTAGATGCATTCATAATGACAGCATATTTTGCATCAAATCCAGATTTTACAGTTGCTGAGATCAAAGGAGTGAAAGCGGCAAGGTAATTGTTATAATCCATGATATATTTTAATCCATTACATAGGTTTTTACACATAAATGCACTCGGCAGTAATTACCAAAACATAACCTATAAATAATCATTGGTCATTAAAATTGTTATGAATTTGCTGCTCTACTGCTATATTATAATAATTTATAAGTAATTATACCTAACATTACTTAAGTTCCGTAATTTTCCGTGAATTTTTAAGTTTTTTTTTAAAATGTGAATACTGTTTACTCTAAATACTTAATGTACCTACTTATTGTTTGTTTGTTGAGTGCATAATATTCAATAATGGTGGTGCATAATCACCATCGACAGTGTTTCGAGCAGGGTTGTATACCTAATACTCAGAATATCCAAGAGATATTCGTTGAAGGTCATTCAGGTATACGCACCGACCTCGTCACACCCAGATGATGAAGTGGAGGTTATGTATGAGGACATTAGTAGAGCCATACATACGTCCGAGACCCACTTCACTGTTGTTATGGGGGACTTTAACGCGAAGTTGGGCAAGAGAAGTGATGATGAGTTGAAAGTGGGGAAATTTGGCTGTGGGCAACGGAACCCTAGGGGACAGAGGCTGGCCGACTTTCTGGAGAAAGAGGGACTTTTTATGATGAACTCTTTCTTTCAGAAGCCGCCTCACAGGAAATGGACCTGGATGAGCCCCGATGGTTCTACGAGAAATGAGATAGACTTCATTATGACCACCAAGAGACAAATATTCAATGATGTCTCTGTGATTCACAGGGTGAAAACCGGTAGTGATCACCGAATAGTAAGAGGCACATTGAATATTAACGTTAAAATTGAGAGGTCCCGCCTAATGAAGTCCACGCTCCGACCGGACCATGCCCATATTCAAAACCCCGAGAGCTTTCAACTCGAGCTGTCTAATCGCTTTGATTGCCTGGAGAATTTTGCTTCCGTGGATGAGATTAATAACAGGTTAGTGGAAACTGTCCATGCGGTAGGTTCTAAGTTTTTTAGACCTGGCCGGCGCACAGATAGACCTCAAAAATTATCCGACCATACCCGTAACCTCATGGCTGATCGACGCTCGTTACAACTACAATGTTCCGATGACGCTGACTCATATAGGCAGCTCAATAGACAAATTTGGAAGTCATTGCGGCACGACATACGTACCTTTAATACGAACAGTATTAAAGAGACGATTGAGCAAAACAAAGGCTCCAAAGTGTTTGCAAGACACATGTCTATTGGGCAAAGCCAGCTGACAAAGCTGAAGAGGGAAGATGGTAGTGTAGCGTCGACCAAAGCCGAGGTATTAGGGGAAATCGAAAGGTTCTATGGACAGTTATACACTTCGGTTGCTAAACCTGTGAGCAGCTCGGCCAAAGACCCAAGAGCCAAGCTGAGCCGACACTATACCGAAGATATCCCGGACATCAGCCTGTACGAGATTAGGATGGCCCTGAAACAGCTCAAGAACAACAAGGCGCCGGGGGACGATGGAATCACATCAGAGCTTCTGAAAGCGGGTGGAACACCGGTACTCAGAGTCCTTCAGAAGCTCTTTAATTCTGTCTTACTCGAAGGTATAACGCCAGAAGCATGGAACAGAGGCGTGGTGGTGCTGTTCTTTAAGAAAGGTGACAAAACCTTGCTGAAGAATTACAGACCCATCTCGCTTCTGAGCCATGTTTATAAGCTGTTTTCGAGGGTCATCACGAATCGTCTCGATCGCAGGTTCGATGACTTCCAGCCTATCGAACAAGCCGGTTTCCGAAAAGGCTATAGTACCATAGACCACATCCACACGCTACGCCAAGTTATACAGAAGACCGAAGAATATAACTTGCCACTATGTTTGGCGTTTGTGGACTATGAGAAAGCCTTTGATTCGGTCGAGACATGGGCGGTGCTCGAGTCTCTCCAGCGATGCCGTATTGACTATCGGTATGTCGAAGTGTTGAAGTGTTTGTACAATAACGCCACCATGTCGGTCCGAGTACAGGAGCAGAGTTCGAAGGCAATTCCATTGCGAAGAGGCGTGAGACAGGGAGACGTTATCTCTCCGAAACTGTTCACTGCCACAATGGAAGATGCCTTCAAGCTCCTGGAATGGCAAGGACTCGGCATCAACATCAACGGCGAGTACATCACTCACCTTCGGTTTGCCGACGATATTGTGGTCATGGCAGAGTCGATGGAAGATCTCAGCATGATGCTCGAAGGCCTCAATCGAGTCTCCCAACAGGTGGGCCTTAAAATGAACATGGACAAGACAAAGGTCATGTCAAATATCCATGTTGTGCCCACCCCAGTATCAGTTGGGAACTCAGTTCTTGAAGCTGTTGACGCGTACGTCTACCTAGGACAAACAGTCCAACTAGGTAGGTCCAACTTCAAGAAAGAGGTCAATCGGCGAATCCAACTCGGCTGGGCAGCGTTCGGTAAACTACGCAACGTCTTCTCGTCCAAAATACCTCAGTGCCTTAAGACGAAAGTCTTCGACCAGTGTGTGTTACCAGTGATGACATACGGCACTGAAACGTGGTCTCTCACTATGGGCCTCATAAGCAAGCTCAAAGTCGCACAACGAGCTATGGAGAGGGCTATGCTCGGGGTTTCTCTACGAGATCGAATCCGAAATGAGGAGATCCGTAGACGAACGAAAGTCACCGACATAGCCCACCGGATTAGTAAGTTGAAATGGCAGTGGGCAGGGCACATATCACGCAGAACAGATGGCCGATGGGGCCGAAAGGTTCTGGAATGGAGACCACGGACTGGTAAGCGCAGCGTAGGACGTCCACCCACAAGATGGACAGACGACCTAAAAGAGACCGCAGGGAAACGCTGGATGCAGGCCGCTTCCAACCGGCCCTTTTGGAGATCGATGGGGGAGGCCTATGTCCAGCAGTGGACGTCCTACGGCTGAAATGATGATGATGATGATGATGATAATATTCAATACTAAACATACTTCTAACTCACACCATGCTATCAAAATATAACATACTTACATTGAAATGATCTTCACAACAATGCAAACATGATGTTGGAGATACTTCATCTCTTCTCATAACCTTACACCATTGTTTACGTATTTTCGCATCTCTTGGAATAGGAAAAAAACACTTTATCGGGTGTATTTCTAATAGTGTTTGTACACTTTGGCACAAGACGATACCTATAAAAATGTTTTTTAGCTTCTTCCATGGTCTGGATATCAATAAAACTGAAAATCTGTGTGAAATAACTGTATCGTCTATAGTAAACAAACACAGAACGTGGCTTCTGACGTCATCCAAGGCCCGCGAAAAATTGCGGCGTTCAAACAGCTCAAATTTATTCAATGTTTTAAATATTATTTTAAAAATTAATTTGAGCATTTCCAACTGTAATTATATTTTTTACTATGATATAACGATGTAAACAGTTAATTAAAAATATAAAAAAAACACATGCATATTCCCTATTGTCACAATTTACAATTATTTTTGCATTGCCATATTGCAAACACTTTATTTAAGAATGTGGCTTTATTATACTTTAAAATAAAAATAATCGTGCCTATGATGAATGTACTTTTCGGTCACCAATTTATAGACTTTTATTTGGTTACCCTATTCATATAAAATAATATTATGGTATTTTTAAATGCACTATATCTAAAACTATCTATCTAACTCATTAAATAATAAAGTAATAATTAACAGATAGTAAAAATGTTCATGTTGTGAATACTGAAGAAATTGCACTTTTATCGGCTTATAAAGTTCTGTGATATGAATTTTTAAAGTATTTGGTTGGATTAAAACGGAATGATCTGTCCCTTTTCCGCAAAGTGAGTGTCAGTATGGCGCACTTACAAGTGACGTCACTTGTAAGTATAGTACGCTCTATTTCTAGCGAGCCATTAAAATGCTTACATCTACCTTAATTTTGAACACAATGACATCTTAATTTTGTTTTCAGCGATCGGATCCATTTATACCCAGTTTTTTTATAAAACAATAAAAATAATCAGTCCTGTAACCTATTACTTACATGAGAAAGATATTATGTTGGTCTCTAACACTATCTCTATTTCTAGGTTTCTAGCTATTATAAGTCTATTTTTAATCGGTCAGTTACCTGGTAAAACAATAAGCTATAATTACAATGAGTAGATAAGTGTTTCCTACGTAGGTGCTTTAAAGAAGTTACCTCTGAACAACATCATATCACAAAATAAATTGGTACAGAAGGCCGGCTCCATAGAACGAGCGCTAACAGCCGCACGCACACAAAGAAACGTGCATACAGCGATACAATTTCACACGAATTGATAAATACGTGACTGCCAGAGAGCGGACTCTCGCGCTTGACTGACATTGTCGGACGAATGTTAGTCGCGCGTGAGAGTCCGCGCTTTGGCAGTCACGTAATAATGAATTCGTGTGAAAATTTTAATAATTAACTATCAGTAAATCCTACCATAGTTGTTGGGTGTTTGGTTGTTTAGTACAACATTATACAAAACAGACTCGACGTTTTAATTAATTACCTATCAATGTAGAAAAGTAAGTGAAAATTATTTTTCGCTGTGAGTTACGAGTAGTTTATCTATTTGTGTTTGGTATTGCATCGATTATTAATAGTTAGTAGATATTACCATAAACGAGCTTAGAAACTTTTCACAGAACAATAATAGTTGCTTTGCCAGTCCTAGCGCTATGGTTGCGCGTAGGTTATTGAAATCAAGGTCAGCCGAAGCCGGCCTTCTGTACTTATTTATTTTGTGATCCAATGAACGTACATAACACTTGATAACCACCGCATAAATGTGCAATTAATGGTATCTTATAATTCTTGTACACACTTATGTAAGTTTTAATTGTTAACAGAGCAGTTATGAATATTTTCCTCTTAAAAATTTACTACCTGTATGTGTACCTGGGTGTATCTCTAGACGACGGACAAGAAAATCGTTGTACCTACTCATCATTAGAAACAACTTTTACTTTGGGACCAACCCTAATATCACGACAATAAAATCAGTTGTTCCATAAAACACTCAACGAAGTGTATGCAACAGCTGATAATGTTTGCGATTTCAGGGCTGATGGTCTCAAAGTATGAGTGTAAAAATTTCGTGATTTCTCCCATGAAATAATACAAAATAATCGTCCCGATCAAAAATGAATAATTTTATTGGGACTGTAGGATAAATCCTGTTTCTAAGTTTCCACCAAAGTAAATTTTCAGGGAGAAATCCTACATGAGTTAGTCCTAACTAGAGCTATGTACACGGAAAGGACATTCTACTCGTCATATAGATACACTTGGGGACAAAACCTGATAAAAAATATCAGCTGTTTTTATTATAGTTACAACAAAAATAACATATACAGATATATATCTCCATTAATACCGTTAAACCAACATGGAATTGACTGTGAATAACATTTTTCTATGGAAAAGCTGATGGTTTTTCGCAATTTCAAGGGTAAGAATTCTCCATAATGATGAGTACAAACTTTCATAATGTCAGTAGAATGTCCTGTCGGCTTAGTAACTTCGTTCCGTGTTACCTTGTGTACTTACTTATCTGACAGGGATTCAATAGAAATGCCTTACTAAGGCTATCTGGAGGAGATCGCTCTTAGCGATAATACAGTCTTTTGTGCCTCTATTGAACGTATTAAAAATAAAGATAATTTAGATAGATAGATAGATAGAAACTCTTTATTGTGTACACCAGAAATAAAAATTACAACACGATAGAAAACGCTTACGAGCTAGTGCCACAAGTGGCGGCCTTATCGCTAAAAGCGATCTCTTCCAGGCAACCATTTATTTGCATAAAACACTATTAAATAAACACACACGTTTAAAAACGTAAGCAGAATTGGTGTTTAAACAATATTGTTTATTTTATTTACAACTTGTATCATGTTTTGCTTAGTAATAATGTTTGTGATGTGAAACCTTTACTGGCGGGCCTTGGCAATAAAACCGACTCGTATGCCGTGACGGCGAACATTATTATACTCTCTTATGCCGTCATGTTTCAAATCTGCCGGGCGTCCCGTGACAGTCAACTTTTTCGTTTGTTTGGTAGTTTTGCTTGGTTAGTCTTGGAATATCCTTTTTATGTGTGTCAATAAAGTGTTGTATTGTATTGAATTGTATGCTTGTCTAATTACAGAACGTACCTGGTGCTGATGCCGCTGCTTTGCTTCGTGTTTCCGGCAATGATCCCGGTATACCTGTGGGGCGAGGACCCCTGGACCTCGTGGTACACTGCCTCCATCACGCGGTACACCGTTTCGTTACACTTCACGTGGCTTGTCAACTCCGCTGCGCACATTTGGGGCAACCGGCCGTATGACAAGTAAGTACTCTTTTTACACGCTTAAAGGATGACACTGCCACTTCAACTTGCTAATCTGGTGATTAGCAAGTTGAAGTGGCAGTGGGCAGGGCGAATAGCACGCAGAATAGATGGCCGATGAGGCCGAGAGTTTCTGGAATGCAGATCACGGACTGGTAAAACGCAGCGAAGGACGTACACCCTCAAGAGGGACAGACGACCTAAACGAGACCGCAGGGAAACGCTGGATGCAGGCCGCTTCCAACCGGCCCTTTTAGAGATCGATGGGGGCGCCAGCTGTGGACGTCCTATGGCTGAAATTATGATGAAAGATGACTACAATGAGATGACTAGACCGTGGCGGGTACGAGCCGTGACCCGTACGAGGCGCGGACGTGGCATCGGTTTAAAACTTCACGAACATTTTATATAGAGCAGCTCATGCTACATCACCGTGTGTCGCCCGCGTCCCAGACGTGACTCGGCCGTGCTCCAGCACCTACACCTTCATATAAAATGTTCGTGAAGTGTTAAATCCGTGCCTAGTCCGCGACTAGTACGGGTCACGGCTCGTGCCCGCCACGGTCTAGCATAAATCATTATTTATACTGGGTTACGTTGAAAGAGTGTACCTACTAAACTAAAAGAGGTTCATAATATCCATCATTATGAACAACTTTTACTATGGGATCAACCCTGACATTGCGAATAAAATATAATAATATAGGTATCTATTTCATCCCGGTTAAATATGCTGCTCCATACTTGCTCCAAACATTTTGTCGAGTGTGAATGATGACACTTTACCTTAACAGCTGATATTTTTAACCGACTTCCAGAGGAGAACTCCAAAAATAACTGATTATAAATTGTAAATATGTATATAAGTAGGTAATATATGTATTAATAATTTCGTTGATTGTCCTTTAATGCTCATTGCTTTGAAGTTATTTAAATATTATTTTCTACTTTTTAGTTTCAGTTTGTTCATGAAGTCGGTTCTTTTTTTTCTAAAAAATATCTTTTATACAGTAAAGTTCCATCAAAAAAACAAAAACCGGCTAACGCCGAATATATATTTTTTTAATCAAATGCTGTTCGCAAAAAGATATTTTAATAAGCAAAACATGGTAGTCGCAAAAAACAGTGTAACAAATAGAACTAGACTGGCACAGGGTATTACGGCGAAACGCGTTTCAACATTTTCGCCGAGAAATTTGAGATTCCGAAAAGAGCTAATCATCCATTTGCAGTTGATTGGCTACAAAATTAGCTAATTACTTGGTAGTTTCTATACAACTACATATAGGTAAAATAACCAGTCTAATATTATATATGCAATAGTTTAAATGTAAGTGTTTATGTTTCTCCGCACTTAACTCCGTTTGAATGTTTTTTTTTTAAATGAGTTCATAACATCATCATCAGCCAAAAGATGTCCACTGCTGAATATAGGCCTACTCTTTTAACCTTCCCACTGAACGACAGTCTGCCTCTTGCATCCACTGGATGCCCGCGACTCTCACAATGTCGTCGGTCCATCTAGTGGGAGGCCTATCTACGCTGCGTCTTCCGGTTCGTGGTCTCCACCTAAGAACCTTTCTTCCCCATCGGTTATCGGTTCTTCGGGCAATATTATATGGCCTGCCCGATGCCATTTCAACTTGCAAATTTTAACAGCTATTTCGATGACTTTGGTTTTTCGTCGAATATCCTCGTTCCGGGTTCTATCGCGCAAAGAAACTCCGAGCATAGCTCTCTCCATTGCCCGTTGTGTGATTCTGAGTTTTTCCAAAAGGCCAACAGTTAAGGACCACGTCTCAGTACCATTTATGTCATCAATGGCAACACACATTATAAAAAAATCCTATAGAATAGCGGGTGAAAACGCAAGGCACTGCTAGTAATTTATAAAATACTACGACCCGCCCGCCCGGCTTCGCACGGGTGTAATTTACGTGCGAAGCCGGGACGGGTCGCTAGTTATACATATAAACTTTCCGTGAAAATGTATAAGCCGCATCAAAATCCGTTGCGTGGTTTAGGAGGAGTTAGCGGCCATACAGACAGACAGACGCGGAAAGCGACTTTAATTTATGTAGAGATGTGTTTTTCGTTAGGTATAATATGTAAATAATGTAGATAGAATGAAGAACAAACACAAAAAAGTGAAATAAATATTCGTACACATTTAATTGTTAATGTGGATAATTAATTTAATTATGAATTACTTGCTCATATTATTTAAATAAGTAGTATATTTTTTGCTAATGAAATAAAAATAGAAGGTTAATAGACTAGTTCTTTTTTTAAATACGACCTTCATAACAAAATTGGTGTATATGCTATATCACGGTAATGATGTACCTGAGTACTATTTTAAGATACCTACACAAAAAACTTCGTTAATACTGCAGTTACAAACCCAATTATTAATATTTGTATATTCTAGAATCAAACCAGATAGACTGTTGCGAATAAGAATAACACAATAAAAACGTACGTTTGAGTGCTTTGCATAATTTTATCATTTTTGACGCTTGTTTTATTTTTATGATAATCAAAATTCCATGTAAGTATTTAATAATGTTTACAAATCTAATGCATTGGAGAATTTTATTATGGTTAAAAGAATTCGCACGTGACCAAAATGCTAGCCTGTATTTTTTTTTCTTAAAAATTAATGAATTGCGCGTATGACATAGGCGCGGCTATAGGCTTAAGGCTGCCCCTAAAAGCACTTGCTAGTACAAAAACCTTAATTTACCTATAGTTTGGCTTAAAAACGTATGTAGTTAACTGTACACTTATTTTGCATTTTAAGGTAAATTAAAGATATTTGTTATCTTTGTATTAAAATCTTGTTGTTGCGCATGCTTCGGACATATAATTTTACCTTCTTATGATTAACACAAAACGTGTATTCATAAAAACTAAACTAAAACAAGAAGTGTCAATATTGAAATGATACTAATATAATTAATAAAAATAAATGCGTCATCACATCAGTTCCATTACATTGGATTTACGACGTTGAAGCACGTACCTAGGTAGAATTTTATACCTATTCATATTCAAGTACGACGAAGTATTATGATTACCTAATATTAGGACACATAGCACGCAGAACAGATGGCCGATGGGGCCAAAGGTTCTCGAATGGTGCGGACCTGTAAGCGCAGCGTCCATGCAAGATGAACAGACCACCTAAAAGAGACCGCAGGAAAACGCTGGATGCAGGCCACTTCCAACCGGCCCTTTTGGAGATCGATGCCTGCGATGGGAAGCCTATGTCCAACAGTGGACGACCTATGGGTGAAATGATGATGATGTTCAACTGTGCCCGCGGTTTTCTTGCTTTCTAGTATTTTTATGACTATAAAATATTTGTGCCGTTCATTTTCATGCTCACTACTTCCTCGCCAATCATCATATTTTTTTAATAATTTTCATTACAAGTTATACTCAGAATATATAAAGATAATTTTTAGAAAAAAAAGAACCGACTTCATGATTATACCTTCATTTACAAACTAAAACTAAAAAGTAGAAAATAATATTTAAATAACTTCAAAGCAATGAGCATTAAAGGACAATCAACGAAATTATTAATACATATATTACCTACTTATATACATATTTACAATTTATAATCAATTATTTTTGGAGTCGGTGCCAGCCAAAGCAAAAATATATTTATGCAAATAAACGATTTAGATTTTGTTTATTTTTTTTATTTTTGTCTTCCTAAGCACTTTGGTCCTAGATGATAAATTCAATATGGCAGACGCCCTAAAATGGCAAAAAAAATAATTATAACCTACCATCATGATATGGGTAACAAATGAAACGGTTTGCTGAGAAGAATACGAAAAAGCTTGTTTTTAAGGTTTTTTTCTGTATTTTTTTTAAGCTGACTATCGACATTGTTCTTGGCTATGATTCAAGAAAATCTATTCAGTCTTTTGTAGATCAGCTCAATAAAAGGTTTTTTTTTTCCTTATTTTTTTTTTTATTTATCCCTTCTTTGTTTTAATGTTTAAAAATATTTCCAGAACACTTTCAATAGTTAAACATCGATATAACTTATCATTTATGTAATACCAGTTGCGCAAGGTTTTCGTTATGCAATATCCTATTCTAATTTGTGTAAAATACCTATGTAATTATTAAGGATGAAGTAATCACATAAATACCTATCAGCCAGTAAGTTTCTCATCTAATATTAATAAGCAGAATTAGTGAATATAGTAATAATATTCTGCCTAGAGTACGGGAAAATACTCAGATCAGACAAACAAGGGAGATATGGCAAGGTGGCGTGGCAGGTGCAAACGCATCAGACCAATGACTTGGACGACTTGCCGTAACCCAAAATAAGCCTTGATATCTTTGGTCGAACTCACCCTGCACACGACTTTGCCGCGAACTTTGAACTTTGAACAGAACTTTGTTATTGTTTCATAACAAGCTCTGCAATAAAGCCTGTTTTCAGGAATCTGCTAGTTTTTTTTAATCGTCTTGAAAAAGATGTTCGTATTTTGAATTTATGTTTTTTTGCGTTTATGTAATTTTTATCTTCAGCAATAAAATAAACCGATTTTAGTGATATATTTTTATTGAATATATTATGTAATTTTTCGAGTGATCACAATTAAATTTTATAAAAGGGTGAAAAATCAGAGGTTAGATTCCGATTCTTGAATTTCCCGTAAAGCCGTATTTTAGAACAATGTATTAATTATGTTATTGTTTAACCCTTCCCGCGCAATGGGCTGACTAGCCTCTGTTGCCAGAAATGTGAGAGTCCAACCGAATTTTCGAAAACTAACCGACTGTAAAATAAAATATATTTTTTTCCTATTAATTTGACATTTTATGTTCATATATTATATATAATATTAATCGTCTTGAATTGCTGTATGATATTTTCATGTATTATATATTTAATTACTCACCATTAGTACAAAATCTCGTGATGAAATTATAATTTCTGAATTTTCTTGCGCCATCACGCACTTGTTGATAAAAATATGCTATTTTTTTACAATAAATTACAATCACACCACTTTCACAACAAGGGAGCACTATTTCCGCAACTTTTACACTAACTACTTGACACTAATAGTCAATATTCACTTCAAAAACTAAAACTTTATCGCGAACCATTTTTACGTAATGTTTCCGCCATGTCAGTTTGCCGAACACTGGCTAAACGGGGAAATCCCACTCACAAAGTACTGTTGCCAAAAAAAATGTTTATGTGAATAATCGTAACGGTTATTCTTATAATTATCAAATCGTGTTCTAGTGAATAATTTCCAAAAAAATTATACTATTGTTAATAAATATTTAGATTTTCTGTAATGCAGAGAGGGATTTCCCTATGGTGTAAAAATAAAACCAAATAATTGTTTTTTAAGTAATATATAATTCAAACACTAAAAATAAGTACATTTGCGATTATGTATTCAAAATGTCTCTCATACTAAGTAACATTATAAATGCGAAAGTGTATTTTTTTGATGGCTTGTCGGTTTGTTTGTTTCTCTTTCGCGCTGCTACAGAGCTACCTGACTTTTTGCATGGATATAGTTCAAGTACCGGAAAATGACATAGGCTACTTTTCATCGTCATCATCACAATTTTTCGTCGCTACATCACTACTATATACATATATAATTATATATATTATTTTATTATAAAATATTTAGATTCACTGTTATGCAGAGAAAGATTTTCCTAAGTTGTAAAATTAAAACCAAATAAATGTTTTTGAAGTAAAATATAATTCAAACACTAAAAATAAATACACTTTCAATTGTGTGTTCAAAATATCTATCATACTAATATTATAAATGCGAAAGTGTGTTTGTTGGCTTCTTGGTTTCTTTGTTTGTTCCTCTTTCACGCAGCAACAGAGCAACGGATCAAACTGATTTTTGCTTATAGTTACAGTGCAGGAAAGTGACGTAGGCTACTTTTCATCATCATCATCATCATCACTACGCGGATGAAACCACGGAGTGAAGCTATTCATCTATATATAATTATGTATCTGAAGTTAAAATGCTTACAACTATACATATCAACGCACAACCTAACTACTGATGGTAGAATAATGAAAAATACAGTTATTTCCTATTACTATGCGTACCTTGTATAAGGGAATTTGCGATATTCGACCCACAAGAGGGTGAAATGGGACAATAATGCACGTATACATGTATGTATATGTATGATATGTAATGTAGACTAAATAATTAACATAAAATCGAGACTAGGTAGTAGGAAAAAGTAAAATAATAATAATAGCTTATATTGGTGGTTATAAACATCTAATTAAGGTATAAAATACAACTAAACCAAAATATAATTCTTACAATATTCTAACAGACATAATTTAGTTTTTTTTCTTAACTTTATCAGAAACGATTAAAATATAATTATATATAAAAAACTAACATTTGTACGCTGTAACAAGCAAGGACATGAGATACGTCTCCATTCTTACGACCATGTATGCTACTTTATATGTATGTATACCTACCATGTTCTGACAAATAAATAATTTGAATTTGAATTTATCGCTTAATGTCAGGTGAGATGGTGATCAAACGCAAGATATTCATCAAGACATCAGACACAAGAAGAATTTATGAAAAAAAAAATTAAAAAATCTATCTATCTAAAGCTGTATATAATTAAATGCGCAGCGCGTTCACATGGCAACGAATAACGTGATACAATACAATAACTCTATTATGACACAACAAAAAGGAAACCATAAGATGAAAATACATATAATTCTAGATTATAATAATTCTACACGAGCAAAGCAACGCGGGCAAACTTTATCAAATTAAAATATGATATAACACTGACTATAAGATTTTTATTTAGTTCTCCTATTTTGCCGTCATTCGGCATGTGAATTTGGTCATGATATTATATTAATGTTAAGTATACAAAATAAAATAAAAACATAGCACACAACTCAATGTTGAATGTTTGGCTAAAGTAATATTAATAAGACGGTAGATGGTAAAGTATACATTATGTTTTGACATACATGTTTTGTTTGATTACAATATCAAGTTAATCGGTATTTCAATTTGGTTATAATAATTAATGTACTTATGTATAAAGGAAAATAAATGGAAAGTATATAATTCAATGTTGAGTGCGTGGCCAAAATTAATATTAATAGGTTGGTAGATGGTATGGTGTTCACAATTTTTATGTTTGATTACAATATTACGTTAATAATATAACGCTGACTATCATTTACAATAAAAAACAATCAAAATAAAATTACAAATTAATTAATTACAATGAAAATATACATGATTCTTAAATACACTATATACAATATTACCTAACTTACCTAGAAAAGCTAGCCAAACCTGCCGAGAAATTTTGAATTCTATTTTACTCGGGACAGTGACGGCAATGAGCGAAATAAAAACCACAAAAACAGAGGCTGTTTAAAATGTTCATGAGTTTGAAAGCCCCATATCAGTAACGAATATCCCTAAATTATTTATTTACTTACTTACTTACCACCTCCCAATGCCCCATGTCCAACTAAGCGGGAAAAAAAAAAAAACAACTCTGCCTAGTTATGATTAATCCAAAAGTAAAATCTGGTATTTACAATTGAACACGAATGACCATTGTCCTAATTATTGCAAGAATTATTTGGGAAACAAACATCACAAACTAAGCCAATCAAATCTCGCTTTCACACACTTTTCACACACAAAAAGTTGTGAAGACTCATTCGCGTCGTCTTTTCCGCCCACGAATTTCATGCCCTTTGAGCTCTGCGAGAGAATGCCACTCTTCCCAGCAGTCCTCAAAGCACAGAAAAACGTCACAGGTAACGCATTTCGTATGTACAACTTTTCGGATTCCTTGTCTTTGGTGAATCACACAACGCTTTATGGTACTTTTGCCCGACAAGTACTTTGGTACGTGCATGACATCCATTCTCAACCTCGTGTCTTTGTACACGGGCTCGCTAATCTCCTGACGAACAGGACGGTGGTGCTCGACCAGAGAATTAGCCAGCGCGTAACGAAACTCACGATGCGTCACGGGCAGCTTGTCACGTCGTTTCAAAGAGCTGGCGTACATAACAAAAGCGTTATGGGTGCTCACGTTCAGCAGCCTCTTAAAAATCTTTATATACCACTTCACACATCTCTTCCGCTCCAACAAATACATTGAGAGTTTTTGATCTTTGAGATCAACACCTCCCATTGTATTGTTGTAATCTCTCACACTCACAGGCTTCACTAGCGGTTTACCTGCCTTCGATCCAACGTAGGTGTCGTCGTTGTGATAGGTGGAGATCATCGTCACCAATTTGGAGTCTTTCCATGCTAACACGGAAAGATCACCACATTGACGCGCGATGATGGTCCCTTTTTTCACATTCTTCGGTACTTTCGCGATGTCCTGAGGCACGTGCTTACGATTTGTGCGCAAAGTTCCCAAACAATCAAAACCCAAGCTCTTGAGATGCCGCGCTAACGCTGGGCAATTATAAAAATTGTCCATCGTTACGCAGTGTCCCAGATTCTCGAGACCTTGTAATAATTCGAGTACCACTTTGGTACTCTTGCCACCCAAATCAGCACTAGGCGCAAGGTCGCCGGTACTTGCAGAGTTTTTCCCCGTGTAGATTTGAAATTTGTACAAGTACCCCGTTCGTGACTCACAGAGCTCGTAAGACTTTATGCCAAAACGCGCAGCCTTTGTCCTTATTGCTTGAACCCAGGACAAGCGGCCCTTGAATAAGGTCAATGACTCATCGATAGAAATTTGTCGTTGCAAGTTATAGAGGGAGGAAAATTTGCCGTTGAGGTGTGAGATCACAGGTACTATTTTCGCCAGTTTCGGTGAAAGCTCAAGTTCTTCATATCGTACATAGTCCTGACTTACATCAGCATTATCGACGAAATGCAGAAATTTGCTCAGCAAAACATACCGATCGTAAGTCATCAGTTGCTTGAAATTGGACAACGTTAGGCAACCGAGTGACTTCCAATATTCATGCTGCGATGTCCGCTGGTCAATGGCCATGAACATGAAAACAGCAAAAAGAATCATTATCTCGTCTGCATCAGTGTCAGTCCACTGATGAAGACGAGACGATTTCTTCAACGTCTCGTTGGCCCTCATATGATCGATTGTTTGTTTCGCGTACCTATTAGTTTCTAGGGCGATAAGCTCTATGATGTCATTACTCCAGATATCAGTAAAAGCATCATAAGGCGTATCGTAGTCTTTGAGTGGCCCCGGGGTCGGACCTGAAAATACTTCAGGAACACCACGAAACGACTCAAATTTACTTTCCCACGTGAAAGTATTAGAGACGCCAAGCAAACAATCAGCTGCTTCATCCATTGCCCTCTCAACAGAAGATAAAATATCTCGAACAGGTTCTTCTAGTTCCTCGTTATCCGGAATTTCCCTCCCTATGCCAGCAAAGACGTTGGTTTCGATAGGAGCTACGTCGAACTCGTCGTCAAACTCGCTATCTAAATCACTGCCTTTACATGCCTTGCGCCTAGTGACTCGCTTAGATGTGGTTGTCACCCCCGAACATGACGGACGAACATCAGCATCTACGGAGGAAACATTCGCTACGCTTCCAGGCTGAATGCTAGTTCCTTGCGGTTGGAAACTAGCATTTCCCGAAGCACTGCAAAAGTTTTCCTCGGCAGCAGTGCTAGGCGTAAGTGGCCTAGGTGAGGCAAATCCCTGATCCTCCACCCACCGCCTCACCTGCTCCATGGCGTCGTCCGCCTCGTCGTCGGTGAGGTCCATGGCCTCCACTCGCTCCACCACACTGGTGCTGCAAGGAAATGTAACATTGTAACAAACTATTTTGAACACTTACCTGATGTTAAACAAAGGCTTAGAATATCAGCCATGATGTGTTCAAACGCAAGCCTATGTTAAATAAAAATATATATGAAAAAACGTACCTGAGCGAAGGCATGGGCTCCAACTCCATGACTCGACGGACGGTACCACCTGGGGTTTGTTGTATGGGGACGGTGTCCCCAGTAATTTTGAAAGAACCGCCAGGAGTGACCTGGACGGCAATTCCTAATGACCTAAAAAGTGAAAAATTTACAATATATAATATAATATACAATTATGTAAAAGTGAGTTTGTGAATTATGGCGAAATTTAGATTAAATTAACTTTTAGGATACTTTCATTGCAGTAGTCTCTATTTATTACAACCTGATTATAAGCATCATGAATAATATTTAAAAAAAGCAGAAAAAGGTTGGCATACCGGGGAAGGACCTCTGGCGGAGGCATCTCAGGGTCGCGCGGCGCTGCGTCTGCCGCCAGCCCCATTAAGAGAGCACGTCGTGCGGCAGAGGGCCGTGGGCCTCTGCGCTCGGAGCTGGGCGTCACAGATCGTGAACGCCCAAACTCCGAGCTCGTCGACCGCAATCTAGCTAATCTAAAAACAATAAAAATAAGTCTGATGAAATATCTACACGACCAACACATTTCTACAAGTAAGTAATTTACTACGTACGTACTTTTCAAAAAGTTGATTGAAGGGTAAAAATTCGTGCAAGGTATACACTACAAGCAGCAGAATTCATTATCAGAAAGAAAAAAAACATTGATTTTACAAAAAAAAACGGATATAACAAAAATGTACTATCTAAATGTAATCTATCTGTTTCAATTCAAAAATTGATGATGATGATGACAAAACATACATACGCTACATACATTTTAATTATCTAACGAACTGTTTTTTATTTTTGAATATTTTTTTATAAATAATTTAATAGTTGCGTTGCCGGAGAAAAAAAGTTTAAAAAAAGGTTAAACGTCTCGATCTATAAAATCTATTTTGTATGGGCGAGTTAGCAATCGTAATTTTTTTTTGTCGACTGTACTTCCCGTGTTGAAATGAAATGGCCGACTTCTTATTTTAGAAAAAAGGTTACTATATGATATTAATGCACTTAAATGAGAACCTGTTTATCAAGAAATGTTTCAAGATACATTATTTACAAACTTGGATGCGATTTTACATTTTTACAGGCAAGTTTGTCGAATTATCAGCTAAAAACTGCCGGCACCAAGCGATCGTTTTATTGCAATTAAAAGTTTTTATGTTTTTTCTCATTTATTTTTGCCACAAATACATCCTAAAACACTTTTAACACACTCTATACACATTTTTCAGTAATTTAAAAGCTTTTACTCACCGTTTTCGCCTTTGTAACATTTTCTTGACATAAAAACATAAACCGATTCGACAGTAAAATTTCACAATATGGCTATCGCACTGTCAGTTCATTCTTTTTGGTCAGGCGGAGTTGTATTTTATTTTTTTCAAACCTCTATAGGCCCCCTGACACGGTAAGAATGCATCGATTCTCTAGTGATTGAAGTAAGCTAGAGGCGAAAGAACTTAAATTGTCTTTGGAACGTTCATTCGAGCGGGAATAAATTGACGAATAGCGGTGATTTCCTTACGCACCGCTCCGGTGCGTAACGCGCGTCGAGCACTTTTCGCTTACGCCGACATGCGGTGCGTAACACATTCAAAGGGTTAAAGAACTATACATTACAATACAATTATGTTTTGCGTTCCACTATCACATTCTACTTCATTGCGCAGCTTCAATTCCAATTCGAGTAGGTATTCGAAAAGCTCCATCGGCAAAGAAAGTGAAACATGCCATCCGCATGCCATAATGAAAGTAAGAGTTGTAATTTTGGAACAACGTTGATACCTACAGTGTCTTACAGACGACAATCTAGATGCAAGTTATTTTTTACCATAGGACTCGGAAATAGGGGTTTCTCTGACGGATCACGCGATTCTATCACGTGATAGTCATCTAATAGTATCTAAATACATACATACCATAAATATAAAAGGGCAGCAAGTTCATCTGCAGGGTAAGTTTAACTTAATTAATTAATAATAAATTTATTTCGGAAAATATCCGTAGTACACGTTAAAAATAAAAGAATTTCAAAATAATAATCACTTAAATACATTAAAATTACATTAAATAAATATAAATATATTAAAATTATAAAATTAAATAAATAATAAATTAAATACATTCAATCTTAACATTACATAACATTAAGACATAAAGCCTGATGCGTTCGCACCCGCCACACCACTTTACCATTATCTCCCTTGTTTGTCTGATTAGTTGCAATGTGTCATAAGTAGTAATAGTTTTTTTTGGGTTCCGTACCCAAAGGGTGAAAACGTGGTAAGTACCCTATATTACTAAGCCTACGCTGTCTGTCTGTCACACTGTCTGTCTGGCTGGCTCGTAGTGGTTTATTAGATTAGTTTAGTTTTATATTTCAGTACCAGTTTTAGTTTGATTGTTTGATGATGAGTTTGATTTGTTGCCCGCGACCACAGAAGACATAATTCGCGACTTTGTACGCGTAGACTCTCATATACATTTTCAGTCCCCATTTACCCCCCTTAATTTGGCCCTTTTGCAAAATCATTTCTTAGCGGACCTCTAAATCTCATAAAATAATTCTCATAAGGAATCTACCTGCCAAAATTCGGCTTCGGTCAAGTAGGTTTCGAGATTTCGTGATGAACGAGTGAACGAGTAGACGATTTTTTTTATAGTAGATAGGCTTGCGTTTGGCCGCCATCTCGCCTGATGTTAAGCGACGATGCGGTCTACGATGGAGCACGCTTGCCTAGAAGAAACCGATTCACTCTCGACTTGAAGACACCCAGATTGTAACTGACGGGGAAAACCCATTCAGGCAGCGAATTCCACAGACTAGCAGTTCGCACAATAAATGTGGAATCAAAGCGCTTCGAATTAAAAGCTATATATATTGTATATATATATATATAGCTTTAATTGTATATTATATACATATATAGCTATACAATTTGTTTTCATATAAAGTTATATGATTATTTACGGGATATTTAACATAACATTATATAAAACAAACATTATATTTTTCATATAACTTTAGTGAACAACCGTGATAGTTTAAAACAGTGTTTTGTTTTCATATATTTAGCATAATTAATATTCTAAAATTGTGTTATTTCGAGTAAGTAGGCATATAAACGTGTTATAAAAGAGCACAGCCGTGACCGCAGGGCTCGACAGATGGAAATTAGTTACCTTTACGCTTCTAATACGCATGTAATGGTATATGCTTATACGGTCATTATAATACGACAGTAACACGCACCTCAGTGATAATACAGGTACAATTAACTGTCATGTCAGACTTCCTATATTTAATTTCCTCGTCACAATAATGATGCTCTCTGACTAGTCTGTTACGTTACAAACAATTCATATCCGAATAAACACCACCAGCGCCAACTCGGGATGAAGAAAGTTTCGGCCAGAGACAAACAAGGGAGATATGATAAGGTGGTGAGGTGGTGGTGGTGGTGGTGGTGTCTGTGTATATGTGTGTCTGTCTGTGGCATCGTAGATCCCAAGCGGCTGAAACTTTTTTTTTTGGGAAATTATTACACACTCGGTCATCTGACCCTAAACCATGCTCCAAACTAAGCAAGGTTGTGATATGGCTGCCAGAGACTGATATACATACATACATATTTTTTAATACATACTTAAATACATATAGAACAAACACAATTGTTCATCACATAAATGTTTATCCTAGGGGGGAATCGAACCCACGCCCCCAAGCTCAGAAGGCAGGTTCACTGCCAACTGGACTAAAGGGCTTTATTTTTTTTTGTAAAAAGTGACTTAATTGATATTTTTCTTAGCTATAATTTAAAAAGAAATCTGTTCTGCTGTTTCAAGACTCTTTTCTTTTGCTTTTAATGGGGATTTAATTTAATAATAAACGTTTTTTACTTTTTACCATTCTCATATTCGGCTGACTGATTTTTGACTGAAATTTGGTACTTTTTATGTAGGAAAATGTACGGTTTGGTTGCAAGTTAACGAGGCTGAGCATGTTGTTTCTATATTAACCCATCACTCATTTGCTATTACAGAAACATAGGAGCTACTGACAACGTGACTGTGGCGATCTGCGCTTTCGGCGAGGGCTGGCATAATTACCACCACGTGTTCCCCTGGGACTACAAGGCGGCTGAGCTAGGCAACTACAGCACCAACTTCTCCACTGCGCTCATCGACTGGGCTGCTAAACACGGTCAGTTTATTACGAGCTACCACAGAATCTTGACAATGTAATAGGCTTGGGACAATGTCGATAGACCAATTCTTATTTTGGACTCGATTAAAGATTGCCTTCATTCGTTTTCGCAATATTTCGACATACACTTTGTCGAAGCCCTTGTGACAGTTCTTGTCGGATTTCCGTAAAATGATTGCAGTCCGCTTTAATTAGGCAGAATAGGTAACGCACCAGCTATGCTTCGGAATACCTAGGTACTTCGGATATTGCAGTCCACCGGGGCGGGCGATGATTACTAACTACTAGGTAGACAGCTTGTCTATTTACCAGATAACTGTTTTTCTGAAACATGGTCATATTGTGTTCATCATTTTAATAACGTACTTAAAAAAAAAAAACTTTTTTTAGGTTAACATTACCTAAACCTAATTAACGGCCTATTTAGCAAACACTATAAGTAGGTTAGACAACTATTCAATAAAATATGCTGCGCCTATATATCAAATTTAAAATCACAACAAGTAATATTAGCAGGATGAAGAGCCAACGAAAAGCAACGAAAATTGGGTTTATGGCGTTCTGATTCTATGAAATATAAAAAACGATTGAAAATGAAATATCTGCATTTTTTATTCAAAACAACGGTTTCAAAATGTGGAAAAATTCAACATAAGTATCAACTTATTAGTAGTTTTTTGTAAAACTTTTGGAGGGTAAGTTTAGTGGGGGGATTCGTTTAATTGCTAAAAAATTATATAAAATAAACAAACTTCAATATTATGGTTTGCTTGTTTTCTTTTTATCTTGACAATTACGGCTTCTTTGTTGTTATATATATGCCCGAAATCCAGCTAAAAAACAGCTCTTACGTATTTCTCGGAACATTCGCACAAGGTGTTTACATTACATCGTGGGAATTGCCTGCTGATAACCTGCAAAACATTTGAAATTATAGTAGCAAAACTCGAAAAGGTTTCTTTTGTCTACCCATAATACTATGTGATTATTTATATGTAGAGGGTATCCTCTCTGAGAATTAAATTCATCATCATAATCGGCCTATTATAGTCCACTGCTTTCAGCCACTGCCACCTACGTATATCGTCACTCCATCTAGTCTCAAGGCATCCTACACTACGCATAGCAAGACCTACCCGTATAATCATCATTATCATAATCAGCCTTTTATGTTCCCACTGCTGGGACACGGGCCTTCTCTCAGAGAGAGAGGATAACCTAATCCATCATGCTGGCCCAGTGCATGTTGGTGAAGTCATATCTTTGAACGTTTGAGGTTATTGGACATACCGGTTTACTCACGATATTTTCCTTCATCGTTTTTGAGCGATGACATCTTAGCGGCACAAAATTTATTAAGGTACTAAATAAGTCATTAGTCGGTAGAGCCAAGTATCGAACCGGGTATTACCGCCAGATTGCAAAGCGCAAATGCTAACGCGCAGACACCATCGTATAACATAGTATAAGTGTACTACTAAGTGCTTAGGTACTCATTAAACATTTTTTTTTCAGGTTTGGCGTATGACTTGAAGACAGTTTCGGCTGAAATGATCCGAAAACGAGTCGACAGGACAGGTGACGGCTCTCACCCATGGACTCAAAACTCAAAACAAAATCTAGAAGATCACGATCATCCAGAGAATCCTGTTTGGGGCTGGGATGACCAGGACATGCCCGAAGAAGACAAGAAGTTAGCCGAAATTGTTCATAGAAAAACGGAATAGTTTTATTAATGTAGGTAAATAATTTCAAAGAGATCGACCATGACTATCATCAATTTAATATTTTTGTAATATTATTTAAGTGTCGAAACAATATTTCAAATCAATGATGGATTTCATTGCTTATGACAAGCCTCAAAGTGCTTCGACCTATTCTAACAAATGGTGTCGAGAGACGCATAGACGTCGTTGGTGACGTCATCATAAACAAAATATGGCGACTACCATACAGGTAAACTGAGGACGAAGAAAAATGGACTGCACTCTCTCTTCATCAGTGGGTAGCCGAAGTTAGATACATCAATTTCCACGTGTACCCTTTGTGAGTTCTGATCTGCAGAAACTGATAATGTCAGCGACAACTTTTTGACATTATTATTGTGAACTTGTATGAAAAATACCTTCTGTTGTTCGGGCTTTTGTTATATAAAAAAAAACTCGTTTAATAGATCAAAAGAACGGACAAAAACGTGTTGAGTTTGGTCTAATTGTCCACACTAATCTCTGTCTTAAATAAAAAGGTTTAATTCGGATTAGTATTGTCAAAATAACTTTTTTCACTAAATCACAGCCCCACAAACTTATCTGGACGGCCTGCAGCGTTGCAAGTTACATAGTTTTAGCAAAAGAGGGTAAAAATGGGCAAGAGCATGGGCATGATTATTGAAAGATTCCTTAGCTTAGTTAGTAGAAAATAAGACTTTATAGTTGATTTAGTTTTCGAAATAGCGTCATTAGTTCCTCTTTTGACCACCGGGCCAGATAAGTTTGTGACACTGTATAACTTTTTATTGACAGCATAATTATGTTTTGCTGTTATTTTGAAAATTGCTCAATTATTATGAACTGCCACTTTACGCAAATCTCGTTGGTGGTGGACAAATACCGCAGTAACCAATTGTCCATATAAATTGAAATAGCACCAGCTATGAGGCTATTAAAAATTTTTTTTGCTCTATTTAATACTATTACTGATAAGGAAAAAAATATGTAACTAAATTTATTTAGCAACTATTTTTATCTCCTATAGTTTTGGAGGTAGCACTTTGTGTGGTAAAATAATAAATTATTATTGAAATAAACGATCGTAATGTAGGTTCAGGACTTCAGTTCCAAAAAGATATGTATACATACTTAGTTATTAAATAATGTGTATAAATGCTAGTTATTAGTATTGTGATATTTCATAGTAAAATATGAAATCGGTGACTGTCTAGATTAAGTCTTATGTAAGGTTATCATTAAAACTAAATTATTTTGCTACTCTAATATTAAATATTTTTATAGTTCCAAGGGAATTTTTAATGATTAAAAATCTAGTATTTATTTTCTAATTTCTTGTTTAATATATAGATATTTTAAGCAATATGAGGTTATTGATGTTTGAAGCGTGATGGAAATAATTGTATTATTCCATTATCTACTGAATAGACAAAATAATTCTTTAATAAATTTTCAAAAAAGTATTTGATCTTGTTTATTTCATTAAAAATATCCAAAACACTATACATCAGGGGCCTTACGTTTAATTCGTTACGCGGTCTTAAACTAACGTTAAAACCACGCATTTCGGACAATCACGCGAACGTGAACCTTAACGCGTCCAGATACGGTTTGCGGTCGCGCTACTTTTTTTCATCGCCTAATCTGGATTGCTTTAAACAACTAGGCGTAAGGTAATACATGGACCGAATATAATTTGTAAGTATAATAATTATTATCTTGAGGTTATCAATTCGAAAATTTTAGAAATCTTAGAAGTTAGAATTAGAAAATCTCCGAGACGATTACCTGCATAATTTGAAATTATGATATTTTCTAACCGACTTGTATGTAATTTAGCAAAAGTTAGCTGGTGTTACAAGATGCCTTCTAGTTGTTCTCCAACCCCTGAAAGGAGGCTCTTCAGGTCCGTGATTTCCTCGTTTGCGACCCCTTAAGACCCCTTAAGAGGCCAATTACAAAATGAACCGTTCAATTTTAAGTATTTGTATTTTCGGGCATAAAACGAATAAATATAGCCGTACTTTTCAAGATAAATATAAAATAAGTAAACCATAACATAAAAAATGTTTATTTTATGACAGTAATTTAACAAAATCCATTCTCAAACTTTTCCCTCCTTAAGTTTTATGAAAAACTACTTTATGTAAATGAAATTGAAGGTAAAAATGGATATGTTGAGTTTTACTAAAATCTGAAGCAGCTACATTCAATAAAAAATACAAATCTATTTAATACAGCAACTGAATTTTCTACAGATCTTATTAAGTCTTAGTTGTAAAAAAAATTATACTAAAAATCCAGTTTCCGATGCTTTTTTTCGTCAAAAAATGTGATAGGACCCTTAACGCTTACAGAATAGGTAAAGCTACAACAAAATCTTTGTTGGTTGTATGATTTGTATATGCTGAAATAACTCGAAAAAACGTTTTTTTTAATCTCTTCCGCCAAAATAAAAAGTTTCAACACAAAAATTACTCTAAAACGTTTGTAATGTTATTCTAAAGATTCAGTGTAATTCTTATACCTAGAATACCTACAATTAAGTATTGCAACTTAGTACCAAAAACAAAAAGATTAATGAGTGGTGAGATGGCCGTTCTAACGAAACCTCAATGCGCTATAGTTACTTACATAAATGAAATAAATAGGCAACACAAAGTTTTTAAAATAATTTATTAATAAAACAGTCTAAGTATACTTTTCACGAACTTCACGAACTCTAATATTTTCTAAACATAAATATTAAACTATCAATAGATAACTACGATTAACACTTCTTCTTACGTGTGTGTAAAAATATAACTATTTTTGACGCCTTTTCGCTGACGGACTTTGTCAACCGCAAAAACGATACAAAGTAAGTTAAAGTTTGAGTAATCCGTATTAATAATTCATAATTCCAATTCAAATTAACTATGTAGTTTCATTAAAATTGGACGAGTAAGTAGTTATTGAAAAGTTTTATTTAGTACAGAGTTGATTTGCCGTGAAGTTGGGGTAGGTACTTTATAGCAAACAGCGCCAAACTCATATTTTGGTTACAATTATAAAGTATTTAATAATTAAGTTTCATGTAATTTTAGAAAGATAAGTGAAACTTTCTAGATAGAATAATTCGGCAAAAACAGACCTTTCAAAACACGTTTCTAGTGTTTTCTCCGAATCTAGAATTCTTGACAATTTTCTTTTTCATATTCTAATGGTTATTTATGTATTGTGATTCGTTTATTTCATGTTATTTTATTTATGTATATTCGTTTTATTTTAAATCGAATAGATTCTTGAGTTATCTGGAGTTTTATAACTTGTCGCTTACGTTGTGGTATTTAGTTCTGAGGTGGGCGCCGACTCATGCGTTTTTCCTGTAGGCGTATATCGCAATACAGGGCTGGATTTGAGCTGACGACGTGGTATCGAGAATCGATTCGACTCTCTAAGCTCCATCCCGCCTCAGCGTTCCTTGACTTCAAAAAAGTGTAATTCTTTCTTGGCGTAATATAATTATACATATAATTAAAGCCTAGGTATTTTTACTAACACACAGTAAGTACTACATCTTCGGCCTGGCGGCTATTGACATCACAATATTAATATTTTTTTTATTTTAAATGTTTATACATTATTCTATACGTGGTGTTGATTTGCAACTGTAATATTCACAGAGCACTAAGTAAAAGCCCTAAATGATGGTCTTTTTTTTTTTTTTGTAGGCAATTTTGGCCCTAATTCGTCTAAGGCCAGGCATTGGGCAAATAATAGCTAAGGGTTAAGACCCGAAAACGAAGCTGTCAGTTATAGTCCTACTTTAAAAAAAAAAAAACAAATTATCTTATAATAAGAAACCAAATTTCCGTTCAGGCAATAGGCATTAAGCTTTGGGGTATTGACCGGGATGACAACACTGCGACAAGCAGTTGCTGGTAGATTTCGTCGTAGCAGTATGTTTTTTTATTGATTGTGTATTTCTTGAGGATGAAGAAGAAAAGGAATTTATCGTGTTTTAGAATAGGTTATTTGATAATTTCCCGGTTTTTTTTTTGTATAAAGTTCATCTACAAACGAATCTGCACAGCTTATAAGTATTGTTATATATTTTAAAGATATGGGTTCAATCTCAGGCTCCTTATATATTGCAAGGTTGCAAATCAACACCTTGTAAAATAAAATTCCTCCTTAAAATATTGCAAGTTAGTAAGATAGTAATCAACACCTTCTAAAATGAAAAATTAATGTTTTAAAGAAAACGTTTACATAGCTCTGCAATTTACTGCAGCTGGTTTCGTTATGCACAAAAATAAGAGATGATCTAGGTAAAGAACTATAAGCAAGTATAAATTGAACATTCAAACGGCTGAACTGATTTTCATGAGTCTAGCTAAGAACACTCTTGATCAAGTAATTTTTCAACCAAAAAATACTAAATCAATATCGGTTCAGCCGTTTGGGAGCTACGATGCTACAGACAGACGCACAGATACAGACAAACAGATACACACATATACACGTTAAACTTATAACACCCCTCTTTTTGCGTCGTGGGTAAAAAATAATGCCCGAATACAAAGTTTGATAACTGACACCGACAAAATTAGAACTCTTCATTATCCTTAATATATTACTATACTTCAGAATACTGTTATTATTCTGAGTACTATACGATTTATTTGTTACGACTGTTTTGAATTAATTGGACATCCTGGCCGTTTCTGTAGTACTGCTTATTCCAATCACTTTGCAATGGCACCTCTCCTGCAGTTTCAATGTCAGGTATATCCATACTACTAGGAATCGATTCAGCAAACTGATAGTCGTGGTTGTCATGTTCATGAATGACATGTTCATCAAAATGTGCATGTGCATGTTTCTCATTCTTGTACCCTTTGTTCACATATACAATTTTGTGTTCGTATTTATCGTTGAAAGCGTTATTTCTCAGTAAAGTAAACACTGCCCCTGATAGGGCCATATTGTTGAGCATGCCAACACCTACCACCATTAATTTTAACGCTGGCAAGACAAACGGTAGGATGGCAGACATTATTAAACCTGGTAACACAAGTAACGGTAAGATTTTGTAAAGTGATTTTTTTGCTTTCTTCATGCTACTTCGACTCGATCGCGACTCTGGATCTGAAACGGAATAAAAATCAAATTTAGTTTATAAGGTGACACAAAATTTGGATTTGTGAGACTGTAATATCTTAAAAAGGCACTATATTTATATATATATTACTTATGAAGTTACTATAAATATTATTTAATTGAAATAAATGGTATAAAATTTTATTTGCTTTGAATACATAATATGTTAATTAAATCCAAAACTATATTACTTATTGCGATTTAATGGGTAAATAATGACCTTTATTTCGTCCAACCTAATCTTATTTTTCCAGTGAACATTCATACATTTCCTTCTAATATTTCTTACTAGTTCATTACTCGGGGGTCGGGGGTAAAAAGAGATTATACAGGGTTAAGCCGAAAGGAGGCCATTGTAGGTACTTATCGTTATGAAGAACTTTTACGATGGGACCAACCCTAAAATCGCGATAGTATGAAATTACCGTTTTATATGGAACATCTGATATTTTTTTGTGATTTCAGTTTTGGTCCCATAGTAAAAGTTGTTCACAATGATGTGTGCAATGACGTCCTTTCGGATTAATATAGTCTCTATGTGTAACCCTGTACTTACTTTTTTCGGTTAAGCATTTATTCTCTCTGACAGCTGCACTAACAATTTAAAAAGTTGAATGAAAACCACGAATTCTGACCACTTTCGCTAGGGTTTTGAAAGTAAAACTGTAACTTTTGTTAATTTGTTTTATGGCCTCCACGAGACAGGCTTTGTCCTAGTGTGGGGACCAACAGTAAATTATTATTTTTAAGGTGTTACTTTTTTAAGAAATAAAAAATCTCTTTAAAATCTTTAAAATCTTTAAAATCTTTAAATCTTTAAATCTTTAACTGGTACCCGATATACTATACAAATTGATATAAAATTGCGTGAACAAAGAAAATGTTTTATTCAGCGATGTTATTGCAACTGCCAAAGCAAATAAATGCTTGGACCGAGACTAATACAAGAACAGCCGTTTGCATAATTATGCTTCTGTCAATAATTTATAGGCAATAAAGAGAGAGTAAAAAAAAAACTCGTTTTCTTTGTAAATAAAAATATTTTATGATTTGTATCTATGATTTATTTTTTCATCAAAACCTTCCTTCCTTTTTTTTATTTCTTCTTCTTCAAGCCGGTGTTATAATAATTTATGATTTATTTGTTTTTGTTTTGAGCCCTATGTTGATTAATGGAACCGGTTGGATTTTCCCAACCATAATTTCTAGCTACACCTCACGGTTTCACCTGCATGGAAATTTCCTCGGAAACCTTATATGTTTTGAGATAAAAGTATGGCATTCTGCTGACTTCTAACTACATACTACAAAAATTCACGCCGATCCGTTGCTCTATTGCAGTGTGAAATAAGAACACACTTTTACATTTATCATAATATTAGTACCATTAAAATAAAATCAATAATTACTGAACTAAAAAAAAAAGCCAAATAATTGTATTGTATTAATAAAACAATAGAAAAACGATATTTTTACTTTCACTTTATTGCATCTATACCTATTAATTTCTGACAGAACATAGGCTATACCCACCCTCATTATTCCACCCTAAATACTTTTATGTCAAAACAAATCAGTTAAGAGGCTTATGAGAAGTTAAAATGCAGAGAAGACAGAGTCAAGGTCTGTATCCTACAAGTTTTGATAGTTTTCGAATACTTTTTTCGCTGTCGTATTGTTTCATACATTTTAGTGTGCCTGTTGCGGAAATGCGGAGAAACTAAAATCGGTAGTAATCGGCAGTTGCTTTACTCAAATATGAAAAAAGTTTTCGAATACCTTTCAGTCCAGCAATGTATGGAACCGCAACACCTAAAGGAAAAAAGTTTTCAAAAACTAGGTATCAAATCTTAATTGTACTAAGGGCTCTGCTACTTTCACTTTTTTATAAATACTGATTTAAGAAAATAAAATGTCATTAATTTTATCTTACCTATCTGTTTTGTGTTTGGAACTTTCCAAACACTGGCCACTTATCAAAAAGATCCTTCTACAGAAAACCACGTTTTTTCTCTATTGTTCTAATTCGTTTTATGTTAAATAACTAACAATTCACACTCATAGCTCCCCACTAAAATTGCTGTGACGGGGATGCTGTAAAAAATACACAAATACAAGGTACAACTAAAACCCAGACTCAGAGTAGATGTTTAAATTCATCACTCGCCCGGCTGAGATTCGAACATGGGACCTCCTGCTTATGAGGCAAATGCTATCACTGAGCCAAACCAGTCGTCAAGTTAACTAGGTAGGTATATTAAAAGTATTAATAAAATTTAGGAACTCACTTTTGTATACATCAACGCTCAGGGTTCCATTGCCTTTCGACAGTAGCTCTAGCCTATATCCAGGTATCATGGTCAGGCTCAAAGATTGCCTCCGCAATAGCTGTTCGGTTCCCTCGCACACTTCCGAATATAGCTCTTCTTCGGTGTTATTACGGTATCGGGTCCAAGGGAACTGTTCGAGATCCATAGTTAAATTTGCCTTCAGATTTGGGAGTTCGATGGCCCGTTTCGCGCGCCATGCAGTGAGGGCGTTCAGGCATTTTACTGGGCCAATTGTGAAGGCGCAGTCGAGGACGTTTTTGAAGGTATTGAGGCCGCGCGTCTGGTGTGCGTGCAGCGGCGAACACACTGACAAAATGAGAAACGCGGCCAAGCCACGCATCGCTGCCGACTGCGAGTGGACTGACGCTCCAGTCGCCTCTGCACGCGCCCAGCCCGACCGATTGGTAGGGTACGTTGACTCTTGGCGAAAGCAAATCGCTACTGCGATTTTAATGCATTTTGCTCGTGATGTAAAAAGTTTGATTTAGTTTTAATTTTAGACTAGCTGTTGTTCGTGACTGGGTGCGCGTAGACATTAATATAAAATGTCAACCCTCTTTTCCCCCCTTTATCTTTACTTCTTATCTGCCAAATTTTAGCTTCGTAGGTTAAAGTTGTCGAGATTTCATAATGAATCAGTCAGTCAGGGAGTGAGTGGTATTTTGCTTTGATATAATAATATACAAATATAGCACGATGATATAGTATTGTTCACTGGTGGTTCAAGACAAAACAGCTAAAAAAACTAGTGCAACAATCGGCGGCCTTATCGCTAAGAGTGATCTCTTCCTGGCAACCTTAGGATGGAGAGGATTCATAAAAAGGTGACTGCGAACAAACATATACACACACACGAAAAAAAACTCCCAATTTTTTCGTATAAAAGCCTATGTGCTAATCCAGGAGATAAGGTATTACATACCAATTTCTATCCTAATCCCTCTCTCTAACACACACGCACAAGCACACACGTACGCACACACACACACATACACACAAACTTTCGCATTTATATAATATACTAAGTATGGCTGTTACCCGTGACTTCGTACGCGTAGACTTTCATATAAACTTTCAACCCCTTTCTTTCGCATCATTTTTAGCGGACCTGTACACCCCACAAGGTATTTATCTATCAAATGTCAGCTTCAAAGGTCAAGACTAAGTAGTTTTCGAGCTTTCGCATCGATCAATAAATTTTTCCAAGAGATTTCGTGATGAGTCCGTTAGTGCGAGGTATTTCGTTCTTATATAATAATGTTTAGGTAAGTGTGATTGATTAATGAAGTGTGATAATCCAAATTTATTATTATTATGTCACTGATTCGTGACTAGGTAATTATTACATAAAAACCAGACGGTTGTTAATAACTAAGTATCATAGAGTCCACTTTCATAATTCGTTATAGTAAAAAATGCAGTTTGCACAAAGATATTTAAAAAGATGGATATCAGATCGGTGCTAAAAATGACCGAACCAAAAGTAGACAAAACCAAACTAACCATTAGGGTAATCTGGTAGGTACAGTTTAGTTTGTAAGTCTAAGTCCAAATTTATTGCAACTTTATCGCCATTGAGTTTAAATTAGACTCCTAAAACCAGCTGAGGTTTTTGTGACAATGTACAATGTACATTGTACAAAAAAATAATTTTGTTTTGTTTTTTATTTCATTGTGACAAAATAAACGTTTCTGTAGAATTTTCTGTGAAATGTTTAGCTTTTTATAAATAGGCTTGCGCTTGACCGCTAACTTGCTGACAGAGCACGATTACCTAGATATATAGAAGAAACCAATTCATCCGCGACTTGAAGACCCAAATCTCAATCAAAATTTATATAAATTACTATATAATGGCATACACTTACGATAATGTTTATTGCGATAAAAATTATCTTGAGTGTAAGCCGTTTTTATAGTAGGTACATAGTT
Source organism: Agriopis aurantiaria (assembly GCA_914767915.1). NCBI lineage: Eukaryota > Metazoa > Arthropoda > Insecta > Lepidoptera > Geometridae > Agriopis > Agriopis aurantiaria. The sequence goes on from OU611988.1 coordinate 12,185,230, forward strand.
TATAATGAATCCTCACGCGAGTTTTGATGAAATGAAAGTTTATATAAATAATTTTATTCAAAACACTTTTATCGTGAGTTTTGTACTAAACTCAACATCCAAGTGATTGTACATCAATGAGTCTGATGCCTTATTATGTAGATTCGGATCGTGATCGCGAGCGCGTGCCATCTCACTCGCGCACGTGGTGCGAGTAAATAGATGCGAACGGGACGGCATGCAATTTCGATCCCGATCAAACTTCTTTTTATATCATTTCAGATCATAATTTATGGAGACAAGAAAGTTGCAAAGTATATCTTATAAGGTCTTGATGATAATAAAAAAGTTTATCACACTAATACTCGTATTATGTAAGTAAAAGTTTGTTAATGGTGTTTAGCTGTTTAGAGTGTGTAATTATTGTTACTACTTAGTTGAAGACAAGTGGCTGAAAGGATTTGGAGAAAATTTGCTGTGAAGGTAGTTTATAACCTGAATCATCACATAGGCTACTTTTTATACCACAAAAAAAAGAGTTTCTTGTTGAGTTACAGGAGAAAACGCGGTGCGAACCTTGCTACAATGTAGATTAATCATTTGTGAAGAGAGAAAGGAGTATTTAGACAGGATGTACTTGTTTGTGCCGTTTGGGGTCGAGACCGTGGGGGCTGGCCGCTCACGAATTGTTTAGGAACCAAGAAAACGTTTGTTGGAGGCGACTGGTGACCGGAATACTGGCGCTTAGGCCTACTTTGGGCAAAAACTAAGCATTGGCATCGATTCTGGTGTACTCTTAACTAAACTAAATTAGACAGCTCTAAAATTGTTGCCATCCTTCTCTCACATATTAAAATGAAAAGAAAGGCAGATAATTTTAGTCCTGTCAGATTTGTTTAGTTTAGTGGATTGACAGATCGACACCATTGCCTACCATTTTTAAATATATTATATTTTTTTGGCAATGTATGCAGAGTCCTTCAGTCGGAATAATAAACAAGTTTAGAAGGTAGGCAGTGCCGGTTTTAGCACTACCAGCGCACGGTGCACCCCCCCCCCCCCCCCTAGCCCCCCCCCCCCCGTCTGCCATTCTTAGATAGAATAGATTTTTGTATACCTGCGGCGCCCTTTATAGGCGCCCCTTTTTATCTGGCGCCCTGAGCGGTCGCCCGAGCTTTGAGATTAGCTTTTTAGTTTAGTTTTGAGGTAGTGTTAAGTTGCTACCAATTGGTAGTTGGTAGTGGGCTTGAGCATTTGGATTGTCTTTAGACCATCAACGGTCTATGAGCAGTCTGTTTTTGTAATGTTAGTGTTAGCTAGTATTTTGTTTAGTTAATAAAGGCACTTGCGGTATAATTATAGAAACAAAATTGTTTATAAATTATGTATTAATCATTTGTGTATAAGAAGTTGCAAGTGTGGAATGTCCTTCCCACAAAAGTCTTCCCACCGAGCTTCAACATCAAAAAAAGGGTGTCTATAACTACCTCTCCGGGCTGGCAAAGCACCGTCAACACCGCTAGTGTTGCAGGTGTCCATAGACGGTGGTTTAAGCTTACCATCAGGAGTACCGCAAGCTAGTTTACCGCAATTTTTGTTTAAAAAAAATATGGAAAGAGAACTGAAATAGGTCCAATTCTTTTCAGGATACAAGGTATAATGGTTATCTGGAAAAGATGGAATGGTTGCCTGGAAGAGATCGCTTTTAGCAATAAACCCTTGTTGCACTAGTTCGTGAGTGTTCTATCTGTTTGTAATTTTTTTTCTTGTGAACCCGATAAATATTTTATCTATGTACCTACTTATGTAGGGTGGGAAATTTACAGTAAAAAGAGACATTCATATAATCATCAAAAAATTAAGGTCCAAAGGAAAAACTACTTGTCGTCAGAGCTTACTGAGAGCTTCTTAAATTTGTTTTTTCTAATATAAAAGTCTTTCATCGTCAGATGTCTGTTTTATTTTTATAATCCATCTAAAATGTAGACAAGTTATACGTAATAAGTTAAATAGGAGCATATTATCATACTAATCATATTTTATGTAAAAGAGTGTTTGTTTGTTTATTTGTCTTCCTTCGTAACCGTGAACACCGCTAGTGTTGCAGGTGTTCATAGGCTGCGGTTTCTGCTCACCACCAGGCGGACCGCATGATTGTTTGCCGCTCTTTTTTATAAAAAAAAATGTTATGGAAAGCGAACTGAAATAGATCCAATTCTTTTCACATTCATACTAATTTATTTATCGTATACATATATATATATATAATATAATACCGACCGACGACGGACCGACGGAGTGACCGGCTAAATCTTACGTGAGTAATTCCCGTGTAATATAAATAAAATGTACGGTTATCTTTTATCGCGTGGACAGCGGGTAAAACCGTGGGACGCAGCTAGTGTTGAATTAAAAAAGAAAGTTTTTACGAACCGTTTCATAAGAAGCTTTGACATCGTCTTATTCGCGGAATCACTTGTTTTTGCCATAATTTCAGAAGATTAAAGAAGAAACGCTGAAAGAATTATTTCAAATATCCAGAAAAACCTTTTAAGCATAGGAATAATATCGTTTCTAAGGTTCCTTACTGAATTGAACAAAATCGTTATGTCTGTTCGTATGTTTGTCGAGTTATCACACAGCTGGCACCGTAACTTTTAAATCTAATGACCAAAGAACATGATATGTGCATTTATAGCTTTGTAGACATAGATCTCTTCACTGCATGTTGAATTAGGTTATTACATTGGGTTATTAACAGACTTCAAAAAGGAGGCGCGTTTTATATGCCAGTGATGACATATGGTACTGAGACGTGGTTCTTACCTGTTGGCCTTTTGGAAAAACTCAGAGTCGCACAGCGGACAATGGAGAGAGCTATGCTCGGAGTTTCTTTGCGTGATAGAATCCGAAACGGGCATTTTCGCCAAAGAACCAAAGTCACCGACATAGCTGTTAAAATTTGCAAGTTGAAGTGGCAATGGGCAGGCCACATCACTCGGAGAACCGATAACTGATGGGGAAGAAAGGTTCTTGAGTGGAGACCACGAACCGGAAGACGCAGCTTAGGTAGGCCTCCCACTAGATGGACCGACGACATAGTAAGAGTTGCTGGCATCCAGTGGATGCAAAAGGCAGGCTGTCGTTCAGTGTGGAGGTTAAAGGGGGAGGCCTATGTTCAGCAGGGGACGTTTTTGGTTACTTTTTGATTTGGTAAGAAAAACAGCCCGTTGGTTTGTTTGTGTTTATTATTTGGACCCGAGTATGTCCTAAAACTACGACCAAAACCACCAGAGGATGGGCAGCAGCATCCTCCTACTTGAATGGTGGATCCTCCTGCGATTACTGTGGTTCCATTATCACGGTGGTTCACTACAGCTATAGATAGATAGTAATAAAAAAAATAAAAATAAAAAAAAAATTAATTATTATTATTCACTTTATTTATTTTATATCTTAATTTTTAAGTTTTTTACATCAAATATATAATAAAAAATTACATAAAAAACATAAAAAACTTAAAAACTAGGGTGCCACCGGCAGCGGGGCAGGGCCCAAGCTACCGGTGGTTAGGGCTGCAGAGTGAGGAACCTCCTGACAATACGTGCCGTGTCAAGGATTACCGCCTTCTGCATCTCCGCCTTCTTCTTATTATTATTATTATTTTTTTTTTTTTTTTATTAATTTGTATTTGTATTTTTTTTTTTGTATAGATAGATAAATAGATAGATATATAAATAAACTCTTTATTGTGTACACCATAAATAAAAATTACAAACAGACATACTTAACTTACAGAATACACTTACGAGCTAGTGCCACAAGTGGCGGCCTTATCGCTAAAAGCGATCTCGCAACCATTATATGATATATGATTATAATATTTACAACACATTTGCTCAAAAAGTGCACTTACGAAGCCTGTATACATCGTTCGAAAGTTAAACATTACGGATCATACAACGGAGCGTGCGGTAATGAATTTTACCGCACGCTCCGTTGTATAGCACCGTGCGTGTACTTTACGGTATTTTTTAAATTTCCATTTTTTGTTTTTTTCTCGCAAATGTGCTGTAAAACGTTGTATGGAATACGTGCGGATTGGTTATTACAAACTCGTGACTATGGTAAGCCTTCGACTTCGTCTCGGGCTTACATTCGTCTACTCGTTTGTAATAACCAACTTACCGCACTTGTATCATAAATAACTATTACGGGATATTTAGAGTGGTAACAATAAGGTTGTTGTAGAAGCTCCCAATATTTCGGCGCAGTTACAAACACCATATTCACGGGAAGACGTCCTTGCACAACCTTACCACGGTAAATATCCCGTAAATAATCATATACCTAACTGTAAAATAAATGTGTTACAAATCAGTAGATATTTTTTGGGTAGGTAGGTACCTCTGCATAATCATTTAGAGGTTCTAAGATCTCTCATGTTTTTTTTTCATAATGGCGTGTGTGAACGTGTCTTCTTTCTCTTTGTTTTTTAGTATATGCACTAACTTACGGGTAATTTTGTCTGATGAAACCAGTCTGATATAAAGTAGGTAGAGAGCGTTGCTAGCTTATAGCTTACTATTTGTGCCTATCTAGTTAAGTGAAACCCAAGAAAGCGATGCACCTGTACAATGTAGTAACATATTACATTGTTTATGAATTGTTAATTTTATTATATTATAGAATCAAAACTGTCTTTAACGAATCTCTGGTGTATTTTCGCTTTGGAGTTAGGGATCAATTATATATGTTTTGGGTTAGGTTAATTAGCATCATTGACAAATATCTGTAGAGTAAAACATAAATAATTGATTTCTAATTCCTTATTGCACGTAGACGACGTTAAAGTGGAAATACACTAATCAAAGAAACAGGAGATAAATTTTTTTTAGCCACTTTTACGAGCCATATGTCGCAAAAGATACACTTGATAAGAATCCAACTCGGATAGGCAGCGTATGGGAAATTGCCTGACATCTTCTCGTCCAAAATACCACAGTAGGGGACCAAAGACAAGGGACTTTGACCAGTGTGTGTTGCCGGTGATGACATATGATACTGAGACGTTGTCCTTAACTGTTGGCATTTTATAAAAACTCAGAGTCACACAACGATTAATGGTCGGAGTTTCTTTGCGGGGTAGAATCCGAAACGTGGATATTCACCAAAGAACCAGAGTAACCGACATAGCTATTACAATTTGCAAGTTGAAGTGGCAATGGGCAGGCCACATCGCTCGATGAACCGATAACCGATGGGGAAGAAAGGTTCATGAGTGGAGACCACAAACCGGAAGAGGTAGGCCTCCCAATAGATGGACCGACGACATTGTAAGAGCGGCGGGCATCCAGTGGATGCAGATGGCAGGCTGTCGTTCAGTGTGGAGGTTAAAAGCCTATGTTGCCGTCCCGCCTATGTCCGGCAGTTGACGTCTTCTGGCTGATGATGATGACACTTGATAATGAAACCTTGCCATTATTTAAAAATAAAACTAATACTTAAATAATACTTATTTAGAGATCGCAGCGTTAAAAAACATCCCCTTTTCACAGTCACCAGAAACGAAGACAACTTCTCCAAGGACTCTTCTTATAGCACCTTCTGCGATAAAAAAGCAAGGCATTTAAATCCAATCACAGAATACGTAATAGTGCAAAGTATACAGTTTTAATGTATTATCTAAGTAATAAGTTTATTGACTAATTTATTTAAAATTGAATGTCAATAAGTAGATACATTAATTCCTGTTATGAAAAAAAATGCTTTTATTTGATATGTTTATCGATGTTGAGGTACATGCAAAGAAAAAAAAACTCTTCTGTGTGTACATGCGACCAGTTCGATTATCGAATAAGGTCTTTTTGGTGTAGCCTTTATAAAGTAAAAGATTTTATTCAAATGAATTCAAACCTCATCGCAGTAACTAAATAGGTACAGATATATTTTAAAAAACTTAACGGAAATAATGAAATCCAGTACAATGTTTTCCTTCTCAACTATAAGGCTAAAGCGACTATACTTTAGGTTAGGTTTGCATGAAACATAATTGGACATTGTCGAGTAGGTGGTGTCACAATATTTATTACCATTTCCACTCGGAAGGGGCATTTGTTTCATCGATATACAGTTAATAAAACTCTCTTTTAGTCACTGAGCGAGTAAAACATTTTGAATTTGAAACAAGCACGAATTATACGAATTGCGTACAAAAAATAAACAAAACGTGCTTAACGTAGGTAGGTACCTACTGGCTTCCTTATATAATAGAGCTATTAAATTTTAATTAAGAAAATATATCCCGCCTATTTTAGTAACTTTCTTTTCTGTTACCGTTCTTGTTTTATGTCATTGGAAATATACATACTATATACTACTACATATTTATTTGCTCGCAGTTAATGGTAAAAAATTGAGTACACAACTCGTGAATAACAAACAAAAAGGGATACTTACAAGGACACATCGGTCTCCCTTGTATGTTAGTATCCCTTGCTCCGCTCAGGATTCTCCTCTAGAAATCTTCGCTACTCTTTGGATAACTCTCGGGAAACTTGGTAGTCTTATCATACTAGAAGTAGTTTTTTTTTTCTATATTAAAAAAAAACTAAAATTGCTTCGCCATGTTTTTTGCATTGCAGCATCGCCATTTCGTGACGCGTCTAATTATATATATCTCATCTGGTAGTTAAGACTACTGACTACTGTCGTACTAGATTTAGTGTCGTGGGCTCTCCTATTAGTAGTCCCTCGAATTCAATTCCCTTTTTTTAACTTGTTGTGTATTCTACTTTTATACATGCCAAATAACAAAAGCTTTGTGTCAAAGCGGTCTTAATGGTAAGTCCCACAGAAGAGAAAAAAAATTCGTTTAATCTTTCTGTGGTAAGTCCAGTCTCACAAAATTGCTTTTTCGAGATCTACATTTTGATGATGGTTTCTCCGAAGTTCGCTATGTAATAATAACATGTTTTTTAAATATCTATACCACATATATTTATGTTTCTAAGGCGGGTTGTTCTTTAGAATTATCCTAATAATATAATATTAAGAATGAATAAGATGTTCTTGTTTTATTATTATTTTTAAGAATAGTTGGGCGCAATTCCCAGTCATATTGCAGACGCGAATGCGTTTCAACTTGTTCGTAATGAGTGGATAGATAACCACCGGATTGTGTAGGTAATGTAAAATAATCATAATTTTCGAGGTTTTGGTAATTTTCGGTAAAGATTTCGAAAATATCCATTAACTCTAAAACTGTGAGACACTTAGCACAAATTATAATTTTCTGACTAGCCATGATGTCCGGCAGAGGATTATCTACTCATTACGACATACCACGTATATACGTATGAGCTACGTTAGTGTGAGTAGAGTTTTTATATGTTTTTTTTATGAGAAGCAACAGTGAACCGAGCTAATTATCGTGCGCCACTGAACATTCAACTTTCATTTTTTTGACAAAGGAAGGTGAAATTCGCGAAATCCACGACCGATCACGAACCTCGATCAATGGACACAAATAGCATACAAAGTCTATAAATCAGCATGATGTAAAATTATGGAAACAAGAAAAACGCAGTGTCGTGAATAAAGTGCAATTCATTTACATTTACGGTTAGTGGAAGTTGTATGTAATTTTTTCGGCATTAGGTCAGGAGCGGACATTCGCCTGCTTGATTTGGACGCGGACATTGTATATGGACTTCTTAAAAATGCTACGGTAGTAGGGCTGATACGTAGGGGTAATAAATAATAAATAAAAATGAAAATGATTTTCACAAGTTTCGCCAATTAAAATTCCGCTCTTCAATTCAATTCTTTATTTCTACATCTAAAATAAAAAGTGAGCATTTTTTATTTACACGAAAAATATTTAAAACATCATTTTTCTACATCTTGACATCGTCTATGTTCTTAGGTACGTTAATTAAATAAATTAAATTTAACAGTTATGCAGCTATACAACGGCTTTGTATACAGTACAAAAAGAATAATTTTATAAATAATCAGGTGAGTTGTAGCTGTATAGGGGTTTACTTATATGCGCCACAACCTTTTGCATATAATGCCACGCTTAAGACAACAGCTTTACAAATGCATGATACCAAGTTTTAAACTATGAAAATGGGATCTTCAGGCGAGCTTTGATAAAGTTTGGTGATAGCAAGCTTAGAGAAAATGGCGCCTACGATTTTTTTTTTTTGGTATTTATTAAAATTTATTTATTAATTTAATTAGAAAATTTACAAAAACTATTTCTATTACAAAAGATACAAAAGTTATTATAAATTATTTACTTAAAATATGCGTCGAGCAACACAACACAGCGTTCATTCCACAGAAAAGATTTTTACAACAAATTTGCTCAAAAAGTGCACTTACGAAGCCTGTATACATCGTTCGAAAGTTAAACATTACGCATCATACAACGGAGCGTGCGGTAATGAATTTTACCGCACGCTCAGATGTATAGCACCGTGCGTGTACTTTACGGTATTTTTTTTATTTTTATTTCCATAAAAATTGTTTTAATTGTAGCCTTTTTTTCTCGCAAATTTGTTGTAAAACGTTGTATGGCACACGTGCGGATTGGTTTTTACAAACTCGTGACTATGGTAAGCCCTCGACTTCGTCTCGGGCTTACATTCGTCTACTCGTTTGTAATAACCAACTTACCGCACTTGTATCTTAAATAACTATTTTTACGTTCATTCTATGGATTTTGTTGACATAACCGCTGTATAACAAAGTCATTTCAGAGAGCTCTTGTAAATGTATAAGAGATCATGCACTTACGGAGATATAATATTATAAAGATCGAAGTATCTACAGCACGACATACCTTTTGAAATTATGGGCATACTTGTACCTACCAAAGACTATCATATTGTCCTTGCTCGGACTTAGGTCATGACATGTATCTAACCTAACCTCCTTGTACTAATATGTACCTATGCTGTGCCTAACCTAACTTTCCATGCGCCATGAAGCGTACCTTTATAAGTAGGTATCTGATTACGTTAACCGCTATAAGATTTTTGTATTTTTAAGAGGCCTTAATAGCTCTCTTAAAATTGTTTTAATTACGCTTTTAATAGCTTCACTTGTAAGCAACGAATTGTGTAAGTAAACAAATTATGGAAGTCGATTTTAACGTATTGCTAATGGTCGTAACGATTTAAACGTTTCAAGTAAAAATAAAATCTACGTATAATGCGAACGACAATAGTCGGCTAAAATATGGTACCTACCATCGATCGAATTTATCCAATGATGGTCCGGAAGGTGGATAGTAAAACTTTAATAGTTAGCAGTAGTAATTCCCTCGAGTTTGATTCTTTTAGTTTACTTAACTAGTCATGTACCTACGTGTTTAAACTAAGTATGATATTTTATTATAAACATACCTACACGTTGAAACTGTTTCAACTAGGATTATAAATTGTGACACAGACATAACAGAATACCTACTTATTTTCTGTTTTACCTCAACTATCGCTTCTTTGCTATTTCTCGGATCGACAACACATAATTTCATAAACAAAACAACGCCAAATATCATAAAGTGTTTGTAAAGTTATAACCCCAACCCTGTTGAGCAATTCGATCGAATTTCACCAAGAACGTGCAGGTAGAAAGTACAAGCAGCTGTAAAATTAGATGTATTTTTATAAAGACAGAACTGACGTAGTATAGTGACCGGCAATAATCTCGAGCAAAAAGTGGCGTAGAAGATAAGTTGGATCATGTAGATACACATGCACATATTGCATAAACAACAACCAAATTAGAATTTCTAATTTTGTCTTAAATATATTCTGAATGTGATACATTATGACCCTGTGACAGAACGGTCTATTTGTATGTCGTCGAAATTATCCTTGAAAAAATCGTCCAGGATCTAGTTACATTTGGATTCTAAGAAGTTTTTCAGAATATTAGTGTTTTCCTTTTACATTTATTTTATTTCATTTGATAGTTTATTGAATATTTTTACGGCCATAGATGTATAGAGCCAAAGTATATATAACAATCATACACACTTACGGGCTTTTTCCAAATTAATCTTTAGGTTTTTGTAGGTATGTAATGTGTTTGTTGTGAAAAAAAACTAGATGGACTCTAGAGCTTGAGTCAAGGTAGGTACTCGTAAATGAATACGAAAATAATATAATTATTGTAATGGTATCAAACAAATGCAGCTGACTGTCCCATATTTGAGTAGCTACGCGCGATAGTAAGTATGTACTTTGTTGTGAATACGTGAGACTACTTCAGAATTGTCTTTTATACCTACTGTGATTTTACTATGAGATACGCATGCTACAAATGTCAGGTTTTTATTATACTATTTCCAATGAATGCTGTTTAAATATGCATAAAAGATTTAGTAGTATGGCACTTAATTTGAAAGTTAAACTGTTAATAAGTTTATGAACGAAAATAAATGTAATGAGGTTGTAATTATATTTTCATAGTGCCATGTAATATATATAATTATAGGACATATAATATTATGTGGCGCAAGTACAACGTATCGTCGGCAACGGGTACTAAGCAACTGTTACTGCAACCAAAAAGTATTGATGCCCTGAAATTGCAGGGTAATTTCACTGCATCCAGTAGTAACATTCCAACATCGTCAATTAGTCTGATGTTGTGCAACACGTCAGTACAATACAAAAGTAGTTAGCTTCTGGGAATGTTGTTTCTCTGCTAGAAATTAAATTACACTTCACATCACAATTATGTTATAAATACAAAAGTTTGTGTGTAAGAATGTTTGTCCGCCCTCCACTCCGTAGGTAATAGCTGAACGGATAAAAATGAAATTTGATATGAAGATAGCTTAAAACCTGGATTAAACATAGGTTACTTTTTATCTCGGAATAATATCATTGTTCCTGTAGGATAACGGGTGAAACTGTGGGGCAAACTAGTGAGTAGGTACATGAGTTTACTAAGCACAACACGCTTACTCGCGAGCTTACTGAACTTCATAATTCATTCAAGGTTATTTAGAATGGGTATGCTAATACAAAAGGTACAATTCATAGTGAATTCATTACTATAAATAACTTTAACTGTGTTTATGTGGTCCCCATAGTAAGAGTTCATAATAATGAGAGTTCTTTTCGTAATACATTATGTTATATATTATATATTATCTATATATATATTAGTATTAAGATTATAAAGAGGAAAGATTTGATTGTTTGTTTGTTCGCATTGAATAGGCTCCGAAACTACTGAACCATTTGTAAAATTATTTCACTGTGGGAAAGCTACACTATCCCCGGGTGACATAGGCTATAATCTATACCCGTGCGAAGCTGGAGCGGACCGCTAGTTGATTATAAATGCCAGTCTTCCAAGAAACTGCTGATTTTTATTCTAGCAAATTCTGGGTTCTGGTTCCTTAGAAAAAGTAGTTTGTACCTAATGATACCTAAGTTAACTTCTTTCGGTTGAATGTCGCCGTTTCGTATAACCTTGAAGAACGTAGATGTACGAAGATGTACCTTATAACTCACTGACGTGTAAATTCTAAAATTTATGAATAAAGAATCTGTATCTGTATCTGTATCTGAACCAATAAGGATTCCTGGAACAATGAAAAGCTTCCAACCTTCATTTCTCGAAACTGCCGGGTCTGATTTTTATTCCCTTTGCATAAGAGTATACATACCTAGTTAAGATATCCTGATATGGATACTATTACCGTAGCGTTATTGGCCGTATACCGTATCGTATTTATAGACCACGTTTGCCGATTTCCCTTTATTATTGATACGAATTAATACCAAAATAACCAGGAAAATAATACTGCAGTCAGGTGCCTTCTACAGTATTATCATAACGACGTCATTGAAAGTCGGTATCAGAAAAAACTTATTATTATACTTTTCTATGCCATTGACGTCAACAATGGATATCCGGCCTATAGCTAAGTATATCGAAGCGCCTAGGCGAAGGATAATTGTCACTTTCACCTGCTAATTTGTGTCGATAAGGATCAATGCAATGTCCGCGGGGAGTCCACGCCGTTAGCGATTCATCATTAGTCCTTAGACGGCGAAAAAATTGAGGGCGTCATTTCTACCGCGCGGTCACGTTGTCCTGCGCTTTCTTTTCGTGACTTTGGTCTCACCGGCCATTGTCTTCCGGAAGACACTTTATATCCTGGCAACAAGTGCAATCGCCCATCAGTCATACCCAGGCGACCGATCGCTGATCATCTATCAACAATTACAATTTCGAACGAAAATTGGACTTTAAAATAGCAACCATGTGCCAGAAACTTACAATGGCAACCCTCGCGTACGTCGCTATTTTTGTCGCGGTGGTGAAGTGTGAGAGTGATGGATCTATCGGACCAGTGACGGATTTTCTGGGCACAGGTAATGTACGCTCCATACTCTGGGCCTGTTGCCCGGGATTATCGGAAAAGCTATTAGAACTATTATTGCATATTTTTTATCGCGAATTAAATTATGTCCGCGTTTGACCACCAACTGGTCTGGCCTGTTGATAAGCGACGACGTGGTCAAAGACGAAGCACGCAGATTTAAAAGATACCTATTCACTCTGGCCTTGAAAAGGCTCAGATTATATCTCTCAGGAAACAAGGAAGCCGGCAGGTTGTTCCAAACCTTGGCCGTGCGGATTAGAAACATAGAATTATAACATTTGGTCCATATCCAAGGACCGCGGGAGGCAGTGGAATACGAGCACGTTTGCTACCGCAGACGATCATTAGGCTTATATGTATTCCATTAAATAGCGTCGTATTTAACGGTACAAACGTATGGTAAGTTACGTAAGGTCACGCATGTCCAATTTCTCATATATATCTCAAAAAATAAGAAACAAAACCCAATTCTGTTAAAAAACCCTGTTTATTGGTATAAGTAAGTATGTTAGCTTTACGAACGGACGTTTCGTGTGAAAATCTCTGCGTTAGCAGTTATATTTATTAGCGTTATCTTTGATACAAAACCAATATCTATCGAGCCAATCATTCTAAATCACGTTAAAAATTCTTACTTGCTTAGTTTTTATTATTTTGTAAAATGTATTTGATTTTTCTTAGGTAGGTACTTACCATACCATAATATGCCTCTTTATTTAAAAAGTTATAATGTGAAAGCTGGCAATTCAATGAATTTAATTAAGCTACGTAGTTACTGTAAGGTACGATAAACGTACCATGAAAACGAGGATGACTTATAATGGTAATATTTTAATTAATTAATAACGGTACTTTCCTTTCGTGATATTGTAGATAGGTATTTAGCTTTGGTATTTTACATTTCTTTCTCTAGGTATAAGTTTTGCTATACATAGAGAATTTAAGGGTTCTGTAATCACGTAGTACGATGGATCGCACCAACTGGAAAAAAAAACATGTAGTCTAATGAATCGCACTGACTGGAAAAAAAATCACGTAGTCCGATAAATCGAACTACGCGGTCGAACCATGTAGCCACATGACAGCCACTCAAAGGGTGTCAATGGGACGCCGCGCTGTAACATTACAATGTTCTGTGAAAATTTCATCTGGTTATCTATTACGGTGCAAAAGATATAATTATTCAGTCGTGAAAAGGTAGGTCTAACTGTAAGACCTACCTGTTAAGTCTACGCTGTCTGTCTGTCCTACCTTTTGACAGCTGTACCTATTTTTTGAACCGTAACAGATAGCCAGTTGAAATTTTTACATAATAATGTTACGGCGGATTGACTAAGAAATAATATAAAAAAACCTACGGTAATATGTACAAGCAGTAAACTTGGCATGATTGTAGTACACACTCTATACTATAGTAAAATATTATATAACATGCAACGGCCAAATGCGATTCGGGCGCGCGCTAAGCGTTCGGAATTGAGTGAAAGAAATCACATTTCTGGGTACGGAACCCTCGATGCGCAAAGCAGACTCGCAAGTGTGAAAATAAAAATGCTATGGAAAATAAATAATTTGCAATTGGCTTACGATTTTCCTTATTCTGCCTGATGAATGCGTTTTTCCTTATTCTGCAAAGACGCGGACTATAGGGTGAAACGCGATTACTTAGAAGGATCATGATTGTTTACTCTGGATTTGAAGACACTCACAAATTGTACTTTTATAGCTAGAGAACATAAAATCAGACTGAGGAAGTATTAGTAGATTATACAACGAATGCATAAAATAATTAACATTCCTCGAGACTCGAGACGTTTATCAGCCTGAGCCGAAGGCGAGGGCGGATATTTAAGTCGTTGATAAAATTGGTGTTACGCACAAGTTATACAATCGGCTTCTCATTTTAATTGCGAGAAAATGAAACAGTATATTGGAAATAATATATCTTTAATAATATAAATAAAATTTGAACAGTGTGCTATTTTTATTCGACAAGAAGACCCTGGTTTTTAATGAGACCCTGATCTATGGGCACCCTTCCACCTGCCCCAGGCAACCTTCCTACATGAAATACGTTACAAACTGAACCTCTTTGTACAACTTTCATGAGTAATCATTTTTATGCACTAGTGCACATAAACAGTATTTTATGCACTAGAGCATAAAACAATTTTAGTCCGCATACAACGGGGATAAACAAGAACTATACGAGCATGAAAAGTGAAAATAATTTTAACCTATTATGTAATACATCAAGGATCATTGCCTAGTGTATGTATTTGTATATAGCCTCCAACTCGTTGGACAGAAGAGTTAGATTCTAAAATGCTTAGCAGTCGTCCAACATAATAACTTGACGTTGAATAAGTTTCGTTAAAATTGTTTTATTTTTATCTTTACAGATTTGAACGTCGGCCGTACGTTTGGTCACAATGCCCTGAAGCGACTCTCCTTCATCTTTCTGCCAGTGATGTTCACCCTGGGAGTGATTTCCACCCTTCTCATGGCCCTGGCTGTCATCTCAGTTAAGAACCTTGCCATTGGAGTCGTGCTACTCATTGTGGCCGTTAGTCAGGTTAGAAATATTTACTTTACTTACTGGGACGTAAATAATAATTAAATAATACATATTTACTATAATATATTATTTTATTTTATTTATTTGGGACAATAAACAGTGACTTGGTATATATATATATATTAACTAAAACTAAGACACTAAAGATTAATCATGTCACCCACAGCATTATCCACCAATTACTAAAACATAATCTTTGCTAGGGTGGTAGTTTGAAAACAAAACCGGAACAAAGTAACACATAGACACAATATGTACTACAGATCTATATTTATCTATGGTAATATGCCCCGGGGATGAATACACAAAACAAACGTTCGGATTATGGTTTACTTAAATAGTTATTTATGATACAAGTGCGGTAAATTGGTTATTACAAACGAGTAGACGAATGTAAGCCCAAGACGAAGTAGAGGGCTTACCATAGTCACGAGTTTGTAAAAACCTATCCGCACGTGTGCCATACACCGTTTTACAACACATTTGCGAGAAAAAAACAAAAAATTGAAATTAAAAAAATACCGTAAAGTACACGCACGGTGCTATACAACGGAGCGTGCGGTAATGAATTTTTCCGCCGAATGTATGATCCGTAATGTTTAACTTTCGAACGATGTATACAGGCTTCGTAAGTGCACTTTTTGAGCAAATGTGTTGTAAAAACAATTAATGAATTAAGCGAATAAGAAACAATATCAACCTATGTTATCTAAAAGAACCCTTCTTAATCTGGGCGCAGAAAGTCTAAATATATCTACATATATCTACAAAATGATAGTTGTAAGAGTCTACCAATTGAAGTAAGAGTAAAAGGACCGATCCTCTCTCTCTCTCTGAGAGAAGTCTCAGCAGTGGGAACACCATGATGAGCATAGGTAATAGGAAACATGCCTTTTCAGATAGAGAGAGGATGGGCCATCATGCATGCTGACCCGTGCATGTTGGTGAATGTCATATTATGTTTTTGTACATTTGAGGTTCTTGTCCGCTATGTCCATATTGTCCATACCGGTTTCCTCACGATGTTTTACTTCACAATTTTTGAGTGATTTCATCGAAACTGCCATAACTAAATAAGTCATTAGTGCAGGGCCGAGGATCGAACCGGATGCCGTCAGATTGTAAAGCCCACATACTACCGCTCGGCTGCCATCGCTTAATCTATACTAATATTATAACGAGGAAAGATTTGATTGTTTGTTTGTTTGTTTGCATTGAATAGGCTCCGAAACTACTGAACTGATTTGCAAAATTCTTTCACTGTTGGGAACCTACACTATCCCGGGTGACATAAGCTATAATCTTTACCCGTGCGAAGCTGGGGCGGACCCCTAGTACTATAATATACCTAACAGCTACTTTTTGTTGACAGGCCGTCTCACGACTTTTCCTGACCGCTGCGGCCCCGTCGTCGCCCTTCGTACACCTTACGCCCCGCGCTGAGTTTCTTCCGGCCCCAGCGGTGCCTGCTCCGTGGCCTGCATCTGGCCCTGTCCTTTCGCCTTGGGGCAGATCTGACGACGATGCCACGATCTCCGACTAAATCCTAGAAGAAAAACGGGAACATACTTTAGAAGTGTAGACATTTAAGATGACCTTCAATCATTACAAGATAAACTGATTAATCAATTAATAAACCTGATGAGGGATTAATCTAAATAGATATCTTCTTGACAATAGATATATTATTTCTTAGATCTTGTCTACACTGTAGTGAGAGGTAAAACGTTTCCTCGGTGGAGTGAGAGAAGCAATTCCAAATCAGAAAATGAAAGCAGTAATTCGAATAAACGACTTCGTTCTGAATAACTGTTTCAAAATGCCTTCATATCGAAAGATCTGGCTACCTCATTATTATTTGACCAACTAAATTGGTCAGTTATGCTAAGTTCAAGTTTTTTTGGCTTTGCCAGTTGCAGTCAATGAATGAAAACCGAAAATTCTGATCATTTTTGCTAAGGGTTTTTTGTTATATGTTTTCATTCAACTTTTTCAAATGTCATAGCAAACCGAGAAGGACGTGTAACGCGAGCGCACTCGCCTCGAAAAAGATTGCCGAATGCGATTAAAACTAATAGTCGGAATAACCGGCTTAATCATACGTGAGTAATTCTTGAATAATAGCAAGAAAATATTATTGCAGCTGTCAAAGCTAAAAAAAAAACGTAGACCAGGTATAACAATCGCATTTAACTATTTATATTATGTAAGTAGAGCTTCCAGAATTTGCTCTAGGAAAAATTTTTTTTTTTTAGAGCAAGTTAGTATGTCAAAACTTCGTCTGCCTCCCGCGATTCTTATTTTGCGAAAGGTAGACGACGAATAATTGTAATTTTAGTATTTATTTTGTATTTACTGTGTGTTATTAAATTATTTTAATTCCTTGGATTTGATAATTTTATTGGTTAATTTTTAAGGTTCCGTACCCAAATGGTGTAAACGGGCCTTTTACTAAGGCTACGCTGTCTGCCTATATCTGTTTGTCCGTCCGTCCGTTCGTCTTTCAAACCGTAATAAATAACCAGTTGAAATTGTCACAGAATATGTTATATTACGGCGGATAACCTAAGAAATAAAGTCAAACAGTAAAAAGTAAAAGCTTAAGGGGGATTACATACAACTAACGTTTTTTATAAACGTATTTTTGCATTTTCTCTAATGTTAAATTGATAATACGCACAAGCCTCAAACTTGGCATGATTATAGTATATAGGTTCACTCTAAAGTATAATAATAAATAAATGCCAAATGTGAGTCGGTGACTTTCTGTTCACCACCAAGTTTAGCAACATTGGGCGCGGTCGGTACTTGGACGGCCTGGGCGTGATATTGTCTTTTGCACTACTTTTTGTATTTTGTTGTGGTACGGAACCCTCAGTGCGCGATCCCGACTCGCACTTGGCCATTTTATTCTAACAGTAGAAAATCTAAACTTTAACGCGTATACTCGTTTACGAGTACTCGACGTGTACGAGTTTACTCTCATTTTCTTAGTGACAAAAAGCATAACTTTCTTATAATTGAAAACAATAAAGAATACGCCTATTGTATCATATTACATCCCACAGTCATGAGAACTTTATGTCGCTACAATTACCAACATACATACCTACATCTAGATATCTTGATACTAAAGTTAAATAATTATTTACGGGATATTCCGTAAATAATCATATAACTGTAGTGAATAATAGTTTAAAACAATATTTTGTTACTGTTTGTTTGAAAACACCTATTAAGTACTTAAAAGAAAGACCACGTAAGGCATGCCATTGCATAAGAAAAATAATGTGAAATGAAAATGAAAGTAAAAATATAAACCAGTTGCAGTGGAACATTTTTGACTGAGCGTGGTCTGTTCCGTGGGTGTGTCAATATTTTCTCTTGGATGATAAATAAATTATCACTTTAAAATACCGACGAGAAGAACAAAAACAAAATAATATTTTTACACGGACTTTGAAGTCAAGTCAAGTTTTTTTGTATCGGTATAATACCTACATTATGAACAACTTATGCTATGGACCTCTTACGACTTAGTTCATCTTTTCTGCGTAACCCTGTATAGTATACCATTTTGAGATTTGCGATCTTAGACTCAAGGCCAAATGCTGAAGCTATTGCTTTGTAATCAATGCGTACTGATAGCTCTATATTAATTTCTAAGATCGCATACACTGTAATCGAGTACGCAAATTGCTAACTGCAACGAAGCGTAAAAGCAATTCAGGAAAGCACTTTCTACAAGAAGTCGACTACAATGTTGTCAGTAGAGAAAAC
This sequence comes from Agriopis aurantiaria, assembly GCA_914767915.1. Taxonomy (NCBI): domain Eukaryota; kingdom Metazoa; phylum Arthropoda; class Insecta; order Lepidoptera; family Geometridae; genus Agriopis; species Agriopis aurantiaria. The sequence continues at coordinate 12,203,988 of OU611988.1, forward strand.
TATTGAAACAAAAGAAAATAGTTATAAGCTAATAATAAGTATTTATAAGCTGAAAAGACATTATAACTTTTAACAATTTTCATCAAAAATATATTTTTTTTTGATTAAATTAGCGTCTAATGAAAAAAAAACGCATTAAAAACGGTTCATCTGTTTGGGAGCTAATAAAACACAGAGCGACAGACAACAACATAACCGTCAAACTTGTCACACCCCTCGTTTTCGACGTGTCGTGGGTAACTAGGAGTTACTTTAGACGACTTTTGAAGATCAATATTTGTGATATTTTCAAAATGGTCAATAAGTTCACACACAAGTCCAGCGTGATGGTATTTTTTTTTACTAATAATACTTACAAACATAACGTGACGTCACGATTTACATAACGTGATTTTCCATAGGCTCCCAATTTTCTATTTTTTCAATGGATTTGCGTTTGACCGCCACCTCACCTGATGTTAAAGTAATGATGCGGTCTACAATAGAGCATGCTAGCCTAGAAGAAATGGATTCACTCGCGACTTTGAAGATACCCCAGATTGTAACTATCGGGGAACACTCATTCCGGCATAGCGCATTTCACAGACTAGCAGTTGGCACAATAAAAGTGGTATCAAAGCACGTCGTTATTTATTGCCACCGTGAACGGCAATGCTTAGATGTTGAAATGAACCATCATAATTATACGTAACTAGCTTATTCGTGTAAGTATATAAATTACCAAAATCTGTATCTGTATTCTATGTACCTATCTGTACGTAAGACGACAAATAAATAAATATAGTGGCGATTTCTCCAGAATTTGGGAAACGATAAAAATATATACATCATAGAAGAAATGATAATGAATGGATATTCTATACGTAGGCTGCTAGAAATAACATCAAATATGTAATAATATGTCTGTAATCAATTTTATGGACTTATGGCCAGATAGGTATAATACAATTATCGCAATGCAATAAATTTCATCTCACCATGGTTATCTTATTTCAAATAGCATCATATTTTGAGATGCAATGCTAATTTAAACGCGTATCTAAAGGGCTACCTTAAAATTTGTATCGAAATCAGTTTTTCCGACTCTAATTTTATTTTAAACTCATCCTCGCAGGCCAAATGCGTAATTTCGCATAAACGTTAATGGTATTTTGCATAGATCACCTTCGCTAGAAACTCTTCCTTGCGGCCCTGCGGAGCTGGCGACCTCAAAAGAAAAACAATTTGCTATTTTGTACATTACATTCTCGTTTGACTCACTCTCGCGGGCCGCATGTGGCCCAGCGAAACGCGCGACCTCGAAAGAAAAATTATTTACTTTTTTGTAATAGCCCTTTGCTTGGAACTCGAATACGCGGGCCGCTTGCGGCCAAGCAAAACATGCTACCTCGAAGGAAAAATGTTGACTTTTTTTACATAACATCGCCCGTTCAGCCGATATGATAAACGTGCAACCTCGACAGATTTTTTAAATGGTTATGCATTCCCACGAGGCCTTATGAATTTTCCGGATTAAAAAGTGTTGTGTGTGTGTGTGTACACACAATATATATAGCGCATATAGCCTATCTCTATACGAAATTTTATACTTTTTCTTTGAGCCGTTGCAAAGGTGGATGGTTACGCCGAAATCGCAAAATTTTCCGATAGAAATATAGTACTACTTGTTTTAAAATCAAAGCGTATCTCTATACCAAATTTCATACTTATTCGATGTTGTGTCCGTTGTGGAGATGGGTGTTTATGCTATCCCACGGTAACTGTTAATATTTCCGAGATAAAAAGTATAATAATATGTCATTCTCCGGTCCTTGAGCAATATGTCCCTGCAAAAAATCAAGACGATCCGTTGTTCTGTTGCTGCATGAAAGAGGAACAAACAAACCAACAAACAAACACACTTTTGCATTTATATTATTAGTATTAGTATAGACTACTCAATCAAATTATTATCGTTAATTCATGGGGCAAATTCGGCTGAATGCTAGGGTTAGAAACACGATCTATATACAAAATACTTGATTCAACTGTTTTTTCAAAGTATTTGTCTAAACTTACATATATTTACTTTGTGTTACTTTATTCTACAATTGAAACTTAGTAACGAAGAAAAATCAATCAAGAAAAACAATCAGTTTTCAAAGATAACTAAATTCTACATACAATCAAGTTCCACCAACCTGATAAAGTTTCCCTTCTTACCATATTTAATGGAAATGGTTAGTTTACGTAATCATAAAAAAATATACATAACAACTTTTTTCCTCTATTCGTAAATAAACTTAGCGATCCGTCTTATTAACAACCTACTCAATTTGCATTATCATCAGCCCATCCATCGCTAGATTAAAGACTATCTGAGGTAAGGTAAGGTAACATAAAGGTACATTACTGTCGTAAAAGACAAAATGTCCAAAACGAGGTACACATATTTAGTGAGTTCTTAAACGCCTAATTGCTAAGTTTGTATCTCTAACAATGAACTGACTATTACAACCAAAAAGGAAATTTTGGAAATACCAACAAAAATATTATCTGTTTTGTTTTTAGACCTTTTAATTCTAACCCAAGATCTAAGATATTGTCTGTATTTCTGAAATAAATACATATTATAGAACCCAAAGAACCTTCTTAGATAATTTTTTTTCATATCGATTAAATTTGGTTATATCATTGATTTATATTATAATATATGTACGTACGTAGTAGGTACATATAAATAGATGATGGGGTATATTTATAGCATGGCCTCGAAGTTATTTATAAGTATTCAATAAAGTATTGAGACGAGTACCTATTGTATAAAAAAATTTATAACTTTAAAGTAATCTGTGGTCATAATATATTATACTTCAAAGTTTCTACGTCATTTCCATTCATTACATAATATCTATGTCACCTATGTAGTTTATTTTATTGTTATTCAAATGATCTCCACTTCAAATTATTTTTTGGTTAGTGATTGGTGATAATAGAGTAACCCACTTTTCGAAGAAAAATTTACCCATATATTATATTATGGGCAATGTCATACTGTCACCAATTTTCATTGCGTCTTCACATTAAATTTTGTATCCGGTGATGCGTACCGACCGCTACTAACCCTCTAGAACATTTCGTGACCCTTAAAATAGATCCAAAGTGATTGTTTAGATGGCGCTAGGAGTATCGAATTAGACTGAAACTGTACGAAAACACAGAATATAATAATAGTTAGTACTACGGCAACGAAACCAATAACTTACCGAACTTACCTTTGCAAGCACCTTTAGTAATACAATCGATATCCAGTAGATGGCGCTTTACAATAAAATAATCCTACTTTAAAATGTCTTATAATAATACATTTTTTTAGTTAAATAATTTAGAATGTAAATAATTAACATTTAACTAAAATAATATCAGGAATTTCAACATTACTATTTTTTTCATGGATAATTAAGTTGATAGTTTTCGTAAACTTTTTTCATTTACGTATTGTTCCATACATTTTAGTAAAGCGCTTCCAGCGGAAACGCGAAGGAACTAAAATCAGCGGTATAGATTGCTTCACTCTAATTTGAAAAAAGATTTCGAATACCTTTCAGCCCAGCAATGTATGGAACGAAACGTATACGAAAAAAGCTTTCGAAAACTATCAAATCTGCCCCCTGATCAAATGGCATTTTGTCGATCTCAAGGTACATTTTTGTCTTGAAAAGTACTTTAATAATCAATAAAATTATATAGAAAAGGTTGTGTTTTTTATTTAAACATCGCCTCATTGTTTTACTTTCTTAACTTGTGTACTTTTCACGTTCGCGTGATTTTCCAACTGAGTGGATCTAACATTAGTTTGGTGCCGCAATAGCAGTTGTCCGTAAGGCCCCTGGGGCCTTACCTACGGCCAACTGCTAACTCGGTATCAAACTAACGTTAATACAGCGCAGTTCGGAAAATCACGCGAACGTGAACCTTAACGCGCTCAGATACGGTTTGCGGTCGCGCAACATTTTTTCATCACCTAAACTGGATTGCTTTAACAGCTAGCTGTAAGGCCCCAGGACCCAGGAGAGTCACTCCACAAAACCATAGCAACTCTTGCTACTACACAATAAAGTGCAATTCAGGACGCGCGAGCGCTAACTACCTATAGCTATATTAACCTAGAAGTTGCCTCTCTGTCTATCGCGTAACTCTTCGCGTCGCGTTATCTCTGTGTATCGCGTGAGAGTGAGCACGGGAGTTCCCGCTTCCGATAAGTCGGCTACTTGTAGCTTGATAGGTACCTAAAGTGCGGAGAGCTTATACTGCAAGATTATTTAACCGACTTCAAAAAATAAGGAGGTTCTCAATGATTCGGTTGTTTGTTACTTTAGAACTCCATCATTTGAAACTGATTTGGATTTTTAGATTGGTCCCATAGATATTTCATTAAATTTGTACAATAATTTCGTTGGTTTCGTTCAGTAGTTTTAGGTACCTACTAATTTTGAAGTCGGTTTTTTAAATTGATAATTACCTAACTCGGGCGAATAAACATAAATACAGAAAAGTATCTCCATTGTATGTATGGCTTTGGATAAGGAACCATACCACCAAAATTATGTGTGTCTTGAACGCTCTTCTTTAAGAGGGGGCATCCGAAATTGTATGCTAATTTGCCATGATATTATAACTAAACCAAATATCCGATCAACGTAATAATTGATACATATGATTTTTCAATTCATTTTCTTTCCGCCATTAAGACAGAAACAGATTAGCAAGATATTTACTCGATACTTTAATGTTTTGAAAATGGTGCCTTTTTGCTAATTTTTTTGATTTTACTTGGAAAGTACTTCAGTTACATATCTAAAATAAATAATCACCGAAGGAAAATATAGTTTGTTTTCCAGTGTTAAGACAAAATTTACCTAGATTAATTAGTACTCTCATAATAAATTATAATAAACTTAAATTAATTCCCGTGTAATATAAATAAAATGTGTGAAAACCACGTCAGTTTCTATAATAAAACTTAAATTATTTTATATTATCTTTTAATTTTTAGTTTTATCTTTCTGACTCTCTCTCTCTCTCTGTCTGTTTGTCTGTCACAAAGAAACACTCCGACTCTAATAGTTATATTACTGAGCATACATAATAATGGATGCGTTACGGCCTAGTCATATCCATTTTATTTGTATCTATGTTATTTTTTCGTAGTAGCTTTACCTAGTCTGTGCTCTAAGGTCATTGGCACCACTTGGTTGCCGCGTCAAGTGGTCGCGTTCGAGCCATCGATTTTTTATATTATCCTTTGTTTGAAAATACAGTAGGTGTTGATATAATCGCACTCGGAAGATAAAACCAAGGCGAAAAGCAAGCGCGTGCGTCCTTCCCCGTTGAGGCACAGTGCGGTACTGAGGTTGAACGGAGCATGTTTCGCTATTTAGATGCAAAGCGCAACAGAATAAGACTGAATATTGGACTTACCGTTTGACCGAATAGTTGCTTAGAACTAAAGGACGTAAGTCTCAAATCGAATATAATTTATTATGAGAGTACTAATTAATCTAGGTAAATTTTGTCTTAACTATGGAAAACAAACTATATTTTCCTTCGATGAGTATTTATTTTAGATATGTAACTGAAGTACTTTCCAAGTAAAATCAAAAAAATTAGCAAAAAGGCACTATTTTCAAAACATTAAAGTATCGAGTAAATATCTTGCTATTATGTTTCTGTCTTAATGGCGGAAAGAAAATGAATTGAAAAATCATATGTATCAATTATTACGTTGATCGGATATTTGGTTTAGTTATAATATCATGGCAAATTAGCATAAAATTTCGGATGCCCCCTCTTAACATGAATTTCCGGTTACGTAATTACAAACCCAATTTGGGGTCTTTAGGGGTAGGTCCTAAAGCCGAGTTTTTGAGTTTAACGTCATCGTCTGCTAGAAAAAATGAGGTTTATGACGTCAGATTTTTGATTGGACCTTTGTGTCCGAAGTTATGGACCTTCAAAAAATCGGGTATTTAGGCTCTGTCTCGCTACTTAGTAGCTCTAGTACCTAAGAGTCTTAAAATACTAAATGACCTATCGTTGGAAAGCCAGTGAAGGTCACTATCCTTGCCTGGATTGACCTGGGACAAAATGCTTGAGGAGCCGGGTATTTCAGGTCGTCAAAATCGTAAGACCTAACTTAGACTATAATTTAAACTAAAAACTAGAACTCGTAGTACTAGTAGTTGTATTTCCTAAACCAGAGCCTTAAAAAATATGCAAAAAAAATACTAAAACTTAAAATGAGCTTTACTACCTCGAGCCAAAATTTGGGCGTGGTAGGGTGTTGTTTTCTCCACTACTTTACTGGGGCAGACAGGACAGTAAATTACGAAAGACGAGGCGGTATGACCTCTATAGATTTAGCCTGCTCAGTAATGGGCTAAAATAAATGCTAACGTGGTTAGGTGTGAATTGCGGGGATTTCTTCTCATATTGTTTATCTGTACCTGGGGCCTTACGATTTGGAAAATCACGCGACCGCAAACCGTATCTGGGCGCGATAAGGTTCACGTTCGCCCCTGTGACCCCTGCAAGTGAATCTGGGCTCCGATTATCTACGTTTAAACTGTGACTCCTGCAACTAAGTGAATCTAGGGCCTTACGGACAACAGCTATTGCGGCACCAAACTAACGTTAGATCCGCTCAGTTGGAAAATCAAGCGAACGTGAACCTTAACGCGCCCAGATACGGTTTGCGGTCGCGTGATTTTCCAACTGAGCGGATCTAACGTTAGTTTGGTGCCGCAATGACTGTTGTCCGAAAGGTTCCTGGACTCTAATAACTGCTTCCTTTGATTTTATGACTATCTACACTCAAGCATCGACCTCTGCTAGTCGCCTATGTACCTAAAGTACCTATACCTATATTCTATATTCAAAATGTCATACACAAAATGTGTTTACCAAAACTAGTCGGGACATAGTAGGTAACTAACTGCCTTCGCTTCCCAGTTCACGATCAAGGTCGGATGATTGTATGGATTCGGAAATCAGGTACCTATTTAATACCTAGTTCTAGGTAATAATGTAGGTAGGTACCTATAGGTATTTTTTGAATAGTGTGGATGTTTTGTAATTTTTAAGGTTTTTATTCATGGTATTCATGAGTAGATAGGTAGGTACCTAACCTTCTTTGCAAAATATGGTCCGCCGAAGTATGTATGCGTACCTATAGAAGTTGCCTCTATCGCGTAACTCTTGTCGCGTTATCTCTGGTCAGGTATCGCACGACAGTGGACACGGGAGTTTCCGGTTCTGAGAAGTCGGCTACTTGTAGCTTTATAGGTACCTAGAGTGCGGAGTGCGTCAGGTCTGGCCAGGCCTGCCCGCGCGAAGGTTAAGTAGGTACTTAGGTAGGTAAGTATTGTACCTACTAAAACAGTAATTACATTCCAGCCTAGAAGTTCATAGGTATTTTGTACTCATCTTTACGGTAGGTATCAGGAAAGCAGTGTGTTTGTTTGTGTAGTAGGTAGTCTAGTAGTGTACCGACTTCATAGTAGGTAGTAGTTGTGTGCTTTATTTATTTACTAGAATAAAATTACGTAAAATTTTGACGATACAGTAGGTAGGTACCTGTAATGGAGAGTGGATTTGTGCGCGTTCAGTCGGTAAATACCTACCAAATTTATCTAGAATTTTACTAGTAGCCTATGTCACTCTCCGGTTGAGAACTATAACCCATGCATAAAATCAAGTCGATACAGCGCTGGCAACGTCGCACAGCGCGGGCCTAACTCTCAGCACGAACTGGCAACGTCGCATTGTGAAACGAAACTGACCCGACTACTACGTTCTATTCTGTGATGCATTCTATGAGCGCGAAGAAAAGCGCCATCTACTGATATCTGGTGCGCTTCTCTTGAAATGTTGCGCTACCGTAATTTTTTGAACCCTTTCGTACGCCATCTCACGTAAGTTCGAGACAACCTATTGCCCGGACAAATTGTGGCGCCCTCTAAGTTTCAACAGGTATTTTGGCAAATTTCCGGGGTACGGTACAAAGTACTGCTATCATCGATCTTCTCTAGTATAATAATCTTTGTGCGTACTAAGCATGCGTACTAAGCATGCAATTAGTAGGGATTCTAACATAATTTCTTATCTTGTGTAAGCTTCGTAGCTTCTTGTAACTAGATTGCTATCAAACCACCGTTTTCTAACTAGTTTCATACGGGCAAGCCTGACCAGTAAATCGGTACTTTCGCCATACACAATAACTAGGATAAGCGACACAGGTCTTCTATAATCTGATATATATTAATTATGTGCATATATTGTATCAGATACTGCACTACATCACGCTTCAGTGGACCGAAGCATAACGCTCTACTTGTCTAGTAACTTGCGAATTTCATATCGAGAAAACATTTCGCATTGAGACGTCTACACGGAACTACCTTACAATCCGTCAGTAAAATTATGTCGATTAGTTACGTAATCGATTATTTTTATTCTATCTAAATTGATACCAGACGCATTGGTGGTCCAGTTAATGGAGACTGGACTGGCTGAAGTGGTGGGGTTCCCGCTCGCGAGTGCATTACCAAATCGCTCGGCACAATGATCGCATCGCGGTCGCTACGGCTCCTTACTTTCTTTACCTTCGCGATTATAATCGATTCAACTACTGTGCAAGAAACGCCGGCACCAAACACTAATGAACTGGAAACGAAGAAAATCGAACTATATGATGGAGTTTACGTGAAAATCCCGGAAGCAAATAGCACGGAAAAGCTGTTTTCGTTTGAGGTTGAAACCCACAAAAAATTGGGAGAAGGTAAGGTTTTTCTTTTATCGGTTATGGAATAGTGTTAGCCCGTTTATTTAAAGAGTCGCATGGAGTTGTCAAATTTCACCTTTTCGTTATTTTAGCGCCTAGCCGTAAAGCGCAAGTAACAAGTTGAAAAATGCCTGTAAAATTCGATCGTCAAAGGTTATAAATATTATAACCGTTAAAAAAATTAATTATCAAATACTACTACGGATTTTTTTTTACCGAAACGGAAAAATTAGAGTGTGCCATAAAATATGTGTGATAACGGGAGCTCATTCCACAACCTTACCACGATAAATATCCCGTAAATATTCATATAACTTTATTGAACAGCCATGATAAATTAAAACAGTGTTTTAGAATGTGACAGCTTCACACATGGAGTAGTAACTTTTGTTATCTTTTTGTTGACCTTTTTTCCGTTTAACACAAAAAGTCACCCGGAATATAGGTATTCTAAAATTCAATTTAATTCTGCCTGTGAACTAACTAATAACCTATCCTGGCTGAATTCATTCCATATTTCGAAACAGCTTTAAAAGGTTATAATCTTCAAAGATGTAATGATATGCAAGCAAGAGAACTGCAAACGGGAAGAGCTCCCTTTTGGTCTGTAGAAATTTACCTAATCATGAATATGATAATTAGTAAAAACCGGTCGGAGCACTGAACTGGTTACCACCCTTGCCACTGAAGTGAATGTGTGCATTGAAAGTAAGCCTTGTGCAGCCCAAGAGAAATTAATATACGCCTGACTATAATTATTTGTAACAAAAAAGACGAATACGCTCCGTCCGTCTACCGTTTGTATGAAGTTTACTTTTACTTTTCTGCTTGATTTCTTTTTGTCTACAGAAGTGAGTCAAATTTAAATAAGCCGCAAGATACACTTATAATCGGGGCGTGAACGCGAGCACTCTCCTTCAAAGCAATTTCAACCTTAGCGTTGTTTTAATTATGATTCTTGTAGTAACAAATAGAAGCGTCCCACGACGGCCGAGGACGACAAGGCTTCGATGTTTAATGTTTTGTATGAAGTCTAAAACCTGTTAATTTGTTGAAAATAACATGCTAACTAAACATTGCGGTCTCCTGCGAATTTTTAAACAAAATACAGGTCGAATTGAAAACCTTCCTTTTTTTTAATTCGGTTTAAAATGTCAATAATTTTGTAAGCTGACATTAGATCCTTTTCAAAAAATAAATTCGGACAAGTAAGACCCGATAAGGGACTGAATGTTCTTAAAGTTATTTAAAATACCTACAATGCAAAAAATTGCATGTTTTCTTTATTCTATTAGTATATTTTAAAATAGGTAATCAAAGCAATATAAGCGCAAAGTAATCAATCTAATACACACAAGTGAGAGGTACCGATACGTCTGTAATGTTAGAAAACTACGGTGAAATAAACATTCCCTTTCCCCCGCAGGCGAACGCGGAGATGTTATGCGATCCAGTCGGATAACATGTTGCGTATTTTTGTTTGCCAAAACCTCAGCCTAAACAGTTAGGTGAAGTGCGCATTTTGTCAGAAAAACGTGTTAAAGCCAAATTCTAACAAAAATAAGATCGTAGGAGACCTGGCTCAACAACGCTAAATAAACTTTATTGTTCACACCATAAATGAATATACACACGATAAAACAGCTTAAAAACTAGTGTAAAATCGGCGGTTTTATCGCTAAGAGTGATCTCTTCTAGGCAACCTTACGATGGAGACGATCCATATTGGAGGTAGAAGACGGAGCTTACAATACTTAGTGAATAATATATGTAGGTACTTATACAAACCGTAGTACATTCTAAGAATAATACATAACTAAGTACTAGTACTTAAATTACGATAATGATACTATTAATACATATAAAAGTACTAGCAACGCACCGCGGCTTCGCACGGGTGTAAGTCTTATTTTTTACACCTTGGGTTACATTATTGGAGTTTTAGTAAGGATATGTCCCTATTAAAAAAAATTATAGCCTATGTACTCGGGGATAGTGTAGCTTCCCACAGTGAAAGAATTTTACAAATCGATTCAGTAGTTCGGAGCCTATTCCATGCAAACAAACAAACAAAAAATCAAATCTTTCCTCTTTATAATATTACTAGCGGTCCGCCCCAGCTCCGCACAGGTAGGTATAACAGAGAAAGAATTTTTCAAATCGGTTCAGTAGTTTCGGAGCCTGCTCAATGCAAACAAACAAACAAATCTTTCGTCTTTATAATATTAGTATAGATTATTATTATAGTATATATATATGTATAATAAATAAGAATAGTAAAATAAATAATAACAGCGTCAACAAGGTGGCAACTGCGACAGATAAAATTGCTTTGCACGTTCTTTAGAAACAGCGAATCACGGAGCGTGTCTAATAGGCACGGGCAAAGCGTGCCTGAAAATACCCATATATTACTGTACCTTAACAAAAGACGAATTTAAAGGCGTCGATGATTGTAATACCTTTTGATAGAGTTCAAAAGACATGAAAAAGTCACGATCGACTTTTGGACATTCTAAAGCTCGTTGACAAGCATTTTAGGTTTACGTTTTGTCGCAATTATGTTTTCGTGTTTATATCGTAAAAATTGTTGTCACACGGCTCAGTTGTTGATACTTCTGTAATAAATAGTAAATAAACATAGAAAATTAATTTAAAATAACACTATATTTTTTTTCCCACTTTCAAGGGTAAATTATTTTATATTGCTACACTTGATCATAATGGCTGATGGGCAGGCCACATTGCTCGAAGAACCGATAACCAATGGAGAAGAAAGGTTTTTGAGTGTAGACCACGAACCGGAAGACGCAGCGTACAGGCTGTCGCTCAGTGTTGTCTAAGCCTAGGTGGGCCTATCTTCAGCAGTGGACTGTGGATGTCTTCTGGCTGATGATGATGATAAAAATATAATAATGAACAATCTCCGTTCTGGCTAATGTAAGATATCCTAGCTTGATTAATTAGGTACACTTTGTGTGGAGCGGAGAAATATGCACATAATTTACTTGTAGTGGAATATGATAGGATATTATGCTAAGGTATACGGCCAATTAAAGAGAGGTTAATAACCTGACGTTGTTGACTTTTTATGTCAACCTACGCATTAGAAAATAAATCGACTAAAACTTTTTATACGAAAAAACAATTTTATTCTATATTGGCGGAATAATCGCGTAACAAACATACCAAAAAAACATATAGTCGAATTTATAACCTTCTTCTTTTTGAAGTCGGTTAAAAGGTGATAAAAGCATGAAAAGATAATTAAAAAAAAAAACAAGAAAAAAGCATGAATTCTTTCAATTTCCTTTCAACCCGATACCTACCAGTTCAATGCTCGAAAAGTTTAAATACATATTTTGAGATTATTGGACCTGCAACATTGAATTCACTGGACCTGCATAAGAATAAATGAGGCCCTGAAATATTCCACCCAACAGATTTCCACATCTGATAGGCAAATCCGACTTGCCAAATTGCATCGAAAAGTGTGGAGTAAATAGTCGAAGACGTTCGTCATAATGTGATGGAGTGTATCATGGCTGAGGACAGAGGCTGAAAGGTTCGATTTCTACCAGCATACCAACCTTATATGACATGTATTAGTATGTATTGTTATTAGAATGTACGGTTTATATTGTAATTATCACATTTTCAATATTGCACGCCCCGCCTTCTACCTCCTGTATGAATCCTCTCCATCATAAGGTTGCCTGGAAGAGATCGCTCTTAGCGATAAGGCCGCCGATTGTTGCACTAGTTTTTAAGCTGTTTTATCGTGTTTATGAAATTTGTGGTGTGAACAATAAAGAGTTTATCTATCTATCTTAATTTATTAGATGTTGGGTTGTTGAGTTGATTGAATCAGGCGTCACTTTGCGGAAGTCCATGTTTTAATTTGTCTAAGACGAATCTATAGTGTAATTCCGCTTCTAAATGCTCAAATCTAAATGCTTTAAATGCTAAAGAACAACGTACACGTTGCTTTTCGGACCAGCCATAACATGCAAGGGCTATGTAACGGTAAAGATAACATCAGCAAAGAGAGGAGGTCAGGAGTTTATTCATCGGTGTGCGATGAGTGTGATAGTATTAACGTAGGACAAACAGGGCGTAATTTACAAACCGGTTACACACATTTCTGCATACAGAAATTACCACCCAGAGAAGTGACATTTTGCAAAACATCTATTGGAAACTGGTCACTGGTAATAGGTCAAAATTAGCATCACAAATATCTATAGAGAAAAATAATTTATCCCAAAATGCTTATTGTACTTGGAGCCACATAGAAGCGGAATTACACTAGAGATTCTTCATAATATACAAATTAATAGATGTTGCGTTCTTTAACAGTTTTCTCGCTGATCCCTTATCGGAGGAGTCCAAAATACTGTTCAATATAGTTGCCTTATGTAATAAAAGGAAAACATAGCTTCAAGAACGGAGCCACTGAGGGCGGCATATAGTCATGTCTGACCAACCCTCTTTAAAATGAAGATTAAAAAATTTAACTAACTAATAGTCCACATGCAAAAAAGGACGACAAGGTCGTCTGCAAGGAGAGTTCAACTAAAGACATCAAGCCTGATTTAGGCCTGATGTGTTCGCACTCGCCATGCCACCTTGCTATATCTCCCGTAGCGTAGGGAGGCCTCCCACGATGGACCGATGACATTGTGAGAGTCGCGGGCATCCAGTGGATGCAAAAGGCAGGCTGTCGTTCAGTGTGGAGGATAAAGGTGGAGGCCTATGTTCAGCAGTGGACGTCTTCCGGCTGATGATGATGAGTTTAAACTGTGTTAAAATGTTTATACGTAAAACAATATTCTCAATCTCCAGAACCTGGCGAAAAAACTCCTTTTTTATTTTTAAGTTTACTCAGGTTTTCTTTCTGAAAAGCATATCAAACACATTTTTAATTCAGTGGATTTATAATGCAATAACAGTTTTAGAAAAAAAAAATAACACTATCCAAAGATATGGTTAATCAAAGAGGTTCACCCCCATCAACACATGAAATCATCCATCTACTTACAAATTTTTTAATGGGCAAGTGCCTCTATTGGCTAAACAAAATACAAGCTAATACTAACACTACAAATACAGTTAGACTGCCCATAGACTGTTGAAGGTCTAATGACAATCTACACTACTAGGCAACATTTCGCATTTTAGGTTCCAAATCAGAAGGCAGGCTTAAAGAGAGAGTAGTAATAAAACCCGAACTTGATAAAAATGACAAAACAAAAATTCTTATTAGCCTCACGTGCATATTTGAAGGAGAAAATCGGCACTAAAATGATTTTTACGGGTTTATCGCTGAAGATGCTCACAGCATTTGCCTCATCTCCCGGTTCTAAGCGCAGTCCTAATCTAGTCCATCGTTGCCCTGCGCCACGCCGCACTGTCGGCGCTTGTAGGTAAAAACCTGACGGCATTCACAGGCAGCCAGCTTATCGGCATAATATTAACAATCATTCTTTCTATGTAAAGAATGCGTAAACAGTCGACGCGTTCACCTTGTCCAAATGCCGAGACGAGACTGAGTCACCTTTTGTCTTTTGTGCGTTGGATAAGGATTCTTTGCGATTACATATTACCAATGCAATAAATTTTTCACATTTCAGGTCGAGGCAAGAAAAAGAACATGATGGAGAAATTCCTGCCGCTTTTCATCATGCCATTCCTGATCCAGTCGGCCATCGTTCCGTTCTTCCTGAGTACACTCAAGTTCATGCTGTTCAAGTCTCTGATGGTCGGCAAGCTGGCCCTTGCTCTGATAATCTTCAACGCCTTCAAAAACCACAACTCTTTCAAAGGGAGAGACTCGGAAATGGCTGATGTACATTACGGGTATCATGGCAATGGTATGGAGGAGTACGGAGCCTATGTTAATTAATGCTACCCATTTTGATTCTAATTGCACCGTAATGTTTGTCTCATCATTGGTCCTACGCGCTTGACCCTTGGAGCTAAAGGATACTAGGAATTAAATTTTGTCAATCCTTGTAATCCGCGCGGAAACGTGACGTGTCAGAATTTCTTGACGCGATCTAAGAACCATAGTCATTGATAGTCACCGACATAGCTGGCAAGATTTGCTAGTTGCGAGAACTGGCAATAGGCCTCCCATCAGAATACTAGATGGACCGACATCGCGAGAGCGATAAGAATTAACTCCTTCGCACGGCCTCGAAGAATTCAAACATTACTGTGCAGTTTGTCAGTGATGATGATCTGAAGTTATCTTTTAAAGCCCAATTCACTGGAGAGTCGAGGTAGTGTCGTAGCGTAAGGAGGCTGTGGTAAAGACAACCCTGTTCGATTTAACCTAGGGTCGAAATTGTACCTCATTAGGCTGCGCTCTACGGCCATAGCTCTCTTTCAGACGTTTTAAAAAACCGATTAAGCATTATCTTCAGAACTACAGTGCAAATAGTATATTAGCAATTTTCGTGTTGATATATTAGAGGATGGTGCAAGAGTTAAAAAAAAAACTCTAAAAGATAGTTTATGTAAATCTCCTCTGCCATCCTATAAAATATCAACACGAAAACTATTTCATACATTTTTCACCGTATATTCTAAAAATAATGCCCAATCGGGTTTTTGAATTCTCACTCAGTTTTTATTTTCAGAAACGTTGAAATATGCGTGTGTGAGATAGCCGCGCGCTTTTAGCGCGCGATTTAGCTACCCCTTAGCTATAGAGTTTAGAACTCGAAGCGGTTCCAAATCACGGTTGGACAATTTTGAACCTACGGTAACCACAGAAGAGTCAACTCTTCTCTGCCACTCTCTTTGCCACAGTTGCATGTACGCCGCGAAAACGCCACCTCGATTCAAAAGTCGGCGTTGGGCCTTTGAAACAAATAAATAAATCACCAATGGTAAATGAATGGTCTTGCGCATTTTCAAGTTTTATATAACTCCTGCTCGTAAAAAAATCTAAGTCATTATAAGTATTTAATTTGAAACATAGATTTTAAAGATCTAATTTATTTATTTATTGCCTATTTTAATTTATGTAAGATCAATTTGTTTGTGTGCCCCTAGTGCTTCTTAGACAGTTAAAAACTTTTGAAGTTGGAGATAACTAAACTATTATTTTAATTTTTACTAAGTACCTACCTTTTAATTAGTTAACTTACTTACTTTACCTTCTCTTGTTCTTGTTTAGGTACGTGTCCTAATATAAAACCAGTTTTTGCATATAAAGTAATTTTTTAATGAAAATTATAAGCGCTGCTTCGCTACCTATAAATGTTGCCATTCACCAAAGATTACATGGCTTAAATCGAAACTTCTCTCTTTCACTATAATAACGTCTATAATAAATAACATCATCAAAGTTTCACTACGCCATTGCGTTAGATTGATCCTAAATTGTAAAACTAAATTTATGGCATCATTAATATTCATTATGAGCTTTAGATATGGAAATAATTTTTTATGCGTTTGCGAATACAATTTATACTACTGAAACCTCTTCGTACGCTACTATAGCGTTCAAGGAGGTTACGAGCTTATTAGTAAGTATAGGAAAAAACAAAAAGTCATCTCTAAATACATGTTTTCTGCAAAAGCTGTAGATGGTTACATATAAGTCAATGGTTGGTTCAGATATTTCCAAGCTTCTGTAAGAAATATACAAAGAAATTATCCATTCTCCTTCTCCCCATGAGCGTACCTAGAATTTTGTTCAAGGGGCAATGACAGGTACATAAGGTGAAAATAATGATAACGATGACGTTCGGTTAGATTCTCTCCAAATAATCATTCAGTTCAACAAACCGTTAGGGCTCCAGGGCACACCCCCTCTGGGGTGCCTGGGCAAGTCTGATTCCCACTCCCGGCGACGGCCCAAGCCGAGGTTCGTACCATCGAGGTGCCCTTGTGCTAGTCGCCTATAAACTTAACCACCAAGTTATGCCGAACGCACTCTGCGCTCGCTAACTAGTCCGGTCAAGCTGTAGAGGCCAAAAGGCCAACAGTAAAAGTCAATCATAAAAAAAAAAAAAAAAATAACGATGACGTCTAATGTAAAACGCCAATCGAATTGGTTTTAGAGATACTTACATACATATTTCAAATACGGGAGCACTGCCGCCGGGTGCTTGCCCACATCCGGATGGAAGAGCTGCCCCTCTGACCGTGCCTGGCTACGCTCTTATCTTATAGTTTTTACAACGATCGTCGTCTGATCAGCTTATCTGAAAGTTAAATGAGAGCCACTATTGTATTTTCTCAACCAAACTGACAGCAATCCAATCCAATCAAAAGGTTTAGTTGCACTTAACAGGATTACTAACTGAACTACTGATACTGGAAGGATAATTTGGTCGATCTTAGTTTAGCAAGCTTTACTTTTAATTAAATACGCATTTGTAAAGTTTATTCTCTAAATTTAATTTATTTTTATAAATACCTAAAATACCGAAGTTGATAAAGTAAGTTAATCTAAAATATCGTAGACTGTTGCTTTGCTTTTTAAGAAACCCCTATTTATTTGTAAAAATTGAATATTAGTCAAAATAAACAGTTATTAAACAAAAACAAAAATCGTGTATTTTTTTACTATTAAGTAAGCTACTAGAAAACAATTTACTTATTCGTGAATTTATGTTGAATTTATATTGTCATTATATTATATGTATTGTATTTATATTATAGTTTTTACTTTTCTACTTTTTTTCTTTAAGTAAGTACATACTTAAATTTTAAGTAGTTAAAGAAAATAAAATGAAATAAGTTTTTTTATAAAAAAAAAAAAAAAAACATTATTTAACTCGTCCTGCCTGAGGATGCCTCGTGAAAAGGCGAAACACGTGTCGACAAGGTGTACTGAAGAAACGGGTACCTATAATTGTTTATTTCATTTACATTTCAATTATATAATATTTATGATCATCCCATATTAAATGTTGAAAGTTTCAAATATTTCATTTAAAAATAAATTATCATTAGTTATTAATAAAACGAATTTTTAATTTAAAAAAAAAATCTGCTGACTCAGGTCTTCTCTAAGAAAGGAGCCCTATAGATCCATCATCCTGGTCCAGTGCATGTTAGTGAATGTCATAATTAATATATTTTTGAACTTGGAGGTTCTAGGACATGCCTACCGGTTTCCTCACGATGTTTTCCTTCACCATAAGTTAGAGATAAAGAAACTTAAGAGCTAGTGCCACAAGTGGCATTCTTATCGCTAAAAGCGATCACTTACAGGCAACCATTGAATGGATATAATTTATGTATTGTTTGGACGGGGAAAGTAGGCTTAGTACACCCTTTCCGCGTATATAAATAACCATGTATACCTACGTATGATTTTATATTATATAAATATAAATATTCGGGACATTTTTTCACACATGGTCATGTGACCCCAAACTAAGCAAAGCTTGTGATATGGCTGCCAGAGACTGATATACATACATACATATATAGTTGTAAATACTAACAACCAAACTAAAGAGTCGGCAACGTATTTGTGATGCCTCTGGTGTTACAAGTATCCATAGGCGACGGTGACTGCTTACCATCAGGCAGCCCGTCTGCTTGTTTGCCACCTATGGCATAAAAAAACAAATACAGAACAAACACAAATGTTCATCACACAAATGTTTGTCCCAGATGGGAATCAAACCCACACCCCCAAGCTCAGAAGGCAGGTTCACTACCAACTGGACCAACGGGCTATCAATATAAACGTTGTTTTACAACTAAAGCCCCGACTTACAAATTACGACACTGCCTGCTGCCTCACCCTAGCATTTAGAAACAGCAAATTGAGCCAATCCACAACAGCTCAGGTAGTCAGAAGTACAAGTTGTCGCTATCGAGCGGTCCATTTACAGCTATCAGATTTCATTTGATCATTTTCTATTTAGTTCAAGAAAAAAACTGAAGAAACGTAATGAATTAAGTCAGTGAAAGTGAATCGAAAACCTGTGACAAGGTTAGTGAAAACGCTTACTACGTGTGATACTTCTATTGAATACGTGACGTGATTGCTAAAGATAATGTGACCGTTTCTTGTGGTAATGTTATTGAGATTTGTTGTAGATATCGTGTGAAAATGTTCGTATTCTTACCTACTGGGCAAATAAAGCGCACAACGCCAATGCAAACCAGGGGCCTTACGGACAACAGCTAATTGCGGCACCTAATCCGCTCAGTAGGAAAATCACGCGAACGTGTACCTTATCGCGCCCAGATACGGTTTGCGGTCGCGTGATTTTCCAACTGAGCGGATTAGGTGCCCCTGGTAAAGTGCAACCCGCTGTAAATCAGAGAGCATAATTATTGTAGATAGACGCTGCTAACAATTTTCTCTATGTCTGTACTTTCCAAAGAATTTAAGTTGAATTCGATCTCGTGATCATGAGGTAAAAACAAAAATAAATTTATATTTAGGTAATGTGAACACACGCAAAAGTATTCGTGTGCTCAGTTGACGGAACAATATTAATGTAAGTCCGGGGGGAGGACTGTGTCCAGCAGTGGACGACCTATGGCTGACATGATGATGATGAAGTATATATTTCGCGTTGCACTAACTGACCATACGTGTGATCAATTGATGACCAAGCCAAACTGAGCAGCGGAGCAGATTTCCGCCCCCTGAAATTGGAGCCCTAGTTTTGCAGTGAACGCTATATTTAGGTATAACATGCGTTCTCTATATTTTTGCCTAAATCCAGCTCTACACAGCGTGAATTATAAAATATCGTCAAAACAAGCAAAACATATACATGTAAAAAAAGTTCTCTTAAATGCAACTTTACGTGCACCTCTATGATAAAATGTCGAAGGCAGTCATCGAGATCTAATTCTTATAGAGTCACAATCTCTCAGTGAAAACAGTCAAAAAACGTCCGAGTGTCATTGTAAGTACATACATTGTATCAATTGTATAATTCACAATGCCACATTTACTCAAATTTAGACGTTATCCGTCTTACAACAAAAGATTTAAGCACGCTTTAACAAACATAAACAGTGACATAGAACAACAACAACACATAACAACATAAAACATAGCATAACAACAACAACAACATAGAACATAGTGTAACATATTTTTCACAGGGAAACAACTGCTAAACACATGTCTAAAGCGTGCTTAAATCTTTTGTAGTAAGACGGTGAGTCTCTTTCATAGTGTTCAACGGTAGTTGTCCGCTATGCTATGTAATCGTAGCTGGGACATCGCGCGGCGTTGTAGTCGGATCGTGGTTACCTTGTAACTAACCAAAAAGTCTGCGCAATCCGTAACGTGCGCCGAGCTTTGGTTCGGCACGAATTTTTTGGCACGAATGTGACTCTATATGTATTGTATCTCGATGAACGCAGTCTTTTTCTTTATTCGTTTTGATGCACAGACAAGATAGAAATAACCTTTGATGCCTGCATGCTGTGCCTGCATGTACTTGCTTCGGCAGAACATAAACTAAAAAAAATAAAAAAAAATTGGATGCCTGCATAGAAATAGAACTAAAATGACTGGCCAAACGTGTCGTGGCAAAAAGTTGCCCCCCTGCATTTCTAAGTGATGGGTCATATTAAAAACCTTTATTCAAAATTATTCCCAACATTTAAACATTTTGCAATAAATTATAAACATTTTAGTTTTAACTAAAATGTTTAACAACTTTAGTTCTGTTGAGTTAAAATGATCTCAACGAATAATGTTACCTTACATAATTATTATTATGGGTAGTAGTTTTCAATCGACGAAAGGAGGAGGTTATCAATTCGACTGTAAGTATGTTTTTTTATGTTTGTTACGTGATTACTCCGCCAATAATGAATTGGATTCTATTTCCTAGGAAATAAAGGCCAACTTTTAGAAGTTAACGCGCCGCATTACGCGCATGTTTGAAGTTATAGAATCGACCTTGTTTTTTTCCCGCGATAAGTCGACGAGAACAAAAGTTGTTTGTTTTGAGTATTGCACCCGCCCCTAAGCCGAGTAACCCTGTACAAAGGTATAAATAGTCATGTTATTTGTAATTCAAATATTTCAAACGCGACCATTTTCATGGCTGTTTATTTACCTATGTCAAAAATCAAGCAAAGAGAATATTTGGCATCATTTCCGACTCCGACGATTTTTCCAAGTTATTGCTGGGCACTGAAAACCGGGCTGCGTCGTGCTTCGCCAAATTAGGTAAGGTAGGTGTCATAATAAAACAACAGGGCCCTGATTCCATAACTTCAAACACACGCGTAACGCGGCGCGTTAACTTCTAAAACTGGGCCTTTATTCCCTAGGAAATAGAGAAATTTTTATGTCCGTCTTAAAAATACGGAATCAGGGCCCAGCATACGTTACTACGTTGGTACCACAGACTCATAGCAATTTGATCTCTTCGATAGCGATAGTAATAATTAGATCCATTGTTTTGTGTTATTTTGCCATTAAACGCGTATTTTCGATTTATAATGAGCAAAAAGGCTATGGTGAAGACTTTTTATTTAATTTAATATTTTTAGTTCATTTGTTCGTTTTATAGTTTGTTGTAGGTCAAAGTCGTCATTATTGTAGGTAGTACCTACCTACTGACACTGAAGTCTCAAAGTTGTGCTAAATACTTACAAGCAACTCAAACCGTGATTAGTGACCGTGCAGTTACACAAAAAAATTACGAAATTGTCTTCCACGATTTCACAGTAACACGGTAAGTAGAAACTATACTTATAACACAAAAAAAAAACTTTACGTAGGTACATGTTTTTTTAGTAGTTTTTTTTAGTTTTGTCTCCGGACATTTTGTCTATACAATA
This sequence comes from Agriopis aurantiaria, assembly GCA_914767915.1. NCBI lineage: Eukaryota > Metazoa > Arthropoda > Insecta > Lepidoptera > Geometridae > Agriopis > Agriopis aurantiaria. Next base: position 12,225,607 of record OU611988.1, read on the forward strand.
CTAGCTGAATCCCATGGTGTTACCCGCAATTTACCAGTTATTCCGCATTTCTGGAGGGGAGTACCTATAATAATTATGCCCGTTCTTATGATGCACGAAATCTCATTCGATCGGTCAGACAGAGAGACAGAATTACTTTCCCTTTTATAATATTATGGTTATAATTATAACGTAGATCCTTGCCTTATTTAACTAACGAGATACACGAAAAAGTAAACCTGCATTTTGACCAACATATCCTCAGTGATGAGATGAGATAGGTATACCTACATTTTTCAATTACTTATTCAATAGTTGTTTACAGGGGGCTTAGTCCCAGATTTGATAGTTTTCGAAAAAAAAATCGTTTACGTATTGTTCCATACATTTTAGTAAAGCGCCTCCAGCGGAAACGCGGAGGAACTAAAATCGGCGGTATGCTTCACTCTAATACGAAAAAGTTTTCGAATAGCTTTCAGCCCAGCAATGTATGGAACAAAACGTAAACGAAAAAAGTTTTCGAAAACTATTAAATCTGGGACTAAGCCCCCAGTTCTAGTAAAAGTTAAGTCATGTCACCAGACCATGACTTACTTTGAGGTGCAAATCATATCTCGGTAAAGTGATGAAAACTTAACTTGAGGCTTCTATGGGGTTTTGGAAACAACTCGAAAAGACACATTTCACCTCATGAGCCTTTATATAACTTTTCTGTGGTAATAACTTACCATGATACACCATGATAATATTATTGTGTGTATGAAATTTGTGGTGTGAACAATAAAGAGTTTATCTATCTTATATAAGATTAGTGGCACTCGTAATTGCGCAAAATTAATATTAATAAAATAATAAATAACAGAGCGCAAACAGAGCGACATACATTATTCTTTTGACGTTGGCGCCAAAAACAAAAACAAAACTTCATAATTTTTGTTTAGATCTTTTTCTTTACTTTAGTAAGACTTTAGTATTGGTTCCAGACAACTCCTCTATTTAGCCAGTATAAAGTTTTTAAACTTACCTAAGTGACAAAGGCTACTTTTTATCATCATCATCACCATCGTCATTTTTCTACGCGGGTGAAACCGCGGCGCGGAACTAGTAGGTAGGTATATAAGATTGGCATATGAATTATTATTATAGTCGGAGTTAAGTTTTGGAAGAGGTTTATATTAGTACAATCAAAGATTTTTCATACTATAGGTACCTACAACTAATGAGTACAATGAGGTGACAAGTTTTATTCATGTCCAAAACTTTTTCCTTGGTCTCATTTCGGCAATGACGAAATTAAATGACGATATACCTACCTACCTAAATATCTTTGCTTAAGACATGGAAGTTTATTAAGGTCGGGGTTTTCATAATTCCAGATGTCTAGACTCATTCGATGGATGATGGATCATAAGGTTCTGATCCTCGGAGCTGTGACCGTCTGCTTGTTTGTATCAACGGTTGGTCTTGCTGTTAACTGTAAAGGAAATAACGTGGAGAACACCCAAGTACTCCTAGCGGACACCAGTTTGGCGATATCGACAGAATTAATGCTTTCTACACCTGACACAGAGGTAAATACTAAGTAGGTACCTACCCAACAAGGTTTACTCCAGAGAGCAAACACAATGTAGCAAAACTCCTTGTTAGTTCTTTAGAAAACTACATAACACGCCAATAACACACCATAAACGAGTTATAACGCAGTGAACATACCTAGTTACAAAATGCAAACGCGTCAAACGAATCAAACGCATCTTCCGACTGGATACCGAATGTATTATCTTAATAAACGCACACGAAACGCTCTAGCTTGATACATTTTATTTTGACACTTGAAGAAAAGCGCATTACGCACGTTACCTACGCACCTTTTCGCATTAGCAAAAAATGCCAATTCCGTGAAGAAATTATAGTGCGGCCGCATTACGAATAATTACACGTGGTCATAGAAACAAAGGGCTTTCCGTATAATATTATCTACTCTATGCTACGGGCATGCACATTGCACACAGTAAATTTTTCAATTGCATTTTTCATGTTATGACTTCACGCATCTATAGCAAGGAATCTCTTGTGAGGTAGAGATTAAGGCCCCTGTGAAATAGGTGATTCTTTTATTATTTTTATTATTATTAAATATTTAAGTAGGTACCTACTTACCTATTAGGAATGATTAGGTTGACAACATACCTAGGCAAGTACTTAGTGAAAAAATCTTTATTTTCAGAATAACTTCTATCGGCTTCCAAGACACGTTACACCGAAAAACTACAATCTCACACTTCATCCAAGTATTTTGAAAAAGACCTTCAATGGAACTGTGATTATAAAATTATCAGTTTTACAACCAACAGAAAAAATTATCCTACATTCAAATAAACTGTCGATCAACTCCGTAGAATTGAGTAGCAACGATGGAATTGTGTTAATAAAATTGTGGCATCTAACAGCAGATAAAAAGGAATTTCTCATAGTCAACCTGCAAAATCAAATATCTTCAGGGGAATATGAGCTTGGAATAAAATTTGGAGGCCGCTTGGATGATGGCATTATTGGATTCTATGCGAGCAAATTGAAAAATGGCGGGTAAGTATTTTTTTTTTTGCCGTCTTGGCAAACTTGCTAACAGATCACCGTCACCTATGGATACCTCCAACACCAGAGGCATCACAGATACGTTGCTGATTTTCAGCCATTTTGAAGAAAACCCGTCTAAAAGTGCTAACAGACGTGTGGATTTGGCTGACGGACCACCGTGCAACCAACGGGAGGGAACGAGAAAAATTTCTCTTTCACTCCCGTTGGTTGGACGGCGCGGGCGGTTTCTCAGGCAAGTCTGTCTCCGCAGTCTCGTCTGTTAGTAACCTACTACTGTGTTACTATATGTTTATCTATGCCATTACTAACCACTACTATAATACCAGTTTTGTTCTTGAGCTTGTGCTCGCTGCCATCTCTAACAAGAAACAGGAACCTTACATCACTTACATGACGTGCTGATTGTGCTTCCATCTCATTCCATCTCATCTCAGTGTATCTAACCGTTGGTTGGACGGCGCGGGCGGTTTCTCAGGCAAGTCTGTCTCCGCAGTCTCGTCTGTTAGTAACCTACTACTGTGTTACTATATGTTTATCTATGCCATTACTAACCACTACTATAATACCAGTTTTGTTCTTGAGCTTGTGCTCGCTGCCATCTCTAACAAGAAACAGGAACCTTACATCACTTACATGACGTGCTGATTGTGCTTCCATCTCATTCCATCTCATCTCAGTGTATCTAACTGTTACAGCTAAGACGTCAAATTATCCATTACTATCAATGTCACTGGCTAACTGAATTTAAACTTCACTGTCAGACTGACAGACAGCAGAGACCGACTGGTAGTTTTTTTTTTTTGTTAAAATTTTCATGACCTTGGATTCAATGTCCTTTAGTCGTAATATTAATCATCATCGTCAAACAAGTCATAGTCACAGTCAGAGTCAAGCAAAGTAAGTCACAGTCAAGTCAAACTCATGCCCCTGTAAAGTGGTGGAGATTTACAAGAGGCTCCTATGGAGTTTTGGAAACAACACGAAAAGACATGTTTCACCTCGTTATATCACTTCCCACATCGAGCACGTTTACGAGCACTTAATAAATAATAATTCACCATTAAATTTACTACACATTAAAATTCGAAAATACACAAGTTTAGGAAAATAATAGCACAAGCCGACATGTTTTTTTTCCACTTTGGCGCCAAAACTCCACCGAGTGGTTGTTTTTTTTTTAATAATGTTTAATAATGATAATAAAATAATGTTTTTGTTCAAATACTCTAAATAGGGTATTTGACTACTTTTGGGAAACTATTGCACATTATTGTCTGATATAAAATAATGTATACTGCATTTATATTTTCTGGATATCAGTCGTATTTGCGATATAAATCGATGTTAAAGTTTGAATAAAAAAATATCGCGCCAAAACGCAGACCTGCGTCATAGCTCCGATCACGTGACTAATTGACGTCACACAAAACAAACAACTGCAGCCAGGCTGCAAAAGTTTGATGATTAATTAATTTCTAATAGAAGTAATGGTTTATAAATATTGTGTAGTGCCAAAATGTACAAATACTTCCATAAAGACACCGGATAAAATATTTGTTCCTGTTCCAATGCACCCAAAACTCCCCAAAACTCGAAAAAATTGGTTGGAACTAAGTAGCTCGTAGAGAACCCAAAAGTATTGGAGCTAATTCAAGTGTTTCTATGTGCGAAGATCATTTTGAGGTACATATTTGAGTCTATATATTTCTATTATAATTTGTGTAATATAATATAATTACTATTTTATGTACTGTTACTTTCTTTTTAAACATTGTAAAGCTCGACATAACCTAACAAAATAGTTATATCCACTTACTACAACATACTTTTTGTACAACTTGATTGAATGTTTTGCTTGGAGAACAATTAAAAATTAATACTGACATTGTAGTTTTTACGTTTTGAGTTCTGCAGCGTAGAAACAATGACGTGGATTATTATTAAAGAAATATGCAACCATAAAAACATTAATTTTGGGTAAGTTACTGCTGTCTGCTTGCACAAAATGTTTCTCCATTCTTCTCACATTTAACCTCCGGAATGTTTTTGGTGAAAATTTCTGGATAAATCGCTCTCAAAATAGCTTTACAACATTAAATTCGCAAATATCAATACAAAATCTGTTTGTTTAGATTTGTGTGACGTCACTAGGGATGAAGCCAGTTACAGACCGTTTTCGATCACGTGATCAAATGTCGAAAATACAGTTATTTTATTCGCGTTTTTTACAAAAAATAAGCATATTTTTATCAAAAAATCAATGAAATATGCTTTTTCATTATGTCATGTTTATGGATGGCGTCAATTGGCATAATATTTTTAATACAGTCAAGTACCCTATTGCTAATGAGAACCAGCGCAACGCGGCGGTGGTGGCGCGGAAGGTGGTACGAAGATTTTTCTTTTGAACCATATGGATCAGTGCTGCCAACTGAGCGATTTCATCGCCAGGCGCTTTGTACGTTGACACCTTTTAGCGCTCGCTTTTTGAAACCATGCTGATAACGAAACGAAAACGAATCACTATAATCGTAGTATTTTTTGAGAACTAGAAACACTGAATTTCTGCTGATTGATTACTTTTTCATTGTTTACTATTTCACAAATATACCTACTAATATCTATAATAGGTACTCATTTGTTTTATTTTTACGGTATATAAATATTATTTCTTACCGACATAATCAATACGGCAAAAAATTTTAAATGCAATAAATTTTGATAGTTTGGATGGCACCGGATATATGTTTATCTATGCACCGGATGTAGTGATTTTTTCCTGAGCTGCTATTTAACGCTTTTTCGCTTGTAAAAGCTAGCAGCATTGATACGGGTTTTTGCGCTATTGGTGACACCAATAGCACCACAGAATAGTACCAATAGCACTTGCCAAAGAATTTATAATCGCTAACGCTGAATAGGTGGGACTTCACTATATATAAAAATATTTATGAAACTAGTGCGACTCCTATAATGAAGTAGGACGCCTATAGAAACAAGCCTATACGTTAAAGTAGGATAGAAAACGAAGAAGCTTCTTTTCGCATTCGTTTCATAGGTACAATATTTGGTATTGTAGTGGCGCTGGTGTTGGCGTTGATTCGGAACGCGTATTAATCAGCTGTGGAGATGACAGATGAAATGTTTGTTTTGTTTTGTTGTTGAAAAACTAAAAATTGAAATCACTGTGATGTACAAAAAATGTATTTAACCTGATATCTATTTTCTATGTATTTACTTTGGCGAACTAATAAAACCCGCCTCCCAATTGTGTCTCTTGTTCGCCATCTGAAGTCATCATCAATTATTACTTCTAACATGGAAAATATTGACAAACCTTGGAGATTATCGCCGTTAATTCTACCGGAGCATTACAACCTGCTTCTTCGTCCAGATTTAAATAGTGGAAGTTTCTTTGGTGCTATTAGAATAGACATAAAAGTAAAAGAAACAGTCAACTGCCTAAAGTTAAACTCAAAGTTTCTACACATCTCTGAAGTTAGGGTAAACAAAGAAGGTCGAACCCTGCCTGAGACCAAGTTTTCGGAGAATGAAGAATTGGAGCAGCTGCAGATACATTTTCAGAATGTTCTTAATCCAGGAGAGTATCAAATAAGTATAAATTTTAAAGGGCTTTTGACAAATGGTATTGTAGGGCTATATTTGTCAAACTTGGCTGATAAAAGGTTAGTGGCCTCTTCTCTCAAAAAACAACATTATATTTCCTCCGTTATCATAGTTAAAATAATTCATAGCTATACTTGGATTAGATCAGTATTTATTTCCCAAAGTTATTATAAGAGTGCTAAATAATTAAAGGTTGGTATACACGCGTCATATGCATTGGTTAGAATTTATTAGATAGAGGTAATAACTATTTACTAAGCTGTAATAAATTGCCACAAATTAGTAAGTATAAGTATATATAATTGTTCTGATGAAAACTCGTATGTTCATAAAAATGGCTATAGCACTTGTTGAGGATTAAATGAAGATCCAGGTATTTGTGGCACATAAGAACAGCAGCGACGTGACTTCCATCACGATAATGCACAAATAAATATTTAATTTCACAGCTTTGTTCCAAGAGATATTGCTACGTGAGTTGATATGGCTTCGTAAGCAAACAGGCTACTTTATTTGACAGAAAATGTTAGGCACACCCTCCAATTCTTAATTTTATTATATTATAAATGGGTACTGACATAAATTGGTACAATACCATTAAAACATATAGCGCTACTCATATTGATATATAGAAATAACATTAAATATGCGTGCGTTATGATATGCTGGATGCAGGCCGCTTCCAACCGGCCCTTTTGGAGATCGATGGGGGGAGGCCTATGTCTAGCAGCGGATGTCCTATGGCTGAAATGATGATGATGATGCGTACGTCGCTAATAGCACTTGTTTAATGCTACTAGTATACAAACCTATTTGATGAACAATCTCTCCTTTACCATTTTAAACATTCCTAAAAACGTGGGATGTTTAGCTGGTGGTCATATTATGTAAATGGATGATAATATTATTATTGTTAGGCATTTCTCTTTTTGTTTTAATCGTCATTTTTGGGCTACAATAGCTAGGTAAAACATAACTGTTACGTTGAATTTTTGCTCAAACCGTGTCATTGAAAATTTGATAAAACCTCATCCTTTTAATATTTTTTTAAGTTTCATCTGAAGAGGTTTTTATTGTGTTTCATATAATTTTAACTTAAAAATAAATTAAAATAAGTCCAGGGTAAAAAGCACTAGACTTGGGGGAAACTACAAATTTCAAATTCGGGTGGATAACGCCCCTCGCTAAACTCATGCCGCAAATGCCACCCTCATTAAAAATCGGTTTGTTTACCCCCGCGTAAAGTAGTGGTTGATTGTTATTCTACCGATTTATAAGACTGACTCAACTCAAGTCATGGAATGTTTTTAAAGTTTTTTTTTTTTAGTTCAATGGTGGCCAGTAAGTTCCAGCCAACATATGCTCGGCAAGCATTCCCCTGTTTTGATGAACCTGACTTCAAAGCAACCTATGACATCACCCTTGTGAAGCCTCGCTCTCATACTGCTCTGTCTAATATGAACGTAAGTACATTAAGAAATATTATACCGGGTGTAAGGAAAACGCTCCGGAAGCCAAAATGCTACTATTATACTAAGTATCACAACCAAATACCAATAACTATAATTATGCTTGTTATACTTGTTGTTTTTGTGGCTTAGAATTTTGCAAACCACCAATGTAATTAACGCACAAGGGAGTGTGCGGTGCAGGTTGTTTGTTAAGCTCTAGCGTCAGCTGATATTTAATTTGCATTACATTGTAAAGAAATAAAAAACTTTTATAAAACAGAGCATTTTTGTGTGGTATCATATCGGCAATCACCAGCAAAGTCATAATTTTCGGGAGCATTTCCCTCACATCCTGTAACTTTTTTGTCGCTAGTTCTGCTTAGAATACTATTGTAACCATAGTTTCGGAACCAGTTATGGAAGAACCTAAATTATTTTTAGTTCGATACTAATTACGAATAGTGTAATTTTTCCTCATGAAATCAATTTTAAATGCACACTGGATTTCATGTGACCAATTTACCAAGAGACAAATGATGAGCCACCCGTCGTACTTTCTGAACAAAACTACCAGCCATCTGTAGAAAATTGTAAGTTCCATAATTTGGCCAATTCTAATGCAAAGTAGGGGTGATAAAACCTGCTGCAGGTCTTATCACCCCTACTTTGCATGTGCAAAGGCAAGTGTATTACCTTTACACTGACATCCTGCTTGGGGTGTATTGTGCATTTGCCAATGCCAGCCTATGCTAACCCGCACCCGCAGCGTGAAAATAACAATCTCGGCATTGGGTCGCGGACTAAACTATTTTGGGTGCCGATGAAACTGTTTTGGGTAAGTGCCTAAACTGTTTCGGGTCGCTGACTAAACTGTATTGGATCGCTGACTAAACTGTGTGGGTCACTGGATGAACTGTTACTGACTGTGTTTGGCCAATATTACAACAATTGTTTGCGTACGCAATTTTTGACTGATTCTATATTTATACTTTGCTCATAGCTTTCACCTAAAATTTTCAGGAAGTGTCAGTGAGTCCCGACGAAGACATCAACTTGGAAAGAGTTACGTTTGCCACAAGCGTGCCAATGTCGACATACCTAGCAGTGTTCGTCATCTGTGACTTCGACTCCAAGACGGTTGTCATCAACGCCAATGGCATAGGCCACAACTTCAAACTGCGATCATTTGCTCAGAGAAATGAAACTCATAAGATAGACTTTGCTCAAGACATTGGGAAGCGAGCTACTGAGTTCTACATTAAATATTACGAAGTACCATTCCCTCTGCCTAAGTTAGGTAAGATACAACTATAAGCTACAACTTCTTTATTTATATGAAAGCGAAAAACCGCTCACTGACTAGCTCATCACGAAATCTCTAAAACCACTTGACCTACCTAGCTGAAATTTGGCAAGTAGATTCCTTATGGAATGTAGAGATCGGCTAAGAAAACATTTTGCGAAAGGGTAATATTAGGGAAGTATAATATTTATAAGTCTATGCGTATAAATTCGCGGGCAAGTAACGTTGTAGGAAGCCGAGGTCACGAGCTGCTGACCAGTCCAGTTAGCAAGTGACCACGGCCATTGTAACATGGTCGAAATGTCGAGCGAATGGTGCCTATTTTTATTTAAGGCGAATTGGTAGGGAACGTACACTTGTATGTATGACGGTAATGCTTGCATACTCGGCGTGCGCGCTTGCAAATATTTTCATAAATTTTTTTCTTTATTTTCTACAAATAATGTTACGCTTTTATTAAAAACTGCGATCACTAAGTATTTGAATGATTGTTAAGATTACACACAATTATTTTTAGTAAAAATATCTTCTATAGAATCTGAATCAAGTTGATTCCATCCATCGAAGGGAACGTAAAAACGGGTGTTTGTTAGGAAAGATTACGATTTTTTTCTATCGAGCCAAATTTCTTTAATCGTGTATCAGTGAACACTTAATAAAATATTTCAAGAACATTTATTACACATAAAGAAATAATCTCAATTAATCCATTTTAAAGGTCTACTTTTGAATATTCGTGAGGACGAATCGTCAAATTTGAGCATATTTTGTCTTAAATAAAATAATGCGCGATAAGTCCTGATTATTACATTAAAAACATATCGGGAGCTCCATCCGCAATCAAATCACAGTAAATATCATGTAAATAATCATATAACTGTAGTCAACAACTGTGATCAGTGTTTTATGTATTTATTCATTTGAGATACAATTCCTCTTCACTTACTTACTTATCAATTATATGTATAGTTCACAATGCTACATTTACTCCAATTTAGACGTTATGTCGCTTGCATAGTGTTCAACGTTAGATGTCCACTATGTCATCGTAGCTCTGGTATCGCGCGGCGGCGTTGTAGTCGGATCGCGGTTACCTTGTAACTAACCAAAAGTCGGCGCAATTCGTAGTGTGCGCCGAGTTTTGGTTCAGACATTTTTTTGGCACGATTGTGACTCTATATATTGTCGTTCAGTGTGGAGATTAAAGGGGGAGGCCTATGTTCAGCAGTGGACGTCTTCTGGCTGATGATGATGATATTGTATCTCGATGATTTATTCTCAACTTTGTAATAACGTGTTTCCAGACATGATAGCGATACCAGACTATGTTTCTGGGGCAACAGAACACTGGGGACTGATCACATACAGAGAAACATCCTTCCTCATTGACGAAACTACAGCTTCGGCAAACAACAAAATAAGCGTCGCTAACACTATTGCCCACGAGTTGGCTCACATGTGGTTCGGGAATTTAGGTAAGCAAAGCACATAACATAGTACTTAATTATACAATACAATCCAATATCACTTTATTATACACCAAGAATAAATACAAAGTAACTTAAAATTATTACAATAACTAGCAGTATATTAGGTGGCCTTATCGCCTTAAGCGATTTCTTCCAGGCAACCTTTCGATGGACATAACTGTAAGAAATGTAAGGGTCGACGGTGTAGAATGTAGATTATACATACATACAAATAAATACTGAATATACAAATAATAGTATGTACTTACCAATACCAAGGAAGATATACTAGATATATATTAGATATATATTATGTAGTGTATGCTTTATTATATTATTTTGTTCTACATGTTTGTAATGTTATTAGTTATTTTTGCGACGACGAACTGTAAATGTATTGTTAGCAGTGTTCTCATGGAAGTGATGTAACATCTTATATGAGAATAAATGTCTATAAACCTATACTAACAGGAAAGACAATAGCGGAACATTAGAGCGTAGCTCGGAAATTTGCCTAAAACGGTATGAACTTAGATGGCGCCGTAATTTGAGCGTGATATAGAAACTTGACTGCGATACTAGCGCCACGGTAATTTGTAGAATCCTTTCAAACCCTTTCATACATTATCTGACTGCTGCGCTTACGGAAGTTCGAGACAACCTATATCACGCTCAAATTACGGCGCCATCTAAGTTCATACAGTTTTTAGGCAAATTTCCGAGCTACGCTCTACTGTTTCGCTATTGTCTTTCCTCTCAGTCTATCTTCCTTGCCAATACATAATATAAATAATACATACCGATAATAAAACGGGTCATTTTTGCACACACGGTGATCTGACACCAAACTAAGCAAAGTTTATGATATGGCTGCCAGAGACTGATATACATACGTATTAATATATATTTTTAAATACATACTTAAATATAATCAGATATTAACACCCAGTTATAGAACAAACACAAATGTTCATCACATGAATGTTTGTCCTAGGTGGGAATCTAACCCACGCCCCAAGCGCTGAAGGCAGGTTCCCTACCAACTAGACCAACGGGCTATCTAAAACGAAATCAATCAATGTTCATAGATAAATAGTTAAGCCCTTTTAGAATATCACAATAATCACACATTGATAGAATGATATCACACATTGATAGAATGATATCACACATTGATAGAATGATATCACACACTAGAACTGCAGATTAAACAGACTAGTTAAATGAATCGCTTGGAGAGACATTGTTGCACAGTGTTTGAGCTATTGTGGGATGACGTCGAAAAGCATTGCGAAGTCGCTGTCACATAATATATAATATTTATGTAATTTTTATTTAATTACTTTCATTGAATTTTAATCTAAAATTGTATGTTTGACATTTATTTAATTTTAATTAGACTATTATCTGACTGAATGCATTTAATCTCTTTAATTATTATTATTTTGTTTATTGTAGGTAATCTTGTGACATTTGTTATGATTCTGTGTTTTTTAAATGTTATTAATGTCATTAGTGTAAGTCGTTTTTGTGCGGTGCTAATTTGAAATAAATTAAATTAAATTAATGAAGCTAGGCGGTGATTACATATTTATGTCTAAGTAGATTAGGTATTTATTGTTTTATTTTATTTTGTTTAGTATAAGAACAATATTTTTTCAGTGACCATGAAATGGTGGGATGAAGTGTGGCTGAACGAGGGTTTTGCATCGTACATGCAAGTCAAATGTCTGCATGCTATTGAACCTTCATGGACTATGGTATTGTTATTTTTTTTACAGGCTAGTCTTTTTACACCAACTCGCCTGATGTAAAGTGACTGTGTGGTCCAAGATGGTAATATAAATTATGGTATATTAGCTGGAACCCGCTACTTCGTACGCGTAGAGCTCGGCCTTCGGCCTCGCTACTACAACCCGTTATAGCCTATGTGCTATTCTAATGTATAAGCTATATTATTGTAAACTTTCATTAAAATCCATTCGGTAGTTTTTGTGTGAAAGAGGAACAAACATCCATACATACAAACTTTCGCGTTTATAATATTAGTAGGATTAAAATAAGCTCTCAATATATGCTGGATGTTTAATAAAAAAAAACATTTACAATTTCGAATTGACTAAACATAAAACACTGTTTTAAACTATCACGGCTGTTCACTAAAGTTACATGATTATTTACGGGATATTAACTTATTACCTAACTTTTTAACTGTTCGACCAACCACCCGCATTCTTCAGTCTTCCCGTGAACATGGTGCATGTAACTGCGCCGAAATATCGGGAGCTCATTCCACAACCTTACCACGGTAAACATTCCGTAAATAATCATATAACTTTAACTAAACATAGGTGTAGTTTACATCATACACACATCCACACATACAAAAGTAGAATAGTTATATTATTTATAACACAACTAATGCGTTAAGATTTTGGTAGGGATAGAGAGCGGATGTTTTGTCCCTCTCCCACAAAGCGTGTGGTATTATAGCATTTGTATGGCGCGCGCACGGCTTGACGACATAAGGTGTTATAGTGCGCTCTCTGTCTAGCATGAAATTAAAATACTTAATAGTATTCTAATGACATGCTATAAGTATTTTAATTTAATGCTAGATAGAGACTTATTCATTTTTGAACAAATTCTAATTTTGTTATTGTTGTTGGACTCTATTTATTGGCGTCGGTTCTGTCATACCACTCACTAAACAAAACCAATCTGACAGGACTAAAATTATCTGCCTCTCTTTTCATTTCAATATGTGAGAGAAAGATAGCAACAATTTTAGAGCTGTCAAATTTAGTTTAGTTTAGAGTGCATCAGAATCGATGCCAATATCAGCTTTTTAATGAGCTAATTAAATTAAGGACACAATAAACATGCCTATTGTAGTGCCAAACAGTATTTGCAGCAAAGCAAGTGTTTGGTGTGTGCGTTTGGAAGGATAATTTCTCGGCAAGTATTGTCACTTATTGAAAGTTAATACATAAAAACAATAAGCAGAAATTACGTAAACGTATTATTAAAATAATTAAAAATGTTTTTTTTACCGTCGCTTACACAGGCGAGTTGGTGGTCAAATGCGGACTTATGTTACGATAAAAAAGAATTACCCTTTAAAGTAAGTTCATTTAGAATATAGAGTATAGAGGATACCTAACCAAAATAGTTTACCATATTTACTAGAGTTTAGATCTATTGGCGTGACCTTGCCTCAACTTTCTGGTGGGTAGTGGGATTATGAATCAACTTAGCTTAGAGTCAACTCCAAAGTACCTATCTTGCAAATAATTACTTTATACTAACTAGTTATCGTCTTACTAGTTACCGACCGACCGATGGGCCAGGATCGTCACGCAGTGAATGCCCGATGGACGACGTAGTCAAGGAAGGCCCAAGAAACGCTGGCGTGACGATCTTGACTCATTCCGGAGAGGTTGGCAAGAGGTGGCGGAGGACCGAGATTTGTGGAAGGAAATGGGGGAGACTTTTGCCCAGTAGTGGGACAGCACAGGTTAATTTAAAAAAAAACTAACTAGTTAGAATTTGTTTTCTATTTCCAGCTTGATAAATTCCTGCCCAACACCCTGCACCCAGTCTTAGTAACAGATGCGAAGCTCTCCAGCCATCCGATTGTACAAATTGTGGATACTCCAGATCAGATCACCTCTATATTTGACAGCATCTCATACAATAAGGTGAGTCATTTAGTACTATGAAAGCAAAAACAATGCTACAACCTCTTTATAGATACTTTCAGTAGTCTTTTAGCAGAAAAACGCGGGTTTTCAAGGAACGGTCTGTCTGCCGGTGTACGCAAAGGGGGTAAAGACTGACCTAGTTGCGGAAAAAGCCCTCTCCTCAACGTAATAGACTGCCTGTCCCTTCCTTTCGAATACTTTCTTATGTATTTGCTGACAGGCCTGTCTCACTACAATTTCTGAGTCTAGACCTTAAGCCCACAATGCGAGTCGCTTTTAAATTGGAAAATTGGTTTCTTCTATGCAAGCGTGTCGTAGATCTCAATATCGCGGTGAATTGTCGGTCAAACGCAAGCCCATTCAATTTTTATAAAACCTAACGAAGGGGAAATGGACATGGAATAACTATCGTTCAAAGCAAACAAAAGCTCTCGCGCGCAGCAACGCGACCGATAAATACCTGCAAGCGCTTCAAATTCCTATATATATATATTATCAAGTTCGGTACGCGTCGCTGTGATTGTTAACATTTGCTATGTCGCGAGATATATTTCAATATCATGTCGGAGTCTTCTGCACTACTAATACTATTTATTCTGTGTTTCTACCTTATTTCAGGGTGCTTCTATCCTGCGCATGTTAGAAGGGTTCATAGGCGAGGAGCATTTCCGTATGGGAGTGTCGGATTACCTCAAGGAGCATCGTTTTGGGAACACGGTCACACAACACCTGCTCAACTCGCTCGAGCCGTATTTCAAGATCGACAACCCGGACTTGAATCTTAGGTAAGCCGATTTTACCCGACGATAACAAAGGCACTATGGAAGGTATCGGTTTCGGTACCGTGAAAAAAACATGTTGTTTCATTGTATTACTTTCCTAAACGTTTGTATTTTTTAGACTGTTTATGTGTCATATTATAGCAGATTGTTATTTATTGAGAATTGACATGTTCAAGTGTAGGCAAGAGATATAATGCGGTGAAATAAAAACATGTTTATAGAAATAAGTTTTCAAAATTTCGTAGTGTCATCAAGTCCACCACTGTACTGCGGCTTCACTTTGACTTGACCTTAAGTTACTTTAAACTTTTTGACTTAAACTCGACTATGGCTTTTTTTAGGATGATTTTATATGTATTTACTGAAACTTGAAAAACCTATAACACCATTTTTTTACCAGCAAGATGTTTGAAGACATATTGTCTATTTAAGCAGTCGCACACTAAACAAAGCACACACCCTTAAAAAATACGATAATAATAATTTAAAATAAAAAAATTGCATTATAAGATTAAATCACAGTAAAGAAAATAAATAAAACGTGTCTGGTTAATTTCATGCCCCATAGTATTTTTTCAAATTCAGTCCTGGCGTTAGTTATGGTGGAATTAAGGAACTTACAAACATACATAATTACATGAACCCTAAACACATAACACATTTTTTTGGGAAATCATGTGTGAACAGTTTATCTCAAACAGATTGAACTGAAATTTTGCATACACGTTTAGTTTGGATGACAATGCATGGTCAGCTAAGTGACGTCATTCTAAATTCAATATGGTGGACCAAAGATGGCGGACACCATTTTCTTATCTACCATCATGATATGGGTATCAAATGAAAGGCTAAGAAGAATGCGAAAAAGCTTGGGTAATTTTTTTAAAATTGTAATTTTAGTTACATTATGGACACTTGGACGCGGCAAATGGGATATCCTGTATTGAACGTGAAGAGAGGAGACGAGCCAAACACATACGAAATAACTCAGTCAAGGTTCCTCATAGACTCTGAGGCGGTCTCGCCTAACGATTCGCCATTTAGGTAAGTTTCTATCTCAGTTAACAGCTAAACAATAGTGCAGGATCGTAGCTCAGTCGGGTGGGCCAGTGTAAGAATCCGTTTCCACAGAGGCAGAGAAAAAAAGCGAGGCTTGAAGCAGAGATTAGCTGAGTGGGGCAAATCAGAAGTATGGGTACATTTTGACAATTTCACTAAATTTCTCATCCATTTTAATACACGCGGTCTCAACGATACAACTGGTCAAACTGACACGCCGAAGTCTCGCACTGCAATCTCGTGTCATTCCATTATCTGGAGACTGATAAACAAGCACTGTTATGCCATTTAGAGACGCTATGAGTTAATATGGTGGTTATGGCGCGCCCGCTGGAGGTTAACCGCTCTGCTATACCCTACTCCTTTCTGCCCCACCCACATCGCTGTACCTGGCACCTTTCCGCCACGCTCCGCGCTACTCAGTGCACCATAGAACTTGATATACTTCTCGTCTCAGCTACCACTGTTTCAACTAATGCGGAGCAGACGAGATGGGGATTTCAAACAATGTGATTGGCCTATTCCTGTACATCTGAAGAAAGAAGTTACCTGTTTTTTTCCGTCTCAGTGGAAACGACTTATAAATTACCGTTATGCCTCATTTAAGAAGACGCAATGCGTTGCTCGTAGCATTCGATTAATTCATACTATAATTATGTCCTTGAATGAGAGTGTTCACACAAAAGCGTTTGGCATTGGTAACTACGCGACACGTTGGATGGCGCGCCGAGCGATACCTCACATCTCCATAAACTGGCCCTTAGAGTTTTTAATAGAAGGCAGATACATGTAAATTGAGTCACCCAGGGCTGATGATGATGACATGTAAATTCTGACATCAGTTCAGTCCGTGACCTTGATCACAATCTGTATTTACTTAGGCTGTGGTCTCGCAAAGGCTAGATGATAATTATGTCTAATCATAATTTTCAGTTACCGTTGGTATGTGCCCATCACTTACAAGACAAACAAAGGCGCAAGTAAACGTGTATTGTGGTTATCCGACAAGGCTGAAAGTGGTGAGTTTAAAAACACACTCGCACAATTTTTTTATATAAGTGACTGTAAAAGATACTGTTGGTTTGCTATTCATATTTCATCCGCTATCCTACAGAAACCATTATTTTTTTGGGATAAAAAGGAATCTTTGTAATCCTCGGTGTATACATCCGTACCAAGATTAAATCAAATTCGTTCCGTGACAAACATACACACTTACACAATCACCACACATACACACATAAACACACACTACACTACAAACTTTCACATGTACCCGTATAATATTAGTGGGATTTGTCTTACATAGTACTAGAACATTTTTAGCAGACTGATAATATGTCTATCTTTATAATTGTTACCAAAGACCTGGCTATGCGTGACATAATAAATCATGTACCACAGTATACAAGCGAGCGCGCGCCCAAAATTGTTCAAAATAAAGCGACGCGAGTTAGGTCACTGACCTTTCATACCTGACCACTTCAGTCAGCTGATTGGGTCGCTGACCTGATTGCGTCGGCAAATCTGCCAGTAGATCTGTCAGTGGATCAGCTCGGTCAAATGTTAAGGTCATATATTGGTTCAGATAGTTTACTAAATAAAATAAAATAAATTATATCCTTTTTCCATACAAAGTGCCAGACATCGAACTAGTATTATTAGAAAATAGTTTTAAAAAAACACGCTTATGTGATTTTTTTTAACAAACCAAACGTACCCATTCTCTGGAATTTACTGGTAGCCATTAAAGTTCCACTATCCATCATCAGGTCAGCTTAAGACGGAGATAATCGGCTAGTGTCGGCTTCGTAGAGTCGTCTCTGTCTAAAACGTCACATCAAGGCATCGATTCTGATGTACCTACTCTAAACTAAACTAAATCTGGCAGCTCTAAAATTGTTGCCATCCGTCTCTCACGTAATGAAATGAAAAGAGAGGCAGATAATTTTAGTCCTGTCAGATTGGTTTAGTTTAGTGAGTGGTATGACAGAATCGACGCCAATGTTTTGAGTGACAGAGACGACGCCCTACGAACTACCGACGCTCCGACATTCCCTGTTCTTAATGTCCTTAGTTTGTATTGTTAGTTTGTGCCTGAAACAAATGTTTATTTTTTATTTATTTTATTATTACTTTCCGCCGGGTACTGTACAAGATTTGTTTGCAGAGTTCTTTAGTTACAAGTGAAGCTAATAAAAGCGTGTTAACCGTTTCAGTGAAACTAACCGTCGACACAGATGCCTTTTGGTTAAAATTGAACAACAACCAAGTCGGTTACTACAGAGTTAACTATACGCCTGAGCTGTGGCGGGAGTTGGTCCTGCAACTCAAATCAAGGTTCGATGAGGTATCTAAGAATCATGTTATTTTTTATTTCTTAAAAAAAACACCGAATTAGTGAAATACTAACTCGGTCTTTTTTTAGGGTTCCTTACCCAAAGGTAAAAACTGGACCCTATTACTAAGCCTACGATGTCTGTCTGTCCGCCTGTCCGTCTGTTCTTCCTACCTATTAACGGGTGTATCTTTCGAACCGTAATAAATAACCAGATGACATTTTCACAAAAAAATTATATAAAAAGTAAAAACGAAAGGGGAGCCCCCATACAACAAACGTATTTTTGTATTAGCTCTAATGTAAAAACGGTAATACGTACAAGCGTCGAGCTTAGTATGATCATAGTACACATTCTAAAGTGTAACAACAAATAATAAATAATGGCCAAATGCGAGTCGGTGTCAAATTTCTGTTCACCACCGGTTCTCGTACGATCACCGAAGTGAAGCAACGTCGGGCGTGGTCGGTACTTGGTTGGGTGACAGTGATGTTTGATGTGACTGCCTTTTTGCACTATTTTTTGTTACTTTAGTAGCTAACAAGTTATGTGGTGGTACGGAACCCTCAGTGCGTGAGCCCGACTCGCACATGGCCGGTTTATTTGTAAGCGTGCGCGGCGGCGCATGGCGAGTTACTATCGACACAGAATACATAATAGTACAAATGCGAATCGACCCGAGCACAGAATACAGTATATAAGTACAACTACTAAAGATTCACTCTGCAAAATTATTTAAATAAGTAGCGACTCTTGGCTACTACACAATAAAGTGCAATTCAGGACGTGCGAGCGGTAACTACTTACATCTATATTAACCTAGAAGTTGCCTCTCTATCTATCGCGTTATCTCTGTCTGTCTTGGCAGATCCGACGAGTCGGCTACTTGTATATTCATACCTAAAGTGCGAAGTGCGTCGCCAGGTCTGGTGTAGCCCCGATTCCTGTAGCCTAAAGCTTCAGGAATTTGGGTGAAACCGCGGGGCTAGCACGTGGGGTAAGGCATGGTATAATAATATACTCCGCCAGGTATAGCAATCCGAGAAAAAATATCCACGTGGGCGTCCCGCAATGATGTCATGATGTCAATTTACAACAGGTTCGAGAGTGATGACGATACACTACGTAACAGCTGATTGAATAAAGTGGCAACTGGACAGTGACGTCATTGCGGGACCACTCCCATATTGCTAGACCTTGTTTTCTTAGATCATGGGGTAAGGTAACAGCCTGAAACAGCTAGCTAGCTAGCTATACAGAAACTACTGAAGTTATTACAATTACTATGGTGAAACCCAGGGGCTAGCATGTGGGGTAACAGCCAGCTAGCTACACTATACTGAAACTACTAAAGTTATAACAATATGACGACTCAATTGTCGCCAGACCAAAAATTCATTCATGCCTCATGTAATTTTTACTTGATGCAAGAGATAGTTACAATTACGATGAAAAAACGCATAGGGAAAACCGCTTACTACGAGAACAATTGTAAAGTGATTAATTATGAATGTGAACGAGTACAACGTTTGAGTACGCAACGTTTGCGCGTTTTAAGCCTGTATAACGCCATCTAGTAAATTTCTTCGCAACTTCTCAATTCGACTTATTTTTTAACCCCCGACGTAAAAAGGTGTTATAAGTTTAACGTGTGTATATCTGTATGTCTGCCTGCGGCATCATATCTTCCAAACGGCTGAACAGATTTTGATTTAGTTTTTAGGGTTGCGTACTCGAAGGTGTAAACGGGACCCTATTACTAAGTCTACGCTGTCTGTCTGTCTGCCCGTCCGTCCGTCCGTGCGTCCGTCCGTCCGTTCGTCCGTCCGTCCTCCATATCAATGCCTCCTTACGCAAAACCTACTCGATACAAATTCCTTGTGCAAATAACTCCCCGAGATTTAATTGGTCGACATTTTCGACAAAGAGTCTGCATTAGAATAAAAGCTGTTTTGTGTTCTTTGCTGTCATTAGTATTTACTAATGACAGCAAAGCTAAGCTAAGCTAAGCTAAGCTTTTTTGCTTTTTGTGTTGTAGTAGTTTTGTATTAGTATTTTGTCTTCTTTCTTGTCTTCGGCGCTATTTTGATTACAGAAAGTTGTACGCAAAGAGCACGAAATTAACCGTCTTACTACAAAATATTTAAGAACGGTTCAAACATGTGTTTAGCAGGTGTTTCCCTGTGAAAAATATGTCAAACACCTGTCTAAAGCGTGCTTAAATCTTTTGTAGTAAGACTTAGTGTTACTTTTACTTAATAATATACCTAAATCGATTGATTCGAAATGAATTCAAGTGATGATGAAGCTGTATTGCGTGATTACGTGTTAACACCTGAGTTTATGAAAGAGAGGGCAGCCGATATGCAGCTTGCTACCCAACAAATCACGGCTGGCTAATACGAAAGCCTACGATGAGCTTAGCAAAAGGAAAAATGAAAATCAAGCTTCTGGCACATTTACAGAGTTTGTTTTCCTAACCTATTTTAATGAGCTGTCGAAGAAAAAGAAGTCATCTACATTATGGAGTATGTATTCTATGCTACGGTGTACTATAAAAACAAGGCATAACATTCACATAAAAAATTATAGTAATAAGAAAATTACTCTTAATTTTAGTAATTGTTCCAATTTTAATGTGCAATTTAATTAATTTTACCTCAATTTTTCTTCATTAAATGTCTATTTATATTTAAAATTGTGTAAACCGGACGAGTCCATAAACGTAATCTTTATTATACTTAGATTATAATAATAGATTTACTCTTATGACAATAAAGAATATCTTATCTTATCTTATTTTCGCATAAATCTTTCTTTTTCTCGTAGTTATGGTATAAACTATAGTATGCAACTCTTGAATAAAACAGATTTATATCGAGGGCCATGAATCACTCGTGTCGCTCAAGATTCTAAAACTTGAATCACTCGCTATGCTCGTGATTTAATCATCATGAGTCACTCCCTACGGTCCTGATTCAGTCGTTAGAATCCTTCACTTGCTCGTGATTCATTTATGGCCCTCGCTTGAAATCTGTCCTATATTCACTAATTGCATAATATACAATTTCTTTGATTGGCTCTATTTATGAACAGCTTTTTTTCGAGGTAATAAAAAATTTGGACACAGGCCTTTATAGCTGTCTAAAGATTATAGTACAGGGGCCTTACGGACAACAGCTATAGCGGCACAAAACTAACGTTAGATCCGCTCAGTTGGAAAATCACGCGACCGCAAACCGTATCTGGGCGCGTTAAGGTTCACGTTCGCGTGATTTTCCAACTGAGCGGATCTAACGTTATTTTGGTGCTGCAATACCTGTTGTCCGTAAGGCCTCTGGTGTCTAAATTTTACCCACTGACCATCCTATTACCCCCTACCGCTTTCGCCCGCGTATGGCGAAGTGAAACATTAACAGCTTGGATTGTACATACAGGATTACGCATATAACCTGTACTAAGCCGAAAGTAGTTATAAATTTTTTCGAGTGTCGATGACCGTTTTCTATGGAACAGCTGGTTTTATTCCCGCTATTTCAGGTTGGTCCTATACTAAAAGTTGTTCATAGACTTCATAGTGTTGAGTACAATGACTTCCTTTCGGCTTAGTACAGGGTAAATGCGTAACCCTGTATTCGATCACTTTAAGTAAACATTGTTTTCAGTTTACAATATCAGACCGATCCCATCTCCTTGATGATGCTTTTGCCTTGGCCAAAGCTAACGCGTTTTCCTACGAACTGGCGTTGAACATCAGCTCTTACCTGAAAGCAGAACACGACTTTGTGCCGTGGGAGACGGCCAGAAACATCTTCATCGACCTATCCGAGAGGCTGATCAACTCTTTGGCATATATTCATCTGCAGGTAATTTATATTTATGTCCAGCTGCGCCCCGCGGTTTCACCTGCGTAGTGATGAAAAATGGTGATGATGATGGTGATGATGATGTTGATGATGATGATAAAAAGTATCCTATGTCCGTCTCCTGGTTCTAAGCTACCTCCTCACCAAATTTTCAGCCAAATCGGTAATATATTGCCAAGCCATAATATATTAAAGTTTTTTTTAAATTCACATTATTGCAATTATCAAGCAATTAAAAGTTTTAATTTAATATTTTAAATTCTGCTGGATATATTCTGTGAAATTATATTGCGTAATATTTGTTTTAAAATTATTTTTTTGTTATTTACGTACTTTTACTGATGTTCGAAAAACCAGAAAATCCTGCAACCTGGCCTTAAAACTATTTCTTAGATTTGAACTTCTCTATCTCTACTAACTACTCCTAAACCACGCAACGGATTTTGGTGCGGTTTTCACCATCAGTTAGATACATTTTCATGGAAGGTTTATATATATAACTAGCAACCCGCCGAGCGTAAATTATACCCGTACGAAGCCGGGCGGGCGGGTCGCTAGTAACTAAATAAGTTAATAAAGGAACTCGCCAGAAAAAACCACTTTGCGGGATATTTTAGGACAAAATGATTACTTTATTGTTCCATTGTTTCATCCTAAACAAATCCGTCCTAACGTAACAGAAGTACTGAAAAGTAGTTTATTTTCTAGAATTATGTACAACGATTGGTGGAGCCCGTGTTCAAGACTCAAAGTTGGGACCAAGGAGACATGAGCGTCATTGACAGGTAAACGAAAATTGTCATCACTATTGTTTTATCAATAACAACCTTGCATTTCTTGGTAAAGCAAAAGTACACTGACTCTTCTGAATTGTTGAACTAGCCAGTGTCAACAGACTAGCAATCTATGTACAGATTTTTTTGATGTGAAACGTCTAATGGCGCGCCTTGGCAGTAATATCGACTTGTATGCCGTGACGACAAACGGTATGACGCTCGCTTACGCCGTCATGTATCACATCTGCAGAGCGTAGTCGTCCTACATAATTTTATTTTTACTGAATAATTGACTTGCGCTTGACCGCTACCATGTCTTATGTTAAGCGATGATGTGGTCTACGATGGAGCACGCTTGACACTCAGATTGTAACAATCGGGGAACACCCATTCAGTTGGCGCATTCCACAGTCGCAGCAGTCACAACAGTTCGCACAATAAAAGTGGAATCACAGCGCTTCGTTCGGGTTTCCGGAATATCCGGAATATCAAACATGAAACGTCACTGCTTCGTGCCCTCCGCCCTCCGCTCCGTCCGGTAGAACAATTTGCAGGAGAGAATTAGATCATGCAGATCCGACGCACACTTCTCGAAATGTATCCGATAAAAAACCGACTGCGCCAATGTTCAAGACTAATAGCCTTACTTAAAAACGTTACTTAAGTTAATCAGTGTTTAAAATTGTTGTCTCATTTTCGCGTGTAACAACTTCCTCAGCGAAAAGTAAACAGACCAATTTTAAGCAATGTTTAACTTAAGTAACGTTTTTAAGTAAGGCCATATATGAAGCTTAGTCATGAACATAAATGAGGCACAATTACAAATCGTAAACCGAGAGGTCACTTTTCGGCGTCGACCCTCTGATCAATGTTGGACCTGAGGCATAGGTGGCGTCGCTTCGAGACTTATAGCTTTCTATAGCTCACCTAATACAGTGAATAGGGTATTTGACTGTATTAAAAATATGATTCTAGATGATAAAATGTGATGATATTATTTGGTGTCCTAGGAAATTATTATTCATAAAAATTATGTAATTACTAAAAACTACAGAATAATGCAAGTCGCACAACGAGCTATGGAAAGGGCTATGCTCGGGGTTTCTCTAATAGTTCGAATCAGAAATGAGGAGATCCGTGGACGAACGAAAGTTACCGACATAGCCCACTGGATTAGCAAGTTGAAGTGACAGCGGGCAGGGCACATATCGCGCAGAACAGATGGCCGATGGGACTGAAAGGTTCTCGAATGGAGACCACGGAACGGTAAGCGCAGCGTAGGACGTCCACCCACAAGATGGACAGACGACCTAAAAGAGACCGCAGGGAAACGCTGGATGCAGGCCGCTTCCAACCGGCCCTTTTGGAGATCGCTGGGGGAGGCCCATGTCCAGCAGTGGACGTCCTATGGCTGAAATGATGACGATGATGACAAAATAATGTCCTGATTATCAGAAAAATACAATATAATTAGTTTAATGTGCGACCTCGCGCTTTCAAGTAGCGGTCTCCCAAAATATTCTAACACGGCTTTTTATATTGAGATGGTTTAGCAAAAAATTCAAATGCCCTATTATCTTAATTTACCAGCTAAAACTTGTGTTGCAGGTTATTCCGTACATGCATTTTGTCGGTGGGAGCGCGTTTCGGGCTCCCAGACGCCAACATGAAGATAAAGAATCTGTTCGACTCGTGGCTGAACAGCCATGACACGCCCAACCCGGCCATCATTGAACCGGACTTGAGAGAGATTGTATATTTTTATGGTACGTACCTAGACATTGTTGAAGTGGCAGTGGGCAGGGCACATAGCACGCAGAACAGATGGTCGATGGGGCCGAAAGGCCATCAGACCGGTAAGTGCAGAGTAGGACGTCCACCCACAAGATGGACGGACGAACTAAAAGAGACCGCAGGAAATCGCTGGATGCAGGCCGCTTCCAACCAGTCTATTTGAAGATCGATGGGGGAGACCTATGTTCAGCAGCGGACGTTCTATGGCTGAAATGATGATGATGACGTGGATATTCGCCGAAAAACCAGACCAGAGTCACAGACATAGTTGTTAAAATTTGCAAGTTGAAGTGGCAATGGGCAGGCCTTATCGCTCGAAGAATCAATAACCGATGGGGAAGAAAGGTTCTTGACTGGAAACCACGGACCGGAAGATGCAGCGTAGGTAGGCCTCCCACTGGATAGGTCCGACGACATCGTGAGAGTCGCGGGTATCCAGTGGATGCAGATGGCAGGCTGTCGTTCATTGTGGAGTTCTAAGATGGGGGGGGGGCTATGTTCAGCAATGGACGTCTTCTTTCTTAATAATGGTTTTAATTTAACCATTTAATGTTTTTTTGTGTTAAATTGTTTTAAAACTATAGAGGTAATCCAATAATTACATACGGAATTGTGTACTCGGACGTTCTTTTACCATAACTGGTTGTTCTTTTACTTGAGGATGGCTCGCCAGCAAACATTAGAAAGTACCGTATGCTATGATTTCCTCACCATGTTTTCCTTCACTGGCAGCTCAAGCTCATTATTGGGATTTGAATCCACACCCTGCGTCGTGAGATCCGAACGCGCCAACCACTGAGCTATCATCGATAAAAGGCAATATCTTTTGCAGGTATGAAGTCTACTAACCAGTCAGCTTGGGACACCCTATGGGAGATATATTTGAAAGAAACCGATGTGCAAGAGCAGACCAAAATCAGGAACGCACTGGCAGCGCCCCACGATGTCAATATTTTAAAAAAGTAATTTTGTTTTGTTTGATTTTTATATTTATTCTTTGCGCGATAGAATCCGAAACGTGGACATTCGCAGAAAAACTAGTCACTGACATAGCTATTAAATTTGCAAGTTGAAGTCGCAATGAGCAGGCCACATCCCTCGAGAACCGATAACCATCCGAGTTGAAAACCATCACCTCGATTGAAATTCTGGCATTTCGAGATCTCAATAGTTTCCTTTACTAGCCTTGGTATGTAATGGCGTTCGGTGGACAGGATTTCAGGGTTGTGAAATTCGATCCAGTGGTTAGGACCTGCGTCCAGCAGATGCTCAGCTATGGCAGATTAGTGTCTCTCGTTGTTTTTTACTGCCTTAATGTGTTCCTTGATGCGGCATGAAACAGTTCGCTTCGTCTGTCCTATGTACGAACTTCCGCAGCTGCAGTTAATTTTGTACACCCCGGGATGCTGAAAGGGAATCTTGTCCTTAGAGGAACGCAGACATTGCGCAATCTTTTTATGAGGAGTAAATATGGTCTTGATAGCATATTTGTCAAGAATTCGACCTATTTTATCTGTGACTCCTTTTACATATGGCAAAAAAGTCGGCTGTCGTTCCACCTTCGGTTTCATCACTTTTTTCCTTGGTTTGGTTAAACCGACTTGAGCCTTATAACCATTCCTGCGTAACACCAGTTGTACGTGGGATAATTCTTCAGCCAGATGTTCTGTATCGCACAGATCATAGATGATCATTAAGCTTTATACAGGGTTATAAGGAAAGGGTATGCTAAGCTGAAAGAGGATTGTCGTACTCATCATTATGATAAACTTTTACTATGGAACTAACCATGAAATCGCGAAAAAAAATCATCAAAAATCAATATTTGTTGAGTGTGAATAACTGTTTTTTTTTTATCGAACAGGTGATGTTTTTTTCATGATTCGAAGTTTGGTTCTGTAATGAAAGCTGTTCATAACGATGAGTATAACTTACCCGTTTCGTATTAGCATACAATACAATACAATACAATACAATACAACTTTATTACACACCGAAAATACAAATGAAACTTAAAGTAACATAAAAACAAATAAACGGCAGTATAATGGGCGGCCTTATCGCCTAAAGCGATTTCTTCCAGGCAACCTTTGGATGGACAGGACTAAAGAAGTTGAAAAACGGTCGGTGGTGCACATAAAATATAAATAAATAATATATACATACATATATACACTAAATACGCAATGCTGAATACATGCCATAAATATTATAAATAAAATACATAATATATATACGTACCAATTAACACGAAGAAAAATAATGTGTATAGACTTGATTCTTAAAAATAGGAAGAGATTTGGCCTGCCTGATAGAAACAGGCAGCGCATTCCACAGTAGGACAGCTTGAAAAGTGAAGGACTTACAGTAGGAAAGATTGACGTGAGAAGAAGGAGGAATTTTTAGCTGGAGGGCACGACAGGATCGCAAAGTACTGGAATGAGCTTGAATAAATTCAAAGCGCTCCTTTAAGTATAAAGGAATATTGGGATTAAACAGAATTTTATAGACAAAGGAGAGGACATGAGAATTACGGCGAAGGCGGATAGGTAACCATTTGAGCTTTTGGCGGAATTCAGATACATGGTCATATTTGCGTAAACCAAATATGAACCGAATGCAGAAATTTTGTAAACGCTCGAGTTTGTCGAGTTGCTCTTCGGTTAAATCCAGATAGCAGGCGTCTGCGTAGTCTAATATTGGGAATAAGAGCGATTTCACGAGCGCAGTTTTAGTAGAAATAGGCAGAAAATTACGCAACCTTCTGAGTGATGCTGCAGAACCATAGATTTTTCTACTTACTTCAGCAATCTGAGAACACCAATTAAATTGCCTATCTATAGAAATTCCCAGGTTCTTAACTGTCTCGCTAATAAGGATAGGAATTCCGTCAAAAATCACTTGCGGAAGACGGGACCAGTCAATTTTAGAGATCATACGGGAGCTCCCTATAATAATTGTCTTAGTTTTGCTAGGATTCACTGTAAGGCCATATGATCTGCTCCAATCGCGTATACGCCTTAGATCTTCGTTTGTCGACTCAATTGCCTCGTGTAATAGACCTAATGGAGCTTGGGTATATATCTGCAAGTCATCTGCATAGAGGTGATAGGAAGAAGTAAGATGTTGTGATATTGAATTTATAAAAATTGCAAAAAGAAGGGGAGATAACACGCCGCCCTGAGGTACACCAGCAGAGATATTGCACCACAAAGAGTACGTATCATCAATACGAATGCGCTGCCGGCGTCCAAACAGGTAACTTTGAAACCAATCAATTGCCGTTGGAGATATGTTAAGAGAGCGAAGCAGTGCCAACAGGACGTCAAAGTCAACATTACTGAAAGCGTTACTAAAATCTAGTAGCGAAAGTACAGTCAGATGACAATGACCCATGCCATCCCTTATATCGTCTGTGATTTTCGTCAGAGCAGTTACAGTGCTGTGCCCAGTACGGAAACCAGATTGGAATGGATTAAGGAGACTATTTTTGATCAGGTAAGAGGATAATTGTTGGTGGACAAGCCGTTCTAATACTTTAGACAGGAAGGGAAGAATAGAAATTGGACGAAAATCAGAGCATGAATTAGGATTAGGTTTTTTGGGAAGGGGCGTTATTTGAGCTTCTTTCCATATTACTGGAAACGTGCCCGAGGAGATGGAAAAATTGAGAATATACTGGATGACATGGACAATTTCATCAAGTATGGGCATGATCATTTTCCGGCTAACAGCATCGCTACCGACAGCGTTAGAGGAAATTGACTGTATGCTCTTCTTAACATCACAATCAGCAAATTGAATAAAACTAAAAGAGTCATGGTCGGGAGGAGTAGTAGAAGAAAGGTATTTTAAGGTATCAGCCTTAACCGGTCCATCGAAATTGGAAGAAGAGGAGAAATGCTGATTTAGCAAGTTAATGTCCAAAACTTTTGGATTA
This sequence comes from Agriopis aurantiaria, assembly GCA_914767915.1. Taxonomy (NCBI): domain Eukaryota; kingdom Metazoa; phylum Arthropoda; class Insecta; order Lepidoptera; family Geometridae; genus Agriopis; species Agriopis aurantiaria. Next base: position 12,254,294 of record OU611988.1, read on the forward strand.
GTATCTTGACGAGATTTACCAACTCCCAGTGACCTAAGAAACTTCCAAACTTTTGCTGGGTCTTCATTTTTAACGGAATTATGGATATGTCGGCGTTGCGCGTCCCTACACGCTCTATTGCAGGCGTTGCGATGTTGTATATACCTCTCTTTGTTCTCGTCAGACTGGCGACATTTGAGCTTATGCTTTGCTACCAGTTTTTTATGCATCAGAGTTCGTATTTCATCATTAAGCCAAGGTGACGGCGCATGTTTCATTTTGACAGCATGGATGGGAGCGTGAATGTCGTATAGTTTGGTTAAAATACGATTAAACTCGATAATTTTCTCATCCATACTAACTGCGTTTACATACCCTCGCATACCCTTTCCTTTTAATCCTGTATTCCGAAGGAAGCGGGAAAATAGCAATAAGTACCTGGCAAATTTCTTGAAGATAACTAATGGTTGATTCCATATTATTTCTGTTTTGATTGATTGATTGACTGATTAACTCTTTATTGTTCACACCATAAAATTTGATACAGCTTTCAATAAAGCTTAATTTAGTTCTACAGTGGGCCGCTGAGAGATCTGCATGTAAAAGCTGCAATAACATTATAAAAATCTGAATTAAAAACATTTTCTTTTCATATTTTACTGGATACCAGCTACAATCTGTAAAAACTAGTAAAAAATAATCAGAATTGACTGTTTTACTGTTCAGCCTTTTACAAAGTTATGGCAGCTGTCAGATGCATTCTTTCATCCACTATACGCTAGCAGCGTTTTTATCTCAGCTACATCTTCACATCAATTTGGCAGTAAGAAACAGTACAATAATGATAATGTCTTTATTCTGTATGCTTTGGTATGCTTTAGTAGTAGTATTGGATTTTTAAGAATGTTTTTGGGAGAAAAATAAAAGCTTATTGGGGGAATGAAATAAAAATGCGTTGGAATTGGTATAGAGGTACCTCATATCCCGGTTTACACATAAGCTACTTTTTGTCCCAGAAAAAAACAAGTTTCCTATAGAACATAGGATGAAACCGCGGAGCGCTGCTAGTTTATATTTATATTACTCTCTCTCTATATGCTAGTTATAGTTTATATTGTTTATATTACAATACAATATAATATTTCTTTATTACACACCGAAACAACAAATGAAACTTAAACTAACATAAAAAACAAATATACGGCAGTATAGTGGGCGGCCTTATCGCCTAAAGCGATTTTATATAATAAGTGTGATTCGTTTTAGTCCTACATGTATCATCTCTTTCAGATACCTGGCCCTAGCATCAGATGAGACTAAAGTCCGCAGTCAGGACTACCTCTCAGTGCTAGCACGTATTAGTTCTAACCCATCCGGAGCGGCGCTAGTGTGGGACGAAGTGAGGACTCGATGGCCGGAACTAGTGAAACGATTCAGTCTCAACAGTCGATACTTAGGGAATCTTATACCGACCATCACTAGCAGTTTCAACACGGAGGCCAAGTTGAAAGAGGTCAGTGCTGCCTTCTATGTTTACAAATCTGAACCTTACCAATAATTCAAATAATATTTTACAAGTTAGCGTAACATTACAAGTAGTTAAGGCAAGATCAGTAGTATTTAAGACTAAATTATTATTAGTAAAGACAATCGCTAGTAAGCATTTAGTTCTGACCCGTCCGATGTGGCGCTAGTGTGGGAAGATGCGTGGACTCGAGGGCCGGAACAAGTGGAATGATTCAGCCACAGACCTATATCTACTAGTAGTAGACTTAGTAGACTTTACAAGCGGTCCAAACTGTATGAAAACTAAGCGTGTTAAATTTTTCGTGTTTAAAAATGAAAAGAAATGCCTTTATTCTATCGGCCAACTCTATTTGAGGTATTCTTACAACTCAGTATTGTAGAATTACCAATTTTTGTTTCAAACTGACACCGTGTTGTTGCGGCACCGATTGAGCAGACTGATTTTAGCCGGACTCAATTATGACGATTAATCATAATTGTATTGCAAATATGACATGCAAGGTAGGTCGTCTTGTGGCGTCTACTTACTCGACGTTATACTACTTACTATAGACTATATAGGTCTGTGGATTCAGCCTCCACAGTCCTTTGATAATATAATAGTTTGGATCATTGGCGGATGGCCATGGGGGCCATGCCCCCCCCCCCCAAACACCTAGCAATTCCAATTTTTCGATTTGATACCTTCGAATCTTGTCAGAATGGACCCCCCAAAATGAAATCCAGAATGCCCCCCCCCCCCCCCCCCCCCAAAATGAAATCCTGGATCCGCCCCTGGTTTGGATCTGCCTTAAACTCGATCAAGTACCGTCTGACAAAAACGTATATTTACGTAGTAAAAACGTATTGCACGCTGACATATTCTTACTAGTTCTACAAACGCACACTCCAATATTGAGCGGCACACAACTGCAACGATATGGTCAAAAGTCATCAAATAAATGACCGAGAGAGGTGTTAGTGCTAAAGGGGAAACTGTAGGTTTCTGAGGTCAATTCTCAGGGAACCTCATACCGATCATAACTAGCAGTTCAGAGGCAAAGTTGAAAAAGGTCAGTCTGTGTTTTAATACAGTGCTGCAATCTGTGTTTTAGTTCTTAACCTAAGTGTGTGTGTGTGTGTGTGTGGGGGGGGAGTATAAGACTTGCAGTGACATCTCGCTACCCCCCCCCTCCCCCCCTCCCCGGGTGTATGCATTTGCCCCTACCTGTATAGTTGTATACCCTAGATAGCCCGTTGGTCCAGTTGGTAGTGAACCTACCTTCTGAGCTCGGGGGCGTGGGTTCGATTCCCACGTAGGACAAACATTTGTATTTGTTATATATCTGGTTGTATCTATTTAAGTATGTATTTAAAATTATAAATGTATGTATTATATCAGTTTCTGGCAGCCATATCACAAGCTTTGCTTAGTTTGGGGTCAGACGACCGTGTGTGCAAAAATGTCACAAAAAATATTATTATTATACCCAAACAGGCTTTAATTTATGTATCGTGTTTCTTATAGATGCAAGTTTTCTTCAACAAATACAAAGAGGCGGGTGCTGGTGAGCTCGCAAGGAAAACCGCGCTAGAAAACGTTCGCAACAACATTAAGTGGATGGCTAACTACTATGAAGAGGTCTCCACGTGGCTCGAGGCTCAACAGAACAAGGCCAACTCCAAGACTGACGAAGGTATCCAGTCTAACATCAGATCTTCGCAGTCTAGCTTCAAACCGTCAAAGCAAGCTACGTTCCAAAATTCCCAGTATAATGATAGGAAATGAACATATCTCACATTGAAACTAGATTAAAATTTATTTTTCTGATAGCACTTAAAACAATATGCTATCAGATGCTGTTTACTTAAAAATACTTAATTTCTATGAAAAAAAATTATAACCGACGATTTTGGTATATCGCCAGTCCCCATTTCTAAATTTCAGATGACGTCACCTACCCAGTGACAATCCCTACATCTGGCTAAAAAGTAATGTACCAAACCTCATTTTTAATTTGAAAGATGTATTCAATGAGAGGATGTACTAAAAAACTCCTATCTTATCTGTATGGGAACCAGTCGCCATTACTATATTTCAGATGACGTCACCTACCCAGTGACAATCCCTACATCTGGCTAAAAAGTAATGTACCAAACCTAATTTTTAATTTGAAAGATGTGTTCAATGAGAGGATGTACTAAAAAACTCCTATCTTTACCTGTATGGGAGGGAGTATAGTGTGCTCTCTGTCTAGCAAGACATTGAAGTGCTCAAATCTTCCTTAATTTTGAACACACATATAAAAACTTTGTTATTCGGTGATCATCTCTAGTAATGGTCGGTTTTTTATTAGACAATTAAAAAAAAACAGTCTGGTAGCCCATTATGTGCCCAAAATCTTATTCTACATATAATAATATTACAGAAGGTACTATATTCTTAAGTGCAAATATGCTCACACATTTAATATTAATGTGGTATTGAGTTAAAAACAAAGTGAAATATGAATAAATATGTATTTCTATATTGCTAAATTGTGGTCTTAATTTTACTAATAAATTTGTAAAACTTTTCAAAACAAATCTAAGAACATGAATTGTCATATAGATACTTTCATTATTCTGATTTGTTACCCAAAACTGCATAGTAGCTGTAGGCCGCCCGGACAATCTGTAAGGCAAAGTGGTTCAGATTTAATCATGGTTTGAAACTACAGAGGTAACCAGAATAATTTTGACGCTGACCACTGGTTGTGGGTTTGAGCATTTTTGGGTTGTCTCTGTCAGAGATGTATGAAGAGACCTTCAACGTTATAAATGAGCAATCCGATTATTCTTTGTATAACAGAATAGGTCATAAATAGTTTTACCTTAGCCTGCTATATAAACTAACTCTAAAAACCTAGCTACACTAAATACCTTAATAGGCAATTTTTATGTCTTGTCTTTGTCACTCTCCCCGCTAAAATATAAAGTACTAGCTGCGCCCCGCGATTTTACCGGAGATTACTCCTTATAATATCAGCTATCTGCCAGTGAAAGTCCCGTCAAAATTGGTCCAGCCTTTTCGGAGTCCATAGAGAACTTAGGGAATAGATAAACATGAAATTATTTGCCCAATCGGTTATTTGAATTCTAATCGTAATTTTTCAGCTACACAAAGTTGAAAATGTGCAAAAGAGCTCTGCTCAGAAGAGCTAAACGCCAAATCTTTTGATATTGGCATTTTGAGCTTTTATCATTATGCGTAGAAAGGTTCTGGCCAGGAAACTGGCTCTGAAGTAAATAATATACTTACAAACTTACCACTTACAAAAAAATGTACAACTTTGTGTAATGAGTTGCTGATCTAGTTAATGCGCGTAATCTGTAGGCTGTACCTGAATAAACGATGGTAAGTCGACAGTATTGAAAGGGCCAGCATGCAGTTGTCTAGGTCTCATCATGCTAAATCCGAGCATGGCAACTTCGCGCCGTATCTTCGGGCTTAGACACCAGATCGCGGCTCCAAACGGGCCTTGACCGGCTGATATTGAAGTCTGCAAAACGACAAACTGGAGAATATATTTTTTTATTTAGGTGTTTCTATACTGGAATCTACAAAATTTTTTATGGTAGACTTAATTTTAATTTAAATGGGGTAAACTCGGATCGTCAACAGATGGCCGTGGGGCTGAAAGGTTCTGGAATGGAGACCACGGACCGGTAAGCGCAGCGTAGGACGTCCACCCACTAGATGGATAGACGACCTAAAAGAGACCGCAGGGAAACGCTGGATGCAGGCCGCTTCCAACCGACCCTTTTGGAGATTGATGGGGGAGGGAGGCCTGTCCAGCAGTGGACATCCTATGGCTGAAATTACGATGATGAAATTCGCATCGTTGCATGGAGATTCGAATCCTGTCAAACTATCTACCATATTAACTGAACAAAAAATCTGATTAATCTAAATTATTTTTTTTTAAACTCGCTATATCACGAATCGTCATCCACAATAAGTCCGATGTTAGCTAAACATGTTTTATTAATTTGTTTTGTTAGATTTTGAGCGCATCAGGAGAGGCTTTAGATGAGTAGTGCGAGTGCGATGCATTTGAAGCTAGTTTTCTTCCCGATTCTCATGATTTACCCCGATCTGGGGACAGATCGGGGTAAATCATGTTCAAATCATTACGTCCTTTGTAAAAGGTACCTACATACCTATGTGTAAAGTTTGCGGTCACCTACAGGCTACAGATTTGAAATTGTAAACAACAATTTACCTCATTGAATACTGCATCTCCGTAACTGCAGTAAATGAAAAGCTGCGTCAAAGTGGCGCACATATATTGAAGAAGTGAAACGAGCTGCATTGCACCCATTTGCTCCTGGAACAGAGATTTTATTAAACATACCTACAAGCCCACTTCAGAGCTTAATTTACAATAAAGCATTGACTATAATAGCCTTAGATAAAGTATGAGTACAGTAATAGATCGTTGGCTATAGCTTATGTAAGGCAGATTTCAAGGGGCGGTGGACGATATATTTCTGGGTTAAGATTAACCGTTTGGATTGGTGCGGTGCATATAAAAACTTTCTTAGCGATGGCCTTTGGCAGAAAGACAAACAAATTCGGCGCAAGGCACAGATCTACTACCTATAGATTTTCAATGAGCGTGGCTAGCTCAGTGCCTCTCGCTTCAACAAGGTGTGTTGCCACATTAAAATGATTTGCTATAAGTTAGGGTAATTTACCTACTATGATGGGTGTGAATCTTCAATGAGTACTTTGGAAACAATACTACCTTTTAAATATTTATATTTTATACACTAGCTGCTGCAACCCATGGAGCTAACATTGCAACCTGCAATTTTCTGGGAAGAAAAGTACGTTGTCTGTCCTCATGACACACCCCTATCGTCCTGACAAAATTTGACTTAGCCCATGATCTAAGAAAACAAGGTCTAGCAATTTGAGAGTGGTCCCGCAATGACGTCACTGTCCAGCTGCCACTTTATTCAATCAGCTGTTACGTGGTGTATCGTCATCTCTCTCGAACCTGTTGTAAATTGACATCATGACATCATTGCGGGACGCCCACGTAAACATTTTTTCTCGGATTGCTATACCTGGCGGAGTATATTATTATACCATGACTTAGCCATTTCCTCGTAAAAACAGACAGAAAGTTACTTGCGCTTTTATTATAATTATTTGTTAGGATTAGAATATAGTACTAGAAAAAAGGTTGTAAAGTAACCATAGCATGATTTTTTATAATTAATAAAATATAATAAAAAAGTCAGAGTTAAAACGGAACGGGGGTCCCTCATGCAACAAACGTTAAACGTATTTTTGGATTTGTTCTAGTGTAAAAACGGTAATCCGTACAAGCGTCAAATTTAGCGGATTATAGTGAACATAAGTAAAACAACAAATAATAAACGCTGGCCAAGTGCGAGTCAGTGACAAATTTCTGTTTACCACTAAGCTAAGCAACGTCGGGCGCGGTCGGTACTTGGATGGGTGACAGCCTGGGCGTGATGTTGTCTTTTTGCACAACTTTTTGTATTTTGTGATTGTAAAGAACTCTCAGCGCGCGAGCCCGACTCGCGCTTGGTCAGTTTAGTTTTTTCATGAATGGAATTATGTATAACATTCCAAATAATTAGATAAATAGACTCTTTAATGTTTACAGTACAAATTTCACGAACAGCGCGTAGCTTTTTGAATCGGTTCGCCGAAATCGCCTTTTGCTTTTCCAGCTTCATAACTGTGGCCTCATTAATATATATTTAATATTAACATTCACCATATTCATATGGGCATAAAAGGGTCGGTATTTTGCACTTCTTGCAATGTGCCAGCTTTTTTCAGCAATGTGACAGGATCAGTTGGAAACCTGCAGAACGAATAATTTATGTTAGTTGCGGTGGGTAATTTCTTTCATAAACTGGCAACATTCATAATTTATTTTCTAAGTGAATAATTTGATAAAATTCATAGAATTAGACCACAAATCGACCTAAAAACTGACTAATTATGAATAAAATATTTGCGAATTGATATCCTGAATTTATTTAGGTGATCGTTACAAGCTTTATATGTTTACTTACGTGTGAAATGATATTTCATCGTATTTTCGCTCACTGCGCTTCTTGCAGCCCAAAATGCTACAACCAACCATTGTAAAATATCTTTTACAATTATTTCTCAGAGGAGACACGCATTTATCACATTAAATCACCAAAAAAAGGCAATAAATATAATTCAGACCCGTTTTGTTTGTCACTGATTATTACAGATTTTGACACTTGAGGTACCAAAAACAGGTCACGCCGATAAGGACAACAAAATCTATTTATGTCCTTTTCGTACTTGTGCTGAGCCATATCAAGTTGTCTCTTTCACTAAAATATATTGCCGATCTGGTTGTGTATATCTGTGGCGCAAGGCCATTTTTGAATCTTCTCGAAAAAAAGGAGATTTAATATCGAAGACGGATAACTTCGTAAGTGCCTACTTCAAAATCTGTCAAGCCGTGAAGGCTACAACGTACCTAGAGAGAGTAATGCAAGGAGAAATGTTTATACTTATACCCCCTTATTAATAAACTTGGAGTAGTCTTGGGATAGTTACGCCGTGTTTTGTCTTCTTCTCTCTTTCACATTTTGAACTTTATCGAAAAAGACAAAAGACAGATTAACTATTCCAAGGCTACTCCACGTTTATTAATAAGGGGGATACTGACTATAAAAAAAATCGATTTAATTATTCTGGCATAACTTTATTTCTTTTGTCATATTATTGCATTATAATTATAGACAGACAGACAATAGACAGATTTTTATTTATGGACAAAAACACATATTTGGATATTATTTAAAAATATTAGATATATACTTAGGGGCCGTCCATTAATCACGTGTTTTTTTTAAGGATTTTTTAACCCTCCCTCCCCCTGGTGATACATGGTGAGGTTTAAGACTAACTCTCCCCCCCCCCCCAAATCACGTGTATTTTTTTGTATCTACAAAGAATCTTATTTTTTTAATATTATCTTTAAATACGGGTATAAAGTATAATCTAATTTTATTCTGAAATTAAGGACCATGACAAAAATGTCTAGATTGGCAAGGTCACACCACACCGCTTTTCGGATTAGAAATCGCGCGTTTGACGAAAAAATTAATACATGTGATATCTTACTACACCTCCCGTCCCCCCTTGTGATATTTCGTGATTTTTGCTTTTTTGCCCCCCCCCCCTTTCAAGCCTCACGTGATTAATGGACGGTCCCTTACCTATATGTGTTTTAAGTTTATGCTTACCGATTTGAGTCTCACTGCAACTGTACATAAAGTCAGAGTCGCCAAGAAAAAATAAAATCCGAGAACGTTTTTCAGCAGTCCGTCAAGTTCGCTAATGAACCTGCAGAAAAAAAATATACCGGATAAAATATTTTCCTTAATCATGCAAAAGTTTTCCATCAAAAAGACATAAATGCTGTTACCTAACCAGTTGAATATGAATCCGATGACAATGAACAATCCTAGCGTGAGCTCGCACATCTCGTCTTTTAGATAAACAACACAGCTTGCCTCTCCCACCGATCCTCTCGCTTTGATAGACCAACGAAGAGAACTGACCGCAGACAAAAATCATTATTCCAATGACCGTCAAGTCGAAAGCGATGTGGATGCAAACGCAGTAAATTGCAGCTACAGTCTCGCAGATGACAATTACAAGGTAACAAAGAAAGTGTACGCTGTCAAAAGGATTCCAGCTAGGAAGAATGTGCGGATACCCTTCTGGCTTCCCCTTATTTAACAGCCCAAAGGCATACTCTATGAAAGGCGACAAAATAAAGACCACACCAGTTAAGCAATAAATTTTATACAGAATAGTTGCAGCTCTCTTGAACTTTTTAGTATAAATTGTTCTCTGATTAGCCACTTTGCTATTGTCAGTTTCGCTATCTGATTCATATTCTGCATTAGAACACACGCACTTGAGTTGGACTTCTTCCAAGTCCCTCATTTTATATAAGAGGCTGAGCCAAAGTTCACTGTTGCGGCTCAAAGAAAACAGTTTGAGGATACCCATCCCGCAGAAGGAAATCACGCTGAATACTTCAAATAGATGTTCGATGTTATCCTTGAATAGAAACAGAGCTACGGTCTGAAATATGTAACTCCCGAAGTAGCAAAATATTGCAAGCATGGCAAGTGGATGCTTCTGGAAACGTTTTTCTGTGTGCCATAGTCCAGTGTATCGAACTACAAAAGTTATAGTGGAATAAAGAGTAGCTTGCTTTGGGACTGCCATGCTTCAAAACGAATGAAAACCAACTAACTAATAAGGAGTGCTCCAATCATAATAAGACAGCAATTGATTGAAATTTGTGTTTGAAAACAAAGAAGTAATAACGCTTTAATAATCACGCTACTTACTGCTGCAGTCAAGTCGTGAAATTAGGCAATTCAAACAATAGTAGATTGTTACAGAAGGTATGTAGGTTATCAATAGATGAGAGTTTTTGGTGCCCGACGAGCGAAACGAGGAGGGCGCTAATAGTTTTAGGTTGTAAAAGATCATCCACTCGCGTCTCTAAATAATCTACTTTTCATCACTAGTAAGTAAGACAAAACTGACCAGTACCAGTAAGTAAGACTAGTAAGACAAAAAACCTGAGTTTGATCAGGTTCATTTTTAAATACTCCTCAAAAAAAATTGCAATGCACGATGATCACACCACAGAGGTAATACTTAATTGTTAACTTCATTTCACAGAGTAAAAAGTTTCTGACATGGTACGGGCCTACATAAAAAGGAAGCTCAATGCTCAATAAATCATGCCTAGTTCGATTTATAAATTATGTACTTTAATTTCCTACGAAGGCAAAGTGATATTTACCGCCCGCATTTTGAGTCAAAAATGCCCGAGCGAGCTAGTGATGACAAATATTTTAAACGCTGCTCAAATCTCTATCATCATCAGTTAAAATTTATCGACTACTAGGCACAGCATAAATCACATAAACCATGCCACGGAAGCCGGCATTATTTTAAGCCCCATTCCGTCTATCTTTTTATTTATTTATTTATTGGAAAACCAACAGCTTTTTACACTAAAATATACAATGGAAAAACGATAGGAAGCCAATTACAGGTTCTCACGAATGTAATGTATGTATGTATGTGTAAGTACGTATTCTAGCGAGATGTAGATAATAGGTATGTCGTCATCTCCGTAATCATAGCCGAAATGTTACAGATGCCTACATAAAAGTACCAAACCATAAACAACTTAGCAAAATGCTAAGTGATAAAAAACATTTTGGGAAGTGCCTAGTTTTTTTCCATTGTTAGTTACAAATTGTGATCAAATTATTTTAATTGTCAAACTAATCAAGTTACCTACCTACTTAGAAAGAAATTCAATCAAAGCACCAACTTGAATGTTCTCTTCACAAACATTAAAATTGCCCATAATTAGCTGAACTTAATTTTCTTTTGGCTATGTTACACCTAACAGAATCTATAGTATTTTTTTTAGCTCTGACAGCTGTAGTAGATCATAGAGCTGAGAATAGAAAGCTCAGTAAAAACCGTGAGTTCTGATCACTTTTGCTTGGCTTTTTACTAAGATTGTAGCTTAGCTGATGTATAGGTAGGTAACAGTGAAACAATGTTATCATTATGGTTTTCCAAGTTTTTGCAAACGTCAAAGCTAAACAAACTTGGACAGGACAGAGTTTGAATAAATAAATATAGTTGGCCGTCAAGGGACGCCCGGCCGATCTGAAACGTGACGGCATAAGAGTCATATCGTTTGCCGTCACGGCATACAAGTCGGTTTTACTACCAAGGCGCACCAAAAGATGTTTGACATCAGAAATAATGGTCTAGAATCGTAAAGATTGTAAATTTTCATATCGCTGTGACATCATAGGGTTGTACACTCTTAACACTTAGATATTCAAAGGCTAGGAAACCAATGCCGCCCAATCCATGTATTTTCTATTTATTGCAAAGCAATCATCGTGTGGCACTTACGTATAAACCTTTTGTTTTCACACTTAAACTCATCTACCTTATAATCTATGACATTACATTTAAACGCTACTTTAAGAGCCGTTTTACAAAATGCAATCGTTCAATATATAGGTAGGTATATGGATTGTAGGGCATAAAACAAAAAAATAAAGCCGTAATTGTCAAGACGAGGATAAAACAAATAAACCATAACATTACAATTGTTTATTTTATGTCAGTAATTTAACGAAATCCACTCTCAAACTCTCCTTACCTACTAGAGTTTTACAGCTTTTGTAAATTGGAGTTTATTATTATTATAGTAAATTTTGTTTGATTTTTTTAAATCCGTTTATTCTTTTTTGAGAAAGGGCGCGGAGAGTGCGCTGCGCTTAGCCATACATAGCATAATGCAAGGTCATTAAGTACAGCTTATTATCTCATTCCAAGGTTGATTGATTTATTGTTCACACCATGAAAAGAGGGTTGACCCTTTTTCTGGGCTACCTAAGTAGGTAGTATTGGCCGATGCGACCGTCACAGCACTAGTGGTGTGTAACATCAATCACTACGAGAGCCGCTAATTAGACTTCGGTAAGATGGCGTAATGCCGGTAATAGCTTATCTAAACGCTAAAGAACCCTAAAAAAATTGTCTTCATACAAAATGGCAACAATCAAAACAATTTATTTTCTTGACTTTAGCAAACTCGTTTTCTACAAGTTGTTCACTTTGATGGTTAGATCATCACCCATCACCCTCTTACATGTAAAAACCTTTACGTCACTCCCCGTATATTTATATACCTATTGGAAAGAAAATGTAACCACAGGAAACTGGGGCCTTACGGACAACTGCTATTACAGGCACCTAATCCGCTCAGTTGGAAAATCACGCGACCGCAAACTGTATCTGGACGCGATCAGGTTTGCGGTCGCGTGATTTTCCAACTGAGCGGATTAGGTGCCTGTAATAGCAGTTGTCCGTAAGGCCCCAGGAGTCAATATGTTGTATCAAAAAACTAACAAAGATCCAAATTATAACTTAGCCGGGTCGACAACCCGCCTTACATTAGCTAGGTAGGTTCTCAAATCAGACAAACAAGAGAGCTGCAAAAGGGGCGACAAGGGGCTAATCCGCTCAGTTGGAAAATCACGCGAACGTGAACCTTATCGCGCCAAGATACGGTTTGCGGTCGCGTGATTTTCCAACTGAGCGGATTAGGTACCGCAATTAGCTGTTGTCTGTAAAGACCAAGGTTGTCTGCAGGGTGATTCGAATAAAAGCAACAAGCATTTAGGCCAGCTGCGTTCGCACCTGCCACGCCACCTTAAAGTATTTCACTTGTTTGTCTGATCTAAGGGTCTATTCCACTTTGATCACCTGGGTGATAAAATTCGACTCTGTAGTCGACTTTGATCACCTGGGAGACCATAGGTGACTCCATTTAAATTATTATTTGAGTATCCTTTGAGTATCATAAGCGACTCGATTCAAATTATTGTGGATAGTTTCCTACATCTTACTGTAGGTTTTGTGCCAGTAAAAATATTAAAGTAATTTTCAAGCATGCATGTTTATTTACATTGAATATGAATATGTACCATCCATATGTATATGTGTATGTGAATATGTTCTATCTACCATTACTTACTTAGATAGTTTCTAGTAACACTTTTAGCCTTTGACAGAAGCGAGTCTCTATAAACGTATCATCCATATACTGATGCCTGTAACAGACATGTAGTTTTAAGGACGTCGTGTAATTTTGTTTATTTTGCCAGTGTACACACTCTGGCAAAATAAACAAAATAAACAAAAATTTACAAATGAAATGTAGCTTTAGAAGATGAGATGGATAAATAACGACTATGCTCATTAGCATAGTCGTTATTTATCATTTGTTTTTGTTTGTAATTGTTACCTACTTAATTATGTATATAGTTATTTCGCATAATGATGCGAAATAAATATATACTTACATAATTAAGTAGGTAGGTACCTACATAGCTACATATGTCCTTACAATTAAATCTAATCCAAGCTACATATAGGCAACTACAAACTTGCATAGGTTTAAAGATCGTAGTACCGAATAAACAATAATTAGGTATTTAAGTGGAACAGAAGTATTTAGTTTGGATCAATAATACAGTAGGTATTTGTAAGTGTTAACTTTAACAAGGGTCTTTAACCAGTGTATGTTGCCAGTGATTACATGGCACTGAGACGTGTGTCTTAACAGCTGGCCTTTTGGAAAAACTCAAGAGTTGCACAGCGCGCAATGGACAAAGCTATACTCGGAGTTTCTTAGCGCAATAAAATCCCGGAACGAGGATATTTGGCGAAGAATTGCAGTCACCGACATAGCTGCTCACATTTGTAAGTTGAAGTGCAATGGGCGGGCGACATCGCTTGAATAACTGATGACCGATGATGGGGAAGAAAGATTCTTGTGTGGAGTCCACGAACCGGAAGACGCAGCGTATAGTTAGGCCTCCCACTAGGTAGACCGAAGACATCGCATGAGAGCCGCGGGCATCCAGTGTAAGAATGCAGATGGCAGGCTGTCGTTCAGTATGGAAATTTAAGGGGGAGGCCTATGTTCAGCAGTGGAAGTCTTCTGGCTGTTGATAAGGTATTAAGGTTAACTACATAATTACAGACATTCAGTTCCGTATTTTACCACGACGCTTGCCAGCTGACAGAGCGTCCAGAAGCGCCTGAGTAATCAGAACTGTCCCAGCCGCCGGCACCGGCAGAGTAACCACTACGGCTGCCAGAGTTACCGGAGTAGCCACCATAACCGACTGAGTTACCGGAATAGTTGTCATAACCGCTATGCCCGTCACTGCTTCTTCCAGCGAAGCTGCTAATTCCGCCAGAGCTTCTCCCTAACAGGCCGTCGTGGCTGTCGCCGCTTCCTCCCCATCCCGAGGAGCTATAGCCTCCACCTCCGCCTCCGCTTCTCGCGCTGAGTCCGGCCCCACCCCATCCGGAGCTGGAGCCTCCAAGGCTTCGGCCCAAGTTCCCGGAGCTCCAACCGCCTCCGCCAGAGCGGGCGGCCACGATCGATGGACCGCCGTCATCATACCCGCCTCCGCTGCTGCTGCCTTGCCATCCTGCGCCACCTGTAATAAAACGTCAAGAGCGTGCTATTATACTAACATCAAGATACGGGCGATCAAACCCAGTTTGATGGTTAGCGCAGTTATTGTTTCTGGAAAGTAATATAATGAAAATAAATTATTTGTATTTGTATTATTTTTAGATTATACAAAAAGAAGTAGGTATTATTTTATTAAGTTGTACCTCGACATAATAAAAGCCGAAAGGGGTTCATAATAATAAATAAATATTCAGGACATTATTGCACACACGGTCATCTGACCCCAAACTAAGTAAAGCTTGTAATATGGCTGCCAGAGACTGATATACATACATATATATTTTTAAATACATACTTAAATATATTAATTATTAACACTTATATATAGAACAAACACAAATGTTAATTACATAAATAGTTGTCCTAAGTGGGAATCGAACCCACGCCCCCAAGCGCAGAAAGCAGGTTCACTACCAACTGGACCAACAGGCTATCTAATACTACCCATATTACCCATCATTATAAACAAATTCAAATTTAAATTCTTTATTTATTAAGTAAATAATATTACAGTTTTTACCATGGCATTACTTAATCTACGAATTTATACACTAAATTAACAAATATTTACAAGTTTTACTATAAGTAGTTGAGACTTTTTACTTACAAGATTTTTTGAACCTCAAATCGCGAAAAAAATATTAGCAAAGATATAGCATTTTTTAAATATTAGCTGTTCCATAGAAAACGGTCATTCAATCTCGACAAAATGTAAAATATAAGAAGAAAAAACTGCAAAGAACTTATACCTGGTGAACGAGCAATGCGAGCACCCTGGGAGTTTGCCAGTGCGGCAATGAGGCCGATCAACAGTGTAGTCTTCAGCTAAAATGTAAGGTGCTTTTTTAATATTTTGGGTTATCTTAAGACACTAACAGACGCTCGAACGCGACTGACAGACCGCCGTCCAACCAACGGGAGAGAAAGAGTGAGAATATCACATTTATCTCTTTCTCTCCCATTGGTCAGACGGCGGTTGAGGTCAGCCGCGTTTGTGCGTCTGTTAGCACTATTATTTCTTGCATGATTGTTTCAGCCGGCGTCGTTGCTTGGAAGAGATTAATTTTAGCGATAAAATCAACGTATATAGTATGTAATTTCTGGTATTAACAACTAGCTCTTGCCCGCGGCTTCGCTCACGTAGTATTGAAATCTAGTTTACCTACTACATCCTGTCTTTTTAGTTTCAGTCTCGCATCCATCCTGTAATCCACTCTACTCCTGTACTACCCTTTCCGCTCCTGTTCTGCATTCACCCCCTAAATCCACTCAACTCCCGTTCCGCGCTTTCCCGACCCGAATCCGTCCCGTAATCTACTCTTCTTCCGCCCCATCCTTACCGCGCCAGTCCTGCATTTGTCCCATAATCCTCTCTAATACAGGCCCACCCTTTCCGATACAAAGACGGAATCCGTCCCGTAATCCACTTTACTCCCTTTCCGCCTTTTTGCAATCCGCATCCGCATCCGCATCCGTTCCGTAATCCAATCTACTTCAGTCCCACCCTTTCCGATCTAGTCTCGCAGCTGTCCGCTCCACTCGACTCCCATACCGTAATTCAATCTACTTTAGTCCCGCCCTTTTCACCTGAATGGTATGCCTACTTTTATAGTATTGTTTAGCACAAAACCATAGTTACTATCTATGTAAAACTAAAAACATTAGTGATTAGACCGACTTCAAAATTAGTAAAATACGCATTTCGAGTCAGGCTCGCGAATTGAGGGTTCCGTACTTCCATAAAATAAACCCTCATGTTATTGTTCAGGCTTAACGCCTCCCAAAATAGTCGAAGCAATTGCAACGCAGTCACATCTTTAATTCTTTGCTACAGTGACGCTCGAGTATAACACAATTATAACTTGGTAATGAACAGGGATCAATGGCGCAGGTGAGAGGAGGCCTATAACCCAGCAGTGGGTCGATAAAGGCTGACAATGATGATGATGATGAATGAACAGAAATTTGTCACTGACTCGCACTTGATCATTATTTATTATTTATTATTCTTTAGAGGGTGTATTATAATTGTGCCAAGTTTGACGCCTGTACGTATTACCGTTTTTACATTAGAACTAATACAAAAATACGTTAAAAAAAACGTTTGTTGTATGCGGGGATTGGAGACTCTTTTCGTTTTTAATTTTTGTCTTTACTAAAACCGTAACATTACATATTCTGTGAACATTTCAACTGACTATCTATTACGGTTCGAAAAATACAGCCGTTAAAAGGTAGGACTGATAGACAGCGTAGGTTTAGTAATAGGGTCCCGTTTTCACCCTTTGGGTACGGAACCCTAAAAACCACGTAACTGAGAACCTTTTTTAAAGTCGGTTAATAATACCTGAGACACCGCTCCACCGCAGCACACCATTATTGAAGGTAGTCTGGAAGAGGTCGGTCATAGCGATAAGGCCGTTTTTTTGTACCCATATTAAATGTAATCTTCTTGTAATATATTTTTATGGTGTCGATAAAGAGTTATTTTATTATATTACCTACTTATTATGTGCAGTATGAAGGCGCTGCGTGGATTATTGTAGTCGCGTTATTTTATTTTTACGTTATCACATGAACTGTGCGACTAAACCACATACTGTAAAATAAAATAAATAAAATACTGTAAACGGCTAACTTTATCTACATTAAGTACTCCTAATAATGAATTCATTTATTTTTGTAAAGATTGATAAGTTAGATTACAAAACTGCATCTAAGCATGACCTTATAATTTTAATTTTAATTCTAAACACAATAACCGGTTATTATCGTTATTGTGGTTTTCTTATAAAAGTTAGATACATGCCATCGCGGACTTTTTTGTAAAACTAATTAAGAAATACATTTTTTTCAAACATTGTATTTACTTATCTCAAACTTAGGTCAGCGTACGCCGATAAAGAAGCCAATCTGCTTATTTTTCTCCAACATGTTTTATTAATATGGTTATTTAGTGTAGAAAATTAACTTTTATCATTATAAAACATAGCCTAGGGCACTCAG
Organism: Agriopis aurantiaria; assembly: GCA_914767915.1. Taxonomy (NCBI): domain Eukaryota; kingdom Metazoa; phylum Arthropoda; class Insecta; order Lepidoptera; family Geometridae; genus Agriopis; species Agriopis aurantiaria. The sequence goes on from OU611988.1 coordinate 12,271,978, forward strand.
GAATAGTGCAGCTTTCTAATAGTGAAGAATATTTAAAATCGGATAAGTAGTTTTGGAGTTAAAATAGAACAAACAAACTTACAAACTTTACCTCTTTTTAATATTAGTGTAGATAAATTGTATAATTATCGCATATTAAATTGTTCTATAATATGCTCTATATAGCTATAATATGCTCTATATTACTATATAGAGCTCATTATTGCTCTATATTACTATATAGAGCTTATTATAGCTATATAGAGCATATTATCTATTTTCAATTCAAACATTGGGAAAGGATTTTTTTGCACTTAATTTTATTTTAATACATATATAAGTAGCTAGTACATTTTCTGTAACATAGTATTTATGTGTTCATAATTTGAAGAACCCTCGTCTACGCAATTTGATCTTTACGACGTTATGTTAGAATTTACAAACAAAAAATTATTAACATTTCCAGATGATGTTATGTGATTGGCTCAAGGTATAACTAGCACTAACAACCATCTGGAAATGTTTCATTTTTCTTAGTTTGGTTGCTAGGTTGGCTAGGCAGAAATGTGTTCTTCAAATAATGGGGACTTTAAATAGCATGTTTGAGAAAAGTAAGTAAGTAGAGAGACAGAAACATGGCCACAATGTTATTTTTTAAACAGGTTACATGATTATGTATAAAATTAAAGAGCGTCACTTACCATCTTGGGATTTCGATTGATACAACAGCAGTATTCCGCCGGAATTTATACTCTACAATGTAGTTGAGTCCTTTAGAAATTGTGTTTTTACGAGTCTCCTTATAAAAATTCAAAGACATAGTTATGACATAATATGAGGAAACTACCTAAGTAAATCAGAACAATTCGTCAGGTACTACTTAATCACGATTGGCGCGTTAATTTAATGGATCACTCATTAGTCTCATAGTAATTACCTACTAATGTCAAAAAAGTGGGCAGTTTAGGGTTGACGAGTAATTATCAAAATGTTCGTCATAAGTGCGTGAACTTTTTGACATAATAAAAAAGTTAATTTAAAAAAAACCATTTTTAACTGATTTAACCTTGAATAGAATTAACATTGGTGTAGGATTTTTGTGTTTGAACTTCTGGCAACCTTAAATGTAGAACATAAGCAGGAGAAAACGAGCTAAGTGAGTGCAAAAAATTGCAGCTATTTTGGTCCAAGTAAAATAAATTCGTAACGCGACAACGCGACGCGTTGTTGAAAAACAGCGCGAGCGTAGGCCAAACAAGCAGACGGGCTACCTGATGGTAAGCAGTCACCGTCGCCTATGGATACTTGTACCTAACACCAGAGGCATCACAACTACAATGCCGACCCTGAATCTATTAATTCGCCTTTTGAAGAACCCAATGTTAGACTTAGCTTCTCGGAAACACCGCGGAAGGTAGCTCATTCCAGTGTGAGGCAAGAAAAATCACGTGAATCGCAGTGTGCGATTACTACTGATCTATGATATGTGAATGAGCTTTCAGGCGGCTTTTGACCTATTTTTGGTCAATGTAGGTCATATTACGTGACTGGTGTTATACAAATTAGAATGCCGTACCTGATACCATAGACCAGCTCAACTCCATCAAGAACACATCAGAACAGTAATTTTTTTTAAAGACTTTTTTTTTCCTGTACCTACTTTACCTTCAATAGATTTGTAGACACAATCTAGTCGTATTTTATATTCAAGAGGGCTTCTTGGTGTTGGTTTCGGCCCCACCATAATGCCTCTCAATAATGTCCGGGCTAGACCCCAGAGTGAAAACAAATAAGGCAAATTAAAAAAACGTCTCTAGGACTATACCTACCTATACTCATGTACAAATTTAAACAAAAAAATTGAAAAATTACATTTAAAACAGAGATTGAAGTCATCATCAAAACTTTTGCTGAAGGGAAACCCCCAGACCAAAACGTCATCAGTGTATAATATTTTTGGTTATTGTTGATTTTTCAAAAAGCGTTGAATCAATTTCGATAAAATGTATATGGGACCAACTCTGAAGTATGACCTACCTAATATAATCGCATAACAAAAAAATACATACAGTTGAATTGAGAAACTCCTCCTTTTTGAAGTCACTTTAGAAACAAAGATTAACTGTTGCGAGTTTTTCAAAAAAAATTCGTCTGTCCTGTGTGGGACACATGATTTTGTAACAAAACATTAGACGTCTGGCAACCCTGCGGGGTAGGTATATCATCTTTTGAGGAAGTTAAAACTTGTTGAGATCATCAAAATGTTATCTTGTTACTATGGTGATTAGGTATGTCTGTCTGTAGATATATCATCATCATCATCATCAGCCAGAAGACGTTCAATGCTGAACATAGGCCTCCCTTTAACCTCCACACTGAACGACAGCCTGCCTTTTGCATCCACTGGATGCCCGCGACCCACTCCCACCACCCACCACTAGATGGCTTGCCTCCCACTAGATGGACCGACGACATTGTAGATATATAAATTGTCAAAAATAATATAAAATGCACCGAAAAGATTTTTTTGTTTAAATTAGAACGGCTGTCAAGGCATTTTTGTAAGAAGTTTGTTGTAGCTAGTCAGTTGCACCCATATAAACGAAACGTCAGTCATTCGAAATCAGTTAGCAACCGTGATGCGGACAAAGAACTTTGAGACCTAACCCAAAAAGCTAAGGTCCAAGTTCTTTGGTTGCGGAGTTCGACGCGTTGATATAAATAATAATGTTCAATCAAGGTTCTGTCATAATGCCTGGTGACAGATTTTCCTTCTCATTTCCGTTCTGTTTACTTACGTACGGAACTCTTGGTACGCGAGCCCGACTCGCACTTGGCTGGTTTATTTTATGGTTGTTATGCCAGGCCTTTGACCACAGTTTATTTATAGTGCCGTTATTTATTATATTCAGGATGAAAGGAAGCGACACTGTCGTCCAATTGAGTTTGCAAATTGGCGATCTGCCGTCCGATAAGGTAGGTAGTGTGCTGCTGTGCTGCGATCAATTTACCAATTTACATACAATAGTTCAGATTGCTGATATGTGTGGCTTCCAATGTTAATACATTGACCTGATTTTCATTACGAATTCAGGGAACGAAGGTATAAGTTACTTAAAGGCCTTCAGTGGCCAGTACAGGGTCTAAGGTCAATGCCTAGACTAGACTCTAGGATTACTAATTTACACTGTTTTAAACTATCACTGTTGTTCAATAAAGTTATATGATTATTTACGGGTTTTTTTTTTTCATTCCACAATCTTACCACGGTAAATTTCCCGTGAATAATCATATAAGTATCTAACTTTATTAATTTACCTGTGATTCTTTTAATAGAGACTGGAAGACTGTAGCCTAGGACCGGAAAAAGCGGCAAGGAGCGTTTTCCTTGTAATTGGAAAAAGGTAGGCTCTTAATAGTAATAAAAATAATTATAGAAAATAAAACCAGCTAAGTGCGAGTTGGGCTCGCGCACTGAGGGTTTCGTACTACAACAAAATACAAAAAGTAGTACCTAGTTCAAAAAAACAATATTACACCCATCCAATTACCTACGTTGCTTAACTTGGTGGTGAAAAGAAATGTGTCACAGACTTGCACTTGGCCATTATTTATTATTTGTTGTTATACTTTAGAGTGTGTACTATAATCGTCCAAGTTTGACGCTTGTATGTATTACTATTTTTACATTAGAGCAAATACAAAATTGTGTTAAAAAATACGTTTGTTTTATCCCCATACAACCAGTCTTTAGTTTTTATTTTTTGGCTTTATTATTATTTCTTATTCTGTTTAATATATCAATCAATATAGTTGACCCAGCTATTTGCTAGGTCAAGGCATACCTACCGAAACTGATTAATGCATTTTAGATTGATACATTCTTGATTATATGTATAAGTACATTGTAATATAATCAAAGTGCTCTGAACATAAATGTTTACTGGTAATTTAACCTAGAAGTAACATTAGATAAAACGTATTTATCTAATATTCTTTACGCAATTTTGTTGTGCTTACAAGACAAAGCACAATATAAGAGTGTTTTTGAGGTTTTGGTACGCACTCTGGACATTTTAATAACTTTATTTTTAAGAGAGCAACTCGGTGCTTAATTGTCACATAATTTTATTTAGCCAAAACTTGTAAAGGATTATTTTTTAGCCGACGAAGAATCAGAGGAGATTATCTAAACTACTCATCATTATAACTAGAACTAACAATAGTGAAAAAACGGCTGTTTCATAGAAAAATCCATTCGTTACGCGTGCTACCAGTATTTTTTATCCGTGTTACTACTAACTACTTCAGTAGTACCTAACATGGGACAATTTTTATTTCCGATGTTCCCTCCTACTCGAGTTGTGCTACTCACGTCTAAGGGTCGTGACCCCTACCTCCCATCAGTCTCTCTATCTGACGATCTCATGATCTGACGCCATCATGTCCTGTCCTCGGCGACATTCAGCGCCTCGTATATTGATGTGTCTAAGGCGGTGCGAATCTAGTCGGACCAACGCATCGGGCTGCAGCCTCGATATCGTTTGCCATCGACTTTGCCCATGTTACAACATACAAAAATCTGATAAAAACTCTTTCCTATTCCAAAATCTTTGACGTTTTTTTTTTTTTTTTTTGTTAACCTATACTGTCCCACTCCTGGGCAAAGGTCTCCCCCAATTCTTTCCAGACAGTGCGATCACCCGCCAGACTTAACCACTGTATCTGGAACGTGTCGAGGTCATCGCGCCAGCGTTTTCTAGGCCTGCCTTGGCTCCTTCCTTCCTTCGTTCCTTTGACGTAGATAACATAAATATTTTACTTAGAAAAATAAAAATTCTACAAAATGTATGGAACAGCCGATAATTTTTCGCAAGTTCTGGGTCGGTTATTGTAAAGGTTGATGTTCAATATGATGTGTACGTACAATGTACAATTATTTCTCTTCCGCTTAGTGTCACCCTTACGTGTAACCCTGTATACTTTATAGGAAGCATTTCAGTGCCGTACAGGGGAGCTACCACAATTTCAAAATAGTAAATTATGCACTAAACTAAAGGAATAAAGCAGTGTCTTACGTCGCGGGCGGCATATTGAACCCTGAGCGTAACGGGATTTATATAGAGTTCTGAGTGAAGCGAGGGGTTCAAGCTGCCCAAGACGAAGACAGGTTTTATTCCAGAGAAGCATACTATACTTTTCATACCTTCTGCGAGACAATAAAAAGCCAGGGCTCACATGAATATTGGAATCTTATTGCAATAAAATTCACTGAAAATCACAGCACCAAACACCGTCTTTTATTTCACATTATTTGTAAACGCACTTTTTTCCTTGAGTCCTGTGCATGGTGGCCTGGGGCCTTACGGACAACAGCTAATTGCGGCACCTAATCCGCTCAGTTGGAAAATCACGCGAACGTGATCCTTATCGCGCCCAGATACGGTTTGCGGTCGCGTGATTTTCCAACTGAGCGGTTTAGGTGCCGCAATTAGCTGTTGTCCGTAAGGCCCCTGTTTGATTTTCAAACAAACTGCTTTACAATGCCATAATATGGGTTTTTATTTTTACTTAGAGTTTTTTACGAGTTTCCGCACGAATTTGACGTTCCAAATTCAAATCACTTTATTCCCTAGGGAGTTTCATACAACTATATAAGAATGCTTTTGAGATTGTAGTACGCCCCCGATAAGGAACAGCAAGAATTGTAATTAACCATACAACCGTAGTGTCATAGACGTCAATCATTAGAAAATCTATGAACCCAAGTACCTACTTATCTAATATGTGCCTTCTATTTTATCTTTCTGAACGTTGCCATTACGTAAATAAACTCCTAGGAAAATTACAGTGCGACCAACTTATTTTTAGAGTTAAATTCGAGAGCCAGTGTCGTATTTTTTTTAACAAATCTTGTAGCCCGCGTGGAATCTTTAAGGTCCATTATTTGGCCAATTCTAAAGATAAGTTGGTCGGTTGATTATTTTAGCACGTTTTTATTATAATGTAGTTAACCACCACGTAGTCACGTGTCAGTCGTGCACAGTTCACTGAAGGTTACTTTATTTTGGCATCTTTCGTATACCTATAGCTATACCTATTTGTAGGTATAAGGTATATTGTTTTTGTTACACACTCGGAAATAGGTTAATTACTTCTTTAAAAGGTCGTAACAAAGCAATTCATAATCTTATAGCACATGATTTGGACAGAGAAAAACTCAGAGAGCTTCCCCTTTAGCTCTGACATTTGGTCGTCAGTTTGGTCATCTCGTTTGCAGTTGTGTGCCGCTCAATATTGAAGTGTGCGTTTGTAAAACTAGTAAGAGTATGCCAGTGTGTGTGCAATACGAGTTTTCAGTACTTGACTAGCTCGACCAAGCTATAATTATGATCAAAGGAAGAAAAAGGTTTTATTTCTTTTTTAGGCTCAGGACAAGGCTTGTATAGTAATTTTCAGAAACGTTGCGTTTATTTCACGTCAAATGTGCATAAGTTAAGTACAGGGTATTATATAGTAGGATAGCCCCTTGGTCCAGTTGGTAGTGAACCTGCCTTCTGAGCTTGGGGGCGTGGGTTCGATTCCCACCTAGGGCAAACATATAAGTGATGAACATTTGTGTTTGTTCTATATCTGGTTGTTAATATCTATTTAAGTATGTATTTAAAACTATGTATATCAGCCTCTGGCAGCCATATCACAAGCTTTGCTTAGTTTGAGGGCAGATGACCGTGTGTGCTAAAATGTCCCGAAATATTTATGTTTATATATAGGAGTAAATTTCAACCTTAAATGAAACCAAAAGTAAATGTAATTACTTTTGGCCATATCCTGCGACCTTATTTTTGTTAGAATTTGGCCCAAACACGTTCTGGCAAAATGCGAAATTGTCGGGGTTCGTCTGCGGGGGTTAAGGGAATGTTTATTTCACTGTTGTTGTCTAACATTACAGACGTGCTAGTCTCTAAAGATACCATCGTCACTATATAATATATAGTCTCTAAGTCATCTAGGTGCAGGTGATCAAAGGGTACTCAAATAATAATTTAAATGTAGTCGCCTGTGGTCAACCATGTAATTATATTCCCAGGTGATCAAAGTAGAATAGACCCTCTCGAATGTGGGTACATAGGTACTTTGTATGAGAACCTACCATTTTTTTTAACTAGACGTAAGAAAACACGGTATTTTTTGTATAACATATAAAATAACTTCAAGAGCATGGCGTCCAAAACTCGTGCAACTTTACAACTTACAAAAGATATATTCTTTATTATTTGTTATACCTACATCAAACATATACTTACTTACTGACATTTTGTTTAAAAATACGCAGGAGACCGCATTGTCTGTAAACATGTTGTAGGTCAGGTTATTGGACATGTTTTTTTGATTGTTTTGTTTGATTTCTGGCGCAGGACATGTACTCGAATGTAGGAACCATACATGAAAGTATGATACATGAATGAATGTATCATACTTCATACTCAATACCTATTATAAATGCAAAAGTGTGACTGTTTGTTTGTATCTCTTTCACGCAGCAACAGACCAACGAATCCAATGACGGTATAACCACTTGACTGCTCGTCCTTTACCCCGCCGTAAGCCAAAATTACACTTTTTCAGCTTAACCTTTTTCGAGCGGGCCAATCCTAGGCGCGAATTGAATGAATGACTTTTGACATAACACATCCCCCCGCGACCGACGTGGCAGACATCTTGCACAAGCAAATTATGACTCGTGCGCTATCAAGTGGTTATGTTATCTTTGAACGAATCGAATTGATTTTCGCGTAGAAATAAAAAGTAAGATGGAGATTTTATACCCTGAAAAAATGAGTTTCCTGCAAGAAAGTACACACGACGGGTTAAAACGCGGGACGTGGATTGTAGTGGATTGCATCTAGACTGATTTTGTTATATTTTCTTATAAATAATATATAAAAATCTGTGTGTATGTATGTTCCCTACTATCCCTATGGACTCCAAAATGGCTGTACCGATTTTGACGGGAATTTCACTGGCAGATAGTAAGGTGTAATCCACGCGGGCGAAACCGCGGGCGTAGTTGTTTTATAAAAAAACTCAACATAAATAATATAAATAACCGATCATCGAAAACAGAATCAAAAGAAAGATATAGATTTTAATTTATCGCTAAGTATAGACCGAGAGTGCACTGTACCTACTAAGTAATGACGTCACTTGTCTTGTGACTGAGTACGCCATACAAACTCCATACTGACACTCACTTTGCGGGAAAAGTATACAGAGCACCCTTTCCTAATCCGAACAAAAACTTTAAAGGACTCTATCTCAGAACTAGCATTTAAAAAAAATTACAAATATTTTTTTATTACCTCATAAAAAAGCTGATCATAAATAGAGCCCATCAACGTAAACAAAATTAAAATTAGTTCAAAAATAAATAAGATATAAGCAGATATAAGCATTTTAATTTCATGCTAGACAGAGAGCGCACTATACTGAGCCGTGACGTCACGGCTCAGTATGACAGAGAGCGCACTATACTGAGCCGTGACGTCACAGCTCAGGAGCGCCATACAAATGCTATACTAACACACGCTTTGTGAGAAAGGGATAGAGCATCCCGTCCCTATCCCCACCTAAAACTTTAAACGCTCGTATCTCAGAGATTTATCAGCCAATTTAAATTATTTTTTCAGTATGTGAAATGTATTTAGTTATATTCCTCGCTAAGCTGGTTATTTGTAATAAATTAAACATGAGAACACATGCCTATTGTATAGCAGTTAATTATATTTTTCGTTAAGCCTGAGATTTTTTATACATAATTATCATACACCTATCAGAGTAGCCTTTGTATTAATGCGAGAGTGTGTTTATTTGTATGTTCCTCTTTTGTGCAGTAACAGAGCAAGGAATTTAGCTACGCATTTATTTTTTCATGTATGCTATGCAGTTAGGGCCGAATACTAACCTAATAATAATAATAACCTATGATACTTTTTACTGGGAAACTAGATTTCTGAAATATCCATGCGGTTAAAATCATGTGGCTTATCTAGTTAAAAATATGGTTGAGTGAGTAATACTTAACCTGCTTTATCAGCCTTTGAACATATTTAACCTCATATCACGAGATACTTTGTACTTTGCACGGACTTTTCAGATGACATTCAGAAGGACTTTGAAACGATAAAGTCAAAGGTTGGTTGGCTGCTGATAGTTATATCTGCATACGTGAAGACTGCAGTTTGATTATGAGGTAGGTAAGAACTTACAATGTTTAAAATTAATGCACACAAATTTCGTGCGCAATATAATAAACAGTTATAAGTATCTATTTAATTAGTAATAGATTTTTAGGGTTCCGTAGTACTACGCAGAACCGATTTCTGTGATGCGACCCGCTGCGTGGTCGTCACCAAGGTAGTATCGTAAAATCGAACTCCTTGCACGTAGGTACCTCTTTTTAGTGAGACTGAGGTAGTTGAACACGAATAAAAAATACAAAGTAAAAAACACTATAATTTTATTATTGTTGTGCGTTTTATTTTGTAATATCGCACGGTTTCGTATAGCGTGGCCGTGGGCGACAGCTTACTTTTACAGTATGTACACAGACCTACTAAAAACGCTTTTCTGCCAACATGTATTGAAAAAAAGTACCTAAGCAGTTAAGCACTTAGGTAACACTACGCGAAAACGGGGTACATGGACCGGTATGGATACTATACTATTATTCAGAGAGCACATCCCATATCAATTTTAAATCATCTGATTTACAGGACTGAAGTTAAAAATATATTGTAAATTCCATAAATCATACCTGACTGCCAAATAGTTGATTGCTCTTTCTAGGAAAATGTGTGCCTGTGATGTGAATTTATTCGTTTTGTCTTCTATGAGGTTCCGCAGCGCGTGCGTAGTTTGATGTCTGAAAGTTATTAAAAAACCCTAGTATTCGCGAATTCCGGGACAGTAAAGCAAAATTACTGGACACTGGACAAGACACCTCATTCCGGGACTATCCCGGATTTCCCGGGTGTCTGGCAACCTTACGCCTAATTGAAAGGTGTAGCGACAAAGTATTGGTCTTCAGGCATTTAGTATACTTCGTTTTTTAATCTTAGATATTTTATGTAAACCAGTGAAAATAGTTATTTATGATACAAGTGCGGAAAGTTGGTTATTACAAACGAGTAGACGAATGTAAGCCCGAGACGAAGTCGAGGGCTTACCATAGTCACGAGTTTGTAATAACCAATCCGCACGTGTCCATATAACGTTTTACAACACATTTGCGAGAAAAAAAAAATGGAAATTAAAAAACGCACGGTGCTATACAAGGGAGCGTGCGGTAAAATTCATTACCGCACGCTCCGTTTTATGATGCGTTTCATTACCGCACGCTCCGTTGTATGATCCGTAATGTTTAACTTTCGAACGATGTATACAGGGTTCGTAAGTGCACTTTTTGAGCAAATGTGTTGTAAAATATCTTTTTTAATGGTAGTTTACATTATTTGATCAAAAATATAATTTATTAGGTTTTTCTAGTCGTAATATGATCAATCATTAAATAACAATCGTTTTGTACAATTTTTTTTTTGCGTAATATTTGTTCTATACAATGATATAATAAAAAAAAACAATTTTTGATTGAAAATATTTTATTAGACTGGTAGGACAGTAGTGGTTCTAAACATTTCTGGCCACCGTTTGATTTGACCTCTATTTCCTCTAACATAATAGTCAACGCCTCTATAATCAACGCCATCTATTACAATATTTTAATAATGTTTTTTATAAACCCCCCATCCCCAAAAGTTTTGAGCAACTGGCATTTCACTTTGACAGTGACTTTTCATGACATTTCTTTGTTTACATAAAATATCTAAGATTAAAAAACGGAGTATAGGTAAAGCTACTACGTAGCCGTCTTAGCCAAAGAGAATATAAAAAACGGAGTATAGGTAAAGCTACTACGTAGCCGTCTTAGCCAAAGAGAATATAAAAAACGGAGTATAGGTAAAGCTACTACGTAGCCGTCTTAGCCAAAGAAAATATAAAAAACGGAGTATAGGTAAAGCTACTACGTAGCCGTCTTAGCCAAAGAGAATATAAAAAACGGAGTATAGGTAAAGCTACTACGTAGCCGTCTTAGCCAAAGAGAATATAAAAAACGGAGTATAGGTAAAGCTACTACGTAGCCGTCTTAGCCAAAGAGAATATAAAAAACGGAGTATAGGTAAAGCTACTACGTAGCCGTCTTAGCCAAAGAAAATATAAAAAACGGAGTATAGGTAAAGCTACTACGTAGCCGTCTTAGCCAAAGAGAATATAAAAAACGGAGTATAGGTAAAGCTACTACGTAGCCGTCTTAGCCAAAGAGAATATAAATACTACGCGTAAACATAAATATAGACCACTTAGGATGCTTACAATGTTGCTACGCAACATTGCGAATGCATTAAGGGTAGTCAATCGAAAAGGCGTTAATTTTATAAATGTATTAAGTTAATTTGTATTATAGAGGAATAAATTCATTTAAATACGCTATCACAATATGTCATATTGTTGTAAGCATCCTAAGTGGTCTATATTTATGTTTACAAGTTTTACAACGCAATTACCAATTGTTTATGTAAGGTGTCAAATTGTTCATTATTATGTTTTTCAAATAAAATGTTCATAGGTATCTATGCAACAATATAATATTGCTCATGAAAATAGCTTATATTATTTTTATACTTACTTTAAATTGTATAATTGCTTGTATTATTTTTTACTTTGTAACTAGACTGTAGAGAATAGGCAATGACTTTGAACTTTTTAAGGGTTCCGTACCCAAAGGGTAAAAACGGGGCCCTATTATTGAGCCTACGGTGTCTGTCTATATCTATCCGTTCTATATACCTTTAAACGGCTGTATCTTTCGAACCGTAATAGATAGCCAATTGAAATTTTCACAGAATATGTAAGGCTACAGCGGATTAATTAAGAAATAATAAAAAACTCAAAAGTTAAAAAGAAAGTGGAACGTATTATTTGTATTAATTCTAATGTAAAAACGGTAATATCAAGCATCAAACTTGGCATGATTATTCTACCTATCATTGTAATAAGGTTGATTAGTGATAGTGATATATTAACTCGTAGTTAATCATATTAGCTTTTTTTTCTCATAGGTAGTGATGAAAAATTGTGTGCCCGAGACCAAATTTTTTGGCCCCGAGTGAGCAAAATACACACCATTTTTCATCACTACCTATGAGAAAAAAAAAGCTAATACAAGTACTACGAGTTAATATAATATTATCACCATCACGGCCGCCGATTGCTGCACTAGTTTTTAAGCTGTTTTATCGTGTGTATGAGAGTTTATCTATCTATCTGTCTAATCGACCTTATTACAAGCTTTAATGTAACTTGCAATGTATGGATGTATTGTATGGTTTCTCAAAGGACGAAACTTACACATAACATGTCATAGGATCGTTACTCGATACTTACCTACGTACGTATTCCTACAATAATGTAGCCAGTTAACATCACTAATGTACTGAGCTTAACATGCTCCTAAAACTGGCTTATCGAGTGAACGTTTTACTAACCTTGACATTTTTAGAAGAACACAAATACATTAAGTTGGTAATGTTGTTTAACGAACAAATCAATTTATTGTTTATTTTAAACTAGGTACAAACATTAATTATCATTATTTTAATGATAATTATTTTATTATTGTTTACTTGATCGTTAGTTAGTAGAAGCTTATGTATATTGAGATAGGCGACTCCATTTCCCGCTGAAGCAGTCATCTCTTTTCACCCTCGTAGCTCTGTCTCTTTCGCACACCCCCTTCCAACTCACTACGCGCGAGAGGTAGCTGGGTAGGGCTCCGAGCCTGCTGACCTGCTCGTCATTGGCGTGATATTTCCCGCGCAGTTCACTTGGCTAAGAGAATCCATATAATTATTTCTCTTGATTAGAATCAGTGGTTTCCAAGAAGAAAAAATAAATCACGTAAGTGCACAAAATTTCGTAATGTTTTGTAACGATGTTATCGTTTGTTGTTATTTAGTCTCGAATCGCAATTCGATTCGAGAAATAATTGCGTGATTCTACCCTCAGATATTTTTAAATAGATTTTCTTTGTGTGATCGTGTCTTAGGTTAATATTTCCTTTTAGGATAGTAAACCCATGAACGTTAAATTCAAATTCAGTTTAAGCATGGGGTCCCATGACCCAGGTAGACCGATTTCCACCGCTGGTAGGTCAGGTAAATTAAAAATTACGTTCACGATTCTCATCAAACGGCAGCAGTAGTGTAATAGTGTCGTCGTCCTAGTCTGACTCCTCGGAACAGGGGGTCAAAGGAAAAGGAAAAAAAAAACTCAAAAAAACTCTGGGAAAAGGACTCAAGGCACCGCCGGAGATGTCAGTCAAGGCACGACCGCCATCTTAGTGCAAAATTATTGAAAGATGTAGATAATTTACGAGAAACGGTTCAAGCTTTCTGTGCAGGATGCACACTATTGTGTTGGATTGGAAGGCAGGAGGCTTCAGTGTAAGACTTCTTGTTGTAGGTTTCTTTATTGTTCTTAGTTGTTTACTCTTCGGAGTCCGGGTTGCACATGCTGTGGTTACCGTTTTTTTTAAATATTGACTTGTACTATTGGCCTTTTGGCCTCTACATCTTGACCGGACTAGTTAGCGAACGCAGATTGCGTTCGGCATAACTTGGTAATTCGGCATAACTTGGTATGCTGGTTACCGAAATCCTATGCGCTATTTATACAAATTTGACTGATTCTAGATCTAAGCTCTTATTCGCTAACCAATCACAGACGAGCTCTTTTAGCCAATCAGAGCGCGACAGAAAATAATGTAGTTTCTTATCCTACCTCGAAGCTTTACTTTTTCGAGAGCATTACGATTGTACTACCTATCTTTACCTTGTTGAGAGTCAGGAACTGGATCGATAATTTCTCTCCGGATAATATTTTAGTGAAAGGGAACTAGATATCAGTAAAAAGTTCTCAAAAATTCTATCGTCAAGAATTAATGACTTCCCCACCTAACAATATAATATTATACCAGTTCTTTGATTTTGACAGTAGATATCGAGTATCATTACGGCTTATTGACTACTGCAGTTTGTATGCAAATCAATTACCTATATTCATCGGTGTTAAAATACTGTGATTTTTCATTCTAAGGTCTAATGTTGTACTATGACTATGAGATAATTTATTACCTATTTATTTTTTTTAACCTATTCTGTCCCTCTGCTGGGCAAAGGTCTCCCCCATTTCCTTCCATAAATCTCGGTCCTCCGCCACCTCTTGCCAACCTCTCCGGAATGAGTCAAGATCGTCACGCCAGCGTTTCTTGGGCCTGCCTTGACTGCGCCGTCCGTCGGGCATCCACTGCGTGACGATCCTGGCCCATCGGTCGGGATGTCGGAAAATCAACTAACAAAATTCACATGGCGAATTTATTTTTGCTACTATAGACATTCCTGAAGGACAATAGTTATTTGTTATACAAGAGTGCAAAGTTGCTTTTTAACCGCGTGCTCAATTTTGATGACCGAGCAAGAGAAGGATTCTAAAAATTAGAATCCTGAGCGTTAGCGAGGGAATCAAAAGAGCACGAGGTGAAAAATCTTTGCACTCGAGTGCAACACGTAACTTTTCATCCCACATCAGCGAGGAAATGACTAAATGCAAAAATACAACCTTTGCGCATTATTAACAGTTTCAGTCAATTCTGTTGGTGTCAAATAAACTTCCTCGTCGCTAGAATCACTCATTTTAGGTTTTTCACTTGTTTTCAAGTTTCTTGTTTTTAACATAAGGTTTTAACAACATTACGTGAAAAGAAAATGGCGCGCGCAAAGCAAATTTAAAAAAAGGACACCAAGAAAGTTCTGAGTCTGAGTTTTTAACAAATTAAAAAAGGTTGTATGATAAATTTGGCACCATGGAGGTAGAAGTAAATAGGTTTAATGATGTTTTGAATTCACAAACTCAGTGCACACGATGTTCTAAATTCAATTTACTTTATCCTCTAGCGGATAAAAACGGCTTTTGCAATCAGATATCGAAGAGCAAAAATACTCTTTCCGAGATGGGGGGATGAAAAAGTAAAATATGCTATTTATTTTGTTGCAATATTTTAAAAGTTGCGACTGTTTTGTAAATCTAATTAAATAAATACCCTTTCAATGCAGTTCAACATGTACATTCATATAGCCAATGGTCGCCTGGCACTACATTTAAAATTAATTAGGTGCATTAAGCATGTGTTCTAATGTTTTATTTATTACACATAACAGGCTTAGCAATGAATATAACTAACTACATTACACATACATACTGAAAAAATAAATTAAATTGGCTGATAAATCTCCGAGATATGAGCGTTCAAAGTTTTATGTGGGGATAGCTCTCTATCCCAACATGCATCCCCTCTGGGATGCTCTTTCCCTTTCTCGCAAAGCGTGTGTTAGTATAGCTTTTGTATGGCGCGCCTGAGGTGTGACGTCATTACTCAGTATAGGTCGCTCTCTGTCTAGCATGTAATAAAAATATTATATTCTTTTATGTATTTTTGAACTAGTTTTAATTTTTTTTTCGTTGATGGTCTCTATTTATAATCAGCTTTTTTATGAGTTACAAAATATTAGTCATCACGCGTGTGTTTTACATTATTCAGTCTCTCAAAGAGAGAGGATGGACCCTAATGTTGGCCCAGTACACTGTAACATGGAGTTTTACGTACTACTTTCTTTTATTTCAGGATTAAAAAGTAGGGCATGTATTAATTCTCAGGGCTTTTACTTCAATGTTCATACAACTTCAGTCAAATACTTACAATATTTAATCTAGGTACTTTGAAATAATAATGCATAAAATTGCTGGAAAAAAATATGTTCTATTTATGGCAAGCTTTTTATGTGGCAATATAAAATAATCAGCCAACTTTTTTTACGCTATAAATTGCTCACGAGACTAAAAGTGTTCTATGCCCTTTCGTAGCTTTCGTATTACCTCTTCGTAGCGGGTCTACGGCTGCGGTTTAAGCTAGTGCATTTTTCCGACATTGAAATTATTAACGTAATATAAATATTGAAAATACTTAGTAGGTATAACTCAGGGATGTCAATTCTCCCTGAAAAATTAATGAATCCCTGAGTCGGAATAGACCGAATCGATTCTCGATTTAATCGGACACCAGAAGATCGATTCTCGATCAATCGATTCGGTTTTTTAACAAAAAATATTACTTGATTTTATTGACTTTTGATTAGTATAACTTTTGATTTGAATGTTGATGCGCTACTGCACATCCCGACACCGTCAAAAAGCTTATCCTCTTCAACTTGCAAAGCTGGAAATCTCACACCGTCCAGTGTTACACTTCTTTCTTCCACCAAGGTGGTGATCAAGGCCTGTCGAGCATGAGAAGAGAAAACACAATGGAAAATGCAGCACTGCTTTTCTTACACAGTAATTGATGATCTTTCAGATGAGTTTTGTTTTGTTTGGTAGTCCGATCATACCTAAGGGGGGGCTTGCAGCACTGCATTTTCGTATAGTCCTCTACCTCTCGCCTGTTTCGAGGAACAAACGAAACTTGGTAGTCTTTATCATAACAGAAGTCGATTTAATTTGATAATATTTTGTTTTCGGTGTTCGGCTCTGTTTATGGCTTTTAATAAGACAATAATAAAACAGTGCGATAGCCCATTATGTTTTCACTTCTCATGCTCGTAAAGTTCTTGTTTAGGCCCGGTGTAAGCGGACTAAAACTGATTTTTATGCTCTAGCCACTAGTCAATAGTCTAAATACACACGTCTAATGTAAAAAAAATGCACTAGAGTCTAGTGCATAAAATTTTTACTTGTGTGTGCACTAGAGCATAAAAGTAAACAAAACCTCTTTAAAGTTGTTTGAAGAAGTTCAGTTTGAAATACCTACATGTCTGGTCTCTAATAATAACAAGACCCAGACATAACTTTTGATACAAAAATACGTTTTCATTACTCATACTTGGAAAGTAGGTCTGAAGTTGCCTGAGGAGCGAGTTGAAAGTAATATATTTCAGCCCTAGGGAAAATCACTTTCAACTAACAGTGACAGTTGACAACTGACAGACACAAATTATTTAAAAAAAAACTAGTTCTATTTTCACATTTGTATTGAAACCATGTCCAACTTTTTTTTTCTCCTCAGAGGATTATGGTCTTGCACTTCTCCTTTCACTAAATATAAGTACTTAATTGCTCTAATTTTACTATAAACTTTAAATAAATGTCACACCAAAAATTTTGATTTACGTAAAATAAAATTGACTCATATTATTTTCTTTAGTCAGTTCATGTTTTTATTTTTATTTTCCTTGTATTCGTAATGAAAAGCACAGTATTTACCTCGGGGTTAAAGACTAACAATGTACTATTGTTGTATGGGGACAGGGTCTTTTTCGTTTTAATTTTTTGACTTCTTAAAGGTAGGACAGACGGACGGACAGACAGACATCGTAGACTTAGTAATGGGGTCCTACCCTAAACTGACTAACATCAAATGTGAGCGAGATCGCTGCACCCGGTATACTAGCCCTTAAAGACATAACACAGACATGCAAAGTATGTGAGCTTGCGGTGTCTATTCTTACTGAGGACTTTGATTTTTTCTCAGTAACTTTGGAAGAAGAAAAACAATTATCACCAATTATAATGATTTATTTAAATGTGTGCGCAAAACCACTGTTTTTATACAAGGAAGAATGAAATAGTTTTTTAACCATTTCTATTGTAAACTTAAATGATATTTAACTTTTAGTTGTTTTTCGTACGTAATTATCTACATGCGTCACTGAACGTAATTACAATATACTATTTCCAATCGTTTATTTGCTCTGACAGCTGCAACAACATTTAAAAAAGTTGAATACTTTTTGTTCAGAAAAGTTCAAGAAAATAAAAGTCTAAATAGTTTTATACTTTTTTTATATTATTTAAAGAGCTGATAATCTTCAAACAGCTAAACAGATTTTCTTTGAAACTAAACAAACAAAAATAAATCATATCAAAATCGGTCCAGCCGTTTGGGAGATACAATGTCACAGACAGACACACAGATATACAGTATACACCTATTTAAAACCTATAACATTTAATAAATATATCAATTTAAATAATAAATAAATATCCGGGCCATTTTTTCACACACACCCCAAACTAAGCAAAGCTTGTGATATGGCTGCCAGAGACTTATATACATACATATATAGTTTTAAATACATACTTAATTAGATATAAACAACCAGATATAGAACAAACACAAATGTTCATCACATAAATGTTTGTCCTAGGCGGGAATCAAGCCCACGCCCCCAAGCTCAGAAGGCAGGTTCACTACCAACTGGACCAACGGGCTATCAAAATGTAGGTGAATAGTGCACAGTTGTAAAAGCATAAAACAGTTTTACTCTGCATTTTGCTAACACGAACATACCTATTATCATAAAATCCATGTTGATAAGAAAATTTAAAGAGGGGCTGATTCACTTTATACTCTTCAATAATTCGAGTAAAGTTTGTAATACAATCTAAGTCTTCGCATATTATCAATAATTAGCACAGTTTAAAAAACCGGACAAGTACGAGTAGGACTCGTGCTCTGAGGGTTCCGTTGGAAGAAAAGTTCAAAAAAAACTAACTGGAGTTGAAATATTGAAAGACAAACTTAAGTTTGTAGTTGACAATAAAATTCTTCCATACATTCCAACTACAAAATGTAAATTTGTAATAGCAAAATAATTATTTTTAAATGATATAACTTCAAATTTGTAACTCTCGGATTTATTCCTATATATATGCTATGAGAGACCTTGCCTCTTGCCAAATTTCATGATTCTAGGTCAACGGGAAGTACCCTATAGGTTTTGATTTCCCTGTGAAATCGCAAAATATGCGACACAAACGTTCATATCTTTTGATTGCGTTGACTTACAACTTTTATTTTTTTACAGCCGAAAGAAACCGTAGACCTAAGTATTTGGTATAAATTTCAACTTGATACCTTTACGCGTTCTTGATAAAAAGGGTCTTGACAGACAGACGGACAGACAGACGGACAACGAAGTGATCCTATAAGGGTTCCGTTTTTTCCTTTTGTGGTACGGAACCCTAAAAATAGACAAAAAATACATAATTATAAACAAACATACATACATACCTACGCCCGTAAAACATTACCCTCCTTCTTGGATAGGTACGTCCGATCTATCGTACGGATTCGTACAAACAACGCTCTACAAGTAGGTACTCTAACAATGCGATAGCAATACACCGGCGAAGTTAAAGGTGACTCGTAGTTAAGGATGGGCAGAAATAATTCGTTATTCGTATTCGTTATTTCGTACTAGGCAGAAATCTCCTAATTAATACCGATTTTTATTTATTTTATTATATTTAGATTTGTTTGAAAGGTGACTTGTTCGAGAGTGTTCTTAGCTATGAATAAATAAAATCTTTTTAGCCGTTTCAGCTCTTTAGTCAGGGTTTTTTATTTATTTATAGGTACTTGTTTGATAATGTTGGATAAACACATTATCACACGTTAGAATATTTAAAACAATAAAATATAATAGTTGACGAAACCGAAATAACTGTACAACATTATATGTACCTACAATCAACTCCATAAAAATACATATTAACAAATTACAAAATTAACATTATACTATAGAAACTAACGTTTGGCCGCGTTTTCAAATTATAATAAGAAGTAAAATAATACAGGTCGAATTGAGATCCTTACTTCTTTTTTGAAGTAGGTTACAAAGTTATTCCGTTGAAAAATACATATCAATCCCTAAATCTATAAATTTAATATTAATTATGTTAGGTAAATAGAACATTTAAAAGATTTCATATTTTATTTTTCAATTGTTTTTATTATCCTCCTGTATTATTTATAATCCTAAGTGTTTAATTTCAATGTGTAATAATTGCAAAACCATAGATATCTTTATGCTAATTTACTTCATGCTAAATACTCTCATTTCCCATCCCTATCTGTACACGTGAAGATAGTGATGGAGCGATGCGTCTGCGATCATCGTTTGGCGAATTCGCGAGTAGATTACATTTAGTAGTACCTATAAAACTGAATGCGAATACACACAACACCCAGTCTTCCGCGGCCTAGTGGTTGCGATCCATTGCTCAAACTTCTCGGTTCAGTGTTCTGTTACAGTGGATTTGTATAATTGGATAATTTATTACTGGTGAGTTTCATTTATTATCTTTAATAAGCCATAGTCAAAGGTAAGTAATACAACTGCTTTGTGTAGTAGGGTAATGTAGAGGTTACAGTTAGATTATTTTAAGCGACTTAAAAAAATGAGGGGGTTCTAAATTGGATTGTTTTTTTTAAATGTTTGTGACCTCTGAACACATTCATTTGTAAATCGATTTGGAAAATTAGTTTTTTTTTATTTGTAAGGATGTACTTCTAGGTTTGGATCGAAATCACTTCAGTAGTAAAAAAATATGTCATCCAAACGAAATTGCGTAGGTATTTACTAATTATGAAGTACCTTTTTTTTATGATTTATTTTTTTAGTTTATATTGTTAATAGGTCGGATCAGTCGGTGTTAATTCTAATTGCCCGGTAAAAAGTTAGATTTGATTATTATAGTTAAGGTAGAACGTTTCACCTATGGCGGGAAATTCAAATTTCAAACAGCTTTTTTTTCCTTGTAGCTAGGCCGGTTAATTATTTTTAAATGACACAGTGTTTGCGACAATAGTTAGTTGTTTTTTACATTATCATGTACAGGTATTTATTAGTAACGCACCATAGTACCTACTTACATTTGTCAATAAACCGTTTGAAACAGCTAAAGTTAGTTTATTGACAAACGTAAGTAATAATGTGCATTAGAGATAAATAACTTTACATGATTTGTAATGAATCATAATCAATTATAGCAAACATCACGATCGTTTACAATAATTACCCGGCCTAGCCACAAGGACAAGAAAACTGTTTGAAATTTGAATTTCCCGCGATAGGTGAAACGTACCACCTTAAGTAGGTTTGTTCAAGTTTACATTATACTTAACCCGAAATTGCGATTTAAAAAATAAACAGTACCTCCACAGTTTTATAATAACTATTTCTGAACTAAACTAAAATATGCATAAAATGTAATCTTTTTTATATATTCATGGGTGATCAAAAGATATCGAAATAATAATTTGAATAGAGTCACCTATGATCACTCAGGTGATCAATGGACACTAAAGAGTCGCCTTTGATCATCCAGGTGATCAATGGACACTAAAGAGTCGCCTTTGATCATCCAGGTGATCAAAGTGGAATAGACCAATAATACAGATAAGACAAAATACTCATATTCATAATTCATAATAAGTATAATATACCTATTATTATGATGAAAAAATATGGTAATAATAACACCATATTAAACCTTTCGGCGCGCTAAAAAGCATACAAAAAAAATATGAACACATTGCACATGCCAATTATACCAAGACAGCTTAAAATACAACTAGTCTATAAATAAATATAAAATAAATACCTGACAAAAGAATCTTGAATTCTTGAATCATAGCCCACGTCTTGTAACTTACGTAGGTACCTACGTAGGTACCTACGTAAGTTCCTAAGTTACAACAAGCAACAATCAGGTGTTGCTGTAAAGCAACACTCGATCAAACTACCTTCCAAACAAAATAAAAACTAAATTAAAATCGTTTATCTGTTTGGTAGCTCCTTTGGTAACCTTGCTACATTGGCCTACGATTCTATAGACAGACACAGATACACGCGTTAAACTTATAACACCCCTCCCGTCGGGGTTTGTCAGAAATAAATATGAAAAAAAATCACGGTACTCGCAATCCTCTTTTTATAATTATAAAAATATTAAAGGCGATGTTTGTCCGAATATTATAGGACTTGGTGGAAATTCAAGATTGATGGACTCACGTTAGGTGTTTCTCGGCTTCACTTGAAAAAAAAATACATATTTGTGACCAGGGGCCTTACGGACAACAGTTAATTACGGCACCTAATCCGCTCAGTTGGAAAATCACGCGAACGTGAACCTTATCGCGCCCAGATACGGTTTGCGGTCGCGTGATTTTCCAACTGAGCGGATTAGGTGCCGCAATTAGCTGTTGTCCGTATGGTCTTCCTTCGCTTCGCTTCGCTTTACATTTTGAAGTTCCACCTTTTGCCTTTTGCCAATGCCTTTTTACCTGTCGCTGCGGTAATGTGCCATATTTAATTGAGTGCTAAATCAAACTTAGGTACTTGTCTTGTGGTTTTCGTAGTCCTAGGCCGTAAAATGTATCGAGCGAATTGTTTTTTATGTACATGCTATCGTTTATTTATGATCCGCATTACATAAAATCTGATCGTAAAGCCCGCATTTTAGGGGGTAATTTTTATGATGTCACTAAAACTTCCGTCTTGGAAAAACAACAGCAATCCCGGGATCATTTTAAAGGGATTCTTTGTTTATTAGGGTCTTCAAGACATCTAATCTGGCAATCAATTTAAGAATCAGAACGGGACGTACTGTGTTTTCATAAAATTCTTGAACATAATAAGGCAAAGAAGCTAGCGACATGGCGAGATAGCGGTCAAACTCAAGCCAATATAATAATTAAAAAAACCGGACAAGTACGAGTAGGACTCGCGCTCTGAGGGTTCCGTTAGATGGAGGATTCCGGATCCGTGATATCGCAAAATATGCGAAAATATGCGACATAATCAGTCATATCTTTTGATCGCGTAAACTAACAAGTTTGATTTTTTCACAGCTGAAAGAAACCGTAGATTTGAGTATTTGATATAAAAAACTTGTTGTCTTGACGCGTTCTTGAGAAAAAGGGTCTTGACAGGCGGACATCATACGGATAGACGGACAACAAAGTGATCCTATAAGGGTTCCGTTTTTCCTTTTCAGGTACGGAACCTCAAAAATGCTCTATTTAATCCAACATTTAATTATAATATACATTAGTGTCCAACCTCTCTCTTTATCTCTCTCTGAGATAAGGCCTGTGTCCCAGCAGTGGGAATATGATAGGCTGATAATGATGATGACGATGATATAGAAATAATCACTCAAATTTATTGTTATCCAACATAATACATTTATCATATTCATATTCATTCATCATCATTCATATTCATTTATTTAAATGATTAACGATTAAGAACGTCAACACGTGAGGTTATGAATAAAACAAAAACAATCTAAAACTAATTAAGGTAATTAGTTTTTGGTGACTTTCTTACTGACCCACCCACCCGGTGACTTATATAACCGACTTCGAAAAAGAAGGAAACCCAGTTCTCGATTTGGCCTGTTTTTTTCCCCTTTTTTTTATAATGTATGTTCGTTGATTACACCGGCATCTGTACAACAGTTAGCGTGTTTATTTTTTATCATGTAGAATAAACTCTCGTGGTGATCCCGCCCAAATTTCATTAAATAAAGCTCAATAGTTTTAAGCATAATTTTGCTCGAGCGCTTACAAATTTCGCGATAGCAAGTGACTATAACTACACAACTTTGTTCGAGTCAAAACAAAGAGGTATTCATGCATGAAAAGAAATATTTTCACAAAACATTCAACATTCAAAACATTCAACATAAAAAGGAATAACCTAAGATTGCTGAAATGTTTTGGATACAATATTTACTAACACCGTGTCTAATGATTTCCTCACTAGGCAAGCCTAACACTGGCAAACTGGATTTACAAGCAAATCAGTTAATATAAACAAAACCTCACTGGCAAAGACAGAAATGGATAGAAATTAAATTAACTTAGTAGGTAAAATTAATGTATAAATAGAAATATAATAAGGTTAGCCACATCAAAAAATTTCAGTAATCCATTAGCGATGATTGAACGAAGACAGCAAATGTGCCAATCGCACGAAGCCAAGCCACGCATCCTTTATTCTTATAGAGAATTAACCCATAAGTACCTGTTAAATTTAAGATAGAATTGAAATTAAACTCGGAGGAGGACTTCGAAAACTGATATGTAAAACTTATGCCGTAAGTTTCTACTCCCATGTGACTGCCACACCGTAGTATTTTCGTTTTGGTAGAAAAAAGTAACCCGGAATAATAATATTTTCCTACTATAAAAATACTATGACCCATAGAACCTTAACTCTAAAAAACAAACAAAATATGCATATTTTTACTTTAAGTTCATGAAAAATGGAAATACCCATGTAACAACATCTTTTTTAGGGTATTTCCACTTTCGCAGTGAAAGATATGAATAAAAGACCAATACTCAATTCAAACTTCATAAATTATTCAGGTTTCATTTCGTTCATTTAGTATACAAATATATCTAAGCAAAAAAATCTAACAAAAAAATCTGCAACATCAGATGAATTTTCGTATATATATTAATAGGTATAAAAATATAGTTCTCTTGTCACTTATAAATTTTGATTTTGGTAAAAAATGCGTGTGTGAGTTATTTGTGAAAACTCATTTAAATCAAAATGAAAATGTGTTTGTACTTTTGTAATTTTATTCTCGAGATAACTACAACTTAAATTTTGCGTGTCATTCAAACAAATTCATTAAACATTCAATCCAAGTTTGTCCACTTCCGAACTTGTCAATTTCCAAATTTTCAATGGCCTTTCAAATGCCAGGCTTTGTCCTAGTGTTAACCAATAGTAAAAAAATATTTTTAAGGTGTTACTTTTTAGCAGTTAAAAATCTTTGTATCTTTAAATCTCTACAACGCGATAGCAAGTTATTTATAACTATTATAGGTCTCGAAAAAAATGCATGCGCTTAAAATTGTCCGTACCAAAAGTAGACTAAATAAATATTAAGATAATTTGTGCATTCAATTTGTGTATTCAGTTAATTATTGTAAGCTAAACTAAACATTATGTTAACGAGAAAATATTTTAATTCGTTTATGGTTATAATAGGCCAGATATTTCGAGATGATGTCATGTCACGCACGATGCCAGTCACAAGTCTGCAGTCGGTTTACGGACTAAAGTGTCAGGCATTGTTACGAAAAACGCACACCTTGTATTCAAAATCCTGATAACAATGAATAATGAAATGTTTTATAATAACAAGGCACCCATGGACAGTGTCCATTCATGCAGCATGTCATGTCAATTCATCTGTCACTCCATTCACCAGAGCAGTGTTATCTATCAGTGGTACAAAGTGCAACACAGCCAGTAGCCTAACTCTATCCTAGTATATTTCTAAGTGGTTAATGGATGTACCTCTTCTTCGTATAATCAGATCTATACAGGGTTACGTTGTAACTATGGTCTATAGTACTCATGATTATGAACATCTTTTACTATGGGAGCAACTCTGAAATCGTGTATAAAATATTAGCTGTTGCATACATTTTGCAGTGCCAGGTTGCAATGAGATCCGAGCACGTTTGTTGCTGAAGTCAATCATTAGACTTACACTGTATCATTAGTGATGTCACATGGAACAATAAAAATATTATGACAGTTATACAAGATTACGTGTGATCAAATAAAACTTTTGAGGTTTTTCTAAAATTTTTCGAAAATATCAACTAAAACTAATTATGTTCTTGACATGTTCAAAAAAAAAACCGTGTCTTGTGATGAAATCTTACAACAATACACGTTTAAATATTTTAATTGAAGTTGATATAGGTAAGTAGGTACAGATGATTCCAATTCTAAATAAACTTCAGCCAGGCCTTAAGGCGCTACCAAACCGCAAAACTCCTGATATACAAGTTTTTTTATAAGAGTTTTTATATTTTTGAATGTGAAAGAATATATATTTTTATGATATTCGTTAACACCTTATCTTGCTATATTATTAAATCCATACACAACTTGTTATAATAGGTACAATGTATATACTAGATATACGTTCTCACACATTAGTTTTATATTTATTATTCTTAACATATTGTTAGTAATACAACTATTTAAATTATTTAAAAAAACGTGTGATAGTTCACATGGAAATTTAATACGATTTTTGTATACATTAAAAATCTGATTCCGGGAGCATCGTCGTTATTGTAAGCCTATAAGCACCGCTCTGAAGTACGGACTGAAATTAGTATTTAAGTCTACGAAATTACAGTCTATGTTTCTGTACAAAACGTATCTCTGCTAATTTTGGGATTCATCTCGCCTAAGGAAGAGCGAAACTACACCTTTTTCGTATAAACTTGACTAATATTAAACAATCTGGAAGACTGCTTTGTTTTGTAATATTGCAAACCGACACACATTTGTATAGTGTACGTAGTTAATTGAATAATATTATGAAATTATGATTAATTGCTACCATTGTAAATTATTTCAAACATTCATAATTACTAAACTTCTTTTAGCAGGATTTCTAATGATTCTTCGCACTTAATTACCAATTTAATGTTAATTCGTAAACAGAATAATCATTAGTTGCTGAAACAAAGAAACGTCGAGAAGTCATGTGTACTAGTGTTTTGCATAGACAAGGTTTTTCAGTAAACAATTCAACTAAATTGCTTTGAACTTTATACGAAGACGATTGTCGTCTTACTGACTGGCTTAGTATAATGATCATCTTCTGACGTACTGGCCATCACGCCACTCCCGCAGGGTCAATTCAAACGCGTCAGCTTGCTTACAAAAAACACTACTACGCTCTTAACAACGTGTCATACATGTGCCGGTTTATCTGTTGCCATGATGACCTCTTAACTTTACGTACTGCACTGTTTTTACGTAGTCACTATACGAGTTTTCACCTTGGTAGAGGTCAGTTGCTCTTAGATCTTTTCTTCTGCCGGCATTGCTTTACGAGGACAGTTTGGGATTTGTGTTATACTTATTACACGCTATTAGTCTCTAATCTAATTCTATTCTAATCAAATATTGTAAGTCGAGTTTGACGTACTTCTAATTGATGCATCATGACATTACCCTTCATTGCAAATTGTCATCAAATACCTATATATTGACTATTTCCGATTTTGTTATTTGACTATTTTGTTATTTCCGATGACATTATTTCTAGTCCAGTCAGTAGGTTTTGTAAATACATATATTTTTCGAATATTAATGTTAAATCATTGAGAAAAACATAAGGACTGTCTAACTAATATAACCAGTATTTTTAAAGACGTACAAAAATATTCCCAATTTCCCAATTCCCTAAATTTTATCAGTCGGTTACTTACAGCTAGAGCTGTTCAAATAGAAAAAACTGATTAGATATATTTATATATTTTTACTGAAATTGCAGAAAAATGCCGCCCCAAGAGCAGCAGAAATCATGGGTCTTGTACGAGACCGACGCTACGAACGAAGACAGTGACGTCACGAACCGAGTGCCACCCACAGCAGAGAAGAGAGTTTGGCATATCGTCTGGAGGAATGTCTTGCTTATGGGTGTCGCACATATCGGAGGCGTTTACGGCCTATACCTGTTCCTATTTAAGGCTATGTGGCTAACGAACTTCTTCGGTAAGTATTTTGGTGTGAAATTATAGTTTGAGTAAAGTAGTAGTTAGGATTTAATTTGTTTATCTCCATAGATACTTTTTTAATTTAATAATAGGCTTGCGTTTGGCCTTCAACTCGCCTCATGTTAAGCGATTATGCGGTCTACGATGGAGCACGCTTGCCTAAAAGAAACCGATTCACTCTTGATTTGAAGACACCCAGATTGTAACTAACGGGAAACCCCATTCAGGCAGCGCAGTCCACAGACTAGCAGTTCGCACAATAAAAGTGAAACCAAAGCGTTTAATTAAAAGTTAAATTTATAACTAATATGTATAATATAAGTACTAATTAAATTAATGTTCAATTTATTGTTATTGTAAATAAAAAAGGCAATTTTCCTTTCATTTAGTTAATGATGATAATCAGCATGATTTCTTTATTGATATTCTTCACGCTGGCTTTGTTTGTTTATGCTGTCTAATATATGATACAAATGCATTAGTACTCGAGATAGAGGAAAGATTAAGATAAGCTGCGGAAATCCACAAAAACAATGGTTTTGAACTACTCCTCTTTGTATTAAGTGAATAAGCCTTTGTTTTTTCACTGGGTAACGTAAGCATTTACGTTAAAGAGTAAAAAAACCTCATGGTAATATTTGATGTATATACGCATCTACCTGGCACCAGCCGCCGTCTTTCGCTTTTTAGTAGCCTCTCTACCTGGCTGAGCATCCGGAGAGAAAAGGGCACTTATGCTGCATAGACAATGTGTTTATTGTTGACTCTGAACCCATTTTTGTAAATAAAGTTAAAACAAAATGATTATGTTCAGGCTATGCAGCCGAAGCCGAGAGATTTCGTTTGTAGGTAGACACTTTTAAACAAAAAATCGGCGGGAGATTGTCCAATATTATTACCATCATCCACCACCCGCCTTTACGCCTTGATTACGCTGTATTAAGGCGTAAGTAAAGCGCTATTTGATGTCCTATTCTGGGTTGGTATTGAATTTAATCTGAAAAATGGGTCCGTAATTAATCTTTTAGGCCACTGCTTATTGTCTTTTTCATGATGAAATGGGCTTGCGTTTGACCACAACTCACCTGATGTGTGTGACGATGCGGTCTAAGATGGGGCACGCTTGCCCATGAGGAGCTGTACCTTCCCCCTCCTGTACTCTTTTTTTTTTTTTTTTAAAGTTTTATCTATTTATTGATGTTGAACTAACTAAAATTCCTATCCTATTTATATTACTGAGTAAATGAGCTTAAACTAAATTAACTTAACTTAAACTAAATTGGCCAAGTGATCGTCTAAGTAGTTAGAACCTTATTTTGTGAACCATAATAACCCAATATAAATATGAGATGATCACCTACACTATTTGTAGACCTAGCTATCGTACAAGTTTAAAGGCTAGCCTAACTTCTACTCCGTACGACCTGCCTAGGTATGAATTGAAACAGAATTAAACCTAGATCTAATAATTAGCTCTTATACTATGTGGAACTTCATGTACCTATTAGTAAACTAACTCTTACAACTATTTAGCATATTAAGTGTGTGCGTTAACCGTGCCAGGTTATAACAGTAAAGTTTATGTTGTTTTCATTAGAGATTGACATGATTGGTTTGTAGATTGGTATGTGGTATGATAGATCTTGGAACACTTTCTAGATAGATTAAATGATATTTCTTTGCTTTAGTTTGTAGAATCTTACAGGACATTGATAGTATCAATTCCATACAAGTGAAAAGTATACAAGGTGAACTTAAAGTGAATTGAATCAAAGTTAACGTAGAAAGCTAGCTTTTGCTATTTGAAATATAATTGTTTTGTGGCTAGAACAAGAGCTCCATTCCCGCCCATGCTAGTAGAATCCAACCAATATAAAATAGGGATTCCCCCTCCACGAATCTTTTAAGGGAATATCGTGCCTTGAACACGAATGAACTTTCTTTACAGTCAGTTTGTGTGTTTGTAAGTCAAATGTAACAAAATAAGTTAACAGAGATTATAAAAAGGGAACATTCTCTTTTGCCCAATGTTTGTAAGTAAGTTTGTGACTCATTTCCAATTTATGAGTGAGATTCTCCCATCCTTATTGTAGGATCAGAAAACCCCTATGAATTTACAGTGATAGTCAAGATCAACCAAACCTTGTACGATCATTAGATAAGTTCTGATTGCGGTTAGATGAAACCTTCAATGAACTTTATGAGTTCTAGTAATTAATCTTTAATTTGTCAGAATCTCCCTCGTTTAGTTAAGAGAAACCAACTGGCACGGCTACGCTTGGCCTTAAAGAGTTTACTAGAGAATTTGGCTTGTAATTTCGCCAACTAACTTGAAAGTATGTAGGTACTTAGGTACTTTATAAACCACAATAAGATTTCATCTAAGAACTCCATATTGGTGATGTTAGCTGGAACAATTGATTGCTAGATTTAACAAGCTGGAGACTTCTGGAACAACCTGAAACTAAAAACTTAAGTAATTTCCCTATATCCCGGCGACCTGATACAATCGCATTCTGTTGAGTATATTAGATCGGCGGGATCGCCCTATTCCCTATCCTATACCTACACCTTTACGTCCTTACACTTATTCTTGGAGAGACACCAAAACTATGCAAGGACTCGCGGGTCCTGTATTTAACTAAACATCCAAAATCCCATACTAACACAGAGTTTATTGGAAGATAGGTTATCCAATGTGCAAAACTCTTCTACACTAGCTGAGGCCTACATGGGTGACTAGTCCAACTATCCTGAAGTCCACTACCTATCATCCCTACGGGAGTCTGTTTCAACAGGCCGAAGCCTAGGGTGTACCTCTAACACAAGGATCCACCCCTGGGGACTGAAACGGAACATCCACCTAACGTACAAGACAGTTCACATGGAGCCTGAGGTCCGGTCATCAGCGGTCGGTCAAGAGCCAACAGTTCCGCCAAGGAGCAACTTTGCGTTTGCAAAGACCTAGAGAGCTTCTGATGACCGTATTCCAGAAACCATGCACCCTGGTGACTTGATCGACCTCAATTTAATGAGAATAATCGACCCTTGGGTTCGTCACAAAATCCCAAGCCTAACTATCGGGAACTTTAAGATGGTAACTCCTTTACGTTCTCACAAATATTTTGTTTCCGGGAATTACCATTGACTAAAACCATGTCTAGTCGTACGCAATTGTCCAATATTTCAGTTTAATAACTTGACTCTACAAATAATTGTATCTCGAACACTTTATGCTCAAAAACTTAGAGAGAAACTCTCAATATCAACCCTAAGTTGAGCTGTGATAATCTCACACTGGAATTAGTAAACACTGTCGACGTTATTTGAATGTATATTCAGTCGGGCAGAGTTTCTACGTAAAACTTTAAAATAATTCATAGTAAAATTATATTGGACAACCACGGAACAAAAATACTAAAATCTCCACCTGCGCGCTACGAACGCCAAGGCAAGAATGAATCCCGAAGCCCGCCTGCACGATCCCTTATATAACTTTCTCCCGCCCCAACATGATACCTAAAGTGTTTCGCGTCGTTCGAGTGCCCCGAGTGTTTGGCGTTGTTCGCGACCCATAGAGTACATTGAAGATATTGTTTTTCGTGACGCATCTAAAGTGTTTCGCGTGCTCCAAGTGTTTCACGACCTATAGAGTACCTACATTGAAGACATCGTTCTTCGTGACGCATCTAAAGTGTTTCGCGTGCTTCAAGTTGTTCGCGACCTATAGAGTACCTACATTGAAGACATCGTTTTACGTGACGCATCTAAAGTGGTTCGCGTGCTTCAAGTTGTTCGCGACCTATAGAGTACCTACATTGAAGACATCGTTTTTCGTGAAGCATTACTTTAAATACGAATAGTGGCCGGCAAGTCAATGTAGATAGTAAGCTAAACCTAACAAGGCAACCTTTTTCCAAATATAGTACTATTCAAACAGTGCCTTTGCAGGGTTAGGCACTCATACTTTCAGAAACAAGCTGAATTACGTAATTATAAGAATCAGTCCCACCACTTTTCTACAATAAAGTACAAGGCAATATCTCTGCAAAGGCAAAGCTATTTATATGTTAATTCTCAATCATTTATTTGTTATAATATTCCTATACAAACTATACAGTTTTGAGAATCCAACCTTAAGTATCGGTACTCCAAGTAGTAGGCAATCTAAACTTTAGTTTTCTAATATTTGTGAATGATAACGAGGGCTAATCTGAACCGTTACAGCAACCCCCAAAATTTTAATAGATTATAATTTGTTAATCGGAGAAAATTTTCCCATCCAAATAAACATTGGAGAGATTCACAAATATTCCCTGTTCAAACGACTCAATTTGCAAGTGCAAAATCAAATTTTTCAAAATCCAAGTTCCAGCAATATAATTATGTGTGAACGAATGTGTGTGTATCCCTAACACAATATGTGTAAGTGTTTTTAAACCGAGATAAAAATAATCATCATAAAACCCCAGACTCAAAGTTTGTTGATATATCAACTATAAGAAAAATTGTCCCTTCACAGGATCTCTGTCATCTGCAAGGAAATTCTGGTTGTGAGGCAGAACCAACCCTAAACGGTTGCACATAACTTCCCTTTCCTTCGCAAATATCTTTTCATTCGCTGAAAAGCAAAGTTTACGCACTCCCTCCAAAATTCTAGTAGACCCAAAGGCAAATAGGAAAAAATTCCGTACAGTCTTTATATCCCACTAAGAGTACAAGTGTTAAAGTCCAATGATTTCCATTCGGAAAATGTAGAGTGTGCTTGTCGATAGTTTCCTCATTGTAGAGTAGGATCTTTTCGAAATCAACTTTGTTGATGAAATTATGAACTAAGCCTAACACCAAAATTTCTCCTTCGAAAAGATCAATTGTACTCGTGTTTGCTGAAAATTAGATTCCGAAAAACTGTCTCAAATCTAAGCAATGATAAGACCTTGAATCCCTTCAAAAGAATCTAGCTCGTGCATATATTCATTAAATCTCTGCCAGTCATCATTCTATCATTTAAAAATTTATGGAGTTTATCATTTATCTTTCATAACATAACTTTCGCTGTCTTACTCGCTGATTCAAGACGCCATCACTACCCTTTAATTCGACACAAAATATTTTGCGCACTCCCCCCATCCTTTGAAAAGTTAAAACCCCTATGTAGACTCACAGACTTTAAAATAACTAAAGAACCCGCTCACATTCACAAATCTTATTATTTTTTATTTATTTTTGTATTCAAATTAAATCTTATTCAAAACATCAAGATAACCAATAATCCACTATAATAATTGAGAGAAATTACGTCATTAATAATCCAATAGGTTTTTTTTTTTTTTTTTTTAAATATAAAAATAAAATTATAGCACCCTCAAATATCTATTTTAGTTGATATACATACATACAATAGGATCAACGACATTAAAAAGCTTTTGAATTGAAATGCGTAATGATACGCTGGACAAACATATTAACATAGATTCAAAAACATAGGTAGTTACAATGTCGAGTCTTTTCCGTAGGCTCTAGCGCAACTGAAGCAAAGCATTCGATTATAAATATATTTATTTTCTATCGAAATTGAATTTGTCTAGGACTCAAACCAACAAAATTTAAATGCAAGAATCGAACTCGCCATATTATAAAATAATTTAACATTGTATCTGTTTAGACTATCTATAAAAAATTTAATTAGTTCATATCTAATTAGTCGGCATATTATTATAAGTTAATATTCATAAAAAAATTAATAAGTTAATGTTCATAAAAATAAAATAAAACGGCCTTAGTTTACAAATTACCACGATTGCTCAACTGTAACCTACGTACGAAGAAACATACGTACAAGTGGACATAGCACATAGGTACTGTTCTGCACTGCACGCCAACTCCAGTCTCCATGCTTTAATCTGCTATTTATTTACTTATTTATTACTAGGAGGTAAAACCGTCTATTGTTCCTGAAAACAACTGAATAACCAAAATACCTGATCAATCACATACTTACTAGCAATGTGGTCCTTTTTAAACGCGAATCTCTAAATGTGAAATGCTAGTTAACGACACAGCCTATAATAAAGCACAGAACTCAGATCAAACAAACGTGAAGATATGACAAAGCATTGCGATGAATGTGAACGCATCAGTATATCGCATATCCGTAATTAAAGAGTTTATGTTAAACGGTCTATTTGTGTTAGTAAAAGGTGAATAAAAACGAAGACATTTGAACACACGCAATAACTAACCCACGGCATATCTCATTCGTTTATCCGATCCGAGGCATGGAGCCACCAACCTCATCTATAAGATAAAAACTCTCTAATACATCAAGCATAACTATCCGTGTTTTAACAGATTACACCTAAGTTTTACAATATCTATCCTAGTCGGTATCAACACATAACATAGAGATTTACCTGAAATTTTCAGAAGAAAAGAAAACCTTCACCGTCCTCACTAGTGTTTCTCCCTTTTAAGCCTTAATTATATTTTAAAGATAGCGCTTCAGTGCGTTAACTATTTGTAATGAAATGAAAATATTTAGGTACCTGTAATCCTGTGTTATTCACCTGAGCTGGTCCGTCTTAACTATTAAACATACAAGATACATCCTCCGGCTTCACCTGCTAACACTCTGAAATCCGGAATTAGCTAAATTAAAAAACCTAAATATATGTGTTGTGAAATTAATCTAGGATACCAGTACCTTTTCAACATTCATTTGAACCTGCCTTACCACCACGAAGTTGAAAATACAAACATACATAAGTACCTGTAAAACTTCCGCATTACATTTTTAGTATAATCCCCAATGTCAACTGTTACATGTACAATGTACATAGATAACATACTAAGTACTAGCTAAATGTTATTAGATTATAATTTTGTAAATCTCTCTTAAGTTTTCACGTACCTATATAATACTAGCTGAATCCCGCAGCGCCACCCGAGAATCTCCAGTCTTCTTTCTTCCACTCTTCTTTTTATCATTGGTAACCTAGTCCGTAATCTAAATATGTTTTGTGAAATAATTAAAACTAAGGAAGACACTTAGGACGCCTAAAATACTAAAAGTACAATAAATAATACTATCTAATTAATTACACAATAGGGTATTTGACTACTTTTGGGAAACTATTGCACATTATTGCCTGATATAATTTAATGTATACTGCATTTATATTTTCTGGATATCAGTCGTATTTGCGATATAAATCGATGTTAAAGTTTGAATAAAAAAATATCGCGCCAAAACGCAGACCTGCGTCATAGCTCCGGTCGAGCGACGATTGACGTCACACAAAACAAAACAACTGCAGCCAGGCAGCAAAAGTTTGATAATCACTAATTTTCTAATAGAAGTAATGGTTTATAAATGTTGTGTAGTGCCACAATGTACAAATACTTCCATAAAACACTGGAAAAACTATTCGTTTCTGTTCCAATGGACCCCAAAACTCGCAAAAAGTGGTTGGAACTAAGTAGATCGTATAGTAACCCAAAAGTATTGGAGCTAATTCAAGTGTTTCTATGTGCGAAGATCATTTTGAGGTACATATTTGAGTCTATATATTTCTATTACAATTTGTGTTTTTATTGCATTACTATTTTATGTACTGTTACTTTCTTTTTAAACATTGTAAAGACATAACCTAACAAAATAGTGATATCCACCTACTACAACATACTTTATGTACAACTTGATTGAATGTTTTACTTAGAGAACAATTAAAAATTAATACTTACATTGTAGTTTTTACGTTTTGAGTTCTGCAGCGTAGAAACAATGACGTAGATTATTATTGAAGAAATATGCAACCATAAATACATTAATTTTGGGTAAGTTACTGCTGTCTGCTTGCACAAAATGTTTCTCCATTCTTCTCACATTTAACCTCCGGACTGTTTTTGGTGATAATTTCTGGATAAATCGCTCTCAAAATAGCTTTACAACATTAAATTCGCAAATATCAATACAAAATCTGTTTGTTTAGATTTGTGTGACGTCACTAGGGATGAAGCCAATTACAGACCGTTTTCGACCACGTGATCAAATGTCGAAAATACAGTTATTTTATTCGCGTTTTTTACAAAAAATAAGCATATTTTTATTATAAAATCAATGAAATATGCTTTTTCATTATGTCATGTTTATGGATGATCTCAATTGGCATAATATTTTCAATACAGTCAAACACCCTATTATATCCTAAGTGTAGATTACAAATCCTATACATACATAATACATCAATTTAAATAGTTCCCGCATTTTTCTCATGTAAAATGAAACGTTACAAAACCTCACTTCATGCGTCATGATAAACTTTTTTAACTCTCTTTACGTGATTTGGAACAAATCTATTAATATTTTTATTTTTCTTTCTTTCCGGGACAGGCTAAAGTCTTTAAGGCCACACCGCCTTCGGAAAGCTTCTAACAATAAGTTTGTATTCTATGTCTGGCAAATAATTATAGTGATTAACATCTTAGAAAATTCACGGATACTCGACTACGAACTACCTATATTACAAAATCGATTTCTTTGCCAATCATAGAATATTATTCTGCCGTGTTCATGCGAGTTAATATAATTATAATATGATATTTTAAATGTGCTTAATATCTGACTTTTTTAATAATACTAGAAAACCTCGCTGTCTGCTGCATCATCATCTAATATTTATAATTACATAAAACCTAGTACGTGGTGTCGCGTCGCGTGTTAAACTACAAACATTTATTTTACGTACATAGAAACGAGATAAAGAACCTTAGGCGCAATGGTCAACTAATTATTGCATAAATTGCCTATGACACTTCTGTCACCGTCAACTCCGTCAAGTGTCATTTCCGTCAAACTGATAACTGATTCTCACAATTCACAAAAATACCATGCATTTGTATTGCTAATGTTTATTGCTAAAGGTTAACTGAAAAACTCAAGAATATACGTAAATATCGCTTTACAAGTCACAAGATGATGTCAAGAAACCTACAACGAAGATTTAGCAGTTGTACATAGAAATATCTCGTACTTCTACAATTCTTTAACTCAAGGTATGTGATCGAATATTTACTTGTTTACAAACATAAATGCCTCACAAGGATACTAAATTCGTTTCAAGATAGTTTCGTATGAACCCTCAGACTTGTGCTCTCGTTTAAGAATGTCTTTATAGTATGTAAATAGCATGATTCCTAAAGCCGTGTTGTTATCCTCCCACAACTTAATAATTTACCTAATGATATTAACGAACCTAACATACACTTTCAGGAACGCCCGATGATAAACGCATGAATAACTGTCTACACACTCAAAACAAGTCCGGCATCAATTACAGTACCTACATGGAAACATTAAAGCGGAAGCATCAAAGAATGATCCCTGGCCATGCTCAATAATGGGCTTACACTAGCAGGTAACTAAACCCTTCTTTTATTCCCTTGAAGTCGCATGACCTGACCATTTAACATCCCCATGCAGGAAGACTAATGTTTAACAAACAATGTACTCGACCAAACACTAAAATTGTTGATTGTTGTTTACAATAAATTGCAAACAACCATCTAAATAGAAAGTAAATAGGTCTAGATTTATTTCTAAATACCTAGCTTCTCCATAACAAGTACTTCCCGATCTTAACCTAGAGAAAAGAGTCACACAGGCGTCCTGTATTATTTAAAATTTTATTGAAATTTCTTACTTTTTGGTTTCGTTAGAACTGTAGTTCACAGCGACGTAACCCTAACCTCTCGACCGTTTAGAAAGTTACACACCTTAGATTTAGAAGTATTTTATGATTTCAGATAATCTACACAAACGTCTGACACAATACCTGTTTGGAGATGTTACTGCCATACCAACCACTCTGAAACTGGAAAGGTCTTCACGTTCTCAAGCCGCCAGCAATCTCTAATTTTTCTAAATGCCGTTTAACCATTAACAATTCAGCCGGAAACCTGGATGCTGTCGCTGCACCTATTTAGAACTCAAATTCTACAAAAATGTTTCCTGATGTACTGATGTGTAATCCCTGTGTGTACCTAAATACGTGTATGTGTGTGTGTGTAATGAAATAAATACTTATTTTGTTTTAGTTGTCAAGACACTAGATCATTCTAGATTTAGGTAACAATAATTCAAATTAGTCTCAACAATTCTACTAATAATTACAAAAATGCATAACTGAATTCTAAACATATGAACAACAGTAGCGTGTGGATGTGTGATAATGATAATTATGTCCTAACCTTAACATCTTTCCTTCTGGGCAGCTGGATAAAATATAACCTGATATGAATTAAGAATAACTTACACGGTTTCGCTTTCGGTGATAGATCAGTCTTTCTCAAAGTAAGTGATGGTATTATAAGTTGAAAACCCTTTGAACTAGATTCTTGTTTTTTGATTTTATTTCTACTATAAACTTGACAGATAATTTAAGTTATTTAATCTACTTTCTCAACCCCCGAGCCTTTCATCTTTTAAAATCTTAATCTATCTGTTTGTTGTTTTACTAATTATATCTACCTAAGGTGATCATCTCAATTCCTCGATCGACTCCACGGCAAAAGATTGTGTCCAGGAGACCCCGGACCACATAATATATAGATAAATTTTCCCTACGTTATCGATAAAAGACTAGGTTTAACACTATACATATTTGTATGGTTCTAAAATCCTGGTTCACGGCGCCCTCAGATTGTACCTTCCCCCTCCTGTACTCTTTTTTTTTTTTTTTAAAAGTTTTATCTATTTATTGATGTTGAACTAACTAAAATTCCTATCCTATTTATATTACTGAGTAAATGAGCTTAAACTAAATTAACTTAACTTAAACTAAATTGGCCAAGTGATCGTCTAAGTAGTTAGAACCTTATTTTGTGAACCATAATAACCCAATATAAATATGAGATGATCACCTACACTATTTGTAGACCTAGCTATCGTACAAGTTTAAAGGCTAGCCTAACTTCTACTCCGTACGACCTGCCTAGGTATGAATTGAAACAGAATTAAACCTAGATCTAATAATTAGCTCTTATACTATGTGGAACTTCATGTACCTATTAGTAAACTAACTCTTACAACTATTTAGCATATTAAGTGTGTGCGTTAACCGTGCCAGGTTATAACAGTAAAGTTTATGTTGTTTTCATTAGAGATTGACATGATTGGTTTGTAGATTGGTATGTGGTATGATAGATCTTGGAACACTTTCTAGATAGATTAAATGATATTTCTTTGCTTTAGTTTGTAGAATCTTACAGGACATTGATAGTATCAATTCCATACAAGTGAAAAGTATACAAGGTGAACTTAAAGTGAATTGAATCAAAGTTAACGTAGAAAGCTAGCTTTTGCTATTTGAAATATAATTGTTTTGTGGCTAGAACAAGAGCTCCATTCCCGCCCATGCTAGTAGAATCCAACCAATATAAAATAGGGATTCCCCCTCCACGAATCTTTTAAGGGAATATCGTGCCTTGAACACGAATGAACTTTCTTTACAGTCAGTTTGTGTGTTTGTAAGTCAAATGTAACAAAATAAGTTAACAGAGATTATAAAAAGGGAACATTCTCTTTTGCCCAATGTTTGTAAGTAAGTTTGTGACTCATTTCCAATTTATGAGTGAGATTCTCCCATCCTTATTGTAGGATCAGAAAACCCCTATGAATTTACAGTGATAGTCAAGATCAAC
This sequence comes from Agriopis aurantiaria, assembly GCA_914767915.1. Taxonomy (NCBI): domain Eukaryota; kingdom Metazoa; phylum Arthropoda; class Insecta; order Lepidoptera; family Geometridae; genus Agriopis; species Agriopis aurantiaria. Next base: position 12,311,228 of record OU611988.1, read on the forward strand.
CAAACCTTGTACGATCATTAGATAAGTTCTGATTGCGGTTAGATGAAACCTTCAATGAACTTTATGAGTTCTAGTAATTAATCTTTAATTTGTCAGAATCTCCCTCGTTTAGTTAAGAGAAACCAACTGGCACGGCTACGCTTGGCCTTAAAGAGTTTACTAGAGAATTTGGCTTGTAATTTCGCCAACTAACTTGAAAGTATGTAGGTACTTAGGTACTTTATAAACCACAATAAGATTTCATCTAAGAACTCCATATTGGTGATGTTAGCTGGAACAATTGATTGCTAGATTTAACAAGCTGGAGACTTCTGGAACAACCTGAAACTAAAAACTTAAGTAATTTCCCTATATCCCGGCGACCTGATACAATCGCATTCTGTTGAGTATATTAGATCGGCGGGATCGCCCTATTCCCTATCCTATACCTACACCTTTACGTCCTTACACTTATTCTTGGAGAGACACCAAAACTATGCAAGGACTCGCGGGTCCTGTATTTAACTAAACATCCAAAATCCCATACTAACACAGAGTTTATTGGAAGATAGGTTATCCAATGTGCAAAACTCTTCTACACTAGCTGAGGCCTACATGGGTGACTAGTCCAACTATCCTGAAGTCCACTACCTATCATCCCTACGGGAGTCTGTTTCAACAGGCCGAAGCCTAGGGTGTACCTCTAACACAAGGATCCACCCCTGGGGACTGAAACGGAACATCCACCTAACGTACAAGACAGTTCACATGGAGCCTGAGGTCCGGTCATCAGCGGTCGGTCAAGAGCCAACAGTTCCGCCAAGGAGCAACTTTGCGTTTGCAAAGACCTAGAGAGCTTCTGATGACCGTATTCCAGAAGCCATGCACCCTGGTGACTTGATCGACCTCAATTTAATGAGAATAATCGACCCTTGGGTTCGTCACAAAATCCCAAGCCTAACTATCGGGAACTTTAAGATGGTAACTCCTTTACGTTCTCACAAATATTTTGTTTCCGGGAATTACCATTGACTAAAACCATGTCTAGTCGTACGCAATTGTCCAATATTTCAGTTTAATAACTTGACTCTACAAATAATTGTATCTCGAACACTTTATGCTCAAAAACTTAGAGAGAAACTCTCAATATCAACCCTAAGTTGAGCTGTGATAATCTCACACTGGAATTAGTAAACACTGTCGACGTTATTTGAATGTATATTCAGTCGGGCAGAGTTTCTACGTAAAACTTTAAAATAATTCATAGTAAAATTATATTGGACAACCACGGAACAAAAATACTAAAATCTCCACCTGCGCGCTACGAACGCCAAGGCAAGAATGAATCCCGAAGCCCGCCTGCACGATCCCTTATATAACTTTCTCCCGCCCCAACATGATACCTAAAGTGTTTCGCGTCGTTCGAGTGCCCCGAGTGTTTGGCGTTGTTCGCGACCCATAGAGTACATTGAAGATATTGTTTTTCGTGACGCATCTAAAGTGTTTCGCGTGCTCCAAGTGTTTCACGACCTATAGAGTACCTACATTGAAGACATCGTTCTTCGTGACGCATCTAAAGTGTTTCGCGTGCTTCAAGTTGTTCGCGACCTATAGAGTACCTACATTGAAGACATCGTTTTACGTGACGCATCTAAAGTGGTTCGCGTGCTTCAAGTTGTTCGCGACCTATAGAGTACCTACATTGAAGACATCGTTTTTCGTGAAGCATTACTTTAAATACGAATAGTGGCCGGCAAGTCAATGTAGATAGTAAGCTAAACCTAACAAGGCAACCTTTTTCCAAATATAGTACTATTCAAACAGTGCCTTTGCAGGGTTAGGCACTCATACTTTCAGAAACAAGCTGAATTACGTAATTATAAGAATCAGTCCCACCACTTTTCTACAATAAAGTACAAGGCAATATCTCTGCAAAGGCAAAGCTATTTATATGTTAATTCTCAATCATTTATTTGTTATAATATTCCTATACAAACTATACAGTTTTGAGAATCCAACCTTAAGTATCGGTACTCCAAGTAGTAGGCAATCTAAACTTTAGTTTTCTAATATTTGTGAATGATAACGAGGGCTAATCTGAACCGTTACAGAGCCCATTCACTCTTGTCTTGAAGAGACCCAGTAAAAACCGTTAAAAGGAGCGCATTCCATTCCTGTGCAGTTCGTAATTTTGGAAACGTTGCATGCGGACTTTACCTAAGATCACGACGTAAGGATGGAATGACTGCTTCGATGACCTGTTACGAAAATTGGCTGATCTTGATGCTCTTTGAATATTGCAATGTTACAAATTAGCTTGCTGCATTTGACAAAATCTCTTAGCATGTAAATCCAAGTATTCGTTCAACTCTATGTATATATTTTGTTTTGATTATACGGGAAAGTTACGCCAGTTTCGATAAAACTCTATGTAATTTTCAGCTATATTCCTGTACCTGTGTTCCGGGCTGGGCATCACGGCGGGTGCACATAGGCTGTGGTCACACAAGTCTTACAAGGCGAAGCTACCTCTTCGAATCTTACTCACATTTTTCAATACCATCGCGTTCCAGGTAAAACAATAATACTATATTATAAAATGCTAGCTGACCCGACAAACGTTGTCGAGTCCAAATTTTAATAGAAAGAAGCACTTTGAAATTTCCTATTTTTCGACAAATTTAACAAATTTTGTAGTTAGCATCGTTAGATGTTTTTGTCAAATATGACAATCAAAACCACTGGTTTATCACCAGTGAGCGAAGTACGAATTTTCGCTACGTAAACAAATTTTGAGTTTCGAATTTGAAATTTGTATGGAATTCGTTAGGTATCCTACTTATTTTGCGTCGCGAAAATTCGTACTTCGCCCACAGGTTTTGTAATTTATTTTCTATTAGAAAGCGATGCTAAACTTAGTTTGCAGGTAATTCGTTCCGTATATTGAGTTGTTTTATTTGCCCTTTAGATCTTATCATATTGATTGTCCGTTAAACCGTTGCTCCTTATCTAGCACGTTGCACCTTCTTGGCAACTTTAGTGGTATTGAAATAAAGTCGAAAATAATATTTATACACATCTTAAAACGCGCACATGCATCTTTCATCCTTTCGCAAAATCATTTCTTGGTGGACATTTCAGAAGATATTTATCTGTTACCAACGTTAGACGATCGTCTACATAATACACGATCTGTGCATTAAAGATCCCAGACAAACCCAGAAAAATATTTAAAATATTGTATTGCAATGTAAAAGGTAAATCTCGATTAATATAAAAGTATATACTCCTGAAAGAGTAAGAGTAACACAACATTTTGGCACATCTTAGTCTGCTAAAATGCATTATTGTGTTATAAGCAATTTATCCAAAATACCCATTTAACATCACAAACACAAACAAACATAATATAATAACACAAACACCTGCCCTTTGATATTTTTTTATAAATCACGTTCGATTTATCTTTGTAATTACCAGATAAAATATCCGATAAGTAAACAACTAATCAGTCTTAATTTTAAAATTATATTTAATACATATTATCGCAAAATGGGTAATTAATAAACACATTAATTTGAAGAATAATTCGCTCGTGAATAATTCGTGCTATCTCCGCGAACATGTGCTTGTCACGCGTGACATACTGCCACCTTTGACTTGTTTATCAAATTAATAATTATTTTAGACCAGGAGTCAGAAGGTAATCTACCTATAAATATATCAAAACGAAATACCACTCACTGATTTACTGACTGACTGACTCACCTCGATAACTACTTGACCTATGAAGCTGAAATTTAACAGATAGATACCTTCCGGAATGTAGAGGTCCACCAAGAAGTAATTCTGCGAAAGGATGAAAGTTTGCGCGTTCGAAGTTACGTAAACGTTATCCAATCCAAACTTCATAGAAAAACCGGCCAAGTGCGAGTCGGGCTCGCGCATTGGGGTTCCGTACCACCACAAAATTCAATAACGAAATTACCAGTTATAACTTGGTAATGACCAGAAACTTGTCACCGACTCGCACTTGGCCATTATTTATTATTTGTTGTTATACTTTAGAGTGTGTACTGTAATCATTCTAAGTTTGCACGTATTACTGTTTTTACATTAGAGCTATAACAAAAATACATTAAAAAAATACGTTTTTTGTATATGGGGATTCCCCTTTAACTTTTTACCTTTTGACTTTTTTTATATAACGTAACATATTCTGTGAAAATTTCAACAGCTATCTATTACGGTTCAAAAGATACAGCCGTTTTAAAGGTAGGACAGACGGACGGTTTCTGTTCATTGGCAAATTATAACTGGTAAGTAATTTTGATATTGAATTTTGTGGTGGTACGAACCCTCAGTGCGCGAGCCCGACTCGCACTTGGCCGGTTTATTGAGTTTTAGTGAGACTAACGAACAGTAATTGATTTTTATATATATGAAGAAGAAAGAAGAGGCTAATCGGAAAAAAAGCACATGTTGATAAATAATACAATGCCGCGACAAGATTTGTTCACTTTGGCCAAATTGTATTTTAGTTACTTAACGTTACTTTTTTTTGTATTTACAATGTTGTAAGCGTAGTTTCAAATACAAGCAAAGTTACAAGAAATATCTAAACTACTTAGACTATACAAAAACAGATAGCCCATAGACAGTTGAAGGTCTAAAGACAATTTAAATGCTCAAGCCCACGTCCAGTTGGATGCGAATCCTGTAGTAAAAAAAAAAACTTTCAACCCTAAACCCGACACTTGGTTGCTTTATAGTGCTAAAAGACGCTCGAACGCGGCTGACGGACCGCCGTCCAACCAACGGGAGAGAAAGAGTGAGAATATCATATTTCCCTCTCTTTCTCTCCCATTGTTCAGACGGTGGTTGAGGTCAGCCGTGTTAGCACTATTAGAGAATTTTTATAGGCTAAATGCCATTGTTTTAATAAACAATGTTCACATTTTGTCTTCAGCTTTGAGTCGTAATTTTGAAACTAAAAAATAAACTCTCGATCAAATAAACTGTTTTTTTGATCGAAGAAATAAACTTTTGATTTTTTCGGGCTATATTGTATTTAAGAAACAGCGGCTCTCTGCCTAAAGGTTATCGTGGGTGAACTGTAATTATATTTTACGTGATCGATATTTCTTTCTCTTCTGTATACCGCCGTGCAATAAACAAGTACAATTGCACATGTGCCAAAGTAATGATAACTGATAACAGAAAATTTATCGCTTTCCCTACATATAATAAATGTGCAGATCTAATACTGTTGTACCATGACCTTTGACAAATGTACATGACTGTGTATCTTATCTAAGATGAGATGAGTGTTTATCTTAAGTAGATGATTTATCTACTTAAGAGTTTATATGTCGAGAACTTGGGTAGCGTTGCATCAATTAACGCGGTTATGGCAAACAGCAACAAATTCATATTTTGGTTATAAATAAATTCATATTTTGGTTATAAATAATGGCTTTGATGTGTAAATCACATCACTATACACGAGCGAAGCCGCGGGCAGAAGCTTGTAAATAGAACACGCTGTACAAGCAGAGTTGTGACATTGGCAATGCCACTAATAGTTGGTTCAAGTGTTCTGTAAAGCATATAATAAACATATTTGTCAAACTGTGCGTGTTTATACGGGTTCTTTAAACACGCAAAATACATTCATACACTTTTGTTATAAACTTTACGTGTTTGTCGGCACTGATTTATCAAATTCACGCGAAATAGTTCAAAAGATCCTTCCTTGTAAAAGGCAAAAAATCAAGGAAAATACATAATTCTTCAATTCAATTTTGTTTCTACGTAAGAATCTTTAATTTGCTACATCATAATTTTATGGACCACGTTTGCTACAACTAATCATTTTTCATTTTCATAGGAAATATTAACTGCGCCCTGCAGTTTATCACGCGATGATCTGCGAAAAATTTAAAGGAAGGGCGGGCCTTCGTAATTTTTTCAGTTTACACGGAGGGCCGTTGCTCCATTTGTATCCATTCAAAAATCACGGCGATCCATCCATTAGTTGTTTCGTGAAAGAGGCACAAACAAATAAACGAGCACTCTTTCGCATTTAGGATGTCAATAGAATTATGTTATGCGAATGTGTTTCAATTTTTTTCCTCTTTCTCGAAGCAGCAGATCAGAGGAATGTGGAGATTTCTTGCGCTATACGATAGCCGACGGGCGTACATTATTCCAAAAATAAATACGGTTACCGAGGGATAGTCCACATAGGTAAAGCTAGAATATTTTTTATTTAAATGTTATAGACAATTGAAAAATTTGACGATCGGCACGATTTGAACCAGCGCCATTCGGTATGGGTACGCCCTGAGGACTCTATCTCTGCTACGATCGATTTTGCACCTTTTTTAGCGGTTAGAGCAGAGCAGCTTGTGGCATTTTTTAATTGTCTTTGTTACTTATTTAAATTGTAAATCCTAAAGTATAAAACGCATCAACTGTATACATTACTTACGTTAGTACTTAGTATTAAAAAAAAACTCGTTTTATGGCTACGCAAAAACTAGAAAATCACGAGAAGGACAGGGCGCAGTTAATACACAAAATAGGGTATTTTGTGGTTAATATAAAACATACTACTTACCATAAGAAGTTAGTAATCGATCATGCGATACTTAGTTTATGTGATTACGCAAAATGCTGGGCAATTTCCTCAGACTTCCGCGTACAATTTGTTTTGGATTAGTGCTTGTACTTTTTTATACTAGGCATGCCTTTTAAGTTCTGTCGTTTCCATATTTCCCGGCAATTTTGAATTTGGAACTGTTCTACATTCGAATGTGTTTAAATTTTGAATCTCAAAACAGTTGAAAGTATTAGGATTAATGCTATTGTTTAGTCACAGCGTCGATTGGAATCTGGCAGGTTACGTACGAAAATGAATCTTTCTAAGGAAAATGTTCGTGCAATAATTTTCTACAACTTTAGAAGAGGCCTTACACGGCTTCACTGTTTTGAAGAGCTAACATCTGTATTCAGTGATGAAGCCCCATGTCTGCGGACTGTCGAACGCTGGTATTTAGAATTCCAGCGTGGACATACTAGTGTTAGTGACAAATCTCGCGAAGGACGCCCAAAATCCACCTTCACTGAAGATAACATCATTGCTGTGAGACAACTAATTCTCGAAGATCGTCATGTGACGTATCGAGAGATAGAGGCTCTATTAGGCATCTCAGGGACAACCATTCAGAAGATCTTGCATGAAGCACTAGGCATGAGAAAGCTAGTTTGCCGTTGGATACCACATCTGCTTTCCGACGATCACAAGGCGGCCCGCGTCAGATGGTGTAAGAAAACTCTGGAAAGGTTCAAACGAGGAGAGTCAAATCCCGTCTACGACATCGTCAGTGGTGCCGAATCTTGGATCTATGCCTACGATCCTGATTCCAAACAACAATCTACAATCTGGGTCTTTCAAGACGAGCCAAAGCCGACTAAAGTTGTTCGTTCTCGAAGCACTTCAAAGAAGATGGTGGCCACGTTCGTTGGTAAAACCGGCCATGTTGCGACTATTGCACTTGAAGATCGGTTAACGCAGAGTAGTATACCACAGTTTTTTTACTACAAGTCATCGCCGAAATTCGAAAATCTAACTCAAAGCGACGCATCATCCTGCACCACGACAACGCAAGCTCACACAGCGCTCGTCAAAGAAATCGTTAGGGCTTAGGTCAGGACTGTACCTGTCCTGACCTAAGCCCTAACGATTTCTTTACATTTCCTAAAATTAAGAAAAGTCTTCGTGGTCAAAGGTTCCAGTCCGGTGAAGAAGCAGTCGATGCTTTCAAGTCAGCCATTTTGAACACCCCCTTTAGAGTGGAATAGATGTTATAATAACTGGTTTGAGCGAATGGAAAAGTGTATCAAGCTACGTGGTGAATACTTTGAAAAACAATAAAAAGTACTATAAGGTTCTAGTTGTTTTTTTCTTCACACGATAAAACTTAAAAGGCAAGATAGATGATACTATACATAGATGGTGATACTAAACATAGATGGGAAATGCATATAAATTTTAGTTTATGCTTATTTTTATAGCTGTTACAGCTCAAATAAATCGTAAAAACCTAACAGAAAACTGTAAAGTCTTATCGCTATATGCTTGTATTGTACATTTATTTATTATTAATTTTAGCTATGTGTTTTTGAACGTAATATTGTAGCTGGTAGCGATATAATTTATGTATACTATAATGAACTATTTATTAGAAAATGTTTTCATTCGCTTTTTAACATTGGTTTTGCAGCTGTAAAAAAATGGTTGAATCGAGTTTAACTGTCTATAATACGACAAAGTTTTTTTAGCGGTGACAGCTCAGTAAATTATAAAATGTATTAATTCTAATCCTTTTGTTAGTTTTTTTTTAAAATGGAAGTGTTTTATAATTAAACAAAATACAAGTTAACAAAAACAATACAAAAATAGACTGCCTATAGACCGTTGAAGGTCTAAAGACAATCCAAACGCTCAAGTCCACTACCAGTTGGCAGGGTATCCAGCTTGTTGGTGGCATTACCACACTGAATGGCAATGCTTACCATTGGCATTGAGCCAAAAACACACCTACATTTTGGTCACGTGTCGCATAAACCAGCCGGTCCTAAATATTTTTGGAAATTAGTTGAGCTCCCAGTCCCCAAAGGGCCCAATATCATGACCTCAAACGGTTCTAATATTATGTATATAAATGTTAGGTTTTTGAACGTAATATTATAGCTGGTAGCGATATACTGAAGCGGAATATTGTTACAATTGTTACAATAGTTTTGCAGCTGTTTGAGCGAACATTGAACTACTGCATGCCTAACATGCGCACCGCGACAAAATCTTGTCGTCACTTTGTAGAGCGAGAACGCGACAAGACACCTACGGTTACGTATACGCCTGTCTAGCTTTGGCACAATAAGAAGAGTCGACAAAATTTTGTCGCGGCGCGCATGTTAGCCGGCCTGGTGTGACTTCTACAAGAAATATTTAAGTACCTTAGTGCACGTCTCTCACTTTTGTTATTTTGTACGTTGTAATTTAGGAGGTAGACTTTACATAGCTTATATAACAAAAAGTAGATACAATCTTTAAATTTTGTTTTTAGGCACCTGACATGCCTAAAATTGAAAACAATTGAAAAAAAAAACAATTTACTAAAACAAAATTAAAAACACCAAGAGATTCAGAGTTGCTTCCATAGTAAAAGTCGTTCATGATGATAGGTACCTACTATACTTATTTCCCTTTCAGCCTATATAGTAAACCCTTTCCACGTTACTTAGTATATTTATAATAACTTCTCGAGTTCCTTTGGTTTGTTTTAACGAGTTACACAGCCACAGTTACTAATCATAGTATTGTTTGTTATTTATCCAGGACGCTGTGGTGGACTGGTCCCGCGACCACAGGATGCACCACAAGTACTCCGAGACTGATGCGGATCCCCACAATGCTACTCGAGGCTTCTTCTTCTCCCACGTGGGCTGGCTGCTTGTCAGGAAGCACCCACAGATCAAGGCGAAAGGACACACAATTGACATGAGCGACCTTAAGGCTGACCCGGTCTTAAGGTTCCAGAAGAAGTAAGCATTTTTACACTACAGCGCACAATAATTATTTCGAAATTAGTAAATAGGTACGCAATTTTGTTTACGTTGCTGCTTATACTATGCTTCTGTTAATGCTGTCCGCTGCAGTATAATACAACTAGTATTTCGTTGGCTAAAACAATATCTGCCGTTTGCTTCAAAGCAACGTAGACAATGTTGTTCTAGGTATTTTAAACGAAATGGGTAATTCTCAACACTCCAGCTAAATTTTCTAATGATGCTCTCTTGAGCATTGTTTATGTAGAAGCTTAATCTAATCAGTTGTTTCTCAGTTACCACCACCGGGGGTTTTAATATGCTGGACCAGACTAACACTTCAATTCTTGCTAGTGCTAGTGTTCAGATGTACTTTCTAACTCAAATTATTTTGAAATTATTATTAAAATTATTCTACTTACAATTTACGAGATACGAGTAAAAAACAAAATATTCTACGCCAGTGCCACACTCTGACATGACAAACTAAAAGCGTAACCAGTCGTGTGTTAAAAATTACGTCGAATTCTTGCTCCCTTTGTAGTAAAGGCCGTACAAATAAAAAAGAAATAAAAAAGCGGTTATTGTAGCTCTACAAGGTGTTGATTTCATCATCAACCGTGCATTAAGAATTATATATTTAAGAAACTGCTCGTACTAAATTCCAATCTCGAAAAATATAATAATATTGCACCGTTGCAAATGAACATCCTTATTCCTCATACACACCACGTTAATATTATATTAGAGTCGTCACGATTATTATAATCGCTTTGGGTTAATATTAATCTACCTTGGAGCCCGACAACTAGCCTTAGTAATAACCAATCACGCCATATAGTTTTTGGTGATTAAAAATTAAAAGCTCTCGGCAAAACATTGTCGGAGCTGTTATGTTAGCACATGTTCAGGCAAATTTTTTGTCCAAAAATGGTAACAAGCAATTTCGTATATAGGGTGAGAAATATAACGAAGATAGCATAGGAAGGAGAGAGTTCTGTATAGTAAAACATAAATAATTGATACCTAATTCTTCATTGTATTTGATGCGACGTTGAAGCAGGAAATACAATACAATACAGTAATTCGTTTTTAAAGATGTATGTCCTTCTGCAAAGTAATGATATGAATGCCTGATTCAATGAACTATCTTAAGATATCATATTTTTTACTAAAGTGTTAGTTTATTATCTTTTCAGATACTATCTCCTCCTGATGCCGTTGGCCTGTTTTGTCCTACCCACGTATGTACCAACTCTGTGGGGCGAATCAATGTGGAATGCATACTTTGTCTGTGCCGTCTTCAGATTCGTATACGTTTTGAATGTCACATGGCTTGTCAACTCCGCCGCTCATCTTTGGGGCAGCAAGCCCTACGATAAGAACATCAACCCGGTAGAAATCAAACCTGTTTCTCTAGTCGTTCTTGGAGAAGGTTTCCACAACTACCACCACACTTTCCCTTGGGACTACAAGACTGCTGAATTGGGAGACTATTCTCTTAATTTCTCCAAGATATTCATCGATTTCATGGCCAAGATTGGATGGGCTTATGACCTAAAGACAGTGTCCACAGACGTGATTCAGAAGCGGGTGAAGAGAACTGGCGATGGCAGCCACCCGACGTGGGGTTGGGACGACAAAGATGTTCCCATTGAAGAGAAACAGGAGGCTCTAATTGCTAACCCTGAAAAAATTGAATAATTGCATTTACATGGAAAAGGTGTACTAAGCTGAGAGAAACGTTGAAAAAGCGGAAATATTCGCTGTTCCATAAAAAATTGGCCATTCCCACTTTAAGTAACATAATTTATGTAACAGCCCTAGGGTTTCAGCTTAGTACATCCTATAGTTTTCGTAAATAGTTAGGAGGGATTTTTGTTCAAACTATATAGAGTCATGTAGGGCAAGTATACGCAGAAATAATAGAAACAATACGTATCGTCGTTAAGAATACAATCAAATAATTATAATATTAATAGCTCAATTATTATTAAAACGGCAGTATGTAAATATTGTTTCTAATTGTTGTGCGTATTCAAATACTGATAGCAAGATAAAATTGGTATAAAGTGTTAATGGATCCCAAAGATATTTAACGATGATAGATCCCAAAGGGAAATAATGACGTCTGAATGGCATGGTTCTCCATAATAAGGCTAAATAAATTTGAATCTTACCAAAACATGTTTAGTAAGTTTTATAAGTAGGTATAAATGTAGATGTGCATGTTCTTTTTGAAATGTAGTTTTGTAAAAATACTTTATTTTTTGTGATTTTTATTGTGATGATAAAATAGATGCTAAGATAAATTATTTTTACTTTAAAATAAAATACGAAAAACCTTAAACTTTGTTTGATTATATCGTAGTCTACACTAATAATAGGCATGTGACTTAATGTTTCATTTATGACAAATGCCAGGCTAAGCGAAAGAAATAACTAAATATACACACACACAAACACACACATACATACTGTTATTTTTCATTAAATTGGCTGATAAATTACTGAGATATAAGCAATTAAAGTTTTTAGTATGGACAGAGCGCGGATGTTCTGTCCCTTTCTCACAAGCGAAAGCATTTGTATGGTGCGCGCACGGCTTGACGTCATCACGTGCTATATTGCGCTCTCTGTCTAGCATAAAAAGAAAATAGTTATAAATCATTTATTTTTGTATAAATTTTAATTTTGTTTTCTCTTTTGTTTGTTTGCTCTATTTATGATCAGCTTTTTTAATGAAATATTAAATAAATATTAAGACACATGCCTATTATACTTGTCAAAGTAACTTTTTCACTCAGTTCCTACTAATACTATTGATTGTTCCATTGATAGAACTAGTTAAACTTGTCTCTCTTTTTACCTGTGTGACGAAGATATCCTAATATACCCTCTGGTCTGGTCTGGTGTAGTACAGTTTGAACAAAATTTTCTTTTCATCCTGGTGGTGCCACGTCAATCATTGCCAAATCCAAGTACAGTTTCGTAGATACAAGTTTCCATTCTGAGACTACTCAAAAAAGTGATATTAGGGTTCATGTGTGTTTGTAGGTTACTTGCTCAAAACGCCTGAACCAATTTTGATGTGAGTGTATAATCTTTAGAAGTAGCAACTATATTTATTATTTTGTGATTATAATCGTTGCATTACCTATCACGAATTCCATAGGCTAGTCAAATAAAGAACTACTATAATCGTGCCAAATTGGACGCTTGTGCGTAGGTATTACAATAAGAGCTAATACAAAAGTACGTTAAAAAATACGTTTGTTGTATGTTTGTTGTACTTCGTTTTTACTTTTTGACTTAACATAACATACATTACATAGCATTACATATTCTGTGAAAATTTCAACTGGCTATCTATTACGGTTCGAAAGATACAGCCGTTAAAAGGTAGGACAGACAGACGGACAGACGGGCAGTCAGACAGACATCGTAGGTTTAGTAATAGTGTCTCGTTATTACCCTTTGGGTACAGAACCCCAAAAAGATATTGGAGTGACGACACGGGGCGGTAGAATTTTTTGAGTGTAGGTAAAAAAAAATGGTTAATACCGACTCCAAAAATAACTGATTATATTATAAATATGTATATAAGTAGGTAATATATGTATTAATAATTTCGTTGATTTTCCTCTAATGCTCATTGCTTTGAAGTTATTTAAATATTATTTTCTACTTTTTAGTTTCAGTTTGTAAATGCAGGTATAGTCATGAAGTCGGTTCTTTTTTTTTCTAAAAATTATCTTTATTTTCTGTATTTACAGCGATTACGGCAACGGCAGCGGCATCTGTTCACCAATCTGTGTTTCTTTTTTATCATGTAGAAGAAACCCTCGAAGTGGTCCCACTAAAATTTCATTAATTAGGGATCAACAGTTTTTAAACTAGCTCAAATTAGGTAGAGCGCCTATGAATTTGCGATAACAAATCACTACAGACAATACTTTTGTTTTGTCTTTTGTTCGAGTCAAAACAAGGAAGTATTCATGCATGGATGTGAAGTAGTTCGCCCCGAACAGAGTTAAATAAGGTTTTATGCATTCCACTATCATGGGTGGTTCACAAAAAATTCTAAAATCCGTGTAAACATATTATTTTGTTCTTAGAAGTATTGTTTTGTGGTTTTAGAAGTCGGCATATAAGTAGGTAACATTTATCTATGGTAATACGAAGATGGTTGAGTGGCATCCCTTAGGAGGGGCCTGCGTCTGATTACGATGATGATTTTTGTACAAAATGAGTTTCGTTACAGTTTTGTACGGATAGCACCTACCTATAACTAATTCCAAAATTTCAAGTTTGTAGGTATGCTAACAGTACTTTAGAATTTTGAAATACAGTTTTTAGAGGTTTTCAAACATTTCAAGCATGCATTATAATTATATGCCATTGTCACACTAATAATTTGCCCTTTGATGATGCGGTCTACGATGGAACTCGCTTGGCTAGAAAACAAAATTCACGAGGCACGTTTACGGCGTGCTATTGGCATGTTATGCGGTTTCATACAGAATTAGGACCTGGTAGTAAAGGCGCTTGCAGACGATGCGTAGTACAAGTAACAAGAAGTAGTAAGTGCCTACTACGCATCGTCTGCAACGGTGTGCTTAGTGATCGTGGCAGTGAAAGTGCTTAGTAGCACTTCACGCTGGTCCTTGGCGCCAAGTGAAGCTTAGTATTCCCGCCTTGCTCGCACGATGCCCCCTGCGCATCGTTCGTCTCGTTCGAACACTCGTGAGAGTACGTACTCGCACGCGAGTTGTTCGTCACCGCGTCGTGGCTACCCTCTAACTGCCTCTGGTGGTGCGCTTACATTTGTACACAATGACTTATTATTTACTGATCGTGTCAAATAGTTACATTGTCCCAATAATATGATTATTTATTCCGTCTGTGTGTATGAGGATACAATTACATAATTATTCAATTGAGTATTTTTACATAATTATACACTTTTTAGTAGCATCTAAAACTAAAGAAGCTCAAGTTCCTCCCACCCTTTTAAATATTAGTGAAGCCACCCGCCTCTTTTAAGCTTATAGGTAAGCTTAGGATGGGTCGATTAATTTCTTAAACGATATTTGTTTTGGGACATTATGCATATTAATACTCGGTAATGTAGGAAAAGGCACGCCTTGTTGGGATTATCGTAGATACACTATAAAAGATAATTAAGTTGGCAATCATGTTACTAGCTCAATAGCGTTTGTTAATACCAGGACGATGCGTAGTACAAGTAACAAGTAGAAGTAGCAAATACAAGTAGGCGTTCAAATGATAACTATAGGATGCCCAAGAAACAGACTTTGCATAGTTTGGTGCCCATTGGAACCACTGTTTTTTCTGTTAGCAGTTTGTCCATTAGCAAGGGTTTGTCATCATTGTAAACTTATATAACTGTTATTTAATTATTTACTTATTAAATGCATATTATTATTTCTCTTTTTTTTCCTCATAATTATAGGGTTCTCGGGTCTAGCATCATTTGGAGAAGCATTGGTGGGACCGAAGTTATTGAGTGTGTAGGTAAAAGGGAATATGAGTTAATTGTACAGTAATTGTGTTTGACTAAATCAGTGCTATTGTGGTGAATTCTTGATGGCGTTGAGATATTCTATAGCTACGGCACCCGCCAATTATGCCCCAATTCAACATAATATTGTGGCGGTTGATGACTTGGCACACACTAAATAGACCACCCCTATGAGGCTACCTTATATTGGCGCTGGAGGGGCAACATTGGCGTAGCTGACTTAGGGTGTCGAGAGGAAACATAATATAAGAAAGAAAAGAAATAAAAAAAATATTTATTTATGACAGAAACAAACGATACAAGGACATTACGAGTAAAAAACAATAAAATAAAATAATAGTTTTTATCACAAGACGGTCCCATGTAATAGTGTTCCGTGGTCCTCAGCGTAACTCAGCGTAATGCTGGTTGTAAACAACCAGCGCTGCATAGTCTTCCTTTGGAACCGACAGGTATAAGTGTAAGGTACATCCGAAGATTTGGTTCACTTAGGTCACTTTCCCCTTCCGTCAGAATAAATATTAGGCTGTTATTTTGCTGACGAAAACGGAATTCCTTCTACGTCAGATTCCTTTTTTTAGTGTTTTATTTTTCTGGCAAAAATGGAATTCCCCTTTAGTATAGTGTGAAGTGGGATGACACCTGTATACCCTCTATTGGCTTTACCATTGTCGGGTAAAAATTGATAATTAGGGACCTCTTGTTTTCAAAATTAGCAGAAATTTAGCAGCAGTGGTTTGTTTCTGTACATAACTATATATACCGAAAGGGAAACGCTCGAAACGACGACTGAATAAATAATTATGTGTAAATAAATAACAGACAAATACTACAAAGAGGCTCTTAAAAATGTATAATATGTTCGCAATGTAATGTGACCAAGGTAAATAGGGATTCATTTTTTATATATTTAGACTAGCTGCGCCCTGCGGTTTCACTCGCGAGGTAAAATCGTCGCTAAGTTTTCTGAAATTTTCCAATTTTCAGTGCAATTTTCTAAATACATTTACTTAGTTTCAAATCGATACGAAATAATTAAAAGTGAGATACAATGGACATCAAAGATTTGTTTAAATAGTTGCGTGTCAAGCTATAGGAAAAGCGTCTTAAAACATCCCAAAATTGTGTATACTTTTCCGTCTTTCATACAATTTCATCATAAAGGAACTTCCAAATCTTCCGTCTTAACCTACCTACACTTATGGTGCAAGTATAGTAATTTCAATTAGGGGTGAGGCAAGCCTATTATATGGTTGCCTCAAATTGATCGCTTGTGCGAGCTCATATTACTTGTATCTAGGGTGTTCTATTTACGAAACAACGAACTTATTTACTATTGTCTTATAAAAAAGCTATCATCCATAAATAACCAACCCAATCACAAAAAAAAAAAAAATGTTTTCTATAAGGACATGTAAGCATTTTAATGTCTTGCTAGAAGCCCTATACTTACAAAAATACAAATAACGTCACTTGTAAGTACGCCATACAAACTCTGTATGTAATATAGTCTATATATAAACACTCGCGTTGCGGGAAAGGGACAGAGCATCACCATCATCATTTCCGCCTATCATGTTCCCACTGCTGGAACTCAGGCCTTCTCTCAGAGAGAGAGAATGGGACAGAGCATCCCTTTCTAATTCGACCAAAAACTTTAAACGCTTATATCTCAGAACTTTATAAGCCAATTTCAATATTTTCTTCAGCAGGTATGCGAATAACATATAACACACATTTATGTATTGCGTATACATACATTTAATTTAACTTTAAATTATAATTTTTAACAAACATATAGCCACCACCACCAGTACGCGGATGACCTTCTCCGGGAGCGCACGTGTTCCCTGATGAAAGAGCTCTAATGGCTCTGAAACCGGTCGGGAGCTCCTCTCGAGTCAATTGGAGAACTCCAACAAAAACGTTTCCACACAAGATATAATGCCGGTTGAGCGAACACTCTTGCTAGAAATTTAAGTAACTTTTACTCTTGTAGAAGTAAGTGTTACTCTTGTAGAAGTAAGTGTTACTCTTTTGTGTTGTTGTTAGTGTAGTAGCCTCTAGTCCGAATACCCAACTAATTAGAAATTTTAGAAGAGTAACCGTATTGATTCGTATTTTTTCGGGTTCCGTACCCAAAGGGTGTTAACCGGACCCTATTACTACTAACTGACTACGCTGTCCGTCTGTCTGTCCATCTGTCTGACTGTCCCTCTGTATATCTTTCGAACCAAAATAGACAGCCAGTTGAAATTTTCACAGAATATGTAATGTTATGGCAATTAACTAAGAAATAATAATAAAGTCAATAATAAAAACTAAAGGTTTGTCCCAATACAACAAACGTTTTTTAACGTATTTTTGTATTTGCTTTAGTGTAAAAACGGTAATACGTACAAACTTCAAACTTGGCATGATTATAGTAGGTACACTCTCTAAAGTAAAACAACAAATTATAAATAATGGCCAAGTGTGAGTCGATAATAAATTTCTGTTCATTACCAAGTTATAACTGGTAATGTCATTACTTGGTCTTTCGTTTCGTTTTGTTTCGTTACTTATAATTTCTTTCATTGAATCAAAATGCCACATTTTACTAATTTTGAAGTCGGTTTTTTTGTATTTTTTGGTACGGAACCCTCAGTGCGTAAGCCCACCTCGCACTTTGCCGGTTTGTTTTTGATTGCGTGACTCTTTACACGTACGCCTTGGCGTAGCTGTGTGTGTGACGAGTATTTGTCTATAAATAAAATAAAATAAATAAATAAAGACGGTGAGTCTTTAACGTCATCAGTCTTCCCCGCGGTCACAACCTTAGTAATGATTTTCTTTTTTTTTTCCGTTATTTGTTGACGGTTTTTTCAGTTTGATAACCTTATGCAAGGATGTCATAGTTGGACTATGATAACTTAGGAGCTCTCATGTTTCGATTTATCGTACCAGATGAACTAGTCAAAGCCTCATGTTTCGATGAATCTAACCAGGCTAACTGGGCGTCGTGGTTCTACTATGAGCTCGAACTACGTGGTCCTGAGTCTAATGGTCCGAGTGGTGCGATTCTGAAATCGTAAGTACCTAAGTATTGAAAAAAAGTTCACATTCTCCAATGGATCGAACCACGCGGTAGGACGACGTGGCCACAGGCAGTTTGACAGTGAGTTTTCGAGCACAGCGTCTTAAGTGTCAAGCTGGCAGACCGCATACGCAACTGTATACAGCGCTCCAAGAGTCAAATCGCCGATGTAAGGGAAAAAACCGGCAAATTAAAGTGGGACTGGGCTGACCACGTAAGTAGAATATCGGATGAGCTGTGGGCAAGAACCACTGCCGAATGGCTCCCGCATGCCATATGACCTCTTGAAAGCTCCAAAAAATATAGCGGGGCAAGCTTGACTCCCATACAAAACACTAGCTCTCCACAGCGCAGAATAAAGTGGTAGAAAGGACGGAAGGTCTTTGCCCTGCAATAGGACGACCACAACTGAAATAAATTAAATTACCTGCCTATTTGTATTTTCAAAATAATAATTTGGCATTTTTTAATTGCCAATAACCGATGTTCATTCATGCGTTACAACACAGCGCTGTTTGCTTTCAATCAAAGCCTGTTTCCAGTAAAGTTTGGGACTGCATAATCGTGGACCTTACTGAACAATGCGAATGAAATAATTCCACGAATCAACTCCATCATCAACCCAGCGTTCGCACAAATGGTTATTTATGAGCTCAAATAAAATCATTTGCAAAATGTTTATATATTTAAGAGTTATTGATTTTGGGTCGCGATCGAAAATAGCGCAACGCGTAATGAAATCATCCCGTACTATACGCTATAACGCTTCATCGAGAATAGCCTCAGAGCACCGTCTTTTCAGTGTCCATTCAACGCGCTTCACTTTCGGTTGTTTTTTTGCCATAAAATACATAAACTAAAAAGTAAAATACAGGAAGATATCAACAACATGTTAGAAAGAAATGATCATCATAAAGATAATAACTCATTCCCTGTCTTCGCATTTAATCGTGAAAGCATGTTTGACGAATCTGGAGCCGCTAAGATTATGTTGACAGTCGTTTTGGGAGTCGCCATGATTCTTAGCCTCATCGGGAACATATGTACGTGCGTCGTTATTGTTCGCAACCGTTCTATGCGGACACCAACCAACTGCTACCTCTTTAACCTCGCCATCACGGATATCTTAACCGCCTGCTTCATTCCATTAGAAATATACATCATTTGGTCTCCCGGATTCTTCCCACTCGGCGTAGTTGCCTGTCGCATCCATTTCATGTTGTGGGACTTTATCTCGAGTTGTAGCCTTCTGATCATCACTGCGTTTACTATCGAACGCTACTTGGTTGTCAGCAGGCCGTTTCTTCGCCAGAAATTGTCCTTAAATTCTCGAGTTTGTAGAATTGTCGGGGGAATATGGCTGGTATCATCTTTGTTCGCCATTCCCGACATTTTCTTCTCAGACTTAGTGGAGGAAAAGAAATACGTGTTTTGCTATTTTACCATCTCTTATGCTGTGAGTGTCGTGGTGATTATCGAGATAATTGTGTTCTTCATAATTCCTATGACGCTGATTGTTGTACTGTATGGTTTGATCATCGTAAACTTGAAATCAACCAAGAAAAAGCTACGAAGTAGCCCCATAGCTGCACAGCAGAATAAGGATCGAGCTGTGAAAATGTTGGGTAAGTCACAATCGCTTTTTTTATGTGAACCATCTATTATATCTATCTGCCTTGGCAGTAAAACGGACTCGTATGCCGTAACGCCATATGTCGTCACGTTTCAGATCTGATGAGAGTCCCGTGACGGCCAATTTTTTGTTTATTTTTATCGCTTATCTTACAATAATCCTTACTAATATTATAAAAGCGAAAGTAACTCTGTCTCTCTGTCTGGATGTTTGTTCACTTTTCACATCTAAACCGCTAAGCCGATCTTTACGAATTTTGGCAGGATGATAGTGTACATCATATGATCGGACATAGGGTACTTATTCTCCCAGAAAATTCGGGAAAACTGGAAAACCGCGGGTAGCACCGCGGGATTCAGCTAGTTTTTATATAGATTAGTAAGTAGGTACCCATAGAAAATCGTTCATAAAACAGTAAATAAAGTACGAGTACAGTTATTGACTTGGAAAAATTATCAATGAACGAGGAGCCAACTACTGTCTAGTCTAGCCAACACGGATTATAGACAGAGAAGGTCAACCTAAATCAATTACAGTTTATCCAAGTCGTTTACCAGTATACTTGGTTACATACGATTACACACGCTGTTTACGAGAATACGTTTGATTATGTTTACGTTATTATACTACGATGTAAACTTCATAATGTTGCAATAAATTATTGAGTACCAACAACCCGCAGTTTCACGCAAGGACAGCCTTCAGGAATTCTTCATTTTTAGGGTCCCGTACCTCATAAGAAAAAACGGAACCCTCATAAGTACACTTTGTTGTCCATCAGTCTATCTGTCACTGACTCGCACTTGGCCCGGTTTTCTGGCATAAAGCCATTGTCAACCTTGGATTAACACATAATTATAATATAAGCTAGCCAAATGCCATCCAAATCCGTTCAGCCGTTACGGATTGCAAAGGGAACAAGCATACTTATATGACTATACTAGCTGCGCTCCGCTGTTTCACCCGCCTAGCAATGAAAAATGGTGATGATGATGATGAAAAGTAGCCTATGTCACTCTCTGGCTCTTGAACAAAACTCTGACTCTTGAAATACCCATGCAAAAAATCAAGTCGATCTGTTTTTCCGTTGCAGCGTGAAAGAGGAACAAACATCCATACATCTATACATCCATACATACAAACTTTCGCGATTATAATATTAGTAGGATTGATACAAACATACTCGCAAGCATTGGTGTGATGTGATTGAGTATTATATTGGGGTGGGGGTAGAGCTTGTCAAAATACAAATGTATTTATTTATTCATTAGTGTAATGGTGATTAAGTATTTATATTGCGGATAAAGTTTGTGATAATACAAATGTATTTATTTATGCATTAGTGTGATGTGATTAGGTATGTAAATTGCGGATAGAGTTTGTGTAAACACAAATGTATATATTTATGCATTAGTGTGATGTGATTAGGTATGTAAATTGCGGATAGAGTTTGTGTAAACACAAATGTATATATTTATGCATTAGTGTGATGTGATTAGGTATGTAAATTGCGGATAGAGTTTGTGTAAACACAAATGTATATATTTATGCATTAGTGCGATGGAAAAGTATTTGTATTGCGGGTAGAACTTGTGAAAATACAAATATATTTATTTTCGTATGTGTGATGTGGTTAAGTAATATAAATATATTGCGGGTACAGTTTGTGATTATTATTTTTTTCAGCTGCTGTAGCGATATCATTCTTTGTCTTCTGGTCACCATACAGTATTCTGCGTGCTACTATGGTCCTACCTCGGTTTGGCTGGAGTCAAAACTATATTGTTAATCCGGTAAGTGAATTTATTTTATTTATTAATGAAAAAGCATTGTGTTGGGTATAATAATGTGTTGCTATACTTAACACTTTCAAGTTAAATACCTCAAACAATATTTTGTTTACTTGATGAAAAAGGCTAGCGTTTGGAACCCTAATGTTTTACAATTCTATACTTAATACTTTAAATACTATTTTTTTAATATTAATATTAAATGGGCTAGTCTTTGACCATAACTGACCTAATGGAAAGTTACGTCATGGTCTAAAATGGACCACGCTTGCCCATGCACTACTTCACTCATATTTTGAAGAGTACTAGGTTAAACTTTATAGAGAACACTGAGGCAGTGAGTGCATTCAGCACCGGCCCTATCCTTTGATCAGGGTAGAGCGAGACTGTCTTTCGGCGCGTTTCATTTCTGAAAACTGTCGTACAGGAATTGATTCCGGGATAAAAAGTATTCCATGTGGTAATCCAGGATGTAAACTATACCGACATAAAAAAATTATGCTGGTTACAAACAACACAAGTGTGCCGGTTGCCACGCCGCCGCGCGCCCGCCACGAGAAACGAGGCGCCATCAAAATTTAATTTTCTCTCGCCTTTGGTATTTTGGCGCCCCGTGCTATCTGGCGCCCAGAGCGACCGCTTTTCTCGCTCTATAGGGCCAGCGCTGAGTGCATTCATTTATTGGCAGTCCGCAAGGAGTTTCGGAAACATTGCGTGCGGACTTTGTCAAATGGGATGACTGCCTCGGTGTCATCTCTACCTACCTATACTTACTAAACGAATTTAAAACAAGATGCAGTATTATGCTTTACAGAATAAAAATTGGAAGATAATAAACTACCTGTGCTACAACGCGTACTTGTCCCCGGTGGCCAACCCAATACTCTACAGTCTCATGTCCAGAAAATTCCGAAAGGCTTTTAAAGTAAGTACCAATCTACGAGTACATCAAGGGCGCACTCGCACCGGCCAGAGCTGTTTTTATCGCACATTTTCGTCATTTTTAGGGTTCCGTACCTCAAAGAAAAAAACGGAACCCTTATAGGATCACTGCGTTGTCCGTCTGTCTGTCCGTCTGTCAAGACCCTTTTTCTCAAGAACGCGTAAAGGTATACGCGTAAGTTGAAATTCATACTAAATACTTGGGTCTACGGTTTCTTTCGGCTGTAAAAAAATAAAAGTTGTAAACCAATGCAATCAAAAGATATGAACGTATATGTCGCATATTTTGCGATTTCACAGGAGAATCAAAACCTATAGGGCACTTACCGTTGACCTAGAATCATGAAATTTGGCAAAAGGCAAGGTCTCATAGAACATATATAGGAATAAATCCGAAAGTTCCAAATTTGAAGTTATATCATTTAAAAATAATTATTTTGTTATTACAAACTTACATTTTGTAGTTGGAATGTATGGAAGAACCTTATAGTACAAGCTACAACAACAAAGTTAACTACAAAGTTAAGTTTGTCTTTCAATATTTCAACTTCAGTTAGTTTTTTTTTTGGATTCGCGCCCCTGAGGTTTCCTTTCCACGGAACCCTCAGAGCACGAGTCCTACTCGTACTTGTCCGGTTTTTTTTTGAAGATAAAATATCATTGATTAAGAATTAAAACAAAACGATCTTAAGAAAAACTTTGCAAACGTTATAAAGAATTTTTCGTGATATAACAACTAACCCTTGTAACTTTGTTCGTCGAAGGTAATCTACAAAGTATTTTTTAGGGTGGAGGAAGAAATTGAAAAAACTTTAAAAATAATGTTTTTGTTCTCTTCCGCCAAAACATAAGAATACTTTAAAATGCTTACCTACAAGAATACATCTTCTGTGCCTAACTTAGCTTCGCTTCGCACGGGTAATATAGATATAGATTCGGATATAGATTATAGCCTATGTCACCCGGGGATAGTGTAGCTTCCCAACAGTGAAAGAATATTTAAAGTCGGTTCTGTAGTTTCGGAGCCTATTCAATGCAAACAAAAAAAAAAAACTTTTCTCTTTATAATATTAGTATGGAAAATGCCCAATCGTTTTTTTTACCTACATTCTAATAATTTTATCTTTAAGAAATCGCCGATGAGCGCAGCGTATAATTTTTAAGACCAGCTACAATAAATACACAATTCCGTACAGAAAGCGCTCAATGCGTTTGGCTTGAGTAATCGGGGCAAGGAAATTTCGTTATTTCAAGACGGTTAGATCAATTTAAGCCCTACAGTCTGAATGAGGTAATATGAATCATAGATCTGTGACTATGACTTAGGTAGGTGAAAATTTCAAATAGCTACCGCACAACAACGCTCCCCTTTTCACTACTTTTCACACCAACGCCCTAAGTGAAGTAGTCCATAGTATAAGAAGCTCAACTAAAAATATAGTTAAAGTGAAATTGTGCAACAAAGCAAAATTATTCTAAAGAACTTAAGAATTAAAGTTGAATTTTTGACCACTTCCAAGTTTCCCGTTGAGTTCAAATTGTTGAGTAAATCTTGCAAGAGATATAACAGTTTGTGTTGTACCATTCCAGGATCTCCTGAAAGGACGAAGCCCAGCAACTCGCAGAAGGGTAGACAGAAGAACCCTCACAACTTCCTTCACCTGTTCCAGACAAGGCAGCGTCAAATTAAATAGCCAGAACGTATTCAAAAGTTTCAATAATTTTAATAACACTTAAGTTTCTAAGGAAAAATACGTAATACGAAAAGTACGGTAATAAGTCCTTTTTATGATCAGTTTGATCACACTTGTTGCATTCGATTATTTCAATTAAATGATATTATTTAATGATTGATCATTTAGCTGTTTTCACTATAATCACAACCAGTTTGAATCTTGATATACCCAAAAAAGTTGGAAAAATGCATGTATGAACACCTTTGCTTTATTACTTTCTGTTTTCAAAATCGTCGCCTAGACTATCCTACCAAGCAAATAAGCAGCTGTTCATTGCTGAAAGCTCATTTAGCTGTTTTCACCATAATTACAACCAATTTGAAGCTTGAAACACCCAAAAAAGTAAAATATATATATATATTGGTCACCTTTGTTTTGTAACTTTCTGTTTTCATAACTGTCGCCTACTAGCTGCTCATTACTGCAAGCTATTTAAAAAAAAGGCAATATAAAAAAATATAAAAAATGCAAACGAATTCAACCGCCTACGTTTACGTTTTAATATAACATATTCAAGGTATCTAATTGTCGTATCAATTTGAAGCTTAGCAAGTATATTTGTAATCCGGAAGACAATACAATAATTTGGTATCATCGAACTGTACTGGTGATGGAGCCAAGAGATCGATAAACTATTCAATAAGCTACCAATAAGCTTCTGGAGTTTACCATTCTTTGATTTATTTTAATGTTGACAAGCTGACCCGACAAACGTTTTCCTGTCTTTATTTCATCAAAAAAGTTCCCAGCTTGTCCAATTTCCCAGGCAAATTTTCCAATTTTATTTCTCGTTTAAACTACACCTTTATTGAGGCGAACAAAACAATCAAACCTATTCAAAATCGTCAAGCCGTTTTTTTAAATATTAACGAAACTAACGAATCGCTATTGATTTTTATATATTAGCAAGGATCCATTTTATATTAGAGAAGATAATTTGTACCAAAAATTGCAGTCTTGACATTGGCTACGTACGAGTATATACGTATGTGATTTCTACATATATACCTCAATACAGGAGTATTGAGGCGAACAAAACAAACAAAATTATTCAAATCGGTTAAGCCGTTTTTTAGTTTTAGCGAGACTATAACGAACAGCAATTGATTTTTATTAGCAAGGATCCATTTTTTACTAGAGAGAAGACAGATTGTACCAAATTTGCAATGTTGACATTGGCTATACGTGTATACGCATGTGATATCTACATAGGTCATAGGTATTAAATCGAAATAGAATGGCCGCTTGCTGATGCCGCATCGAAATTGCCGAGCACGAACACTCGATTACTCAAGATTTGTGGTCCGATTAACTGGCACTTGGACACTTGTTTGATAACGTTAGCACACTTTTGTTATCTTTTAATATTACAATCTTATCTTGCATAACTTATTTTTTACAGATATTTTCATTATTTTTTGGATTTTACCCGACTGCCTGGTAGAAGGAGGGTAATATTTTAAATGTTAATCGGGACTTATCACGTATTATTTTATTTAGGTAAAAAATATGTACCTTTCGCTCGACGTTCAAATGTGTTCAAATCGCGAAAGTTTATAAATTACTAAGGAGGGTAATGGGTAAGGGTTTTGCTCAAAGACTTATCGAAATACGTGAGAAAAAAAATTGGCTTACCATATGAAAAAAATCATTCACTGCCGATAAAATATATGAAACAGCAGATTTTTCCCGCAATTTTTATAAATCGTGGAAAAAACGTTGTTTGTTTTGACGTATTGAAGCCGCGAGGATGAAATGAGGATGCTCACTGATTACCAGTAACTGTATCATATGTTGGTATTTTTTTAATGCCATAGATGGCAAACAAGCAGACTGGCTGCCTGATGGTAAGCAGTCACCGTCGCCTATTGATACCTGTTATAAGACAATATCAACTCGTCTTTTAAAGAACCCCATGTTGTAGCCTCCAGGAAACACTGGGGAAGAAAACTCATTCCACATTTTCAGGGGTGACGTAAGAAAGATCGTGTGAATCGCAGTGTGCGTTTTCCGCACGTTTTGTTTTGAACCAAATCATAAACTCAAACACAGATGTATATGTGACATGTTTTTTTTTTCCACCTCGAATATTGTAATTTAACTGAATAAAATTGATTTAAAACCGTCAAATTTGCAATAAGAGGCCGTCAATAGCAAAAAAAAAAACAATTTTAAAACAAGGCGCCAAAAACAAAGATCTTGTATTATACCCTAAAGGGATCGCTGGATTGAGCACTCATGCACAAAAAACGGTCCGAGGAAGAAGTGAAGAGGGAGGAAGTTTATCCTTTTCTTGTAGGGTGTTTATGATTTTAAAGAAACGAAGACATTGTAGGTAATTCCTAATAAAATCATCGTATACTCTCAGTAAATAAAGGAAGTTTAAGGTTTAGTTTTGTATGGCAATATTTTGATAGAACGCGTTCCTCTTATTTCATGTTCCCGGTATATGGCTGTCATTTGTTTCGTTATTCAATAATTTACGTAAGCCTATTTTTAGTTCCATAATAATATACTAGAATTGATTTACATGTTTTTGTAGGTACGTATCATACTTAGAAGCCATACATGCACGTAGGCTATTTCTTATCACAGAAAAATTATCAGTTACTGTAGAATAGGGGGTGAAACCACGGGGCGTCCCTAGTAACGTTATATAAAGTGTGTAGAGGAGCACCTCTTCAATGTATAACGATTGTTTGCTTAAATCTCTTAGTTAGTGCTAGTTAAGCCTACTATCATACAATGAAAACCGATATGACGTGCGTAGGTATAAACCGTAGGTAAGCTACATAATTATCATGTCAAAGGTTGCATAACCAATAAGAAATATTTGCAAATTGTGGGTAGATCTACACAAAAAGCTAGCAAGCTGCTACGAATTCGCTACGCCGTGAGCTACGCTGCTACGAACTCATGTTACTGTAGCGATGCTACGAGCTGCGTGCTATAGCCTAATTAATAATCATAGTCATAATATTATGTAAAACTAAAAAACACGCTTATGCGACTCGTTACAAAAAAAGAAATCCAAAGAACCAAAGTGCCCTAACTCGAAGGAACATTACTCTTGGTCTGATGATGGAGCCGGGGAGGTGGATAGTGGAAATCTTAGTATGGGATTCGTTAAAACCAATGGTGAAGCTAATATAAGTGTATATAAATAAACGCTTATTTATGTGTTAAGCTCTTTAAACACGCCAGTATTTCGGTATTACGTATTTATTGACGTAGAGCTGTAAGAATTTGTCAACGATCCCAACCCATTATGTCTTCTGTGCCCAAGCTCACTAACCACCTACGGCCTTACTTATAAACGTTACTTAAGTTAAGCAAAGCTTAAAAAAGCTCTGTCTCGTTTTCACTTGTGACAATTTCTGTCAACGAGAAGTTGACAGCAATTTTAAGCATTGCTTAACTTTTAAGTAACATTTATAAGTAAAGCCGTTGGGCTCAGCATGCGCAGAAACGTTGGGTCTCTTTGTGTCTTTTATCGCATATTTGCAACGGGGAATATTCTAAAGAACTGTTCAGTCTGATGCCGGCATCGCGGTTTTATCATCGCACTAGCCGCCACTGCCTGAAAGATCATCCACATAATTATTATAGATCTGTGGGAATCACACACTGTGCGTTTTACGCGATCTTTTTGCCTCACACCTGCAATTTGTGGAATGAGCTCCTCTCTTGCGGCATTTAATAATAATAATATATAACTACACAAACACAAAAACACATAATATATAACTATACATTTCCGAGTAACTATAACATGGGACGTTCTTCAAAAGAGCTATAGTGTCTTTAAGGATTTTTTGGTAACGTATCTGTGACGCCCATAGTGTTACAAGTGGTGGCACGTTACCTTGTTTGCCACGGCATTGAAAATAATTACATTGAATAAAATAACATTGACATGATTATGTGACATTGAAAAAATGCTGATCACTTTGTTTATGCGTCAAATGAGATATCGAATAAAATCAGCGAGTTGTAGGTATCTTATCAAAATGAATCACTAATTAATTAAACTTATCTTATCAGAAAATAACTTAATAATGCCGAACGTGAGCTATTGATAACATCAGTAATTCGCATGTTTATATAAGGTGAAAGGGGCGCAAGTGGCGCCAGTGACGCCCTCACTGGGAAAAGGCATTACAGGCTACTAATAACGTGGCTAAATGAGGGTTCGATTCCCATAGTCGCTCAGGAAGGTGATGAAGTGTTTGAACTATTATTTTTGGTAACATGGGGTATCATGTACACAGAAAATAATATTACATTGTTCTCTTTTTTGTGGTCATTTATATAGTTATAAAATTCATTACCGCCAAAAACGGTAGTTTTTAGCTAATGTGCGTTTTATAACATACTTAGCGATCCGCCCTAGCTTCGCACGGGTATAGATTATAGCCTATGTCACCCGGATATAGTGTAGCTTCCCAACAGTGAAAGAATTTTTTAAATCAGTCCAGTACTTTTTGAGCCATATCGTTACACACAAATCGGTACATACAAATCTTTCCTCTTTATAATATTACTAGCTGACCTGACAGACGTTGTCCTGTCTTAGAACTGTCAAACACGCAAAG
Source organism: Agriopis aurantiaria (assembly GCA_914767915.1). NCBI lineage: Eukaryota > Metazoa > Arthropoda > Insecta > Lepidoptera > Geometridae > Agriopis > Agriopis aurantiaria. The sequence continues at coordinate 12,340,139 of OU611988.1, forward strand.
TCAAAATTGTAAATCTTATTTTTTTACACCTTGGGTTACATTATAGGAGTTTTAGTAAGGATCTCTATTTTTTTTTTAAATATAATGTAGCGTATGTTAACCGGGGTTAGTGTAGCTTCCCAACAGTGATAGAATTTTTCAAATTGGTTCAGTAGTTTCGGAGCCTATTCAATGCAAACAAACAAACAAACAAACAAACAAACAAACAATCAAATCTTTCCTCTTTATAATATTATTATTATTAGTATAGATATAGTAATATAGTATTATTATATAGATATAGATTATGCAATACGTGGTGTTGCTGGAATTAGTACTTCAAATGTGCTTCACATTCTCGACCAACTATCGGATTCACATTTTTGTTTGCTTGTAGTAGGTATGCCTATTATGTTTTTTTGTTTGATGGGGCGCCCTCAGAATACTTTCTGTATTCTGAGGGGGCGCCATTCCATCGCTTTCTTCACCTGAAAAGGTTGGCGTACTCGTCAGACTGCCATCTTTACCGCACGTTTTCAACATTTTTACTAAAAAATCTACGAGTAAGACACCTAAAAAAACAATCTGGCATTGTCTTTATAGTAACATTCATCATCACCATCAGCTTATCATGTTCCCACTGCTGGGACGCAGACCTTCTCTCAGAGAGAGGGGATGGGCCCTAATCCACCATGCTGGCCCAGTGTATGCTGGTGAGTGCCGTATGTCTTTGAACTTTTGAGGTCCTAGGACATACCAGTTTCCTCATGATGTTTTCCTTCATCGTTTTTGAGCGATCGAAAGTTCATATATATTTTTTTTAATTCCGTAGGTAGCAAACAAGCAGACGGGCTGCCTGATGGTAAGCAGTCACCGTCGCCTATGGATACTTGTAACACCAGAGGCATCACAAATACGTTGCCGACCCTTTAGAACTCTATTAACTCGCCTTTTGAAGAACCCCATGTTGTACTTCTCGGAAACACCGTAGAAGGTAGCTCATTCCACATTTTGGAGGTATGAGGCAAGAAGGATCGTGTGAATCGCACAGTGTGCGATTTCCACTGATCTATGATGTGTGGATGAGCCTTCAGGTGGTGGCGGCTAGTGCGATGGTAAAACCGCGACGCCGGCATCAGATCAAACAGTTCTTCAGAACACTCCCCGTTGTAAATGCGATAAAAGATACAAAGAGACCCAACGTCTCTGCGCATGCTGAGTGGCTCAAGGTGTTCAGTGAGCTATACATAAATAATTAATATAAATAATTTATTTAAATCCTAATAAGTCATTGGTTCAGGGCTGGGGATCAAACCGGGTGCCGTCAGATTGTTAAGCGCACATGCTACCGCTCGGCCACCATCGCTCCTAGTTTCACCATTGCTTCACTTATATGACAGAAAATTTATAAACAATGGAACAGCATATTGGACGTCAAACCAAAGATATTTAAAACGATGGATATTCAAATCGGCCAGCGTTGAAACAAAGCCGAACCAAAATTACACTACAACCAAAATGATACTCCACTTAGGTTTGATCTCATCAAACAGACCGAGTTGAGAGGTCTGGAGACCAACTGCAACAAGCGGGGCCCTAAATTTTTCTTGAGTGTACTTATCACGCATAAGGATATATTAAGTAGTCCTCGTGCTCCTACTAGTAGGAGTACCCAGTAGGAGCATGCGGCAACGCTCCTCAAATCGGCTGTATTTTATGTTTGGTTTTGTTACTAATTTTGAAGTCGGTTTTTAAAATTGATAACTATTTAAACTAAGCATACTAAATGTTTCAATAATATTTGAGGTAGGGGCAAGTAGTTACAATGGTGACGAATAAAATGCAAATGACTTGCGTCATTTGCATTTTGCTGCACAAGGTATTGCCTACTCACGCTGGTATGATAGCAAGGCAATGGTATACCACGAAGCCTAATAAGAACATTAGTAAAGACAAACACAAACAAGAGCCAATGAGCTCGCACCTCTATCTCGGTTGTGCGTTCATAGCAAGCAAGTTTATTATTAGCTCTGGAATCCAAAGCTAAGCTTAGCGATGCGATGTGATGTGTGCCTTTCTATAGAGGCAAAAACATGATGATGATGAAATATTCTTGAGTGGAGACCACGGAAGACGCAGCGTAGGTATGGTAGGCCATCCACTAGTCCCACTAGATGGATCGACAACATCGTGAGAGTCGCGGGCATCCTGCTTGATGCAGATGGCAGGCTTTCTTCAGTGTGGAGTTCTAAGGGGGGGAGCCTAGTATGTTCAGCAGTGGACGTCTTGTAGCTGATGATGATGATGATATAATTGACATTACGTAACGAACGTACGAACGGAACAGAACGTAACGTACGTAGTAAACAATTCTTCTTTTCCATAAAAGTCAAATTGTTTCCTAAGGACTTAATTAAGAAGGAACATTTTTACTGTTTCGCTTATCCGCTATGGATAAGGGCCTTTAGAAGGTGCTCGTTTCTATTTCGTCAACGTCTCTAGGGCTCTATAAGGCATACATTCTTCCAGTCACGTAGATTTTAAAGTGTTTCTATCATCCCTCTCTATGCAGGTTTCCTTTAGAGATGACGCCTTTGAATGTTTGTTGGTTTCTTAGCCTTCCTCTACTATGAGTTACGTAGGTATTATAAGAGGAAAATGTATGTGGAAATAGATCTAAACCGTTTAGTTTATAATTCCATAAATTTTAAGGCATCATCATCAGCCCTGAGTGACTCACTGCTAGGTATAGGCCTCCCTTTGTTTATGTCACTTTCCTCGGTCTCTCGCTAGTCGAATCCACTTGTTCCCGATAGTATGTACTTTTGATTGACTGACGGCATCAAAAGTACCGCCGGGAACAAGTGGATGCGAGTAGGGAACTTTTAAATACCGACTTCAAAATTAGTAAATAAAAATACTCAATTTCATTTAGTAGGATGACATATTTTTCCAGGTATTTTGATTTAGAAACCACAATACTGAACCGATTTCGATGAAAAAAAAAATCCAAATCAGCTTATAAATGACGGATTTCTGAGGTAACAAACATAAAAAAGGAATGAGAACCCCTTAAAGTCAACAAAAATATAAAATATTGACACAGGGTTATTTTTGATAAACCCGTGGCCGATACGTACTCTCTTAAGTACAGCTCACGAAAAACTTGTAGCGACACCATTGAACTAACTAATAGTCAACATCCAAAAAAAGGGCGACAAGGTCCTTTAGGAGGTGACTGTACAATTGTCCGCCCTAACACGAATCTGCCGAATCTGTCCTAACGCGAACAAGTGAGTTCGACTATAGGCATCAAGCCTGATTTAGGCCAGATGCGTTCACAGCCAGCTTGTCACCATACCATATCTCCCTTGCTTGTCTGATCTGAGATAAGGGCCAACGATCATTGTAAGTCGCAACAACGCGTGGACGTAGGAATAGAATAGTACCGCCGCACCTAGCCTGTCCTAAACTCTATTATAATCACTTCTCTTCTCGTCTTTTCTCTTCTCTTCTATAATAATAAAAATTTAAGTCGCTTTTTGCATCTGTCTGTCTGTATAACCGCTAACTTTTTTGAAGCCACGCAACAGATTGATTTTGATGCTGTTTTCACCATCAGTTAGATAATTTTTCACGGAAGGTTCATATATAACTAGGGACCCATCCCGGCTTCACACCTAAACTACACCCGTGCGAAGCCGGAGCAGTTCGCTAGTGAAATGTAATTTTAAATCTTCTCTATATCGGGATCAGTTGATTTTTAGGGTTCCGTACCCAAAAGGTAAAAACGGGACCCTATCTATTACTAAGCCTATACGATGTCTGTGTGCTGTCTGTTCTACCTATTAACGGCTGTATCTTTCGAACCGTGATACATGGCCAGTTATTTTTTTACAGAATATGTAACATTATGGCGGATAATGGCAAATAATAAAAAACTCAAAAAGTAAAAATGAACAAGTTATAATAATTGTCATACTCGAGCGCCTGTAGCAAAGTAATTAACAGCGTAGAAATTTCTTCGAAAATTTTGGAAGGCGTTATAATAACTGGTAATTCTGTTACTTAAACAACCTTATTGTTTTTTGTGGTGGTACGGAACCCTCAGTGCGCGAGTCCGACTTGCACTTGGCCGGTTTATTTCTCTTCGCTTTCAGACTTGTACGCTCGCACTTGCCTCAATTTTGCTGTGCGTTGAGCAATATATCTTAGGAAAGAATCTATATACAGCGACACACCAGATGGCGTAGGTATCCAATCCCAGCGTGTTATGCAATGCCACGACGGGTGTTGCTCTCTGGCATGTCGCCAGCGTCAGTACCAGTGTTGTCAGAATGTTACTTTTGTAACGAAAACCGTAATTTGTGACCCCTCGTCGTGAGTTTACCGTTACTTTTTAGGGTGAACACTTGCTTGATCTATCCGCAATAATCCGCATGACCATCCCGGTAGAAACTGCAAGGTGTCACAACTAATAACTAAGTGACGTAAGTGAGTCACACACAAAAGAATAAGTAGCGAATGAAAATACCATCACTAACGAAAACGACCGGTGCAGCGGCGGCAGTATAATATAAAAAACCGGACAGTACGAGTAGGACTCGTGCTCTGAAGGTTCTGTTGGAAGGAATTCTCAGAGCGCGAGTCCAAAAAAAAAATATATTAATGTTTAAATATTGAAAGACAAACTTAACTTTGTAGTTGACAATAAGGCTCTTCCATACATAACAACTACAAAATTAAGTGTGTAATTTCTAAGCAATAAAAAAAAATTATATAACGTCAAATTAACAACTTTCGGATTTATTCCTTTATATTTGCTGTGAGAACTTGCCTCTTGCCAAATTTAATGATTCTAGGTCAACGGGAAGTACCCTATAGGTTTTGATTCCCTTATGAAATCGCAAAATATGCGAAAATGTGGCATAAACGTTTATATCATTTGATTGCGTTGACTCACATTTTTTTACAGCCGAAAGAAACCGTAGACCCAAGTATTCAGTATAAATTTCAACTTGATAAAACGAAACTAATGTCTTGAGAAAAAGGGTCTTGACAGACGGACAGACAGACAACGAAGTAATCAAATAACAGTTCCATTTTTTTTTTCCTTTTGAGATACGGAACCCTAAAAACTATAATTTAAACATATTTAATTATAGTCGTGGCACTGTAAGAAATCAATATCAAATTGCGATTGTCGGTTTTTTGACGGCGACGATCGCAAAAAAACCATAATACTCATACGGAACGGAAATGTTAATCATGAGGGTTGGGTGAATTAGCATCACAAATATCTATATAGGAAAAAAAATAGTTTGTCCCAAAATCTTTATTGTACTCGAAACGACGTAGAAGCGGAATTACACTAGAAATTCATATACAAATTAAAAATGGACTTCCGCAAAGTAACGCCTGATTCAATCAACTATGAGGGTTGTTAGAAACATCACTTATTAGGTACCTAAAAAAAATTGTAACGTAATTGTTGGCATCGGATCTGGTAACACTGGTCGTACGCCCAAACCTTATTTATTTCCGCATATTTAAAACGCTAACAGTCTGCCAAATGCACTGGAAAACCGTAAAATTATAGTACCTAACTCTGCTGTGCTGGGACATATTTGCTATAAACATTTTTCTACTGCTTTATTAGATAGATAGACAGCTTATACAGGGTTAGTTTTAATTTACCTATAACCTCCCGCAGTCAGCTTCATCCATACATCATACCTGACAACTTTTGCTTCAAGTTATATAATCAGAAAAACTTCAAATAATTTTGAATTAAGGTTTTTGGTTGGTCGTCCGGCTGCATGGGTCGACGATATTATTGCTATCTCGGGTCGAACCTGGACTCGATTAACACAGGACCGAGGCAGATGGCATAGCAAGAGAGAGGCCTATACCCAGCAGTGAGATAAGGAAGGCTGTGGATGATGACGATGAAGGTTTTTAATAGGAACTTAATTATACCTATGACCTATCAGCGGGGTAATTTAGTTCTTACATACTGTCGGGTTGACGGACTGATGGACTGACTGACTGACTGACTGACAGACGGACGAACAAAACGAACTTATAAGGATTTCTTGTAGAACTACGGAATTCTAAAATGTGTCTAGAGTCTTGTTTACCTACTATTTATATAGAAACCCCGAGCATAGGTCTCATAATAATGATGATAAATTTTTACTCATTTTTCTTTCCTTTTTTTACAATCTTGAAATCGCAAAAATAAATGTCAGCTAGGCTGCTCTCTAGGCTAGGGTGATACTGTGCCAAAGTATAAGTATACTGCGGCAGAGTATCACTGTGATTATCACCTGTGATTAAGGGGTATCCCGTTTCTTGTAATCTTATTTGTGATGATGGTGATGTATTCTAGGCCAATTTTATCCACGGCGACTATATTGACTAGATTAGGCGTAAGTGTTTGGCGCGTCCTTACTTGTCTCCGAGACGAAAAACAGTAAGATTTATAATTTTATAAATATTGGGATCGATTTTTCCCCATCAAAGCCATTCGAAATATGAATCTGAAATAAATTAGGTGTAAAGAATTTTGACTTTAACTGTACCTAAGTATTTTATACCTTCTTAAAAAACTATAGGGTCGAATCATTAGTAGGAAACGGGACGAAACGAGAGTGTTTAATTCGAAAAAGTTTTTTTTTTATTGGGCTAAAACTGGCATAAACGTGGGCCAAAAAGAGATTTTAAAAGCGGGACAAAAAAAATTGGGAGACGAATCGGGCATTAATCGACCTTTCATTTGGTAGATTTGATAATGGCGTCAATATTTTTTTTGATACCTTAAAAATATCTACGTTAAATCCAAAACACCTTTATCATTCCGAGCAAAAGTAGGAAAACTGGGAAACTGTGAACAACCGCTGGAAGTAGCTGATACAACATTTGGTGTCTCGCTAAGTGCAACATAAGCTAGTCTAAAGCTACCTTATCGCCAGCGGTCAGAACCAAACTGTTCTAAGCAGGTCTTTCTCGCCCAATTAAGCTCCTTATGTCTGGCGTTTTGCTTCTAACGTAGTCATTGACTTATATTGCAAAAACGGGGCGAATAAACTTTTCCAAGTCAGTAGTGTTAAAATGTCACTAAAAATAGGTACAGCGCACCAGTGTGAAGTCAAATTACTCTCCGACCTCACGCCACGTTTTCATTGGGAACCAAGATGTATCAAGATATGCCCCAGATGCCCCTCCAAAAGTTAGCATCCCAGATGTCTAATAAAATTAAAAATTGGCGCCATTTGTCGAAATTTCTACTAACTACGTTTCTCATGTTCTCTACTCTCTAACGAAGTCGGTGTGCAAACCGAGTCACACTATATAGTGCGCTGGATTCTTGAACGCACCACTGAGACTATAGAAGTTCAATTGGCCGGTTCTTAAGTACACGTCAATGATTAAGGAAGCAATCTTTGGAGTACCCTCTCTAGATATTTAGGTCTATGATCGTAGTGCTATATATCTCCTTCACAAAGTCGGTGATTTTACGGTTCTTGTGGAGTCTTGCCTACTCTAACTGATAAGTAGGAACATTCCCTCTCTCGCGAGTCTCTTGAGGACAGACATAATAATGTACAATCTCGAGAATGCCGAGAATTTTCATTGCTTCTAAGTTGCGACGTAGATATTCGATGGGATTTGTGACGATATTATTAAAATTGAGAGGGTCATTTATTGAAGCACCCGACAATATAAATATCTTTGTAGTGCATGAGATTTTATTAACTACTTACTAGCTTTTGCTGGCGGCTTTACCCGTGTTGAGAATAGCGTATATCTCACAGGGATAGTGTAACTTTCTATCAGCGAAATAATTTTCAGAATCAGTTCAGTAGTTACAAAAATTACCAGAGTCGGATTATTTCATTGTAACATGTCATACTAGTATTTGTCATAAAACGAAACGTAAAATGTTCAAAATTTATCCAAGAGAAATGCGTGGGTTTTTTCTTGCAATCAACTGCGTTATATTTTATATGCAATATTAGGTATACAATATTCAAATAGTAATTAAAAATAAGGCCAAAATAACTACTGTAATGAAAATAAAAACATAATGTAACGTGAAAAATGATAACGGGCTAGTGGGTAAGCTGTCTTAAGCAAAACCGCTACTCGTTGAAATATGAAACTTTTGGTATTTTTTATGAATATTTGCATAATTATGGTTTGAGGTGTTTTAGGGCATTAAATCACACAAAAAGGTTCCCGGGAATTAGCAGGAATTCGCAAAAAACCGACTTTAGGAACTACTTATTTCTCGTAAATTTCCGTTTCTCGGGTCCCGGGAATGAAACCCTAACACAGCGGATGCCACTTGTACTTTGTAAGTCAGCTTTATAAAAGCCAAGAGTGTTTAAGCTGCGCTAAGTAGCCTTGTAGCCCAGGGGACGTTTCCGGATTGAGAGTCTCTTTTCTCGCTGACAAGTAGGCACGTACAATGGCAATGTACAATCTGGCATGGCTGTTATCCTCAAAAGTTATCGTCTATCAAATATACAAACAGAAAAGCTAACTTGTAATAGAATCTGAGACCTCTCTTCGCTCAGTTAACAAATCAAGACGATATATGTTGATATTCTTATAGGTTTTTAAATACTTTGTTTACAAGGACACAAAGTATTAAGGTAATCATACAAGAGGTGTTTTTTAAGCGAAAACTTTTTTGGTAGCCTTAGAGGCAAATCTTCTGGTTCGCGTCACCGACATGCTAATGAGACGTAGAGTGCTTTTCGTGAACGAAGTCCCCCAGACACAGCGCTGTCATCGCGTATCAATCACTATCAGTATTGTTTCTCGAGCAGCACTTTTAACAACTTCAGGCATCACACACAACTCTTTAACGATGGCAATTCAATAAAAAATGTCAAACGTACACAACACCTGAAAACTAAAACATGGATTATTTATTTCCGCTGTTTGCCGTGGGACTTCTTTTATGAAAAGCACTACAATTCTGTCGGCAGTCCCCATGACTGCCTTTTTTGTTGTGAAGTTCTAATTATGCTATAACAAGCTGCTTTATAACAGTTTTGGTTGTGAATTTGTGTCACTATTTCCGTCGAAGCGCGATGTCTAGACGTAGAAATTTACAAAGTTACTTACCTATACAAATATTTGTAAACTAGGAATAGTTTGAGCTTCTAATTAATTCTACAAAGTTGCTACAGTAAAAACAAGTTCTCAGAGAAGTAGTTATATCATTTAAACCAAGATACTTGTAATTAGGTAAAGAGCTTTCAGAATACATATACTAGTACGTATTAACACGTATTAATTATAGTGAAATACCTTTACTTTATAAGATTTCATCAACTAAGTGCGTAAGTATCAACTTATGTGGCAACGCTTCCAGTATGTAGGGTTTATACGGAATGTCACCAATAAGAAAAACTTTTACCAAGAGGCCAACCCGAGATCTCGAGAAGTGGTAATACCATGAACGGGGTGGTTTATTTCTCGAAAAATTTAACTAGAAAAAGGAATAACCGGAAGCGGATAATAAGCAAAACAACAATAATATAGGTGAGGTTCTTCCTTATCTAGCCGCAGTGGCAACAATCTCGGATCAACACCCACAGATTTTTTTCGGTATTGTCTCGATTCTTTAGGACAGCTAAATAAGTCATTTTGCGCTGGTGTGAGTTACCAGCTGGTCTGAGCTTGTCTAAAATTACCCATTGGGTAAAATCTGTTTCGAACATTGAGCATAAAAAAAAACAATGAAATCGCGAACAAAATCAGCTGTTCCATAGTAAATTGTAAAATTTTGCTATTTTTGGGTTGAAATCAAAACGCTTTATACGGGTTTTTGGAATATCAACCATGAAGCGGTGTCGCCTATCCGTTCCCTCTCTGCCAGTCCGATAGAAAAATGGGTAGGAAGGAATTAGATCACGCAGATCCGATGCACACTGTCCGAAATTAATCCGATAAAAAACCGATAAACTAGCAACTTGCCGCCGATGCTCAAGACTAAGAAGCCTAGTCTGAGTTAGAGATTCGTTGCTGATATAAGCCTCTTCCTCTGGACACGTTTATCAATGGACACCTACGCCCAAGCAGTACTCTATACACGACCGAACTTGTGCTTGGCACAATAAAAAAATCAGCGGCAATGTACTGAGCTGATCACCCTGAGATCATCATCATGATCATCATTTCAGCCATAGGACGTGCCCACTGCTGGACATAAGCCTCCCCCATCGATCTTCAAAAGAGGCGGTTGGAAACGGCCTGCATCCAGCGTTTCCCTGTTGTCTCTTTTAGGTTGTCTGTCCATCTTGTGGGTGGATGTCCGACGCTGCGCTTACCAGTCCTTCCAGAACCTTTCGGCCCCATCGGCCATCTGTTCTGCGTGCTATGTGCCCTGCCCACTGCCATTTCAACTTGCTAATCCGATGGGCTATGTCGGTAACTTTCGTTCGTCTAAGAATCTCCTCATTTCTGATTCGATCTCATAGAGAAACCTCGAGCATAGCCCTCTCAATAGCTCGTACCCTGCGACATAACATGTCAAATCTCAAGCCCAGTAATTTCACTCGCGTTCGAAACTCTACAAAACAAGCCATCTTTTGTGTCTAATTTCGATTGTAATTTAATGTTTTTCCGGCTACTGGAAATTTAGCATAATGTGCCGACACGACGGAAAAAGGGTAGAGGAAAAAGGTTTTTCGGAAGACGGGAATCCAAGCAATGGCCTTTGCTATTTTTGGAATTATACTCTAATTGTTTGTAGTACTTTACTTAGATTTAAAACTGTACGAAGTGTCTTTACTTATATCCTTTACTTACACTTTAGATTATAATTTAGCAAGTATTTATGGTATAACTATAATTTTGGGTCTAAAAAACAAAAGGAAAGTATTATGTATAGCGTTTCTCTATGTAACTTATCAATGAAATGAATGAATGAATGGGTCTTGAATGGGTCTTTTGAAATAAAATAACGCATTACACTAATAGCTCCCTGAATATTATGTCAGGATGTTCGTTTTTTTTTTTTTATAATTTCTTATTTTCCGAACTATAAATGTGACCACAATATTATGGCATTAGCTACGGAACCTATGCGTGTCTCGGCATGCTCTTGGACAGTTTTTCATGTTTTTAAAGTAGGAAACTTGTTAAAAGATAGAAACTTGTTATTTAATATAGGTAAGTAAGGTGTACCTGCCATTAAATTATTAGCTTTATTAAATCGTTTGTTTCGTTTTGACACGACTGACTCTATGCTCGGTTGGATTGACTTATTATGTAGAACATTTTAATATCAGGCTGAGCGTCAAATATAAATTACGCGACGGAAATTGTGTTAATTACTTTTTAACAAAATCAATATAGGTGTACGTTTATACTGAGTTACGTGGAAAGGGTGCACTCATCTGAAAGTCTATAGTACCCATCATTATGAATAACTTTCAGTATGGGACCAACCTTGAAATCGCCAAAAATAAATATAAGCTGTTCCATAGAAAACGGCCATGCATATTCAAAACTTACACGTATGGAACAGCTGATACTTATTTCGCGATTTCAGGGTTGGTCTCATAGTAAAAGTTGTCCCATTTCATCTTAGTGCACCCTTTGCGTTTACCGCTTTCCTTTTCCATCGCCTGCTCAGACACCCCAATAACTTGGCTGCCGAGCTCACGAAACAAAGATACAAGCCGAGGCTAAAAAGAAAGCGCGTTTTCCCCAGCGATTGACACCATTTGGTCATCAAGAAAATACGTAAAAGGAGATGTCCTTACTGGAAGGCACACTTTACACTACATACCCTGCTCTGCTCTGGCTGAAAACATCTGCTTATAGTACATATAAGTGATAGCAGAATACAGAAAAGAATTTGTTTGGGTCGTCTTCAACAGTAAACACGATCACGTTAAAAGAAATATCCGTTTCACGCACTTAAATCGTTTTCCTTAGCGGAAAAGGATGGAGAGGGTAATATAATATTTATTTTCTTCCTTGACTCGAGACGTACATACCATCTTTGCCCGTTTACCCAGTGTTATTAATCAAATCCATGCGCGGTCATGCTTCAGTTGCTGCGAATAATACTGCCTTTCTGATTGTTGTTAAACGTGAGATGAAAGGTTGTATGGGAGAGTTATGGTATCCTTGAGGAAATGCATTCATTCTTGTTACTGGTACGCGTGATTTATTTCATAAGAGATGATCAATACGTACTAGTTTATACGAAGTTCTGAGCACAGTTTTGTTGTTTGTTAAAATTGTAACGGTTGTCAAGGCATTTTTGTAAGTGTTGTAGCCAGTTGCACCCATATAAACGAAACGTCAGTCATTCAAAATCAGTTATCAATTAATGTGATGCGGAGTTCGACGCGTTGATCTAAATAAGAATATTCGACCAAGGTTCACTCATAATGCCTGGTACATATTTTACTTCTCATTTCCGTTCTATTTACTTCTTTTTTCTGTGGTTCTGAGCGCTGGTGGCCGGGCGTAGCAATGTGCGCTTTACATACGACGGCACCCGATTCGATTCTCGGCCCTGCACCGATGACTTATAAATTATGTGCGGTTTCGATGCCATCGCTCAACAGCGGTGAAGGAAAACGTAAGGAAACCGGTATGTCTAAGATCCTCTAAAAAGTTCAAAGACATATTACATTCACCAAAACACACTGGGTCAGCAGTAGTGAGTATAAATGACGTATTAGGGATGTTTATGTTCCACTAAATATCTTTAGTACATTAAACATTTTAAAAACTAGTTTCTCCCACGAGGTTATAGCTGATTACATTATGAATCGGCTCATCGAACGTAGGGCAACACGCTCAGAAATGTACTTTGCCGGAATGCCGGAATCTGAAGATGCTGAACTCTGAACGATAGGCGGTGTAGGATCTGTTGTTCCGTCAAATCATGTGACAGCGGTGAAGAGCCAAGCTTGTCGCTAGCATTTTGGTCAAGAGTCGCAATAACCAGGCGCTCTGAAAGATTTTTTAAAATGAGGTGAGCTCCCGGTCCCCAAGGGCCTAATGTCTCGACCCCAAACGCCTCAAATATGTAACCACTGCCGAGGTTAGCATTTCGCTTGTGCTGCTCTGCCGAATTGGCAGCCGCACCAGCTCTACCTTGTGTCTCAGGAAGATGTGACGGCGCCAAAGTATCGACATAAGTTGCGTCCTATACAATCCCCATAAACCCAGTACCCTCCAGGGCAAAAGTGTCATATCGTCAGGCCTCTTTCCATTGTCACGCGCTAGACCACTCGGTTCGAGCACAGCTGCGACATTGGCGGTGGAAAGTGCCCTGCACAAGGTGTCGTTCAGGCTGGCGTGTTGACCAATACGACCAGCGCTTCTCGAGCAAGAGAGACCATGGTAACCGAGCTGGTCAATAGCCATCAGTCAACAGTACCACACTGACAGCGATGGGCCCCACAGCACCTTGCACCCAAACGTAAGCTGACAGCTAGACGATCTTTGAACAATCTTGGACAGATTGTTCAGTTAGGTAGGCCCAACTAAGGCGAAGAGGTCGCCCGAAAAATCCTACTCGGATGGACAGCGTTCGGGAAGATACGTGACATCTTCTCGTCCAAAATACCACAGTGCCTAGACACTGAAGCATTCATACACTAAACACACACTTTTTTGGCTTTGCGACGTCACGCCGCGCCGTCGCGCCGTGAAAAATCTTAGGTACACGCCAATGTAACCTAGAAAATAAATCAACTACCTACACACAAATAATATCACAGGAAAAGCAATGACCTAACGTAAACAATATTTCCGAAAGCCTTCGTTATAATAATAGGAATTCCCGCATGCCCTACACGGTACACCAAATACAAATGAAAATGCGACAACATTTTTGTAAACAACATTCCATGCCTACTACTGTTTTAGCATACCGCGATTCAGAAACAAAAACCTCGGAGATATTTAGGTAAGTTTCCATACGAAAAGAAGATTCATTTAACTTATCTCCGACATTTGTGTAATCAATGTCTAGCAAGATTCCGGGGACCTAAGAATACCTACTCTAGGGACTGTCTGTACGTATATTTCTGGGCCACGTTTTAAAGTCAATGTACGGTGAAAAGACAAGACGTAGCAATAAAAGATTACAGTAAAAACTTTTTTTGTTTTTTTTTTTATTTGAAAAACCGCCAACCTTTTTTGGCAAATACTTTTTATTTATTTTTATGCCATACCTAAGCGACAAACAAGCTAACAGACCGCCTGGTGGTAAGCGATCATCGTCGCCTACACCTGTAGCACCAGGGGGCATCATAGATGCTTTGCCGACATTTAAAGTTTGAAGAACCCCAGCCACAGGAAGTTTCGCAAACGGACAATCTCAAAAAATGCAGATATCGAGTAAACGACTATATCGCAAAACCAATATTTCAAGTATTTTTTTATTTTTTTTAGTTTTTTTTTGCATTCAATTTATGCGGAACCACAATGCGAGATTTGTCGTTGTAGTTCACTATTTTTTGGATACATGGCTGCATATTTTAATGACTGAAGAAAAATCTAGTTAGCTTGTATTGTATTTCCAAAATATGATGTATTTTTATGTTTCAAACCTTTTGTAACTTAGACTCGGACCAATTATTTATTAGCTCTGAAACTACAATAGCATTGTTTTAAAAAACTAATGAAAACCACGAATTCTAATCATTTTCGCTAGGTTTTTGAACGTAAGACCGTAGCAGGTACTCATTTATTTCAGTGAAATATTAAAATAAAATTTATTTTTCCCGCTTTTTACAACGCTATTGCAGCTGTCAGATCAAATAAATGCTTGGACTGAGTCTGAGTTAATGTAATAAGGTGTTACAGAAAAGTATATACTTTCATATCGTCTGTTTTATGTTGGTTTAGTATCTACATTGTTTTACGCGGTAACTGCAAAAAAAACACCAAATCGTGAGCTGAATAATGTATAGCTTTGTTCTCACTTTTCGAAGATTGACATGTACATACATTGTACCTATTTCCGAGAGGTATGGTAAAAATAATACAACTATACTTATACAATGTATAATTATACAAGTTCTATATTATAGAGCACGCAGCATTGGTGCCTACAAATATTTGCTTGGCACACTAGCCCCCTTACTAATAAACGTGGAGTAGTCTTGTAATAGTTACTCGGTCTCTTGTCTTTTTCGATCGAACATTAAAAAGTAGGAATGTTAGTTCAAAGATTTATACTATACCGACTTAGTGTGAGCTACTTATTAGTAGGCTGAACGACGAACGTGGCGCTACGGCGGCTACGGCTGTGGCGTACCTATATGAATATTCGGAAGTATGTATATGAGAGCCAGAGCAACTCGATGCCCGTGTATTGTCGCACGTTCAGTCTAGATAAAGTACTATAACAAATTTTCCTTTTATCCTCACGGAGATAAAATTCATCAAGCCACGTGACTCCACGCTTGTGCCTAAAAATAATAAAGAGAAAACGTTTTTACAACTCGCTCAATAGGCTCAATGATAAACAAGGTCTAGACAGAATAGACAGAATAAATGAATTTCAATTCACCTGTAGCTTGAAGAACGACCGTTTACTTAATGGACAAGTAATGAAAGCAATAAAATAGAGTAGGGTAATAAAAACTTATATTGCCTACTTGAGTCTCAATCCTACAGTCCTACTGGAATAATAGAGTATATTTTGACTGTTTTTACGAAACCATGTCTAATCTCTACATAGTATAAAATATAGTCGCTTTCCGCGTCTGTCTGCGCTACGAGTAACTCCTCCTAAACCATGCAACGGATTTTGATGCGGTGTTCACCATCAGTTAGATATTTTTTTACGAAAGGTTCTTTTAATATAATAAAACTTACACCCGTGCGAAGCCGGGGCGGGTCGCTAGTTGTCTATAATATCTTTTGATTTAAGCCTCATAATTTTTTGTATTTGTATTAGGTATAAAATGGTACATCAAAATTCGAATTATGATACTATCTGCGTAAATGCTCCCTTAACAATGGCAGGTTTCATAAATAATAAGGTCATCATTATCATCATCATAATTTCAGCCATAGAACGTCCACTACTGGACATGGCCTCCCCATCCCAAAAGGGCCGCTTGGAAGCAGCCTGCATCCAGCGTTTCCCTGTGGTCTCTTAGGTCGTCTGTCCATCTTGTGGGTGTTATAATAAGGTTTTTGAAAGTATTAAAATATTAGTCATGCTTATGTAATGCTAGATGACTATTTATTAAAAAAAACATATCTAAATACGACAAACTAATATTGTCCTAATTTTAAGATAAAAATTAAATAAAAATATTTTCTTCATCGATCACGTGACTTGACTTCGCACGCTCTCTGTTTAGGTCGAATGTCCTTATGACGTCACCGGCAAGTAACAGAGGCAATAATTGTATGGCAAGTAAGAACTTGTTTGCTTGCTTGTGACGTCACGATTGCCCCATAATTGTAAAAGAGAGCGCGTTTACGCGGTAATATAATAATTTGAATTTTATTTTTCGACGCTTGTTGTAAACACGCGCGCGGCCGTCGAGTGATGTCGCCATACATTTTCATAATTAGAATATTCATGTTAGTTTTTTTTTTTCACGGCAATATAATTGTATAGGTAATTTGTCAAAGTGTTGCTGTGTTATACCTATGTAATGGTGCATTACAATTCACAACTCTTCCACTGAGTATTGTTGCATCAGTTTGCGTGCATTTGCCGCGCGCAGCCGCGATCGGCCGCGATACATCGACGAAATGGTTGAGAACCGTACACTTGTATGACGGTAATGCGGCGTGCGCGCTTTCAAATATTTTCAATATTAATTTTTTCTTTATTTTCCACAAATAATCTTAAGCTTTTACAAAAAACTGCGACCACTTAAGTATTTGAATGATTGTTAGGATAACAAACAATTTTTTGATAAAAATATTTTCTATAGAAGTTGATTCAATCCATTGAAGAGAACGTAAAGAAGGAGGAAAGTTTACGATTTTTTTCTATCAAGCCAAATTTCTTTAATCGTATATCGATGAACACACCCGAATAAAATATTTCAAGAACATTTATTAAACATAAAGAAATAATTTCAATTAATCGATTTTAAAGGTCTACTTTTGAATATTCGTGAGAACGAATCGTCAAATTTGAAGCATATTTCGTCTTAAGAGAGCGTAGTAATGCGTAAAAATAATGTTTTCCGTCACGGCATACGAGTCGGTTTTACTGCTAAGGCGCGCCAAAAATGTTGCTACCAAAATCATTCCTTTACACGACTACTACTATACTCCCTTTGTATAAATCACACTAAATGTCCGAGTGACCTCAACAATCCCATCGAAGCCGAAACTGGGACAAAAATAGATAAAAGTACACTAAAAGCTGTTACGTTACGGTTCAAGCTATAAACGCCAAGGCCGGGGTGTCAAATCAAAAGTTTAGTCAATTAAACGTGCCTACGGAAGTTCACGGATACAAATATGGGACAGGTCTGGAGCAATATATTATGGCAGTGTAAATAACCTAGTTTTCTCTCCAAATATCAGCTAAGGTTAAGTACTTATGTGTCTCTGAAATCGAATTTGTGAATAGATGTGACGCAGGGGAATTGAAATAGCTTAATCCTGGACAATTATAACGTCAAGCAAGATGCTGCAATGCCAACATTGTAGCATGTTGTTGGAAGATATCGTATAGTTATAGGTGATAGGTGTCACCAAACGTAGCGACATAGAGCAAGTTAATAATCTAGGCACTATACATACTGCGTTGTTAATATTAGTTGAAATTGGAAATATAATATTTATGTATATGTGCTGAAGTTATAATTATGAAGAAACTTAGTAAAATGGGCAATACAAGTACTGAGCTATATAGAGCAACTTATTCACTAGGTGATGCACATACTGAGCTGTATAGAGCTACTTAATAAACTAAGTAATACACAAACTGAGCTATATGCATGGAGCAACCAGGATATTCGCCGATAAACAAAGTTACCAACATATTTACTAAGATTTTCAACTTCAAGTGGCAATGGGCAGGCCACATTACTCAAAGAACCGATAACCGATGGGGGAGAAATGTTCTCGAGTAGAGACCACGAACCGGAAGACGCAACGTGACCAACGACGTCGTGAGAGTCGCGGGCATCCAGTGGATGCAGATGGCAGGCTGTCGTTCAGTGTGGCGTTCTAAAGGAGGAGGCCTGTGTTCAGTAGTGGTCGTCTTCTGACTGATGATGATGTTTAAATAAGTTAACAATTATTAAATACGTACAATATTTCATTTTTATATTAAAACTAGCTGAATCCCGATGTGCTACCCGCGGTTTTCCAGTTTTCCCGCATTTTCTCGGAGAATAAGTACGTACCTACCCTATGTCCGTCCATATGATGTACACTATCATCCTGCCAAAATTCGTTAAGATCGGCTTAGCGGTTTAGTCGTGAAAAGCGAACAAACATCCAGACAGAGAGACAGAGTGACAGATACTTTCGCTTTTATACTAATTAGTAAGGATTACGAAAGATCAACGTCTGTTTATTCAACCAAGGATCTAGATAAGCGATTTCACAGAATAGCAATTATATTTTGTGTTTATTAATAATACCAGTACCTTTTGTGTTGAAAAGTTGAAGTACCTAATTTTACATACTTATTGCAACTCCTATATAAATAAAATAAAATACTGTTCATTATATGCTTAAACCTCTTAATTAACGTCTTTGCATAAGTTGTGTGTACACACACAACAAACATTCTTTTCGTTTTGTAACTCCAGCAGATTTTTTTCTTCAATACTGCCACACTCTCCCCTAATACTGGTTTTATTTGATCTCTAGACGACTATTCAGTTGCGACTAAAACGTAAAACGCTGCCCCCGTAACAAAGTCACCCACGCCTCTGAATCACTTACGTAAAATGCGTAAAAAATGTTGTTGACGACGCTTGAATACCTTAATATAATAATGAAGCATTTCTACAATGTGTCAACGTGGGCATAAAGTGAGTATTTAAGTTATAATTTTTGTATTTTTATACCTGACAAACCAAGACAATTGTAGTACCAATTACCAAATACAAAACTGGAGATGCATCTGATAAGGATAACTATACCGGCCGATCTCTCTGGCAATGGTAACTAGCAAAGGTCCTTGACAGCTTGCTTATTGACATACTGGTATAACACGTCGAACTGCACGATGCTCAATTTGGCTTTAGGGCTGCACTATCGACGGAAATTGCGATTTTGTGTCTTAAGCAGGCTGTCAGGTTGGTATTACACAGACATGAGAACACCCTGTTTGCGCCTGCTTCCCGGACCTCTACAAGACATTCGATACATTTTTGTATCAAAGACTTTGGGGCAAGTTACAGGCTGTGGGCGTTCCGGCTGAAATAATCTCTATGCGATGAGCTATGAGCTATATGCTATGAGACGTTGGTATATGTTTGTCAACGGAACCAGGTGCAGTGGTCTAGGTCTTTTTAAGACACATACTGCATAGAGTGTGGCGTTCGGCAGGGTGACATAACCTCTCCTATACTATTCAATCTTCATGTTAACAATCTGATCGGCGTGCTCAACATTACCCATGTTGGGTGTATCATAGATAGGTAGAGTTTGCGTCGATAACATCAGTTATATAGACTACATGCGGTACTACTGAAACCGTCCGTAGGGCAATTTGCAAGCTGGTTGCAATTTGTGAGGCATATGCGACGGAACATAGACTGAGGTATAACTCGAAAAATAGTGAAGTGCGCGTCGTCAAGAGTTGCAATGTTAAACTAGTACATGTTTTGTCAATTAATTATTAACAGGTGTTACGCGGTGCCTAACTTTAGGTATTACTTGGGGCAAATTGTAAATGACGACCTCAAATATGACTTACAGTCGCACTCAAAGACGTTATTTAAGCTAAGAAATACTTAAAATTGCTGTGTCAACTTCTCGTTGACGGAAATTGCCACACATGAAAACGAGACAGAGCAATTTTAAGTATTCCTTAGCTTAAGTTACGTCTCTGAGTGTGGCTTTTAGACATTAAAAGGGAACGTTGAGCACTGGCGGTCCGAGGAAATAATTATGATCGCACGTAGGTTCGCCTGCTGGTTTATTGTATTAAAGTCGCATTTAGTGTAGCAAAACCATGGCGCTTACACACAGTCGTGCATTTCGCTACTTCTATTTTTGAGGTTTTCTCATATTTTACATAAAGTATAGCTGTACTTAATGTAAAATGTACCTTTGCGGTTTCCTCCATAATTATGAAATCTGAGTATAAAATATCGCAGGCATAATTTAATAAATAGGCATTGAATGAATCAAAAAAAAAAACAGGGAGTAAAACGCAATTTTTTTTTTATCGAGCGAAGTGTCCTATCTGAAACATTCAATTTTGATGTGACAATGTTTTTATAATTTAAAGCTAACCATGGAAGTAGGCACACTTAAACTGGAATGACCAAAATTGCTAAGAGTTAGAAAAGAGGGCCTTAACTAACGATTATTAAATAAAAAATATCATCAATTATACTAATAATTTCAGCTTTTCACGATTATTATTGAAATTAATCGCTTTTAAATGATTTTATCTCGTGTATTTTACATTATTTTAATTCCTGACATTTTGAACAGTTTGCAGTGTCCGATCGATGCACGTAGACTAGATTATGGACGTCTAAATTAGCTAGAACTACCACCAAAGATTTTGATATCAAAACGTTCTCTATGTTCGCAATAGTTACTCACGGTCATCCGTCATCTAGCCCACCTGTGACCATGGTCACTGCAGTGTTCGAAACGTCAGCAATAAAAATAATGTCAAATACATGCGATAAATTCTGTTTAACGTGTTTCATTTCAATATCAATTATACTAGTATTTTCAAAAATCCTAAACCTGCTTTTACGTAGAAAAATAAAAGATTTTTATAAACTACAAAAAAGGGAATAACTCAATAGCTAGGAACTTATACGAAAATGTTTTTCATTTCGGTGCGTTGTAGTTACGAACACCTTGCGGCGCCAAAGCTACAAATTCAGAAGTTTTAGTGCCGATTCAGAGGTTTAGTTTGACACCTGATATAAATTGCTTAGTTAAACTTGCGAGTACCTTCGGAGAAACCTGAAGTCAAAGTTTCTTTACAAGAAAAGTTTTTGCCAAGGAAGCGATCTAGAATAACACAGAATCATACTAATACTTATTACGAAGAACCAGATTTACCGCAAGTTGAAGTGGTAATGGGCAGGCCACAACACTCGAAAACTCGATAAGATAACTGATAGGGAAGAAAAGTTCTTGAGTGGAGATCATGAACCGGAAGACGCAGCGTAGGTAGACCTTCTACTAGAATCTAGATCTAACTAGATGAACCGACGACATCGTGAGACTCGCGTAAAACCTGTGTACGCAGATGGCAGTGAAGTTCTAAGGGCGGGTCCTATGTTCAATAGTGGAAGTGTTCTGGCTGATGATGATGACACCTTCGACCAAAATAAAATAAATGGACGGGCTATAACCATTGAACTTGCTCAGTAAAAACGAGTCAAAACCGTTGGACATATACTTCAACACCTAATTAAACCATGTAAGTACAGTACATTTGTTACAAAAAAATTATAGCGGCTTTTTCTTGTGTATTTACACTTCGGGAAAGCACACGAAGGCATAATTTTGTCAGATGTTTCGTTATCATGTAACAATAGACGCGTGTCGCACTTCCTACGTCTAGAGACCGACTGAAACGAAGTGAGCGCCAGCGCTCATTTTGTAATCTTCAAAAATTTGGTTCTTCTGCGCCAGTCCATTAATTTTATTTTGGTCGAAGGATGACACTAATATTATAAAAAAGATTTATAATAATGTTTATTTTGTTTCATGTAAAATGTATCACCCGAACCATGATAACGAATGGATTGACACCTCATTCATCAAAATCGGATGAGTAGTTTAGGCGCTACGGTGGAACATAGGTACGTAGGTAAATATAGGTAAACATATATAAGATAGCCCGTTGGTCCAGTTGGTAGTGAACCTGCCTTCTGAGCTTGGGGGGCGTGGGTTCGATTCCCATCTAGGACAAACATTTGTGTGATGAACATTTGTGTTTCTTCTATATCTGGTTGTTAATATCTATTTAAGTATGTATTTAAAAACTATATATGTATGTATATCAGTCTCTGGCAGCGATATCACAAGCTTTGCTTAGTTTGGGGTCAGATAACCGTGTGTGAAAAAATGACCCGAATATTTATTTGACCCGAATACATACATAGACCCCCTACTTCCCCTTCCTCGCTTCGTGTCGTTTTCGTCCTTCTTTTTGGCTTTGCCGTAGTCGGGTAATGAGAAAGTGTGTTTATTTGTTTGTTCTTCTTTTACGTTTCGTTTGTTTTCACAGAGCAATGAGTCGACGTGGTTTTTTTCATAGAGGTAGTTAGAGCGCCGGTATGTGAAATAGGATGACACAGGACTTTTTACACCGGAAAATATGCGGTTCCTGAAAAAAAAACACGGGGCGCAGGAAGTTGTAAATAATTATTCTACAGACTATGACATTTCTTATTTACTGTCTGATTCATTACTCTTTAATATTTTTACTAAAGTTAATTTATTGTGAATTAAACCGGACAAGTGCGAGTCGGGCTCGTGCACTGAGGGTTCCGTACCACCACACAATACAATAAGGTTGTCCAAGTAACTGAATTACCAGTTATTATAACGCCTTCCAAAATTGTCGGAGTAATTGATACCCAGTTTACTACAGGCGCTCGAGTATAACACAATTATTATAACTTAGTAATGAACAGAAATTTGTCACCGACTCGCACTTGGCCATTATTTATTATTTGTTGTTATACTTTAGAGTGTGTACTATAATCATACCAAGTTTGACGCTTGTACGTATTATCGTTTTTTACATTAGAACTAATACAATAATACGTTAAAAAATACGTGTGTTGTATGGGGTCTTCCCCTTAGTCTTCCCTTTCGATTTTACTTTTGGTGTTTATGTGCGAATTTTCTTACCACTGGCTTTTCGGTGAAGGAAAACATCGTGAGAAAACCTGCATGCGTACGTAGAAGAGAAGAGAAGAGAATTCAATGGCGTATGTGAATCCACCAACCCGCACTGGGCCAGCGTGGTAGATATGGCCCAATCACCCTTTCGAGGGTAGGCTAAAAGTCTAGCAATATACTGTTAAAAGGCTGATTATGATTATTGGGCCAGAATTGAGGATTAAGGCCCATTCTTTCTCTGAGAGAAGGCCTGTGTCCCAGCAGTAGGGACAGGATATGCTGATAATGATGGTAATTTAATTAAGCTGACAGATGACGGTATAACCACAGAAAAGAGACGAAAAATATTCTCTCTTCTGTGGGTATAACCATCATGGCCGCTAGCGTATCTAAATTTCACATTGGCACAGCTGTGGCATTGGCTACGGGCAACAAAGCCACTAGTGCAAGAAGCTACGCTTCTGCGGTCGCCTACTCGCATTTCCAGCGTTGCGACTATCGCCAAACCTTCCCAATGGAAAGCCATTACAATCCGCAACAATAATGGGGCTAAGTTGCATACATTGGTCTATATCCAGCAGCGGCCTTAGGATGATTATGATAATAAATAATATTAAATAGTGTGATTGCCATCTTGCCTTTTGAGTGTCTGTGTTGAAGCCCATTACCACCTTTACATTGTATAGTTTGGATTCAATACAATACGACAACAAAGACAGGAAATTTCGTGAAGAATACATTGTACAAGAGAGGTACAAAAGGCGGTCTTATCGCTAAAAAGCGATCTTCCACACAACTTTTGAATGTGTAGATAAATATTCCTTGCATACGTAATTACGAAACGTTTTTATTCTAAGTTTCAATCAAAGAATTGACCAGCTTGCCTTCCTTGTTTCCTGACAGAATAATTTATGGTATACCTTCTATTATGGTATATCATTTCAAGGTCAGAGTGAAAAATATTTTCTATCTAAATCTCATAATAATAACAGACTAGTGTGAGTAGTGAGTTGATTGAAACGTGAACTTAATTATGTGACAAATAAAGCAAATAATAAGTAAACCTAAAAAAATTGTTGCTAAGCTAAGAAGCTACCAAATTAAAATTTCCTTTCATGCCTATCCAATTTCATTATTGGAATAAATGGGTTCATTACGGGTTGGATTCGAAGCGTTCACTGGCCTTGTAATTTCGGGAAGACGGGAAAATTACACCCTGTCATTTTCCTTACCATTGTCCCGTTCAATCGACGTGATTGTTATTAGAAAAGTGTCTCTATAGACAGTGGTATTTAGCACTTGCGCTCTTAAAATAGTGAGTGCTGATGGCTGAGTGGTAGTATGTGCGCTATACAATCTGGTGACACTCCGGTTCGATCCTCGGCCCTGTACCAAAGACTTATATTTTATTTTTATTCATAAAACAGGTTGATACATAAACATAACAAATCTACTTATAAGAATTTGAATAGCTTAGCACTATTTACACGTTTCGTATTTCGATGCCATCGCTCAAAAACGGTGAAAGAAAATAATGGTATGTCCAAGGACCTCAGAAGTACAAAGACATATGATATTCATCAACCCGCGCTGGGCCAGCATGATGGATTTTATACGGTAGGTACTTAGTAAAACTGAAAACACATCGAACGCGAAGCAAAGAGGTAGTGTCCTACTGAATTTCTGAATACCTGAATTTCTGACACAGCTGTAGAAAATAGACACATCCCCTGATCTGCAAGTTTAATAAGAAAGTGTATTCTAAGCTGATTCTAGCGAGAAAAATACCTATTTCATCATATTTATAACACTCTTTTTAGGTACAGACTTATAGAACCTTAAATTGTCTACAAAATAAAGAAAATAACGTTCAAACGAAACAACTTAGCATGAAAGCGTTATCTTCATTTTCTAGTTTGATGTTCTGGTACGAGAAAAAATATTATTTGGATTGTTTGAGCTCTATACCTACCTAATAATTTTATTCTAGGCAAGCGTGCTCTAACCGGCCCTTATGGAGATCGATGAGGGAGGCCTATGTCCAGCAGTGGCTGTCCTATGGCTGAAATGATGATGATAGAGCGTGCTCTATCCTACGATAGACACACCAGATCATGGCATTCAAACTCAAGCATGTATCAATTTTGGCAATTAGGCTATCGAACCCTTTTGGACTAGTCTACTAGTCTCGGGATGCGGGCGCGGGCGTTCTATTTCTAAGGAATTTCAACCTTAGTGTCCTTAAGGCCATGGTTGCCTGAAAGAGATCACTTTAAGCGATAAGGCCGCCTGTTAAAAGCCTAAATAATAGTTTCAGTGTAATGCATCTGTTTTCCTTGTTTATGTGGTCTATTAATAAAGAATTATCTTATCCTACCGGCCAGATATCTTTTGCACATTTTGAATAAAAATTAGACATCATTTTTAGAATAACATTGCGAAAGTTTTAAAGTACCTAATGATTATTATGATTAGGAGCCTACTTTGTATTTAGTATATACATATATGTATGTATATATTATTTATTTTTATTTTATGTGCACCACCGACCGCTTTTCAACTTCTTTAGTCCTGTCCATCCAAAGGTTGCCTGGAAGAAATCGCTTTAGGCGATAAGGCCGCCCATTATACTGCCGTTTATTTGTTTTTTATGTTAGTTTAAGTGTCATTTGTATTTTCGGTGTGTAATAAAGTTGTATTGTATTGCATTGATTATGTTGATAAATTTTATTTTGGTGGACGTGATATTAAAAAAATACTGTTAACGCCATTAGCAGTCAACCGATGTCGATTGTTGACCATCAGATCTATCACCTCGTGGCTCATAAGATGTTCAGCGTAGGTATATCTTCTTTATCGCTAATCTTGACGCAACACAGCCGTACGAATGAAAATTTATTGCCAACATTGTTCTATTTGTTCCAAACTAAACATAAGCACATTAATTGTGCTTTGTTTGTGACTTAATTAAAGCCAGAATGAAATATCTATCGAGTAAGATGTCATGTTTCTCTAATGAACTTGCCTTACGTACCTACGTAGTCTTTGTGTCATTTTCTTATAGCATTTTCTGAAAATTTACTGCTAGTTTTAGTTGGATAGCTTTTAATAAGGGCATTATCAAAAGATCACCGTGTGTGTGTCAGATGACCGTGTGTGCAAAAATGTCCCGAATGTCCCGAATATTATAAAAGTGAAAAACCTTAGACCAGACTAATAAGGGAGATATGGTAAGGTGGCGTGGCGGGTGCGAACGCATCTGGCCTAAATGAGGCTTGCCTATAGTCGAACTCACCCAGCAGACGACCTTGTCGCCCTTTTTTGCACGTTGTGAAGATATGCTATTAGTTATTTCATTGGTGGCTACTAGTTTTATAGTGTGTGTGAAAAATGAAAACAGTAACCCGTTCAGTTTTTGAAATAAGTACAAGCATTTTTCAAATAACGTTTCAACCTAGAGCTAATGAACTGAGATGAAATTAGAAAAAAACAAATAACTAATTTTTTACCACGACGGAACGGAGCCTACTTTGTTCTGTCATAGTTAAACTTTTGTTGATCATCATCAGCTAGAAGATGTCCACTGCTGAACATAGGCCTCCCCCTTTAAGAGTCGATATGTCGTCAGTTCAAATTCAAGTTTTGTCTCTGCGCAAAACAGAGACAAAAATAAGCTATCTACGCGTGCAGGAAGATATACGCACGAATCGGCACCCGCTTCAGAACTAAATTACGGAAGCGACATATGCTTAAAAACTTCAAATTACTCAAGAACTATTTGAATTTTAAATAAAACGAATTTACATTAAATTCCATTACACAAATGACCATTATCATACTTTAATATTATAAATGCGAAAGTGTGCTTGTTTGTTGGTTTGTTTGTTCCTCTTTCATGCTGCAACGGATCATTGGATCGACCTGATTTTTTGCATGGGTATAGTTCAAGAGCCAGAGAGTGACATAGGCTTTATATTATACTTTTCATCATCATCATCATCACCATCACAATTTTTCATCACTACGCGGGTAAAGTCGCGGGGCGCATCTAGTAATATGAATAAATAAATTGTTACTAACTCCCAGACGCGGAAAAAAAACTTAAAACGTGTTTTAAAAAGCCTGTTTTCGCCGAATTATTCTATCGAGAAAAGTTTCACCAATCATGTTTCCAAAATTACATTTAACTTAATTGTATACTTAACTATTTATAACCAAAATATGAATTTGTTGCTGTTTGCCATAACCGCGTAAATTGATGCAACGCTACCCAAGTTCACGACATATAAACTCTTAACGCACATTATGCCGGGGCGCAGCGTGGCGGATTTTAATATAAAATGTATGAAAGCGATTTTTGCTATGCACCCCGGCCCGCTGCGGCCCATCCTAATGTGCTCGATCCTTTAGCGGAAACAAAGAGTAGTTAACCTAGGTACAAAATCATAGGCAAAAAACGACGGTGACAGGGGTGGGGGGGAAGGTGGCTCTTATACATTTATACATGCAAACACTACAACCAAACGCGCGAACTCTGTGAGGTCGAAATCTCCTCGTAACTTCTTTGCCAACGAGACCTAAAAATCACATTCATTTGCTGGTATCTATAATAACGTACATAGGTACAAACTTTAGCTCATATGATATTGAATGTAATCACTTGTAGCCAAGTACAATATTTTATCCAATATCGAAGTTTGCAGCAAACTGTTACATGCGATAAAGTATAAAAGATAGCAAACTTGCCTCATTGAATTTGCAGGGACATAAATCCCTAAACTCCTAGAAAAAAACAATGTAGGTGAATATCTTCGTATATTGTTTTAATTTTAATAAGTGGGTCAGACTGTGGCGCTTTATTATGCGCCTTTATTTTTTATACCCTTCTTATTCTATTTTTACTCAGATGTCTAAATAATTTAGAATAATTATGAAGGGTCTAATCTAAATCCTTCGACCCTTATGTAAATACCCACCAACGCCTACTTACAGTCTCAAAATTAGGGAACAAACTGAAGAATGTATTAAACAGATAGAAAACAAAGAAATAACTTGTAGTTTTCTATGAATAAACTAAGCAATACTAATAGGTAGGAAGACCATGGAGCGGCTGTTCCTATATTCATAATATTCAACTCATTAGCAAAATGTCACATTTACTTTTACACGTCATATTCAATACATTTTACCCGAACACAACAAGCATAGCAATTATTAGTCAGTATTAAATTACTGTGCTAAACATGGCTGCCAGTCATTAATGTCCGAATAATTTTCATCTACCAACCACCAAAGTAGCTAAAAATAAAAGAGCGAAATGGCTATTTTTGACAGATACAAATTCATTGATAATAGCCGCTCTATAAACTTTCTACCTATACCACCAACGAAACGTAAAGACAAAAGGTCAATCTTACAGTCACTACTATACAGTACTACTTACCTATATTTCTGAAATAAATTTATTCATTATTTTTTACCAAAATACATCGCACATTTAATAGTAATTTTAACACAAATATTGTAACTTATTTTTGTACCTATTAAATCATTTATTTATTTATTTATTTAATAATCGATTTATTATTTATTTATATATTATTTGTAGATGGTAGATATAATCGATTTAATAAAAAAATACACCTAATTTAATATTAACATTCAGGATACATTACAACGTTTTAAACGAACCTAACACGTACTATTTATAGAATTAACATTATTAAATTAAAATACAAATCATAGCAATTTCATAACGATTAAGCTTTTAGGCTATGAAAATGTCATCATCATCATCATTTCAGTCACAGGACGTCCACAGCTGGATATAGGCCTCCCCCATCAATCTCCAAAAGGGCAGGTTGGAAGCGGCCTGCGTCCAGCGTTGTCCTGTGGTCTCTTTACGGTCGTCTGCCCATCTTATGGGTGGATGACCTACGGTGCGCTTAGCGGTCCATGGTCATTCGAGAACCTTTCGGCCTCATCGGCCATCTGTTCTGCGTGCTGCGTGCTGTGAGTGTCCTGCTCAGTGCCACTTCAACTTGCTAATCCGGTGGACTATGTCGGTAACTTTCGTTCGTCTATGGATCTCCAGGATCTCCTCATTTCTGATTCGATCTCGTTGAGAAACCTCGAGCATAGCCCTCTCCATAGCTCGTTGTGCGACTTTAAGCTTGCTTATGAGGTCCATAGTAGTCCAAATATCATGAAAATGTATAATTGATTTTTTTTTTAGCTTTCTTATAGTATCATGTATATTTTGTATGAATACTATGATTGTGTATATTTTATGTATATTTTGTATACTTTTTGTATACAATTGTATTTTGCGGTACATCGACTCGAAAGAAAAAGAAGCAATCATATGAAAATGTATACGGCGTGTACTACGTAGGTACATACAGAGTGTTGTGTAAGTCGTGTCGGACCCGCGAGGGTGATGGTTTTATTTATTTCATTCTCTGTATGGAAAACATCGAACAAAAGCTTTTTCTCATTTTATAATTTGGGTATTTGATAGATACCCGTAAAAAACACTAATACACTCTTTATTGAAAATAACAATTTACATCGGCGAGCGTGACGCCATAAACGAAATGATAGTTGCAGCGCGCGGTGCTTGCTGCAGTTTCTTACCAGTTTGTGAAAGTTAGCAAATTTTGGGGAGATTTTGATTTTCGTTCGATATTTCAAATAATTACTTACAAAATAGTTTTTTTTACGAGTCCCCAGTGTTTTTCCGCTTCAACGTTGCATTACAAGTACAATTCCCACTTAATCTAAAATTATCTAAACGCTTTTTATAATTTTGAATATTATAACTACCTACAGAGACATCTTTATGCCTCTCGCAGATTGGACACTAATTTATAATTAACTATTTACAACTATTATTATAGTGCAGAATCCACTGACCCGAATTCCATTTTTAAACTTGGGGATATTCCAAACAAAATATTTTGTTTTGCATGTATTCAGAAAGGAAACATTGTCATTTGTAAGTGGACTAACGTACGTTTAATGTGTACTAAAACGCTTGTCACTACGAAAAAGTAAAATGCATTATAAAATTAAAGCTTTTAAAACAACGTTCAACTCATTCAACTCATTACCCCATTCTTAACACTGTGCGGATGACACTTGAGTTTTCACCACAGAAAAGAGACACTTTTCACCGCGTCGACCAGCACATTGAATAATTTGAACTGCCGCACTGGAATTATGACGCCAATCACCGTGAAAATAACAGTCGCCCCAGTATTATTATCTTAAACTTGTGTATTTTCGAGTTTTAATGTGTAATAATGGCATCAAAATAGGTAAAAACATTTGTTTTTATTTTAAAAAAAATACAAAATTTCACCCGCTGTATATGAATTATAATTAATAATAGGGCAGAGATATCAATGTTTTTTAAAATAAATTAGCAATTAGTATCCCTTTCCTACCTCCATCAAATTATGAATATTATATAATTGTAAATTATGTCTGTCCCTTTTTTAACTAATAATGTTAAGTACTATATTTACTTACATCAAGCTATAAGTTAACTTTGTGTTTGTCAATTGTGTTGTCTTCTCTGTTTTAGATTTATCAAAAGAAGAGCCGCGGATTGTACACCGAGCATATTATTATTATTTCGCGACCTACAATACCGTATACGATACTATCATGAAACATACATTAGCAGAATTGTGGCACTAGTCGCAGATGGAAGCCATAAACCCAAGAATACAAGTCAAGTCAACAAATTAACTGTTGTTCATAATAACTATTATTTAACATATTATCAGCAATCAGCTGGCGTGTTGAGTAATAAATCAAAAAAAATTATGACTGAACTTTTTAATGTGTCTCTAAAGTATCGATATTGATAAAGCTTAAATTGCACATATTTAAGTATAGGTAAGTCATTTAATTTCGAAAATGTTGAAAAATGCAAGCGAAATAGAATACTCATGAAGAATGTTCTGTAAGTTTTAGGTTTTTTTAAGGTGCATTAAAAGCCTATTACGCCTGGTCAATCTATTGACATGAAGCAATATTATAAGATACCGAAAGCGTGAATAGAGCTGAAACTTTCCCATAGACATCTTAGCATTAGACTTATCTTTATCTTTATTACATTTCCACGTTACTAATCAAGTTACAGGACTAGACAAACATAGACTCATTGCTAGAATAGTAATGAAATATTTTGACAAAAACTCGACTAACCGACGAACACCGATTCTTCAGAATTCCTAACCAACGCACACCAATAATATTATTCCCAAGGCCCCCACAACTTCTCTCTCGCCCTAAATTCCTCGCTTTATTCCAATGAAAGCCTCTAAACGACTGCGGGAATTTTTTATAAGCACTCAAAGTGGCGCAGGTCGCTATAGCCTTATTAGACAAATTGATTTTTCTCAAACATGGTAGGTATACTTACATGAAATGCTAATTATATATATTACTAGCTGTTACCCGCGACTTCCTAAACGTATACTTTCATCAAAAATTTCAACCCCCTTTTGCTCCCTTTAATTCGGCCCTTTCGCATAATTATTTCTTATTGGATGTCTACACCCCGATGAATCAACTTGCCAAATTACAGGATCGTAGTTGCATAACTTTCAACACAACATATAAACTCTTATTCCACTTCCTTAATCCGTCCTTTGTGTATTCATTCATTTTAAACTATTAACCTAAATACCAAATAATTATCGCCCTAACATCAAAAAAAGGATTTTCATAAATATTTTCAAGCTCCATTTGCCTTCCTTAATTCAGCCCTCTTATAAAATCGTTTTAGTGGACTTCTACAGTTCCCAAATTGCAGTTACATAATTACAAAACTTACAACACAAAAATCAAATCCCCATTTCACCTCCTTATTTTTTGTAAAAATTTATTATTACAATTTAGTTGCTATATATAACGTTTTCTATTTTATAATGAAACCTAATAAATACCACAACATATTTACGGATAATTTACGGACAATCCTCGTAATGATTGGAAAAATACTTATTCATGTGTGTAAAGAACCATCGACGTGTAAAAGTGTCTGCTAGAATTTCAACATAATTTCTGATTTACCTGTAGGCTGTAGGTAAGTATATTTCAATCTTCTGTGTATAGTGACCACTTTCACTTAACAAGAAATTCCCCAAAAAAACCAAAATAAATCGTCTCACAATCCCGGTAAGTAAGTAATTCTATACACATCACGGTCATACATCAGTCTCTAAGCGATTTTTTTTAAACGCGACTCCAAAAGTTAAAAAAAAAAAGTTTCTATTCTTTTGTAGTAAGTTAGTTTGAGTTCATTAGAGTTTTTTGAAACGTGTTTTTAAAAACAAGCTTATTCGTATATATTTTTTTATTATTATTGGAAGCCCTTACATTGATATGCGTTTATCATGATGGTAGATAAGAAAAAAATCCGCCATCTTGTTTCGTCATACTGAATTTAGTGTAACGTCATTTTATTTTTCGTATTCTTCTTAGCAAACCCTTTCATTTGATTGATATCCATATCATAGGGGTGCATAAAAATAGCTGGATCGCAATCTTTTGGAGTTCGCCATATTGTATTTAGAATGGCGTCATTTAGCTAACCATGCATTATCATTCAAACTAAGAGTGTTTACAAAATTTCAGCACAATCGGTTGGGGATAACTGCTTTAAAATTCAGTTGCAAGATTTGCTATAAATACTAACAAGGCAAGTTAAATAAAAGCATGTAAAATCTTGTCAAATTGTTATTTACTGTTAAATTACTGTAATATTTTTTGCCTTTGATTATTGTATTACCTAGTTTATAATATAACACGTTAAACGCATATTTTTTTTTACTAAATACTAATTAGAGAAGAGTTTTGAGATTATCGTTCAGATCGAAACGGTAAACATATTTCATGTCACTACAAAAATAATTAATAGTAGATACACATAACATTATACCTACGCTTAATTCATCGGAATACTTTTGCACCGTGAAAGTTGGGTACTAAGCAAAACAACAGCTATTTCTCTTACGAGATGGTTGAAAGAAAACGAAACTCATTCGGACAACAGAGACAATATATAGACGATTCCATATAATTAAACGTTTACCTATAGAAGTAGACACGATTGTATTCTCTATGGAACATCTGTTGTATCTCGGTAGCTGGATTTCGGACAGTCTGTCATTACAAGAGACAAATTGGCAGCCAATATACCTACTAGATGTAATTAGTTTACGTAATGTTCGCCAATAGTATTAGTCAATTCCGTTACTAAGCTTACATACCTAGATATATTGGCTTGGCTATATATATTAGACTGATGTCAGACACAAATAGAAACACGGCAACTAGGATATCTGTGACGTTAAAACATAGCTTTTATGTAAAAAGGCTAGCACTGTACGCCACACTTCTCTAGAGGTGAACAAATGTGAGAACTAAAAATTTCAATGGATAGATACCAATTTTGTTCAAAACATACGATCGTGTCTCCCCTCTGAACTCTACAGTTATGTTGGTCGTACAGTAAAAGATCCTGAAAGCCACGATTTCGTATTCACACAGGAATTGATATTTTACAAAAAACATACAATTCTAGCCTTGTCGTATCTTCTGCAGATTTTAGTACATCAAGCCTTTTATAAACCAAAAATATGAAGTGGATCTATCGTCTAGGTACTTAGAAAATTTAAAGCGAGACTTGTTTGATACCTGTAAAGCTTGTTTGAATAATTTGTCTTTGTCCCAAATTGACTTCACGAAATAAAATTACTCGACAGATGTAAACGACTTACTTTCGACGTTTCCAAGGGACAAAAGCGTTTCAAGTGAAAGCTCTGCTCCAGTACACAGACCTAGACCTATTAATTCCTTTTCAAATACTAGGTCTACTGTTATATAGAGAGCTGAAATAATGTTATCATTTACCTTTGTAAGTATCTCTTACCCTGGCATTAGACATAAATCAATATTCGGAAGCAATAGCAAGTAGCTATGTTTATAAGGCTCTATTAAATTTTTAATTTTATATACCTACCTGAATAATAATAAAGATGGTGAATTAAGAATAGAAACCATAGTCCTTTTCATGAAAGAAGTCCCACGGCAAACAGCGGAACTAAATTTCCATGTTGTAGTTGTCAGGTGTTGTTACTGTGTTTGGACGCTAGTGAGATTTTAATTAATTTTCCATCGTTAAAGAGTCGTGTACGATGCCAAAAGTTGTTAAAGTTCTACTCGAGAAATGATACTGATAGTGATTGATACGCGATGACAGCGCCGCGTCTGCGGGACTTCTTTCATGAAAAGCACTCTACTTTTACTCGGTCCGAGCATTTACTTGCTCTGACAGCTGCAATAACTTGTAAAAGCTGAATGAAAACCATGAACTCTAATGACTTTCGCCAGCTTTTTGAACGAAGACTCAGGTAACCAATATGCTTCAGTGAAATATTATAAGTAAGTAAATGTTTTAATCAGCTTTTTGTTATTGAAAGGTTTGTTGAGAATACGAAAAATTTAATGACGAATTACTTGAAGCCCTCCCCCTCCCCCAGTAATATTTTGGTTGTCTAATATCAATACTTACCAACTCGATCTAGTCAAGGAAGTAAGGATCATGGTATTCTTCATAATGTAATTTCTATATTGAAATGTAAACCATTTTGGGTTTACTATTTATATGTTATTATCTGCAGCCTATAACATCAGCTATCTGCCAGTGAATGCCCTGTCAAAATAGGTCCAGCCGTTTTGAAGTCCATATGGAACATACATACATACACACGCCGCCTTTTATATATAAATTCCTTCGACCAAAATAAAATGAATGGACAGTCTCAGTAGAAGCGCATTTTTGATGATAACAAAATGAGCGCCGGCTCTCATTTCGTTTCAGTCGGTCTCTAGCTGTAAGAAGTGCAACACGTGTCTATTGTGCAGTGATAACGAAACATCTAACAAAATTATGCATTCATATGCTTTCCCGAAGTGTAAATACACAAATAAAACCGGGATCTATTTTTTGTAACAAATATACTGTACATTTTTATAATTAGGTGTTGAAGTATATGTTTGACGGTTTTGACTCGTTTTTACTGAGCAATTTCAATGGTTAGGGCCCGTCCATTCATATTATGTTAGTCGAAGTATAAATTCGAATTGTTTCGCCAGTTAACATCCTGTCAATCGTCGAACTTTTATATCTATTATTCCATGAAGGGAAGGAAATATCCCATCGATACATATTTATCAAATATTCGATATTAATCGATTCCGAGGGTGATTTTTATTAGTACCAACGTACGCAATGTGGGTGTAATACGGTCTGGAAGTCATAAAATGTTGATATTGGATTTCTCATCGAGACCTATAGGTTTTCTTATCAGCTACCGTATTCGGGAGTGCTATGTTCCCATAGATTTGTACAAATGTTTTGGAAATAAAAACATACCTCTATGAATAAAACAAAACATAATAGTAGATTGTTGCATCGAGCGCAAAGTGAGTTACTAATGCACGAGTTGTATGTTGGTGCCTGACCGCATGCGAGGGCACTAAATTAACACGAGTGCATTAATTACTCACATTAGCAAGGTGAGTAATCTATTTTTCTTTCAACTACCAATCTAGTATCTGTACCTACCATGATAAAATATACCTACTCTAAATAAAAACAAAGTTTAATTCATCTTCTCCTCAAACATTTAAGACTTATAATTATTTTTATTTTCAGCCAGTATCTTTTTGATCTAATGCATACATTTTATATTAATATCAATGGGGAGACATTAAACGTCTGTGGTAAATTTTTATCCAAATAAAAAAATTAAATAGTGCATTAATGAAAAACTGTGCAACAATGAAATTTCATATAACATTTCTGCACTGTTTTGGTTCTAAGCAAAAATACTTCCTTTGTGATCGGTTTTGTAGTGATTAATGATGAAATTACTTCGTAGTTGAAAGAAAACATAATTTATTTGAAAACATATTATATTTATTATTAAAAAAAATACAAAACATTGTGGCTCTGCCTTTTGCGTTAGTTGAAAGCTGTGTTGCAAAGGCAGCGTCTTCCAAGGGTGTGATAAATTGATAAGGCAGTGTGGCGGGTGCGAACACATCATGCCTATATCAGGCTTGATGCTTTTAGTTTAAATAACCCGAGAGACGACTTTGCCGTCCCCTTTTTACAAGCTTTTATTTAACTTGCCTTGTTAGTTAGTTAGTTTGGGTCGAATTTTGCAACTGCATTTTAAAACAGTTATTCTTAACCGATTGAGCTGCATTTTTTATACACGTTTTGTTTGGACCACATTAACTGTGATCTCTCTGATCTGGACTCTCAAAGATGGCGGGCCAGTTATTTTTAGGCATCCCCATGATATGGGTATTTATTGAGAGGGTTTGCTGAGAAGAAGACGAACAATAAAATGACGTCACACTAAATTCAATATGGCGGATACCTAAGAGCATGTTTTTTTAATAATTAGTTAGTTCTTTGGTATCACAGCAGCGTGAAAAAATGAGTAAATGTACCGTACTTGTGCGATAAGCGGTTTAGCGATATAGTAAAAAAATGGGTGAAACATCAACACAAACAAACACGAAGGATAACTTTACTATGGCATATCTTCCTTATTTGACTAGATCAGAGGTTGCGAATGAGAAGTTTTACAAATTCAATATCAGAAAATAACTGCAAAAGTGGCACAGCACAATGCAAATCGAATGAACCCTTCTATTCCATAATACGACAGGGTTGAAATAAGTTAAAAATAATATAGGTAAATTGTATTATTGCAGCACCCACGCGTTACCAACAAATGTTATGCAATATTTTACACTCCTATTCGCAAGGTTTCACCCTTCAATGGAAATCACGACATGACGCGTTTTCCTAACACGCTGCTCCACACCGCGAAAATGGAATATGTCTCCTTTCGTTGCGCACTTCAGAATGTGAATGTGATGTAACAGCCTTCTCACTTACGTACATACAAACATACATGACTCACTAAAAGAACTGTGATATCGGGTTACGAGTAG
This sequence comes from Agriopis aurantiaria, assembly GCA_914767915.1. NCBI lineage: Eukaryota > Metazoa > Arthropoda > Insecta > Lepidoptera > Geometridae > Agriopis > Agriopis aurantiaria. The sequence goes on from OU611988.1 coordinate 12,377,210, forward strand.
GTATTACCGCTCAACGACGACTAGCTTTTGTAGGTTTTAGTGGGACAGAAAAGATGAAATTGTGGGACTGTCTAAAAGGAATAAAACTAAAAGTAAAAGCATCATTTTACAGATCTTTGTACACGATACTTTGTAGAGTTAGGTATACAGGGAAATGTTCAATACCTACCCTATACCTAACAACTTTTGTTCCATAATTCCAATTTTTTGGGTTCCGCACCCAAAGGGTAGGGCCCTATTATTAAGCCTACGATGTCTGTATAATTATGTCTGTCTGTATGTCCTCCGTCCTACCATAGACAAAAGGAATGTCCTACCTATTAACGACTGTATCTTTCGAACCGTAATATAGATAGCCAGTTGAAATTTTCACAGAATAGGTATATTATGCTATGGCGGATTAACCGTTTGTATTAGCTCTAATGTAAAAAAGGTAATACGTACAAGCGTCAAACTTGGCATGATTATAGTACACACTCTAAAGTATAACAACAAATAATAAATTATGGACAAGTGCGGGGCGATGACAAATGTCTGTTCATAACGTAGTTATAACTGATAATTTCGTTATTTGGACGACATTATTGTAACGTCGACCATTATGATATCACCAAATCGAAATGCCATATTTTATTAATTTTATTATTTTAAGTCGATTTTATAAATTGATAATTATTGTATTTTGTACGGAACTCTCAGTGCGCGAGCCCGACTTGCACTTGTCCGGCTTATTTCTTACTAAGTAAAAAAAAATATATATAAATTAGGGCTCCAAATGGAAATAACTTTAACTGGTCTCCAATGACAAGGAACGCGGGGGTCCTAATTAACCTACAAAATACAAACCTAAAAAAACTGCGTCTCAAAAAGGGTCTACAACTAGCTTTCCGGGCTGGCAAAGCACTTTCAATACCGCTAGTGTTCTAGATGGTTACGATGGTTTATGCTTGCAATCAGGCAGACCGTATAAAATAAACTGGTACAAAAGTTGTTAAATATTATTAACATATTGGAAAGCACCCTGCGCCAGGTTATCTCCGGTGTTTTGACAATAACCCTGCATAAAAGATTCGTAAGATTTATCAAACTTCCTCTACCGTGACCTGCCACGTAGACCATCAATTGGCAAACAACTTTTATCCAAAGACTAAAAGAGTCAAACTCCTAACACTAAAAGAGTCGAACTCCAAACACCGCTTACTTCAACATTGTAGCTTAGCCATCCACTCAGGTCGAGGGATCCCAAGTGCTTCAACAGTTTAACTTCGAAGTCAAGATATCTTTCCTCACCATTTCTTTTACGAGGTGTCTACATTCTCGTCACAATTTTTGTGGCAATTTGGAGTGTTGTCGTGACGTGATGCCATTCGAAGACGGAACGGAGGGCGAGATAAAATACGCAACGTAGATAGATTGGGCCAGCAGCCCAGTAGTTAAGCTTCAGACCTGCCACAAAGTCCCGACGCCGGGTATAATCAAGCCACCTGATTTGTACGTAGGAGTGTAAATATACACGCGTATATAAAAAAACGTGGCTACCATAAAAAAAAAAACATTGCATCATCAGCAGCCTTTATCAGTCCACGACATAAGTCTCACCTAATGCACGCCACTGAGCTCGGTCAGCAGTTCTTTGCACCAAGTTTTCAGCCAAAAAAAAAGTTCGCACTTGACCAGTTACGTGAATGACCCTATTTTCATAAATGACCAGATAAGCAAATGACTGTAATATTATTAAATTATTAGGCAATAATTTAAAAAAAAAATTTAAACAATTACCGTTTAAAAACTATTTCTTTAGTAGAATCGGGGCCAGGTACGCAATTAAACATATTCTCAAAAACCGTTGTCATTTTTTTAAGAAATTACCTTCCTTACAGGACCTATTTATATATATTTTTTAAATTGATTCGTTTACTACGAAATAAATCGCATGGTTCGATTAATTGAAATAACACGAAAAGGACCGTCTAATTACATAAACTGACACAAATCCCCTTAGCTTGATATAGGTCAAAATAGCAAAAACTTCTAACTCTGCGAATCGAGCGTAGAATAGTTTTATGAGACAGGTTGTTAGAACTAATCTAGCCAATGGCGCAAGGTGAACTACCGTCTCGATCGCTGTAGGCGCTGTGACGAATACGTGCGAAATGGCCAGGGGGTGTGCCGCCCCGATAAGTTCCCAAAATATAGGAGGAGAGATTGCTACTTGCTCGCAAGATAACGGCAAAGGTCAGGGCTTATTGCCCGCCTGGAACACTAGAACTACCAAAGAAATTGATATGGATGCCATCGAAACATTTTAACTGCCGGTTCCCTGTTGATGACTGCGAATGTTAGTTTTGTTTATAACCCGACAAAGCAAAACAAAAAAGATTGTATTGTTTAACATATCGTACTTATTACAATTTTTTAGGGTTTCGTACCCAAAGGGTAAAAACGGGACTCTATTACTAAGCCTACGATGTCTGTTTGTCTGTCTGTCCTACCTTTAACCCTAGAACCGTACCCTGGAGTACAAATCGAAAAAATAAAAATGATTCGTCTTTTACTTCTTTTCTATTTGGCTGTGAGTTTCGCGTCTCGGGGTATTTACGCTGGGCGGGCGGACGCGCCGATAGGTCATTCGGACGGCGGTCCTGTTGGTGACAAGACGTGGTGCGTTGCTTGTGGGGTACAGTAGTACCCCAGGGTACGATCAACGTAAATATTTTACAAAATGTATTTTTTTTTATTTGTTGTATTTTTAAGTTTTTTTGAGTTGTTTTTGAATTTTTTTTCTATTTCGTTATATGTATACGTTGTTTTTATGTTCTGTTAGAAAATATTGCCTTTTTTTTAGTTATTTACATATTTTTTTGTGTTTAGCTTTTTTTATTTTTTATATGGCTTAACGGCGTAAATTAAATGAAAATGACATTGAAAATATACTACTGCAGACGGACGAAGAAGAAAGTATTGTTTTGGGCGAGGAACTGGAGGACGAACCGGATGAAATAATACAAGATTTTCGCTTAGAGGAAGATAGCTTATCTACATCTGAAGAAAAACGTCCTCATGCTTTCCACCATGCATTTTCAGGCAGATAAAGACAAGGTTGTGAATTTGACAGAAATCGTTAGTTTTTATAATCTAACAAAGGGTGGCGTCGATACTTTTGACCAGCATTGTCATACATACAGCGTATCCCGCGAAACTCGCCGTTGGAGCCTTTGTGTCTTTTATGGAATTCTAAATATTGTAGGAATTAATTCCATGATGTTGCTGCATTCTTCGACAGCCACCAATAAGCAAGATTTCAGGAACAGACGCACATATCTGAAGACTCGCCTTTGATCTAATCAAACATCACCTGGAGGAAAGATTTCTATACAGAAGTTTGCCGACGTCACTACAAGTAAATATTGGAGAAATTTTGAAAAAAAAGAGACCAGTAGCAGTGGAAACTTCATCTAATGCAAAATCAGGAAGGTGCTCCTTTTGCCCAAGGTCTAAGGACCGAAAATCACGCACACAACGTGCTACATGTAAAACTTTTATTTGTAACGAGCATCAAAACAAAATATGCCAAAATTGTTTATCAGTTCCTAATTAATGATTAACCTGTGATTTAAAAAGACTTAATTAATGTAAGAAAGCATATGCATGTTGATTTTTTAATAAAAGTTTATTATCCTTTTCTTTATGCGTTTTTTAAATTGGGGTACACCTGCACCCCAGGGTACCATTAGTTGGAATTTTAATATGGGTACGGTTCTAGGGTTAAACGGCTGTATCTTTCGAACCGTAATAGATAGCCAGTTGATATGTAATTCAAATTCACTTATTTCAGGGTACGCCACCCATACAATAATTACACAATTTGACAATAATAAAATCACACAAAATGTTAAGTAATGTGTACAAATTGGTATGTAATACACTGTTTTAAACTATCACGGGTGTTCACTAAAGTTATATGATTATTTACGGGATATTTACCGTGGTAAGGGTGTGGAATGAGCTCCCGATATTTAGGCGCAGTTACATGCACCATGTTCACGGGAAGACTGACTGTAACTGACTGACAGTGACTCACGGGTTACTGCGCCGAAATATCGGGAGCTCATTCCACAACGTTACCACGGTAAATATCCCGTAAATAATCATATAACTTTGGTATGTAATGTTATGGTGGATTAACTAAGAAATAATAAAATGTCAAAAAGTAAAAACAAAAAGGGATACAACAAACGTATTTTTTAAAGTGTTTTTGTATCCTAATTTTTGAAGTGAAATTTTCTTGAGCTGCATTGTTTTTTTTTTTTTGGTATAGGCAAAACTTATGGGTTCGCTTCGCCGACATGCTAATGTGACGCATTAGTTTTAACTTAATCTGTCAGCAGGCTGGTTGACTGCCCATTTTTTTTTCATTTTTAAATGTAACTTTTCCTGGACAGAATATGATTATTAGGTACTAGTATAATGTTTACTTAGCTGCAAAGCGACATGAACTTTTTTCGCGCATGGCTTACAAAGCACGTGGAGTTAGCTAAATTCCAGGGTAGCTGAAATTGACAAACCAAGCCCTAACTTCGTCACAAAGTCCCTCATTCACAAATATGACGTCAGCTTTGGAAACGGTAGCGAACAAACTCTTTTTGTTTTTAAAACATAAGAATAAGGTTCAAAATAAATGGAACTGGGAAAAACTTGGATAAGGTTATACTTCAAAGCAGTTCCTCCATTACAACCAACACAACGAAAACAGCCGCCAACGAAATGCGCAAATGGTTTTAATTAATCCCTGGTAATGTAAACCACTCTTATTTGTGATATTTTTCATTTGAAGTAATTGAAATACTTTAAGGGTAAAGTGAAACACTTTGCCGGAACATTAAAAGTAACGATTTATTTAAGGCTATTACAATAAAATAGGCGCTTGCTTTAATGCAGTTTATATTCTAGAGCTCCAGAGGCTCTTTTGTTATTTATAAAAAGAGCCTTTATTATTTATTAAGAAATAAAGAAGTTAAATTAAGAAGTGGAACTGAAAAATAATAAAAATTATATAAGCTGGGTAAGCGCCAAGTGGTAGTGGGCTTGAGCATTTGGATTGTCTCTAGACCTTTAACGGTCTATAGGCAGTCCAATAAAATTGTTATTGTATAATAGGCCAAGTTACTTAGGTATTTAGTGTTGTATTTTGTTAAGTTAATAAGGGAATTTTCCAGTATAAAAAAACTCATATGAACAATTCATAAACTGTAGAAAATAATAAATACAGCCTACAAAGCCCACCAAGTTGATCTGTGATGTGTACTAGGTATCATTATATCAATCCTGTGGTCCGTATGGAATTTATGATCCTGAAGCTGAGATCCCAAAGCTAGAGGATAATATAAATGGGAAAACAATTGAAACTGTTCTATACAGTGTGTTAGAGCGGTCATGAGCATCACTTCGTGTTGGGAAAGGCAGATCACATACGAACAAAATATCAGCCTATTATCATTGTTCCTCCCACTGCTGGGACACAGGCCTTGTCTCATTGAGAGAGAGGATGGGCCCTAAATCAAAATGTATGATTGGCATGTATGTGTCCTTAAACTTTTAAGATTCAATTAAATCAAAAAAGAACATAGCGGTTTCCTCACGATGTGTAAATTCATCCTTGTTTTAAGCTATGGCATCGAAACTGCACATAATTTATTTAGATAGTAAACATAGTCATATGCAGGGCCAAGAATCGAACCGAGTGCCGTCAGATTGTAAAGCGCACATGCTACCAGTCGGCCACCATAGCTGCTGAGACATGAGATATGGTGTAATTATGTTAGCTATGTTATATCTTTTTAATAGATCTTTTCACACTTCTTTTTTTCTTTTCTGTGGATCTTTCACAATCAACACTCAATATAGTTAGTTCTCACCTAGATCTCGATGGTTTCACTTGCTTCCTAATCCCACCTTTATGTTGCCACTTATCATAATAACAGATTTAATCTTTCACGGCCTTGCTTCAAATGTTTTTTGTTATAAACCTTAATAAGCTTAAAATTGCTCTATCTTAAAATTATATGATTATTTACGGGATATTTACCGTGGTAAGGTTGTGGAATGAGCTCCCGATATAACATATAACTTATATCATATAACTTTAGTAACTTTAGTAACTTATATCATATAACTTTAGTGAACAACCGTGATAGTTTAAAACAGTGTTTTGCTCTATCTTGTTTTGATGTTTAATAAAATTTGAAAAAAATATCTGCATACTTGCTTGACACTGGAAAATGCACAAGACGTGGGAGGCCGAAAATCCTCTCGAGGAAAAGTATAATAAAACAGTTTTCGTCTGCGAGACGTTGACAAAGTCACCTCAAACATAGATTCTTAATTATTAATTACTAATGTTTCTTAATAAGTCTGTTACCAATGATATATTTATGTAGATTTAATTCATTAGCTGTTACTTGGCATTTTATAAGATAATACATTTTCATATCAGTGAGACGTACCTACCTAATTATCTCAGTTTCATATTATATGTTTTAAATCTTGTTTAATCCTACAAAGAGAAATTATATTTTCACTCGAATAACTCGGTAGTTACGCAACTTTTTTTATTGAGATTGGAACAGAGATAGCTCACTGTAAAAAAAAAGTTAGTAATTCTCGGACCCGCTCGACGAGGATACGAAGCTCAAGATCTAAGAAAGTTCCTCTACAACTTGGAAGTATTCTAAGTTAAAGGTCGTGGCACAAGGCTGAATTTAAACGAACAACGTACCTACTATAATGAGTTGTATAATGTTACTGGAAATGTTTTAAATTCGTTAATGTAGACGATGCCTAGGTATTGTATACAACTGTTTTGAATGGTCATCGGGACTTATCACGCATTATATTATTTTGGTAAAAATAAGACAAGTATACCTTTTGCTTGACGTTTCGACCATGTTATAATAGCCGTGGTCACGAGCTGATTGAAAACTGCGGGCAAGTCCGGCGAGAAGAGCAGGTATTGTGTTCTTCGACCCTCACTTGATCTTAAAAATAGCAGGGTTGTCACTACGGGCTGTGTTTTCTACATGTTTGAAATGTTTATTTCTGGTGTACACAATAAAGAGTTTCTATATATCAATTTACGACATACAATAAGTATTGACTATCGTTAAAAGTCCTAGTACCTACACCGCGGCACAGAAGACTTAATAGACAATGACCGCGGTTTGTACACTTTCTTTAGCGCGTTTTGAACCCGATTTCAAATTTGTTTTAAGCCCGTACTCACGCCATGACCTATTTGCTATCTAAAACGGCTTTGTTTAAAGTCGTTTATCGTATGATTCTCGATCATATTTGATGATGATGACTTTGTGCTTTGAATACCACAGTGCCTAAAGACGAGGGTCTTTGACCAGTGTGTGTTGCCAGTGATGACATATGGTACTGAGACGTGGTCCTTAACTGTTGGCCTTTTGGAAAAGCTCAGAGTCACACAGCGGGCAATGGAGAGAGCTATGCTCGGAGTTTCTTTGCGCGATAAGATCCGAAACGTGGATATTCGCCAAAGAACTAGAGTCACCGACATAGCTGTTAAAATTTGCAAGTTGAAGTGGCAATGGGCAGGCCACATCGCTCGAAGAACCGATAGCCGATGGGGAAGAAAGGTTTTGGAGTGGAGACCACGAACCGGAAGACGCAGCGTAGGGAGGCCTCCCACTAGATGGACCGACGACATTGTGAGAGTCGCGGGTATCCAGTGGATGCAAAAGGCGGGCTGTCGTTCAGTGTGGAGGTTAAAGGGGGAGGCCTATGTTCAGCAGTGGACGTCTTCAGGCTGATGATGATGATGAAGACTTTGTGCTTATGGTTACATTATTTTAAAAAAAACTAATGATTATTATTGAGTTTTAACAATAAACTGGTTAGTTTTAAAACACTAGTCTGGCTATACATTTAGTAAAAAAAAAAGTTGTCGCTGAAAATTCAGAGTATTTAATTTCAAAAGCTTTTTTTGTTGTGCAATTTGTAATTAATTATATTTTTATAAGAATCCAGATGATGTTAGAAAATTTTATTCGGTTAACATTATTAACAGGTGTTTTATTTACTTGTACCTAGTGTTTTTTAAATTTGATCTATTAATTTCGTCGCATGTGTTTAAAAACACTTCTTTTGGTAAATTTTGCGATTATACCGCGCCTTAATGGGATTCCAAGACGCCACTAACTTTAATTGCTCCACGATTTTTTATTATTGTATACAGCGTCCAAAATTGCCAGGGCATGCATGAATTAAATCTTATTTCACATAATGGATAATCTGTCCTATTGGTCGGGTCTGTGAAAATAATCGCAAATGTTTCCAGACGATACAGTCAGTAGTTTAGGATTTTTTATGTCAACCTGGATAGAAACTGGAATCCTGTTATGAAACGTCCTTGGGTGAAAAGTGAGAGACAAAAGTCGGATGACAGTTAGGTTACCTATGTTTTCTTTATAACATGCCAAAAAAATCGTTCCGGTAAGAAAATAAAACAAAGCAAAAGTCGTATTACGTATACCCCTATCTATATTTGTCATATTGTAGGTACCTCTAGCACCAGTTAAGCATTTCATGTATTTCTTAACACTAGTTTTCTTTGTTTTCTTTCTTGTTTTTTCTTTTTTATCCCATACAATCATCATCAGCCAGAAGACGTCCACTGCTAAACGTAAGGTTCCCCGTAGACCTCCACTCTTGAACGACAGCCTGCCATCTACATCCAATAGATGCCCGTGACTCTCACGATGTCGTTAGTCCATACGATACTTAATTATTTTTCTATATAAGAGATATCATTTCAATGAAAATAGAATTTTACTAGTTGGCTAAATCTGGCTTGATTTGTATACAATACCTAGACATTGTAAATAATACCATTCTTTAATAAATTTTCGGTAACATAATTAACAAACAAACATTTATATGGAAACCTTATAAACAAATAGGCAGAAAGAAGACAATTTTTCCTGGGCCCACCAAATTTTTTTTCTTAGGCCCACCTAATTTAGCATATATTGATGGGACCAGCACTATAAAATTTGTCGTTTTTTTTTGTACCATTCGGACGAAAGATAAGGGAAAAATGAAACCGGAATAATAATATCAAGAATAAAATGTGTTGTTTTGATTTTAGCCACAATTCATTCATTTCCCTTATAGTCACTTGACCGGAACGTTTTTAATACGAAAAAGGATGCATGCTCAGGAATTTATATACAAAAATAAATAGACCATATTTTACAACAGTGGCCATAGTAATCGGCTTTTAAGTAAAAATAATTAAACAATAGTCGCTAATGGTATTATAGACGCTTATAATTAGCGGCTTGAATATTTTTTAATCCTAGTTTTAAATATTTACTAATATTGATTTACCAAAACCGTAATACTATGGTTTCGTAAAATTATAGAGGAATGGAACGTAAATCCGCCATCTTGACGTTTGTTGGTTTGAAATTGACAGCAGTTATGACTTATTTCAAGTTACTTCATACTAGTGATGTCTCATACTTTAGTTTTTCTGACTCGAATTACTTAAGTAACTCGTGCTATTGACTCGAGTTGCAACTGGAGTCAACTTGAATCGGCGGTAGTGGGTTCTGGTGATGTGTCTCGTCAGTATTTGTATGAGTTGACACTGGAATGATTACTAACTCGATGCAAGTGTCAACGCGAATAGGTCCTGCTAGTTGGTACTACTCCGTTGATTGAACGTGGACCGTGGAACATGTGACACGCACTGCTTTCGTTTTTTTATTGGTTTGAACATCGCTCGGGTCAAATAACCCACTCTAATCGCTCGTACATAGCTAAGCGCAGTCACATCGCTAAGCGCATCCAGCTGGCCTGGCACCGACACGGAGCAGTTTATTGAGTTGACTCGATCTCAGTCTCGCACCAGTGTCAGGCGCAGTAACAAACTGTTGACAGATTTGATTCGAGTTGCACAAAACTGGTCTCGTCAACTCGTTCATGATAATATGTGAATAGTGATATAACTCGCACCACACATCACTATTCATACTTTCCGTTTGTTTCAAATCGCGTGATCGTCTGATAGTGCTCTCAATTTTTTCCGTATCATTATGAAACTACAATAAATCAACATGTACAATGTACAGCGCCTACTCCAGAAAATTGTTGTCAACTGTGCAGTAAGATTTCAACGCGTAGACAATTGTGCGAAGACATAATTACTGTCCGAGACAACTGAAGATTTTCCCAAAGGTCTTACCTATTTGATTTGTGCCGTTTGTGTGTGTGTGGATTTCTTGCGAGGTGAGTTTTTATTTAAGTAGGTATTAGCTGATGCCCGCGATTTCGTACGCGTAGGACTCGGCCTTCGGCTTCGACAATATTTCTTTCCCTGAAGGTTACAAACATTTTAAAAAGTAAAATCGGTTCAGACGTTCACAAATTATGCCGTTACTTAAGAACACCATATGATTTTTATTTATTACTAGCTGCGCCCTGCGGTTTCACCCGCGTAGATGACACACTCCTTATGACATCAGCTATCTGCCAGTGAAACTCCCGTCAAAATCTGTCCAGCCTTTTTTTAGGGAACATATATACACATAATATATAATATAATATATAATATAAGAGGATATATATTCCATTTTAAATATAAGAAAAAGATGAAGGAGGTATAGATAACAATGCATTTAAACGTCTCAAACCATGTTGGTATCCGTACTTGTGTTGCTTATAATATTACTAACTTTATTATCCCTGTTTGTTTTAACTTACCTGCTTTTATTTACAGCTAAATCTACTAGCAGTTTGCAGATACTGCTACTATTAATTTTGCAAGAAAATATCCATACTCCTGATGCAATAAGAAGATTTGGGTACCTATAGAAATATTTACATTCCATGTGGATGTTCCATTTTAAGAACACACCAAACACAGCGTTCTTGTTCTGCAGAAAGGAATATTGATTTTGCAGTTTTCAAATTATCAGGTAATTTCAAAAATTCTTAGTGAAATCATTGAAAATAAAGATATTAAGTATATCTAGTATATCTAGTATTAAGTAGTATTTTTGTTTAGTATATCTTTTTTCTAGTTTGCTATTTAGTACCTAGGTACTCCTGTATAGAGTGCAATAAATAAACATTTATATACTAACCATCCCTTTTTGTGCAGGTAGAACGCTTAGAACAAGTCTGTATGGCTTGGTGGCTGAAAGTTTCCAGCACTGTGAGCAGGCAGAGGCAACGAGATGGTAACAGAGCTGTGGCAATTCGTCTTATGGATATTGAAGACAGCAAGAATATCCCACAACCAACCTCTATGCCTACTCTTACTGTGCCCGCTATTTTCAGGGCAGTAGCAGCACTTACTATGTATAATTATAAGCGTGCTGCTTCTACTTTCCGTATTAGGGTCTAACGTAGGAACATTTCCGTATGTCCTAAGTAATGTTCTCTGGTGTTTTTACAATACCTACGATACGCTATTCATATTCATATTCATATTCATTTATTTCAGCATTCCACAATGTTTCTTAGGTGGTAGAAAAATATTTCAGTTACAATTGTGGACCCCGTCGGGCACAGCTAAATGATATGGAAGAGAGAAGGACACCAATATATACTAAAAAATATTTTTATCTGTTAAGTATTCGTCAATGGAATAATAAGATCTATTTATCAGGAAGTGTTTCAATGATTTATAGAAGTGTCGGTCTCTTGTTTCATTTTTGATTGAGTTTGGTAATTTATTATATATTTTGATGGCCATCACGAAGGGACTGGTTGAGTGGAGTGTGAGGTGTGAAACTGGTAAAATCAATCTATTTCCGTATCTTAGGGTTGTGTGCTTATCTGATCGTTTTGTGAAAAAGTTTGGATGGTTTCTGACGAATTTGGTAATTTCGAATATGTATAGGCAAGGTAATGTGAGTATTTTATAATTACGAAAAAATGGTTTACATGTGTCAGTCTGTTCTATGTTAACAAGAATCCGAATTAATTTCTTTTGTGCTGTAAAAATAGTACCGGCGTCTGTGCTGTTTCCCCACAACATGATACCGTAGCTAAGCCATGCATACGCATATGCATAGTACGTACGCTAAATTGCATCATGTGCTAGATAATGTATAGCTTTGCTGTCACTTTTCGTAGGTTTAAAGAATCTATTTCTGAGCGGGTTACCTATTTAATTATTATTATGATAATAATATTTTGTTACCCACAATGTCTTTTTTTTAAATCCGCCTAGCCATACAATATCGCAAGTAATCATTACTCGTGCTGATAATGATTATCAGCACAATTGCTAGAAAAAGTGCTGATGCAAAAATGCGAAAGTAACTCTGTCTCCTTATGCTTTCACTGCTAAACTGATTTTGATGAAATTGAATATGTACATAGTTTTAATCTTGATAATGACTAGGCTACTTTATATCCCGGAAACCTAGGTACATAGTTTTCATGGGATGATCACTTATTTTTGTGACAAACCAAATCGCGCAGGCAATCGCTAGTATTAGGTAGTAAATCACTAGAACTTAAGTAATAAAGTAACTTATATCTAATTGTTCATTGTGAGGTTTTAGGTTATTGTGAGATTCATTAACTGATTTCTCAATACTCCGGTTAGATCGGATATAGCTAATATTACCACTGAATCTAGAGATTATGAGGAACAAATCGACATGAGTTTCATTACTATATGCTATAATTTGTGGGTGGCCTATTTTTCAAACAGAAGAAATTGTCTCCTTTAGTTTCCCGTATGCTCGCGTGTTTCCGTATGGAAATGTTTCAATCCAGTTTCTGGCGTCGTCGTTTTGAAATATATGGTAGGTATGTATATTTATTATAAATTAATTTCCATTCAATCGTGAGTAATTTGTCAATTACGTTGTTACTTTTAATATCTACTCCAGTAGGAAAACCATTTTGCCCCGAGACATATTAATTTATAAGAATTGCTTCGTGTCTTGTTTTCGTTTGAAAAAAACCTACACTGAAACCCGCAGATCTGTGGACAAGCGTTATTATGTTTCCTATTTTTATTTACAGAATACCTACATAATAAAACTATTCCTACAGGTACAAACTTAAACTAGAAAGTAGAAAAATTACAGTTAAAACAGAGGTTAAAAGTCCTCATCAAAACTTTTACTGAAGGGAATCACAAACCAAAACGTCATCTGTGTATATAATTTATTCTTTTTCAAAAAGCGCTGCTTGTCAATTGTTATAAAATTTATAATATGTGACTAGCTCTGAAGCATTATGACCTACCAAACAAAAAATAATCGTCAAAGTCAATTCGTAATTGGCGGAGTAATCGCGTAACAAACATACGATAACCTCCACCTTTTTTGATGTTGGTTATAAAATGCCCGGTTTTGTCCTAAACTTTTAGTGTTTCATATTTATTTTCAACCGCTTACAAACATTTAATATAATAGGTACCTACTTCTATCTAAAAATCAGGATTTCCGGGGAAAAAGTTGGACCAAAGAAATTGCCGTTTCACCATACAAACTGTCCTCCCATAACACCTTATCTATCAGATAAGTTAGTTGTTTGTCAAGTGAATCTATAAATTATGACCATCGATAGCGATGTCCAATGGAGTAGAAATGCAAAGCAACTAATAAGATACAAACATAAGACCAGCAACCAAATAAGAAAAGGTTCACAGAATTTTTTTTCAGTTGACATTCTGATCTTTTCGTTTGCAGTTGTATGCCGCTCAATATTGAAGTGTGCGTTTGTAGAACTAGTAAGAATATTCAGAATTATCAGTGTATGCAATACGTGTCTACTTCGCCCCCTTCAGTTTTTGGCAGACTATTTTCGGTACTAGCTCGAGCCAAATTATATAATTATGATCATAGTCCAACCCAACTGTTTCGAAAACCTGAATCGATGTAAAGGTCCATTAAAAGAAGAGCTTTGCATCTAATTGGCGCTCGTACTTTCCAGGGTTCAAATTAAGATGGATTTAAAAATTAGTTTTTATTTCTGTTTTGTGTTCAATGTTCTTATGTTATCTTCTTCTTTTATATTATACTAGCAATGCACCCCAGCTTCGCACGGGTGTAAATCTTTTTATTTTTTACTCCTTGGTTTACATTATTGGAGTTTTAGTAAGGATCCCTATTTTTTTTTAAATATAATATAGCCTGTCCCGGTGATACCCGGGGATAGTGTAGCTTACCAACAGTGAAAAAAAAATTCAAATCGGTCCAGTAGTTTCGAAGCCAATGCAAACAAACAAACAATCAAATCTTTCCTCTTTATAATGTTAGTATAGTTAAATAAAAAGCGATGTGTAATTGTATGTTCCCTATGGACTCCAAAACGGCTTGACCAATTTTGACGGGACTTTTACTGGCAGATAGCAGATGATATAAGGAGTAAACCACACGAGTGAAGCTGAGTATAAAAATATAGCCTATGATATAAAGAATACAACAACATAAAGAATAACGAACATCCAGACATAAATAATACAACGACACTTCAAAATCAAAAGTGATAATCGGTCAAGCCATTTAGGCTATAGGAGTAAATATTATAAGAAACATAGAAAACATAACATTACCACCTTTCTTGGGTGGTCGGATAAAAATCTATACAAAAGACAGATCAGAGACGTAGCGACGATTATTTGCCTTAGGAAGTAGAAGTGTGTCGTGTTATTTTACTTACTGTTTTTTTCACACAGGTATGTGATATTTCACTGATGAGTTGACAGGCGCCGTGGTATCCCTCTAGGGCCGTGTCCTCGCTGATTACGACCTTAACATCCGTTAGCCGGATATTGTTTTCTCCCTTTGGCCTTGCTCATGTCTCATAAGCTCATAACTCCAAACAGGTAGCTACCAGGGGGGGCCTACCAAAACCTTCCAAACATCTTATCTATTCTCTCTTATTCTATTGTATCCTTTAGATATAAGTTTTTGTAAAGGTGTCGAATAAAATTTATTTTCTTTCTTTCTTTCTAATTTTGGATTTTGTCTCACTCTCTCAAAAGCAAAAAAGTGAAACATAGTTTAATCTAAGATTAACATGAAATTATTTAAAGACAATGTGTGAAGAGCTGAGCAAACCTAATGTACCTAAAACCAGTCACCTAATGGTAAACGACACGCTTGCCACAGCAACTTGGTGCCACGTATAATTTACATTATGCGTAACACGTTCGTCCCGTCTGCAGTTATCTCTATCATAACCATGCCAAAACAAGGGAGATATGCCTTAGTACAATTATAGTTCATGTTTAAACGTCTCCATATTTCTTTTTTTAAATCTCTGTACCGCCTGTAAGTACAGCTCACTTTTTAATTTTTACGCACACTAAGAAACTCAGCGACACCAATGAACTTAATAATAATCCACATGCAGAGTTCGACTAAAGGCATAAAGCCTGATGCAAGATGTTTTCACACTCGCTACGCCTCCTTGCCACATCTCCTTTGTTTATCTGATCTGAGTGTGGTACTATCCCCAGACTGCAAATGAGTCCTACTATTTAATCAATTCACTAAATATACCCATTCCAATCTTGGCGACCGTGACCGGCGACCGTGGGATCGAAATCGGAATGCTACCTTTAGAATACTCTTGAGATTGTAGTAGGTCCCCAGAAGTATAAAGTAGTTGTCGGATTCGGACTGCTGTTCGCGGAAATTAGCTGTTGACCCCTCGTGCTCGTCAAACTAACATTACGGCCTGTTTACTATCTGAATCAGAGAATCTATGATTGTTATTTTTTATTGCGCGTCTTTTAGATATCACGTGAAAATATACTTATAAAGAAGGCACGATATAAAAATATATATTTAACATATTCTCTCGAGGAGGGTTATATATTTCTTCAGTTTAGTGTTGAATCCATGGGACCGTGGGGTCCGGCCACTCGGGGTTTATTGGAAGCACAGACTAGGTAAAGTTACTACAGAAAGTCTTTGGGTGGAAGAGTTAACGCCTCCTAGACGTGACGGGTCAACAATCTGGCACTTAAGAGTGCGTATAAAGCGAGGAAAATTTCTGATTTCACCCGCGCGTCTCGCATCACCCGCATTAGTGTGAAACACAACCACGGCAGCGCGGCAGTCGCGCGCAGCTCCAGTACACATAACTCGCGTAGTCGAACTCGTCATGCGGCAAGGAGTAATAAACACAGGATAAGCATAATGTTGGCGTTTTGGCGATTAGCTGGGTTCGGTCGCGGCGCGCAAAATCGTAAATTGTTTATTTCAATTTTCAAAATTGTGTTTGTTGTATATTTTTAAACTTAATTTTTAAGTTTTCTACAATATCAATATAAAATTAATAAATTATATAAATTAAATTGAAATTGCCTAAATAAATTTTCAAATTAAAATTTTACGCTTGAGACAGAGAGTCAGAGATCGTTAAACATTAAATCAAACTAAACTAAACTAATGCTATGCTATGCTATGCTACGCTACGCTATGCTATACTATACTAAACGAAACACGCGAAACGAAATACCCGAAAGCCCGTTGGTCCAGTTGGTAGTGAACCTACCTTCTGAGCTTCGGGCGTGGGTTCGATTCCCACCTAGGACAAAATTAATGTGATGAACATTTTGTGTTTGTTCTACGAGTATACCTGGTTGTTAATATCTATTTAAGTATGATTTATTTAATTTAATTTAATGTAATTTAATGCAATGCAATTCAATTCCATTCCATTCAATTCAATTTACTAAAAAATATCATCATCATCCTTCACAGAACCTTCCTCATTATTTGAAGTCGGCCTAATATACCTACTGTTTGACCTACCAGTACCTACCCGAGCCAACCCGGCCGGTCTAACAGTAGGTATTACTACTTACCTTTTTATCCGACTTCAAATAAGGAGGAAGGTTCTCAATGCGACTTGTATAATCTTAGTGTCTCTGTCTACTTGGTCCACAGTGTTGCACCGCAGTGTTGTAAAGCAGTGTTGCACCGCAGTGTTGCAACGCAGTGTTGCAACGCAGTGTTGCAACGCAGTGTTGCAACGCAGTGTGGCAACGCAGTGTTGCATCGCACTGTTGCGCCGCAGTGTTGCAACGCAGTGATTGATAATTTTATTGCATACCTACCTTGCCAAAAGATTCGCTTTTTTACCAGCTAAGGAAACATTAACTTTTTTCTGACATTCGCCACTGTCAAGAAACATTTTACTGTTTAAAGGCAAAGTTTATTTTTATTGTTTCATTCAAGAGCAATGTTTATAACCTCAAATAAGCCACAAATGACAGCACCAGCGAAGGTGGCGCCATCTGAGATAAGTTTTGCCGTGGTTTGCCTGTAGCTTCTCATTACCCAAAATGTATGAAAAATACTGCGTTAGTTCCCTAATACTCACCCTGTGAAATCATTTACCACTGAATAAAACTCAAAATATGTAGTGATGGTCAAAATATTTTCGGATTTGAATTAAATAAAGAAATTTCGTTAGTGAAGCTACTTCTCAAAATCTCTGAAATATTGGTGCCGTCGTTTGGCTTTAGACCTCAGCAGCCATAAATCGATGCCACAGACTTAAAATATTCAAGGATGGCTGAAATATTTTCTGATTTAACGTCTTCACTGAAATATTGAAGATGTCTTCTAGTATTAGAACTGAACAATCTATAATCACCGTTACTGATTTAAAATATGCAAGGATGGCAGAAATATTTTACGATACAAGTCATGATTCTCTGAAATATAAGAAACATTTTACTGTTTAAAGGCAAAGTTTATTTTTATTGTTTCATTCAAGAGCAATGTTTATAACCTCAAATAAGCCACAAATGACAGCACCAGCGAAGATGGCGCCATCTGAGATAAGTTTTGCCGTGGTTTGCCTGTGGCTTCTCATTACCCAAAATGTATGAAAAATACTGCGTTAGTTCCCTAATACTCACCCTGTGAAATCATTTACCACTGAATAAAACTCAAAATATGTAGTGATGGTCAAAATATTTTCGGATTGGAATTAAATAAAGAAATTTCGTTAGTGAAGCTACTTCTCAAAATCTCTGAAATATTGGTGCCGTCGTTTGGCTTTAGACCTCAGCAGCCATAAATCGATGCCACAGACTTAAAATATTCAAGGATGGCTGAAATATTTTCTGATTTAACGTCTTCACTGAAATATTGAAGATGTCTTCTAGTATTAGAACTGAACAATCTATAATCACCGTTACTGATTTAAAATATGCAAGGATGGCAGAAATATTTTACGATACAAGTCATGATTCTCTGAAATATAAGAAACATTTTACTGTTTAAAGGCAAAGTTTATTTTTATTGTTTCATTCAAGAGCAATGTTTATAACCTCAAATAAGCCACAAATGACAGCACCAGCGAAGATGGCGCCATCTGAGATAAGTTTTGCCGTGGTTTGCCTGTGGCTTCTCATTACCCAAAATGTATGAAAAATACTGCGTTAGTTCCCTAATACTCACCCTGTGAAATCATTTACCACTGAATAAAACTCAAAATATGTAGTGATGGTCAAAATATTTTCGGATTTGAATTAAATAAAGAAATTTCGTTAGTGAAGCTACTTCTCAAAATCTCTGAAATATTGGTGCCGTCGTTTGGCTTTAGACCTCAGCAGCCATTAATCGATGCCACAGACTTAAAATATTCAAGGATGGCTGAAATATTTTCTGATTTAACGTCTTCACTGAAATATTGAAGATGTCTTCTAGTATTAGAACTGAACAATCTATAATCACCGTTACTGATTTAAAATATGCAAGGATAGCAGAAATATTTTACGATACAAGTCAAGATTCTCTGAAATATAAATGCTCTCATCTAGTGTTGGACGCAAATCACGCAAAACCTCACCTAATCCTCAAAAAAAAACTCACCTATGTTTCCAACCAATTAGTTCAAAATATTCAAAAATAGCTATTTATTTTTTGATATAACTTCACTTTGCTGAAATACTGGTGGTGCCACCTAGCGTTTGATCTGAGAAACTCGTATTTTATGCTACTGATTCAAAATATTTAAAGATGGTACCGCACTGTTGTACCACACTGTTGCACCGCACTGTTGCACCGCACTGTTGCACCGCAGTGTTGCAACGCAGTGTTGCACCGCATTGTTGCACCGCAGTGGTGGACTGCAATTCAACCAGTATAAAAAAATACTGGTCGAATTGAAGGTACTCTAAGGTAAATGAGAACCTTCCTCCTTATTTGAAGTCGGATAAAAAGGTAAGTAGTATTTGACTTTGACTAAGGTAAGTAGTCCCGCTAGTGTATTGTGCATTTCCCCTTACCAGCACATACCCGAGCCAACCCAACTGGTCAAACAGTAGGTACTTATGTTTTTAACCGACTTCAAAGAAGGAGGAAGGTCCTCAATTCGACTAGTATTTTTTTATACCGGTTGAATTGAGAACCTTGCCCCTGTTTTGAAGTCGGTTAAAAACATAAGTACCTATTGTTTGACTTTCCACATTTAAATATTTTTTTATTAGAAGATGTTTTTTTGCTTCCATTATTACCAAGCTATTTTTTGTCTGTTAAAATTGAGAACCTTCCTCCTTTTGCAGAAAGCCGCTTCTCGTAAAAACGTGAGAAAATGTGGATGGAACTCTCAAGTCAAATTAACCATCACATTAATTTAAATGATTTTTAATTTTAATTTTATAAAATTATAATGAATCTAAATTATTTTATAATGTCATTTAATTTTTAGTTTTATCTTTCTGACTCTCTCTCTCTGCTTCTCTCCGTCTCTCTCTCTCTCTCTCTCTCTGTCTGTTTGTCTGTCACAAAGAAACACTCCGACTCTAATAGTTATATTACTGAGCATACATAATAATGGATTCGTTAGGGCCTAGTCGTATCCATTTTATTTGTATCTATGTTATTTTTTCGTAGTAGCTTTACCTAGTCTGTGCTCTAAGGTCATTGTCACCACTTGGTAGCCGCATCAAGTGGTGGCGTTCGAGCCATCGATTTTTTATATTATCCTTTGTTTGAAAATACAGTAGGTGTTGATATAATCGCACTCGGAAGATAAAACCAAGGCGAAAAGCAAGCGCGTGCGTCCTTCCCCGTTGAGGCACAGTGCGGTACTGAGGTTAAACGGAGCATGTTTCGCTATTTAGATGCAAAGCGCAACAGAATAAGACTGAATATCGGACTTGCCGTTTGACCGAATAGTTTCTTAGAACTAAAGGACGTAAGTCTCAAATCGAATATAATTTATTATGAGAGTACTAATTAATCTAGGTAAATTTTGTCTTAACACTGGAAAACAAACTATATTTTCCTTCGGTGAGTATTTATTTTAGATATGTAACTGAAGTACTTTCCAAGTAAAATCAAAAAAAATAGCAAAAAGGCACCATTTTCAAAACATTAAAGTATCGAGTAAATATCTTGCTATTATGTTTCTGTCTTAATGGCGGAAAGAAAATGAATTGAAAATTCACATATATCAATTATTACGGTGATCGGATATTTGGTTTAGTTAGAATATCATGGCAAATTAGCATAAAATTTCGGTTGCCCCCTCTTAATTCAGCCAAAAAATAAGTTCGGCCATTCAACGTGGTAATGTTGCTAGCTTTGGCTTACCTGCAGACCAGTTTTTAATTTTCAGCTTTAGAAAGACATTGTCATTTCTATATTTGGTTTAGTTGGTATTTATGTGATTAGTTTCTAATTTGTTTTGGTTATCACTAAATTACAGGTATTTATTTAGTTAGTTAGGTTTTCTTTTTATCTCTTTTTTATAATCCCTATTTTTCTGCCCTTTGGGTTGGAATTGTTTACTTTATCGAAGTATACAAATTATTATACCCTATTCAATAAATAAGATAAGATATAAATTGGACTGCTCAGTAAATGTTATGCGTTTTCATACATAATATAAATATGTTATTATTTATATTATATACTCGTCAACTAGAGAAGCTCCTTTTTTCGTCGGTTAAAAGGGACATTATTACAAAAATATACTTTATTTGACTAAAAATAACGACTTTAAAAATAAAAAATAAATATACTCCCGAAAAAATACTCAATCGAACTGAATTAATGATTTTTATGGTTCCGTCCCGTGTATCTTTCGAGCCGTAGGACAGCAGCAGCTAAGTAGTTGACATTTTTAGAATTTTCACATGCTATGTAATCTTGCGGCGGACGGATTAACTAAGAAAAAATAAAGTCAAAAAGAAATGACTAAATGAGGGTCCCCAAATACAACAAATACAATATTTGCTCTAGTGTAAAACCGGTAATACTTACAACCATCAAACTTAGCATGATATAGTACGCACCCCAAAGTAAAACAACAAATAACGGTAGTCAGTGACAAATTTCTGTTCACCAAAGTTCAGCAACGTCGGGCCCGGTCGGTATTTGGATGGGTGACCGCATGGGCTGTAATGTCTTTTTGTTCTACTTTTTTGTACTTTAGTAGTTAACAATTTATGTGGTGGTACGGAACCTTCAGTGTGCGATCCCGACTCGCACTCGGCTGTTTTATCCGATATTTACAAATAACTTCAGCGAATTTCCTGTACCTTTCGACAATTTCACTTTACGAAAAAGTTATATACCATAAACAATTATTGTGCTTGTTTACATCGTCGTCATGTTTTCCATCGCGCTATTGAACGCAAACAATTCCTTTGACGATGTTTGGCCCGAAGCGGTATATTTCCTCGTCCTGGGTTATATTAACAAATGATGAATGGCTTCATCGGAACGATTCTGAATGCAAAAGTAGCTGAACTAAAGCTATTTGTATACAAAATGTTTTCTATTCTACAAGTAGCTGGTATTGTCGACCCAACTTTCCCCTTTTGACCGAATTCTTCGTTATTGCTCCACATTTCGTTCTCATCAAATACATTTCAGCTCAACGCAGCGCAAACAGTGAAACCACATCAAACACGCCATTTTCATAAACTTTCGGGTTGATTTGAATTTTGCTGTCATTTGCGTAAACAAAACTTTTCTTATTAAATTATTAAGATTTTCTTTGGAAAAGGAAGTGGTTAATTGTGTTTAACGCGTGGGTTTGACTTGAGATAGATAAGCTATTTATTTTGGTTAAAGGGATCTCAAGTTTGAAACCCGTCAGTAGATCTATTCCTTAACGAAAATGGCATCGATTGTGTTAGCGCTCTCTAAACCAAAACAATCGGACATAAGGGTTAAAAAAACTTGGCTGCTGCCTCTTTGGGTGTTGGGGCAATTTTGCCATCAACAGTGAGGGAAGAAATAGTGAAATTGATAGAGGGGAGATAACCCTGGTTGATGACACTACTAACAGAAAATAACAAATGAAAAACTAAAGACTTATAATTATGAGAAGAATAAGACCGAATGAAATTAGCTAATGAAAAAAAATCTTTTTTTGTTTGGGAATTAGAGAAGAAATATGTAATGGAAGCGGAAAGGCTAAAATTATCTGCGTCCCTTTTGATGACAATAAGGATGAAGCAAATTTTATAACTGACAAATTTAGTTCAGTTTGAAAATTATCACTATTGAGTCATTAGCATTGCTTTTTCAGATTTTTTGTTATAATCAACCAATGAATGAACGCAGTACATAATATATCAATGTAAAGATATTCTTTTTGACATGTGCTTTCAGCTTCCTAATACTAAAGTAGGGCCAATTTAATAGATCACTTTGACATCTGTTAGTTTTAGCAAAGTAAATCGTAAAATTGCCACCATTTGTCATAATTACAATAAATATATATTTCTAAATAAAAAAATATTACAAGCAAGTTTACGTTGTTGAATTTTTATGAAATATCAAATGTGATCTATTAAATTGGCCCTATGATGGTTATCTTGAATGTTGTGCGTAAAGTACCTATCTGATAAGGAAGAAATAAAAACATATCGCTATTATTGGAGCTCTTAGAATGAACAATAGCAGATGACTTTCAGTGGAATTTAATAAGGATTCAAATACAAGATATATTTATAGATTCTTTAGAAATGTTATTACGTAGCGAGCAGATTAAATATGTCAAACGATTCGTTTGACATTTCGTTTGACGTTTGAAACGAAGATGTCAAATACGTTATCCTGGTTCATGAATAGTCTCTGGGTGAAGTGCGAATATTCGATGCGTAAAATACGTATCGATATTAATACATATTTTGAATTTCAAAATTGAAATTTCTGTGGAATTCGATACGTATTTTACGTATCGAATACTCATACTTCGCCCACTGGATCCAAATAACATACATAGTGCATAATAGGCTAACGGACTGTTTTTTGTTGTTATTGTGTTATAAAAAAAGTTGACCATAAAAAGAACCGATCACCGAAAACGAAATCAAAATGTGTTCAAAACTTAGAATAACTACACAAAGAAACCAAGTACATTCGCAAAATTTAAGCCATTCAAATGGTGTCATAAATGGCTCCAAAAAAAATAAATATTTTTTACTATGACAATTTGCGCGGTGAAATCGTACCACAACAAATCAGTAAAGCAGCATAAGAGTAATGGTGTGACATTCCGCAGGTAATACATTAATTTTCTTGCTTAAATCGTTTAAAATACTAATCGAAACGTAAGCTACAAAGCGAATTTGTAGCTTACGTTTTGAGAAGGCGTTGTTTAGAAATCTACCTTCTCTGAGTAGTTAATCTAAGGTTCAAAATTTAGGAAGACTTGCATTGTTATGTTGTGCTAGACAGAGAACAAACAGATACTCGCTTTGCAGAAAAGGGAGTGAGCATCCCTTCATAATTCGACCATAAACTTTAAGCATAGCGACAATCCCTTATTAATAAACGTGGAATACAAAGACTTCGTAGTAGCTTTACCTAGTCTGTGGTAAAATAGTTACGCAGTGTTTTTTTTTTCTCTTTCAAATTAAAAAAAGACAAAAGACGGCGTAACTATTCTAAGGCTACTCTACGTTTATTAATACGGCAGATATAAACGGTTATATCTCAGAGCTTTATTAACAGGTTAAATAATTTCTTCAGCGTAATACATTTAATTGCCTATATTTTTCATTGCGTTATTTTAATAGATCAAACACTGTCCGATAGCGTATTGAACATGTTACATATTTATAAGTAGGTATATAATGTAAACAACACATTCACAGCTATTTATACCGTGCTTTAGCTTCAGGCGTCCTTTTTTCCCTTAATATTTACATAATTCATTCCTCGTCCCTCAGACACTCGTGCCTTACCAATGAACGTTTTATGCCTATTTTACTACCTACTTCGTATTTACTTAATCGTGCTCAGCACATACCCTGCTACATAGCCTGTTTTTATTGTGTACTATGTTTTTTTCCCGCAGCAAACACAAAACATATCGTTACTTTACACAGAATAACGATGCTCCTTCTCTAACTTTTTTTTTTATAAATACTAAAATTAACACATTATCTAAATATGGGTTATATTTTTAGCGAAACGGAAAAATTTGTGAGAGACAGGTAGATGGTACATGTCAAAGTATTATTGCATACCTACTCGTATGTATAGTTATATACAAACATTTTAAAACTTTCGTAATGCATCCTATGCATGAAAATGACACCATAAATACCTAATTAATTTATCCTCTTTACAATACCTTAGTTTTTTTTCCAGGTACCTTCGTAATAGGCTTGCGCTTGACCGCCACGTCGCCTCGTCTGTCGCATACCTCGGACGGAGGCGGCGCCATACATTTTCATAGTGCAAGTATTGTCGCATCAGCCGCGTGCGTTAGATATGCGCTGGTGCGATCGGCCGCGGTACACTTCAATACGGTCTACGATGGAGCACGCTTGCCTAGAAAATACAGATTCACTCGCGATCTGAAAACATAGATTGTATGTATCGGGGAACATCTGCAAAGCTTCTCGCCACTCTCTTACTTGCCATGTATCTGTTACATCCTATAGTTTATCTGTTTCGATAAAGTTCACCCGGTATACCTACCTCAGTAAAGTTACCCGATATACTACTACGTGCTTTATGTAAGTAGGTAAGTAAGTAAGCTTACTATAACAATAAAAAATAAAATATACTAATATCGTCTAGTAAGTAAGTAGGCACAAATTTTTACACGTTTTTATTCGCTTCTTCAATTAACTACTACACTCAGCCTTATTTCACATAATTATTTTTTATTTACAAAGCTACATATTTTATTTACTTAAACAACAATTTTTATAAAATAATAATCCAAGTACCTATTCCAAGAAGTTAGGATAGTCAAATGATGCACGTGTTATGAGTATACCTATCCATAAAAATCTGAGATGAAATATTTAAAAAAAATAGACGATAAATATGTAGACATTCAAACCTATAATTAGGATGCTAAGTAGATACTCATCATCATCATTATCATCATCATCATTTCAGCCATAGGACGTCCATTGCTGGACATAGGCCTCCCCCATTGATCCAAAAGGCCCGGTTGGAACCGGCCTGCATCCAGCGTTTCCCTGCGGTCTCTTTTACGGTCCTACGTAGAGCTGCGCTGCACTGTGTAAGTAACTAAGTACGTACTATATGAAAGAAATAATAATATAGGTACAAACTAAGCTCACTGATACAAAATGTTACCAAAAACCAGGCAAAAAATTACATGGAGTTGACGGTCAGTGTGGCTATGTCTCAGAGTAGAAAGGGTAAGTAATTAATTTTCAATTAAGCTCCATTAGACATTAGGTTGAATACAAAACATGCTTTATTTGTGAAATCATGGAATGCTAGGTTTAAAACGCTACAATCTAATGTAATCAACGTTTAGGGTGTAGGCAATAAAACAGATTTTTTCAAAACCGAATGCCAATCATGACACTAATAAGGTACTTACATGTTATTGACAAATTCTTTGTTAGTGTAATTTTAATTTATTATCCTGAAAACACAGGGTTACCTACACGTAACAGTGCATGAGCCCCACCGTTGCGCGTAGCTTTGAGAAACAGCCGAAATTTTGACCACTTCCCTTTACTAAAGTTGTCAAAATCCGTTATGATGAAAAGTGAATAAAGTAATATGAGTAAATAAAGCTAGGTGTTTAATTTATGTTTAGGTCTCGGGTGTTCTATTGTGTTGTTTCAAGTTTTTAATGGGATTCTTCATTTGGATCCATAAAGTTTTCTCATTTTGTATTAAACGCAACGGAGGTTAAGCACGTGCGTGTAGTATAAACACGCACTTACATGACACAGCACAGATACCTAATAGATGTGTGTGATACAATATGCAATTCTACTTACAAAGGAAAACTGGCAAACTGACAGATTTTCGGTAAATATTATTTTGTTGGAAAAACTGTGCTCAAAATAATGTCTTTATTTTTTGAAAATTGTGTTATCCAAATCGATTCGTAATCGATCGAAATCACGCCTCCATGGAAAATTTAAAGAGACGTGGCAGTTTACGGTCCGATACTGTTATCTGATTCTAAGGTAAAATGTTACCCTAGGAATGATTAATAGGGCCCTAGATGAGTAATGGGCGGTACGTGCCAGTGATCTTACAACAATGTAATGACAGAGAGAGGTCGCCCTTTCCTAATCTAAGGAAAATTTACTTGTATTGTCTTAAGGATCTAGTGCCGTTGTTTGAGATAATATTACACAAAAGATGTTTGAGGTACGAACTACAAGAGGGTGCTGGATGCCACAGCTGAGTCCAGTAAGATTATTATAATTGAAATGTACAGGGTTACGCATATAGACTGTACTAAGCTGAAAGGAGGTCACATATTGTACGCATCATTATGAACAACTTATAATACTATGGGACCAAACCGGAAAACACGAAAGAATATCAGTTGTTCCATAGAAAACGGTAATTGACACAAGGGAACGCGGGGCCCACATGAAGCTTCAAGCCGACTCTTACACCTACAAATATAAAGATAAAAATGGCATACAAAATTTAAAAACCTGCATGCGAGATTTTTTTTTGTTCATCCAAAATAGCCCTGAACATACCTGACCGAAGTAAACAGTCACGTATACAATATGTCCATTGATACTGATACGCTACTGATAAGCCATTTTGCATTACGTCTAAACTTGGGTAGCAGTTTTGTTAAAAGTAGCGCAATGGTAATCCAGCCGAACGCCGTTCAGCTGTTTTGTAAAATAGCTAATTCGGCAATCCATCTGCGACAGATACATTACGTCCATTGATACAAGTCATGTTTGTATTTGTGTAAACGGTTACAAAAAAAAAACTACACAAAATTTTGTTCATAATTTATTTATACATCAAAGACTCAGATCAAAGACATCAAAGTGTGATGATAGTAATAATTATGACCACATGACTTTTATGGAAATGTATACTCCGACATAACATCCTTACAATTAGTAAATAACAAAATGACGTATGTTGTTTACATCCTAATTATTTCAAGTCTTACAATCGCTTCACCATTATCACCTACTTGGCCAACTCTTAGAACACCAGGAATGGCATACCTAATGAACACGTAGCCTCTCAGCACCTTGCACATCATCGCAACTACCTACTTTTATACTTTGTCTAATCACATCACAATGTTCAGGCCGTCGACGAAGTTCGGGACGGATTGCAGATTCAACTGTTCAACCAATCACTAACCAATTTCACACTGAAGTGGATAGAGTTCACGCTCCACAACAGGCAGAGCGAATGCTCAGAGACTGGATTCGTAGAAACATACGCTGTTTCAGACGGATGTGTCTCAGGTAGGCGCTCCAATATTGTTCACGTAGTTCATGTAGGTGGCCAGTTCCTCGCCAGTGAGATCGTCGTCCACCTCCCGCAGGCTGGAGTTGGAGATGCTTCGAGGTGAGTTGTAGGAGTCGGAGGCTTCGTAGCGGAGTCGCCACGCCTCTCGCCAGTAGTCGCTGCCGCTTGGAGACTCGTTTACTATGGACAGGTCACGCCCGCTGTAACACTGGAATGGAAAGAACAATATTAGTAACGATTTCTTAGGTTTGCGCGGTTTTGGGTTTAGGTTACAATATTAGTAAAACAATGTTTTAAACTATCACGGTTATTCACTATCGGGAGCTCATTCCACAACCTTACCACGGTAAATATCCCGTAAATAATCATATAGCTTTACAATATTAGTTTTATACAAAGATTTCTTAAGTATTTTTTTTAACTGACTGCTCAGGAAATGTTTGAATTCAATGTATTGGAAATGGAATTCACATCATTCCTTAGGAGTGGAATATTTTCAAATTAAAATGAGATCACCCATGACATTATATCATCATCATCATCACCATTTCTGCCTATCATGTTCCCACTGCTGGAATACAGGCCTTCTTTCAGAGAGATAGAGCGAGAGAGAGGATGGGCCTTAATCCACCATGCTGGCCCAGTGCATGTTAGTGCATGTCTTTAAACTTTTGAGGTTCTAAGACATACCGGTTTCCTCACGATGTTTTCCTTCACAATTGTTGAGCGATGGCACTGCACGTAATTTAATTACTAAATAATTCATTAGTGCAGGGCCGAGGATCAAACCGGGTGCCGTCAGATCGTAAAGCGCACATGCTACCACTCTGCATCATAATAGCCTTCAATAGGCTAAAACAAAATAGAACAGGGTAGAATTGAAAAAACATCAAAGTTTAAAACGGCTATATCGCGTAACATACACAAAGAAATACAGCCAACTTGCGAACCTTCTTACATTTGCTAGTATACTTATTAATGTTAAATACTTCAAGTCTAGCGCCATTAGTTGAAATCTTTACGAACTAAGTCCATGGTATTATCTCAATAGATTTTATAACGTATTTCGTGGATATGCAATAAAAAACTAAGTTCTAAGCGTATAGTACAAATCCCTTACAGAAGTAAGATTTACTTACTAGGTACTTATTTATATGCAGGGTTATTCTTAGGTAGTATAATAAAAAAAAAACATGTATTTGTATTTTAATTTGTAGTGAACATACTTTTTCGCACAGCGAATATAAAATGTGTAAAAGTCATGATACAATATTTTTTGTTTTGTAATAAAAACTAATTCAATAATGAATTCATAATAATTCACAAAAAGTAATCTCGTACGTCCAAACAATATTTTGATGGAGAAACGACCTGTTCATTGTGATAAAATATTAGTAACTTTCTCCTTAGAAGTCTATTTTCATTTTTCCACTTCCAACTTTTCCGGCTTGTCAGAAAATATTTTATACCTATTCAAATTGAGATATAAATTAGGTCAAATTGATTATTAGCTACATAGGGCTCTTGACGAGATGTGCAAACCGGAAATAATGTGGTTTTGTTTAATAATTTTAATAATAAAATGTTTTGGAATTACTTGTACACACGGCACATGATTTTGGCATATATATTTTTAAGGTGAAATACCTATGCGTTTTTATGCAAGTTCCCTGGAAGCTTAGAATAACTACACAAAGAAACACTCGCAAAATTTAAGCCATTCAAATGGTGTCATATTTGGCTCTAATAAAAAATTTACTATGACAATTTGCCCGGTGAAATCGTACCACAATAAATCAGAAAAGCAGCATAAGAGTTATGGTGTGACATTCCACAGGTAATCCATTAATTTTCTTGCTTAAATCGTTTAAAATACCAATCGAAACGTAAGCTACAAAGCGAAATTGTAGCTTACGTTTTGAGAAGGCATTTTTTGGAAACCTACCTTCTCTGAGTAGTTATTCTAAGCCTGGAAGCTCTTTTTACCTTTGCTTTTCGTTGTATCAGTAAATACAGGTAGATCTGAATCCAACTTGGGAACTCTTTTTCATTCATCATCAGCCAGAACCATCCTCTGTTGAACATAGGTCCCTCCGGCCTATCAGGGAAAATGACGTAGTTGTTTGCAGAATGTATTTAGACCACCACGTAGGTACTAAACGACAGCGTCCCATCCGCATCCCCTGGATGCCCGCGACTCTCAAGATGTCATCGGTCCATCTAGTGGGAGGCCTACCTACGCTGCGGCTTCGGTCTGCGGTTCGTGGATCAGTTCGGTCTCTTTTTCATTAGATTGGTTAAATATCGAATATAAACTTAAAAAAAAAAATTTACACATGTACTTATACCGAGGTACCACCAGATGATATCCATGTGCATGGTCGGACGTATCATCCTATTAGGTATAGAATTTAGCTACAGATCCCGGCGAGTTGTATCCTCCGCACCGATACCGGGATCCGTTTCCTTCGTGGCCCTACAGAGAAATTTCGAAGCGTCTTGTTTCGAAGTTGTTTTTTTCTTCATTTATTTACCAAAACAAAAAGCTGGACTTTCCCTAAAACTCCTAGCACGCCACGCTAGTAAAATAGCAGCAATGTAGGATTTTAAAAGAAAAAAATCACAGAAAAGCAAAAATATAGTTTAAATCTTTTCTGTGGAAAAAATATATACCTAAAAATATATATTTAAAAGGACAAGATATTATAAGTAATTGTATTTGTTCTTGACAATATAATATTATTATTCGTGAGAAATTATAATTTCTCACGTGTAATGGACTAACAATAACTGGATCTCAAAACCTACTGTTTTAATAATTTCGGTTTGTTTGGTTAGTTTTAATTTAATTTTCAAGTGGATAAACAATTTAAATTAGTGAACTGCGCAGTTAGTATTCAAATTAGTACCTATACAAACATAGATTATTTATTAGTACCAAATTTTAGAAAACTATGTTAGGTTCACACGGGAATAAAAAGTAAAAATAAACAATTTGGGGTCTATATTTAACACACACAAACAACAGAGGGGTGTTGTAAATTTAATATAATTCAATAGCGAATTTACCAGTTATAACTTGGTAATGAACAGAAACTTATCACCGACTCGCACTTGGCCATTATTTATTATTTTTTGTTATACTTTAGAGTGTTTATAATCATGCAAATATTGACGCTTGTACGTATTACTGTCTTTACATTAGAGCTAATACAAAAATACGTGAAAAAAAATACGTTTGTTGTATACCCCCCTTTCGTTTATACCTTTTTAATTTATTTTTATTTTTTAGTTAATCCACCGTAACATTACATATTCAGTAAAAAAACTGGCTATCTATTACGGTTCGAAAGATTTAAAGGTAGGACGGACAGACAGACAGAGAGAGATAGACAGACAGACAGACCGACAGACAGACAACGTAGGCTCAGTAATAGGGTCCCGTTTTTACCCTTTGGATACGGAACCCTAAAAAACGAATACCACCAAAATATAATTATCTTATCTGCGGAGCCCCCCGTTGGTCCAGTTGGTAGTGAACCTGCCTTCTGCGCTTGGGATCGTCGATTCGATTCCCACCTAGGACAAACATTCATGTGATGAATATTTGTGTTTGTTCTATATCTGAGTGTTCATATCTATTTAAGTGTGTATTTAAAAATAGATATGTATATATGTATATCAGTCTCTGGTAGCCATAGTACAAGCTTTGCTTAGTTTGGGGTCAGATGACCGTGTGTGCTAAATTGTACTGAATATTTATTTATTTATTCATCAGCATACAACTCCAAAATTTTAATCTAATAAGTATAATTAAGTAGGTGCAGCACCTACTTAATTATACGTATAAATGCTCTAACATAAAAATACCCTGTTAGGGGTAAAAAAGCCCGACGATAAATCTTAGGAAACCAAAGAGCTAAACGGCTTGGAAATCCACACTAGAGCAATTTGAATAAATTATAAAGCCTGCATGTAAATACAGAGTTCTCTTATTTTTAGGATAAGTAGGTATTTATTAACAACAGCTTATCCAATAACTAGCTGTCGCTCGTGACTTCGTACGCGTTGCCTTTCAAGTTTTAACCTTCATTTTGGCCTTGTAAATTCTCGGCACTTTTGGAAAATATTTTTACGGACCTCTACTCTGCACTCTATAAGGGATGCCTGCCAAATTTCAGCTTGGTAGGTCAAGTGATTTTTAGTTTTCTTGTTTAGTCTGTCAATGAGTTTAGGGTTATTGGCATCGAGGTTTTACGGTATTTGCAAATCGTGTTATTTTCACTATTGCTCGCATATATACGTACAGATGCGAATTACTGCAAATGGGCAGGCAACGGAAGTATTTCTGGACAAATGTGAAAATGAGAGCGGAGACCTGAGGAGTAACCGAGGTCAGTATAAGAGAGTTTATAAATGCTCAATTGGGAACAGCCCTGTGATAGAGCAAGAGAAGCGGTCGCTCTAGGCGCCAGATACCAACGGGCGCCAAAATTGCAATAGCAAAAAAATTTAGCGATAAATAAAATTTTGATGGCGCCTCACACTTCGGGGCGGAGCAGACGGTGAGGCACACTTGCGTTACAGAAATGAAAAGTGCTGAAAGACACAAGTCGTTCTACCCTGATCAAGGGCTAGGGCGACCAAGGCTTATATCGTACTTTTTTCGAACCTTGTATGGTTGATATTCCGAAGCTATTTGATAACACTATTTTTGTGTGAACTGCTAGTCCACAGAAAAGAAAATCGTTTAGAGCTAGTCTGTGGATTGCGCTGCCTGAATGAGTGTTCCCGATAGTTACAATCAGGATTCCAATTTTTTTTTACATTTCATCAAAATTTTGTTAAGTTAAGGCGCCGTGACTAGCTGACTTTTATGTTTTTGAGGGGGTGAAGCAGAGGCAGTGGCGGCCGACTACAGCGGGGCGCACCGCGTGAATCTCGCAGAAACGTGACGACCTTCACCTATACACAGCTAAAGACAAGTAATTTCGTCGGTCCACAGCAAAGCTCTGTTGGCCTAGTGGTCTGGCACCGCGCTGGTAAACCACGAATGCCCGGTTCAAATCTAGTACTATGTAGATATTTTTGGACTCAATTTTTTATCATAACATTACGCATTATGCAAAGGGACCCTTTGCATAATGCATAGGTATAAAAGTCGTACTACTACACGCGCACGGGCCAGACGCACACAGCGACGGGACGACGGAGAACAAACAAACCATAATTCAATCAAACCAACTTGCTAGTTTTAATTATTAAAATTTACTTTCGTCGTACGTTTCAATATTTTATGTTTCTTTTTTGCACCAAATATTTTACCTATTATATTTATAGTTTATAGACTTACTCCTGGTATGATTCTACTAACTTGATGGTAGAGTTCGGAGACTGCTAAAACTGCTAAATAGGGAAAGCGAGATAAGTCAAGGTTGGGCTCGTTTTTTTAGTCTTAGTGAGAATTGTTAGTCAAGGAATGATTTGACTGAGCTGATGGTGGAATTCGGAGACTGCTGCTGGAACTGCTAGACGGGGAAGGCCTGATGTGTCGTGTTTGGGCTGGTTTCATTAGTCATCATGAGATCTTTCTCCGGGAATGTTTTGACTGACCTGATCGAGGACTTCGGAGACTACTATTGGAACTGCTAGACGGAAAGAGCTAGAAGTGTCGAGTTTGGGCTCGTTTCATTAGTCATGATGAGATCTTCTTCCAGGAATATTTTGACTGACCTGATCGAGGACTTCAGAGACTGCTACTGGAACTGCTAGACGGATAGAGATAGAATGGTCGAGTTTGAGCTCGTTTCATTAGTCGTGATGAGATCTTCTTCTAGGAATATTTTGACTGACCTGATCGAGGACTTCAGAGACTGCTACTGGAACTGCTAGACGGATAGAGATAGAATGGTCGAGTTTGGGCTCGTTTCATTAGTCGTGATGAGATCTTCTTCTAGGAATATTTTGACTGACCTGATCGAGAACTTCAGAGACTGCTACTGGAACTGCTAGACGGATAGAGATAGAATGGTCGAGTTTGGGCTCGTTTCATTAGTCGTGATGAGATCTTCTTCCAGGAATATTTTCACTGACCTGATCGAGGATTTCTGGGACTGCTACTGGAACTGCTAGACGGATAGAGATAGAATGGTCGAGTTTGGGCTCGTTTCATTTGTCGTGATGAGATCTTCTTCCAGGAATATTTTGACAGACCTGATCGAGGATTTCGGGGACTGCTACTGGAACTGCTAGACGGAAAGACCTAGAAGTGTCGAGTTTGGGCTCGTTTCATTAGTCGTGATGAGATCTTCTTCCAGGAATATTTTGACTGACCTGATTGAGGATTTCGGGGACTGCTACTGGAACTGCTAGACGGATAGAGATAGAATGGTCAACTTTAGGCTCGTTTCATTTGTCGTGATGAGATCTTCTTCCAGGAATATTTTGACTGACCTGATCGAGGACTTCGGAGACTACTACTGGAACTGCTAGACGGATAGAGATAGAATGGTCGAGTTTGGGCTCGTTTCATTAGTCGTGATGAGATCTTCTTCTAGGAATATTTTGACTGACCTGATCGAGGACTTCAGAGACTGCTACTGGAACTGCTAGACGGCTTTCCGTCTAGCAGTTCTTTACCTAGAAGTGTCGAGTTTGGGCTCGTTTCATTAGTCGTGATAGATCTTCTTCTAGGAATATTTTGACTGACCTGATCGAGAACTTCAGAGACTGTTACTGGAACTGCTAGACGGAAAGACCTAGAAGTGTCGAGTTTGGGCTCGTTTCATTAGTCGTGATGAGATCTTCTTCCAGGAATATTTTGACTGACCTGATCGAGGACTTCAAAGACTGCTACTGGAACTGCTAGACGGATAGAGATAGAATGGTCGAGTTTGGGCTCGTTTCATTAGTCGTGATGAGATCTTCTTCCATGAATATTTTGACAGACCTGATCGAGGATTTCGGGGACTGCTACTGGAACTGCTAGACGGAAAGACCTAGAAGTGTTGAGTTTGGGCTCGTTTCATTAGTCGTGATGAGATCTTCTTCCAGGAATATTTTGACTGACCTGATCGAGGACTTCAGAGACTGCTACTGGAACTGCTAGACGGAAAGACCTAGAAGTGTCGAGTTTGGGCTTCTATCTCTTTCCGTCTAGCAGTTCCAGTAGCAGGCTCTGAAATCCTCGATCAACTCAGTCAAAATATTCCTGGAAGAAAACCTCATCAAGACTAATGAAACGAGCCCAAACTTGACACTTCTAGCTCTATCCGTCTAGCAGTTCCAGTAGCGGTCTCCGAAATCCTTGATCAGGTCAGTCAAAATATTCCTGGAAGAAGATCTCATCACAACTAATGAAACGATCCCAAACTCGATGCTCCTATCTCTTTCCGTCTAGCAGTTCCAGTAGCAGTCTCCGAAATCCTCGATCAGGTCAGTCAAAATATTCCTGGAAGAAGATCTCATCACGACTAATGAAACGAGCCCAAACTTGACACTTCTAGCTCTTTCCGTCTAGCAGTTCCAGTAGCAGTCTCCGAAGTCCTCGATCAGGTCAGTCAAAATATTCCTATAAGAAAACCTCATCACGATTCACGACTAATGAAACGAGCCCAAACTCTACACTTCTATCTCTTTCCGTCTAGCAGTTCCAGTAGCGGTCTCCGAAATCCTCGATCAGGTCAGTCAAAATATTCCTGGAAGAAGATCTCATCACAACTAATGAAACAATCCCAAACTCGACCATTCTATCTCTTTCCGTCTAGCAGTTCCAGTAGCAGTCTCCGAAATCCTCGATCAGGTCAGTCAAAATATTCCTGGAAGAAGATCTCATCACGACTAATCTAATGAAACGAGCCCAAACTCGACACTTCTAGCTCTTTCCGTCTAGCAGTTCCAGTAGCAGTCTCCGAAGTTCTCGATCAGGTCAGTCAAAATATTCCTAGAAGAAGATCTCATCACAACTAATGAAACGAGCCCAAACTCGACACTTCTAGCTCTTTCCGTCTAGCAGTTCCAGTAGCAGTCTCCAAAGTCCTCGATCAGGTCAGTCAAAATATTCCTGGAAGAAGATCTCATCACGACTAATGAAACAAGCCCAAACTCTACACTTCTATCTCTTTCCGTCTAGCAGTTCCAGTAGCGGTCTCCGAAATCCTCGATCAGGTCAGTCAAAATATTCCTGGAAGAAGATCTCATCACAACTAATGAAACAATCCCAAACTCGACGCTCCTATCTCTTTCCGTCTAGCAGTTCCAGTAGCAGTCTCCGAAATCCTCGATCAGGTCAGTCAAAATATTCCTGGAAGAAGATCTCATCACGACTAATGAAACGAGCCCAAACTCGACACTTCTAGCTCTTTCCGTCTATCAGTTCCAGTAGCAGTCTCCGAAGTTCTCGATCAGGTCAGTCAAAATATTCCTAGAAGAAGATCTCATCACAACTAATGAAACGAGCCCAAACTCGACACTTCTAGCTCTTTCCGTCTAGCAGTTCCAGTAGCAGTCTCCAAAGTCCTCGATCAGGTCAGTCAAAATATTCCTGGAAGAAGATCTCATCACGACTAATGAAACAAGCCCAAACTCGACACTTCTAGCTCTATCCGTCTAGCAGTTCCGTTGCAGACTCCGAAGTCCTCGATCAGGTCAGTTAATCCGTTTCTGGAGAAAGTAACATCACGACTTACCAAACTAGCTCAAACTAAACTAAACTAAAAATTGGTGCTGATGATGACGATGATGATGAAAAGCAGCATTTTTTCCCCTCGTTATAACATCAGCTATCTGAGAGTGAAAATCCCATCAAAATCAGTTCAGCCATTTTGGAGTTTATACATAATATCATCATCATCATCATCATCATCCTTCATAGGGAACATACATACATCGCTTTTTATATGTATATAGAAGAAAGATATACTCAAAGAAGACTGTAACACCTTTTTAGGGTTCCGTAGAATTACAAGGAACCCATATAAGTTCGTTCTGCCCATCCGTCTCTGTCTGTCCATCCCAAGTTGTTTAGGATTTCCTAACCATTATAGTAGACTGTGCCCCGCGCATTCACCTGCGTAGTAATGAAAAAATTGTGATGATGATGATGATGAAAAGTTGCTCGAATTTTTTTCAACATCAGCTATCTTACAGTGAAAATCCCATCAAAATCGGTCCTGCAGTTTTCGAGTCTATAAAGAACATTACAGACATACGCACACGACGAAATATTTCAAAACCATTATAAAAATAACAAAAATAAAATGGAATTGTGAGAATTGAACCCGGAGCCTACTGAGTCACAGGAACTAATCCATTGCGTCAACCACTCTTCTAA
This sequence comes from Agriopis aurantiaria, assembly GCA_914767915.1. NCBI lineage: Eukaryota > Metazoa > Arthropoda > Insecta > Lepidoptera > Geometridae > Agriopis > Agriopis aurantiaria. The sequence continues at coordinate 12,414,275 of OU611988.1, forward strand.
TTGATCTATGACGCAAGCGGTGAAATTATGCTTCTAATCTATAAAATAATATAAATGTACAATAAAATCGTCACAAAATGTAATTTTCATTCGCCTGCCTGTTTAGTACTAAGTACTTACTTGAAGCCTGACCAAAGGAAGTAAGGGTGAGACCAATTTGTAAATTTTACGCGTAAATTACGTACTTCTCAAGGTATCAACTGGAATGTCTAATTAAACTGGACGGAAAGCTATTTTGTATGATAACGTCGCTGACTGTCCACTTTGTGTGACCTCTGCAAATGCTCGAGACTGCTTTGTTCTTATATTGCCCTGGTACACCGACCACCGATACTTGGAAGTAAATTATTACTATGCCTCTCCACTTATGTCACTCCTCCGTTAGACGGAACCCTCAGAGCGCGAGACCAAAAAAAAAACTAACTGAAGTTAAAATATTGAAAAACAAACTTAAGTTTGTAGTTGACAATAAGGTTATTCCATACATTCCAACTACAAAATGTAAGTTTGTAATAGCAAAATAATTATTTTTAAATGATATAACTTCAAATTTATAACTTTCGGATTTATTCCTATATATGTGCTATGAGACCTTGCCAAATTTCATGATTCTAGGTCAACGGGAAGTACCCTATAGGTTTAGATTCCCTTGTGAAATCGCAAAATATACGACATAAACGTTTATATCTTTTGATTGCTTTGACTTACAACTTTTATTTTTTACAGCCGAAAGAAACCGTAGGCCCAAGTATTTAGTATAAATTTCAACTTGATACCTTTACGCGTTCTTGAGAAAAAGGGTATTGACAGACGGACAGACAGACGGACAACGAAGTGATCTTATAAGGGTTCCGTTTTATCCTTTTGAGGTACGGGACCCTAAAAAAGTAGACTAACTGTGCTCTGCGGGTTCACCTGCGAAGTAATGAAAAAATGGTGATGATGATGATGATAAAAAGATGCCAATTTTTTTTCTCCTCATAGAATCAGCTATCTGACAGTGAAAATCCCGTCAATAACGGCCCTACCATTTTCGAGTAAAGAACATTACACACATGCATACAAACACAAACATACACACACCCACGCACGCACGCACGAACATGACGAATTATTTTAAAAACAAGAAAAATTACAAAAATTAAAATTATTGGTGACCATGAGATTTGAACCCGGAGCTTACTCACAGAGTCGCAGAGAACTTATCCATTGCGTCAAACCATTCGGCCAACTGGACTATGACGATTGTGGTGAAATTATCCTTCGTAAACTAATATATACAAACAAATCGTTACTAAATGTAATTTTCATTCGCCTGCCTTTTTAGTACTTATAATGCAAGAAAACATTGCAGATAAGGTAGGTACTTACTTTACAACTTACGTCAAGGTGTTTTTGTGTCATAAAGTTGAGATTATATTTTGGAGCGGTTAGCGGAACAAAGCGACACACATCCGTCTAGCAGCGCGCCTCAGCGGTCTCTGTCACATCGCGTAAAAATAAAAGAGAAGTGAAAAGGCGCCGCGGCGGCACGACGTTTCGTTCGACACGTTCGAGCCAATTTATGATTAAATTAATTAATAGATAGAAAAATTGAATTTTAATCAATAAATAAAATTAATGATGTTATTTGTTACAATATTTAACATCATTCTTGTAAATTTTGTAAAGATTTGTTCATTAATACTCGAGATAACATTGTATGCGTTTAGGTAAATTTCAAGGTTAGAGGTTATTTCATGATTTTTTTCTATCGAGAAAATTTATCGGAAACGTGTTTTGGAACTAATGGTACACTCAGAAATATGATCAAGATTACCACATTTTTTTTTTACTGCTTTAAAATGAATATATTGTCTTAATATTTTTTTCTGTGAAGCCTTTTTTGTCTGAAAGACCGCCTTAAGTTGCATAAAAAAAATTACTGCTTTGTACTATCATAGGCTTGTACTACGTGTGACTATGAGCAATATAGATACATAATGCCATCAGGAATATTAAAAAAAAAAACATTTTGACATAACCTCTATGCATTCACCTCTTTTTAGTGGAAAAACCACGGAAAAACGAAATCACTATGCTCATTGAAATATTGTACGCACGTATCGTAGAGGCTGAATCTATGGCACGTACACAGTTTGGCAAATAAGTCTAGAAATAGAACTAACATTTTTATCCTTCAAACATCAGAGGAATATCCAAAAATATTATGCGGCATCGATATATATATTAGGCATACACCTATATAGGTACTACGTACATTTTTTTTATTGGTTCACTAACCTGGCCGTAACTTCTACAGATTCGATTTTTTTAATACATACAAGTATGTATGGCAATATACGACCTTGCACACTGCATGCAATGCGGTGATATTACTATATATTTTGAATGCAAAACATTTAATAACCCACCTGTTTTCATACTCATAAGTGTTAATTATGCCTCACAAGATGTTTCAGACTCGTTTCAGAGTGGAATTTATTTGTGATAGTGACGTCTCCATTAATTTATACATTTTTGCCAAGCTAAACAAGATAATTTCAGTAGAAAAGACAAAAATACCATCAATTACTTTAGCAAATTATCGAGACCATGAAGTCAAATTTATGTCGAAGTGTGTTCTATTAATAATAAACACATTAAATACAAGTTTGAGAAAAGTAATTATAAATTTAGACCACTTTATTATTGCGCGTGAGGTTCTGAAACTACTAGGCTTTGATCCTGAAAGTGACGTATCAAGAAACCACGCAATATCAAGCAAAGTTAAAGGGCACAACGAAAATAGGCACTTACCTAATTAGGTACATTAAAGTTTGTCAAGGAACAAAACAGCCCACTTTACTACATTATTTCCATTCGTTTATTTGGTCTGACAGCTGCAATAATATGGTAAGGAGCCGAAAGAAAATCAAGACTTCTGATCTTTCGTACTTGCACTGCAGTCTGCACTGCAGTTCGGGATAAATGATAAATAAATAAATGCGCGCGCCCAACTTGCACTTGACCGGTGTTTATTATTTGTTGTTTTACTTTAGACTGTGTACTATATATAGTCATGGCAAGTTTGACGCGTGTGCGTATACCGTATAGCAGAGTAGAGACAAAAATAAGTTTGTTGCATGCGGTTGCATGTGTACCGCCCATATTTTTTTTTATTTTTTTTTTATTAATCCGCCGTAACATTGTATTTTCTGTGAATATTTCAACTGGCAATTTATTGCGGTTCAAAAGATACATCCCTTAAAATGTAGGACAGGCAGACAGCGTAGGCTTAGTAGGTATATAAATAGAGTCCCGTTGACACCCTTTGGATAATATATGGAACCCTAAAAAGTAATGTAGTTGTTAAAGTTTGCATATAAAAACAAAACAGAAAACGTACAAAACATAGAGGTACAAACAGAGCAACCAACATAATCTGTAGAGTTGGTTAAATGATGAAACTAAAATTTTCCTCGGTAAGCTATCAGTTTTATTCATAAAGTTCGAAAGTGGCTCCCTCCCGCACATGATTCTACGACTAAGTTTATTAGGTAAAAGGTAGAACCTTATTATGTGTTTTAGATAATGAAGCAAGATAAAATTACAAAGATACTAAGTAGGTAAGTACATAGCTCAGATCAGATAAACAAGGGAGATATGGTATGGTGGCATGGCGGGTACGAACGCATATATATGGTCTAAATCAGGCTTGATACCTTATACTCGCACAGCAAACGACCTTGTTGCCCTTGTTTTCATGCTCATCACTAGTTTGCATTAAGTGATTTAGGGGTATAGTCTTCGATCAAAAGTACAAAGATGCCAAAATGACGCGCTAAAGGCGGCAATACTCAACCTGTCCCTACTCAACTTTTCCCTACTCAACTTGGACCCACAGTCACGCGATAGCTGCGCAAGACGTAACAATGATAAGTAGGTACTTCGGGAAAAATTGCAAGAATAACAAAACATAAATGATGACAGAACATATCATTGGTAAGTAAATACTCCATACACACTTACATTACTGTTTATCATCCAAATAGTCACAAAAATCACTTTATCATCTTAATTATATTATTTTGATTACGCAGCATTCCCTTGCACACACGTACTAAGACTATCGCTATTTCACTTCAAAAATAACACAAATTGTCTATTTCTTTCCCACTTGCGGTTCAGACAGCCGGCTCGCTTGATCAACGATGACGGTTGACCAGCCCCCCGATTCTACTAAACAAATTGTCTTTAAATTGTAATTGTTGCGATTTTGATTGTTAAATAACTGCCTCAATATTGACAGTTTTTTATATTTTTTTATACTAAGTTATAATATTAGGTGGTTGTATTTTTCTAGTATATAAAATATATTTAAAACTGTCAATTTTGAGGCAGTTATTTAACAATTAAAATCGCAACAATTACAATTTAAAGACAATTTGTTTAGTAGAATCGGGGCCCTGGTTTTACGATGTTGTACCAATCGAACTCATATTGAGATCTGAGCCATAAATGTGTAAATATATGGTTGGGTTTGGTAAAATAGTTTTGTTTCTATGTAAATTCTATATAGCTAGCTACTGTGTATATGAAACTACGGACGTTTTCTGACTATAATTTTCTACGCATTGTGTGTTCTATGTATAATTTTTCGAAGGGTATAGTGAAAAATATGTATGAAACATGGAGACATATGTACACGAACGATAATTGTACTAAGGCATATCCTTTGTTTGTCTGATCTGAGGTACATAGTTTTTGTTAATTAGGTGTTAAAAAGCAACTCGAGGGAGTCAGTGGCCATTACGACCCTAATTTAAAATAACTATCGTAACTTCGCGACTACTGATTATAATATTTGTTTTGTAAAATTGAACAAGGTTGGTAAAGTTACTTACTTAGTCTGCTAATTACACTGATAAGTACCTACGGCTAAAACAGGGTGTAGGCTTAGTCCCAGATTTGATAGTTTTCGAAAACTTTTTTCGTTAACGTATTGTTCCATACATTGCTGGGCTGAAAGGTATTCGAAAACTTTTTTCGTATTAGAGTGAAGCAATCTATACTTACCGCCGATTACCACCGATTTTAGTTCCTCCGCGTTTCCGATAGAGGCGCTTTACTAAAATGTATGGAACAATACATAAACGAAAAAACTTTTCGAAAAATATTAAATCTGGGACTAAGCCTACTGAATAGAGAAAAAACGTAGAATGTATTAATTGTACAATTACCTGCAATATGTTACTTAAAAAAACAAGAATTTTGTACATTTTCAATTTGGTTTTATTCCCATCTTCCCCGTTTTATGATCCCTTCGTTCTGATGAAATCATCATCAGCCCGTAAACATCCACAGCTGAACAAAGGCGTCAATATCTTCAAAAATATAATTTAAAATATCTTCGGTCGTGAATGTAATATATTTTTATTTTATTTGTTGAATTTTATAGGTATATTTTTATTTTATCTATTTTGGCTGCTAAATGATAACTTGACTCTCACACAGGCTTACCTGAAACGGAAAAGGAAAGAGAGTTCCAGAAAGCCACGATGGCTCATTGAATATTGACGATACATAATACGATGTAATAAGCCATTAGTGCTCACCCAGATGAATCAGACTGATATACGAGACTATATACCGCCTAGTTACGACACACGTGGGAATTTAGTACGATATAGGTACGGTAATTCGTACGGTTAGGCGCGTCCACGGGGAAGCTAATAAAGTTGGACGTCACGGGACGCCCGGCAGATGTGAAACATGACGGCATAAGAGTGCATCGTGTCGTTTGCCGTCACGGTATACTAAAGGCGTAGTTATTGTATTTATTATTTTAGTTTTTTAAATATTATTCCAATTTGTATTTAGGCAATCGATTTTAGTGTGAAAAAAATGTTGGTGGAATTATCCTTTTTTATTCTCAACTAGATGCGCCCGCGGTTTCATCCGCAGGTTAAAATAGTCGTTAAGTTTCCTGAAATTCTCCAATATTCTGCGCAATTTTCATAATTTTTCTTTCCGTAAGAAACTTCTACAACGTATTAGAAAACTAAAAAAATATTGATGAATGAAATCGATCAAGTCGTTCTCAAGTTTTGGCGTGACCAAGGAAAATAGGGATTCATTTTCATATAATTATATAGACTAGCTGCGCCCCGCGGTTTCACCCACGACTTAAAAAGAAATTTTCCAATTTTCTGAGCAATGTTCTTATTTTTCTTTCCGTAACTTCGACAAAGTATTAGAAATCTTAAAAAAAATATGAATGAAATCGGTATAGTCGTTCTCAAATTATGGCGTGACCAAGGTAAATAGGGATTCATTTATTAAGTACTAGCTGAATCCCGCGGTGCTACCCGCAATTTTCCAATTTTCCCGCATTTTCTGGGAGAATAAGTACCCTATGTCCGATCATATGATGTACACTATCATCCTGCCAAAATTCGTTAAGATCGGCTTAGCGGTTTAGTCGTGAAAAGTGAACAAACATCCAGACAGAGAGACAGAGTTACTTTCGCTTTTATAATATTAGTAAGGATTATTTCATTTATTCATTAATCATTTATTAATATTTTATTTTATTTAATCTGGAAAACATACAGTGATAAATAACTAGATTACTGAAACATTGAATAATTAAAAACCATTTAGCAGTTTTCGCTTACAGATAGACTATAGCTGACCTGGCCGGCTAACATGCGCGCAAAATTTAGTCGACTCTTATCGTGCCAAAGCTAGACAGGCGTATACGTAACCGTAGGTGTCTTGTCGCGTTCTCGCTCTACAAAGTGACGACAAGATTTTGTCGCGGTGCGCATGTTAGGCATGCTGACAGACGTTGTCCTGTCTTAGAAATGTCAGACACGCAAATTCAAAATTATAAATCAGTTTTTTTTTACACCTTGTGTTACATTATTGGAGTTTTAGTAAGGATCCCATTAAAAAAAAAAAATTGCCTATGTTACCCGGGGATAGTATAGCTTCCCAACAGTAAAAGAATTTTTCAGTTCGGTTCAGTAGTTTCGGAGCCTATTCAATGCAAACAAACAAACAAACAATCAAATCTTTCCTCTTTATAATATTAGTATAGATAGTATAGATATAGAAGTATAGATAGATGACAGAACAAAGTAGGCTCCGTTCCGTCGTGGTTAAAAATTAATTTGTTAATTCATGTCATCTCAGTCCATCAGTTTAGGTTGAAACGTTATTTGAAAATGAAAACTGCGCAGCTGGAAATTGAAGTGAGCGCGCAATAAATTCTAGCTGAAACCCTAACACCGATCACGAGCACTGGTAGTATTGGAATGCCCTTATAAATTGTCGTGAATTATTGTTTTAGGTTTGAGTATTCCGAAAAATGCTTGTAAAAAGGAAATATGCTTATCTTGAAATGTTTATTGATATTCCCTGACTTAGCGTGTTAGGCCTAAAATTATGGAATGTTGCTTTTTCAGTTCAAACAAAACGCTTGTAAATCACATTTATGATGCGTACTGCCCATGATAGAACCAAGATAGAGATCCTTCTTGTTTACTTAAAACTACAATCGCTTAGATTGTAGTTTTAAGTAAACATCTTCAAGGCTAGACTGAACACATTTCTTCTAGACCTGTCAACTCCAACCTGCCAAAAACTCTTATCTCAAATATTTGAAAAAATCAAGAATTCGTTATCTTATAAATACTGATATCCTACCAAAGTACTTTAATATTAAATCAGTCATGAAAAATTCCAAATATTATGCAAATAGAACACAATTTACATTGAAAGTGTGTAAATAAAGACACGCATATTTTAATGCTCATTAATAATATAGGAATGAAATAAAGCTATCTAATCCACAAATTCTTTACCTAACAGTCTTTCAAATGTGTACCAAAAAGTACTTATAGTCCGTTCACGGAGAAAAACTAATTTAAGGCGCTCTCTTTTGCACAATTATAATTATGAAAGGGTCATGATTGGTCAGTATGAGTAACCATTATTTAAAAATGTTAATTCATGTACATTCATGTTATTTTAATGTTTGTGTTTATGTTTGTTTCAACTGGCGACAGACAGCGTAGCCTTAGTAGTAGGGTCCCGTTTACACCCTTTGGGTACGGAACCCGAAAAACACGGAGGCATTTAACTGTACTAAAGCATAATTATATCCCTCGTTAGTCGATTGTCTCATCTGAAGGTAAAATATTGTAATATTAATGCAGATGCCTTTATTAAATATCATATTAATTTAAGCTATCACACATGGTTATCATTTATTAGTAAAATAGAAATTGATCTCATTCTCACCGCGTCGCAGAACTAAGCAACACTTTTGTTATTGTCTTCTCGCTTGTGATGATTATCTCATCGCCCCTTTAGGTAGAAGTTGAAGTTGACTGTGATGAAAATCAAACCATGAATAGGAGTGTAGTAAAACCTCATTTCCAATCTTGGTAGGTATGTTTAACCATGCAGGGTTACGCTGAAAGGGTGTACTCGGCCGAAAGAGGTTTATGATATACTATGAGACCAACCCCGAAAACGCGAAAAAAATACTAGCTGTTGTAATGACAAAATGTGTAAAGCATGATTTTTTGAGGATTTCGTGATAGGTCCAATAGTAAAAGTTGTTATAGTGACGAGTAAGTATAACGAAACTTTACGGAATCCTTTCGGCTCAGTGCATCATTTTCCCGTAGCCCTGTATGTTACAACACATATTTTATTGGTAGTGCTACTGCAACCCATCACCAAATATAACAAGTGTGGGGCCTGACCTCACCTGCGCTCTAGGCGGAGGGTCGAACAGATGCGTGGTGGCTGTCGACAAGCGGCGCAGGCGCCGCGGACCTCGGATCCTGTCTGAAGCAGTGAGAGCAGCGCGTTGGCGTTGAGAAGCCAGGAGTGCGCTGTACGTCCGCCCTAGGCCAGGCCTGCCGCGCCGGCAGCACGCTGCTAATGTCATCTGGCAAAAAGAAAATGATTATTTTACTTCAATAACAAATCGTATGTTAGGATTCCCTACCCAAAGGCATAATTGTATGGAAACCAGTATGTCCAAAATCCTCAAAAAAGTTTAAAGACATATAAGTATGACATTCACCAAATGCACAGGGCCAGCAAGGTAGATTAGGTCCAATGACAATATTGTCTTTGGTTAGGACCCATCCTCTTTCTCTGTGCCCAGCAGTTGGACCATAATAGGCTGATAAAGATGATGATGATTAATGATTGTACAGTAGGTACCTCGTACATACATTGTTATATCGTCATTGGTCTTTACGGATCACCGACCTCACATCAGGAAAGCTAGCGAATTATTGGAATTATTATTGTAGATTGGAAAGTTCTATGCTTATTAATCATTCCAAGTAATAGGCAGTTCTGCTGCCTTATTATGGTTCTTTGATCGGGATCGAGATTGCATGCCGTCCCGTTCGCATCTATTTACTCGCACCACGTGCGTAAGAGAGATGGCACGCGATCTCGATCACGATCCGAATCATCCATAATAAGGGGCCTGTATATCTACATTTGCGTATTCCTTGTCAACTTATCAACCAAGCTTTGTAGCAGGTTAGTATTGACGAAACATTACGTATTCACTACTACGCTGAAACTGAATAGGGTACTTGACTGTATTAAAAATATTATGCCAATTGACGCCATCCATAAACATGACATAATGAAAAAGCATATTTCATTGATTTTTTGGTAAAAATATGCTTATTTTTTGTAAAAAACGCAATTAAAATAACTGTATTTTCGACATTTGATCACGTGATCGAAAACGGTCTGTAACTGGCTTCATCCCTAGTGACGTCACACAAATCTAAACAAACAGATTTTGTATTGATATTTGCGAATTTAATGTTGTAAAGGTATTTTGAGAGCGATTTATCCAGAAATTTTCACCAAAAACATTCCGGAGGTTAAATGTGAGAAGAATGGAGAAACATTTTGTGCAAGCAGACAGCAGTAACTTACCCAAAATTAATGTTTTTATGGTTGCATATTTCTTTAATAATAATCCACGTCATTGTTTCTACGCTGCAGAACTCAAAACGTAAAAACTACAATGTCAGTATTAATTTTTAATTGTTCTCCAAGCAAAACATTCAATCAAGTTGTACAAAAAGTATGTTGTAGTAAGTGGATATCACTATTTTGTTAGGTTATGTCGAGCTTTACAATGTTTAAAAAGAAAGTAACAGTACATAAAATAATAATGCAATAAAAACACAAATTATAATAGAAATATATGAAAATGAAATGAAATGAAATGAAAATGAAATGAAAAATGAAAAAATATTTATTACTGTATAAACATTCACAGATATTTTAACAGATAAATTATACTAATGTAAATTAAACATGCTTAAACAGAGATTTAGTGCCCTTGATAGTATTATCTAACGGTCCTCACACTAGGCACAGCCTGTATCGTGAGGACCTGGATACGATTACAAGTGCACAAGAGTTAGATCTCAGCTGACATCTTTTTACAATTACTTTAAAAAAAATATATAACAAATACATAGCTACTTAATAATAATAATTTGACGCTACTACAAAAACGAAATATATAAATATGGCTAGATAATTTTAACAACAGTAAGGTTTTATTAAACGGATTTTATAATGAAATAAAATAAAATTTAAGGAAATGTTGGGTAATCTAGTTACGAGTAGTCCCGTGTACATGTTACTGTTTTATTAATATCAAACGTTCTGTGTCATCATAACTGAGTGTAGAAAGCCATTTTGTAACAATGGGTTTTGCCTGACGGACAGACACGTGTTTGACGGTTGTGTCGCAGTGCCTGATAACCGTATTGTAGATGTGGGTTTTAATAAATCCGCCAAAACGCTGGGCAAACTTAGTAGCTACTGAGTGAATGGGTAACCTGTAAACTCTTCGCTTTACCAGATCAACGTAGCCTTCAGAAGATAGGACGGTCTTATGCACCGATAGAAACGTCTTTAAAATAAACAACTGCCGAACACTGAGGACGCCACTCACCCTGAACAAGTCCGTCGTGGGATATCTGCGCGGTTTTTTCAACATGACTTTAAGGACTGAGCGTTGAGCTCGTTCTGATTGAATTAGCGTGGTTTTTGCAGCGGAACCCCAGCAAGTGATGCAGTACATGATTAGGGACTGGCACAGCGCAAAATACACAGACTTAAGTGCATCAAAGCTTGCCACATCACGAAGCTGCTTCATGATGTGTATTACTTTTCTGATGCGACCAGACAGAGCATGAATATGTATCTTGAATGAGAGATTCTCATCAAGAAAAACACCTAGATATTTAATTTCTTTAACTCTAGTAAGTTCTTCACAGTTGCATGCTGCACCAGTTAGCCCGCAGGTGTGTATTTTTATGGCTGATAAGGATGGTGCTGGTGCAGAAACTGATGTTTTATGAAAACAAGTGTACATCGTTTTCTTTGCATTTAATGTCAGGAGATTATTTTGTAACCAGTTTTGCACTTTAGATATACCAGATTCCGCGGCTGCATAAGCATCCTTCCATGAAGACCCATGAAATAATATTGCAGTGTCATCAGCGTAACAAAGTATATTCGCATTTTTTAGGGCCAGTTCGTGTATATCATTGATATATAATATAAATAGCGAAGGCCCCAGGATACTCCCTTGAGGACAGGAGGATATAGACTCAAATATGTACCTCAAAATGATCTTCGCACATAGAAACACTTGAATTAGCTCCAATACTTTTGGGTTCTCTACGAGCTACTTAGTTCCAACCTTAGATTGATTCCAACCACTTTTTTCGAGTTATGGGGAGTTTTGGGTCCATTGGAACAGGAACAAATCTTTTTTCGGGTGTCTTTATGGAAGTATTTGTATATTTTGGCACTACACAATATTTATAAACCATTACTTCTATTACAAATTAATTAATCATCAAACTTTTGCAGCCTGGCTGCAGTTGTTTTGTTTTGTGTGACGTCAATTAGTCACGTGATCGGAGCTATGACGCAGGTCTGCGTTTTGGCGCGATCTTTTTTTATTCAAACTTTAACATCGATTTATATCGCAAATACGACTGATATCCAGAAAATATAAATGCAGTATACATTATTTTATATCAGACAATAATGTGCAATAGTTTCCCAAAAGTAGTCAAATACCCTATTATATCATTTATATGTTATTGAGCTGAATATGACTGATGAATCACAGAGCACGCTATTTCGGCATTCTCCCGAAATACGTAACATGCGTGGAAACAAAATTTGATTCATCAATAAACAGAAAATGATTCATTAATCTAAAGATTCTCTCTAACCTTCTAAAGCCGTATTAAAGTCTTTAGCTCACTATTGCTTCCTATTCAAAACGTGGTCTGATCCATAAAACAAATAAGGACTTATACAATTTTCATAAGTTTGACTGCAAATAGGATATTTGTAACCCAAATCTTGCATTAGGGTGCAGCTTGGTTATGTGGCAGTATAGCCACTAAACACCAGTGACCAACCTTAGCGCTTGACAAGCAGCACTGCATTTCGGCTCTTCCTGAGGCAACTACGTGGTGTTATCCCGGCTCCTTCGCCCACGACAACGTCAGTCACACAACGTTGCCGTCCCGGGGCTCGCTTGGGTAGATGGTCAAAGTCCAATAACGATATTATCTTTGTCAAAGTCCCTTCACCATCCACCACCTTCGACCATCCAGAGCTCAGAGGTCCCTTTTCTAGTAGTATCTTACTAGACAGGCAGGGGATACCGGTGCCGTATTCTATTGCCCCGGTACAGCGCTAACTGCGCCGGCAGTCGGCACCAGTTAGGTATATGATCTCATCCAATCGTAGTTGTAAACAGGTGACATTTAAGGGTGATATTATATTAGTCAACATAAGTGTCAATAAATCTGGTAATTCACACTATTTGTATAATATTATTGCAATAGTAAACTTCTCGAGGTAACTTAGTATTTTTTTAATAAATTTATGTTTTTCTTTTGTTCAGGTTCAGGTTAAAAATAAATGTTAAATTGATCCCTCAACTTGACGCGACATTGAAGCGGACTTGAGATTCGTCTAATAGTGCTAACAGACGAGACGCACTTGGTTGACGAACCGCCGTCCAACCTACGGGAGAGAAAGAAAAATTTCTCTTTCGCTCCCGTTGGTTGGACGGCGGTTCGTCAACCAAGCCCGTCTCGTCTGTTAGCTACTTTAGAAACAGTTTTTAAATTCTTTTGGCCTAAAATTTATCACATCATATTCCCACACCTTATTCACAATTTTTAGCACAGCTAATTTTGTTAACTTTACTAGCAAAACTAACAAAATTTGTTGCTAAAACGTGGTTACGAAAAACGTGAATTGGGCCTTAGAAATGTTCTACCATAGAAGATGAGAGAGCATCAATAAGAAATTTTACGGTTTGAAGAAGAATTAACTCAAACACTGATAAGTTTGATAGCCTAATAATCACTGATTGCAGTTCAAATTTTATGCGATAAAAAATTGAAATCTATTCAGAGTTGCTGGCATAATTGCTAGCTGGGCACACAATTCCCTCGTGGCTAGGCTCTTGCAGTTAGATTACACGCTCAAGTGCGTACAACACGACGCTCAGTCTGGCTCAGCGCACAACTAGCTGAAATCTGCAGAGCTTGCCTGTATTTAGCATTGTGAGTATTTTGCCATTACATCAAGTCACACGTAGGCTACGAGACGTAGCCTACGTGTGACTTTATGTAATGGCAGAACGGTATTGTAAAGTAGCACAGACGTGACGGACTTGGCGGGTTCTTGGACATACCGGTTCCTCACAATATTTCCCTTCACCGTTGTTGAGCGATGGCATCGAAACTGTACATAGTTTATTTAAGTACCTACTAAATAAATCATTGGTGCAGGGTCGAGGATCGAACCGGTGCCGTCAGATTGTAAAACGCACATGATACCGGCCGATCACCATTACAGTAGCACTTCAGACTGTTCAGACATAAATACAAAAAAAATATATATTGCGCGATAGTAAACTGTAAAAACTCTTTGGTAACAGTTGGCCGTGCGACTACCACTGATTTACATATTGACGTCATTCATAGTAGGTACAAAAATGCGGCACGCTGGGTTTTCATGCAACTTATAGCTTACGTGTCTATGGCGATAAAGGTTAGTGGTACCTATCTATATAATAATATAGGTCAGTCTGTTTATACCTTCCTCCGACCTTGAATCATTTTGTTTGACAGCCCGCTGTCAAGGTGATGTATCGTTAAATGAAAGCTATAAGAAACACGCGTCGTTCCAATACCTTTACGAGCACTAAAATCTACCCTTCTCGATCTTTCCGATACTAATTCTGCTATAAGATACCTTTACGCACTAAATTTAGGAATGTTTATGTAGGTAGGTAGAGGAAAGTCACCAAATATGGAACAGTATCCTAATATGGACGCAACACTCGACCATCTTCTGTTTCATTCGGTCTACTACATATCGCGATAGGTAGTAGACCGAATGAAACAGAAGATGGTCGAGTGTTGCGTTTCGTACTTAAGTCTTAGAGAAATGAAGGTATTCCATATTTGGTGACTTTCCTCTATATACCGTAAAATCAATCAAAATAATGGTTTACTGACCGAAACTATGCCTCTAAGTGACCACTAAATATAAATGCGTTAGCAAGTCGTCTGCCGTGGTCACTAAATGTACATAGGTATCAAGCAGATCATCCACCTGATATTGACCACTAAATGTAACTACGTAAGCAGGTCGCCGCTTGATAATGATCACTAAAATGTAAATAAATAGGTACGTAAGCAGGTTATCCGCCTGATAGTGACCACTAAATATAACTACGTAACCAGGTCGTCCACTTGATAGTGATTACTAAATGTAAATAAATACGTAAGCAGGTCATCCGCCTGATAGTGACCACTAAATGTAAATACGTGAGCAGGTCGTCCACCTGACAGAGATCGCTAAATGTACTTAAATACGTAAGCAGGTCATCCGTTTGATAGTGATTATCTAAATGTAACTACGTTAGTAGATCGTACGCCTGATACAGATCTAAAGTCAGTAAACTTGATATTTCCAATTCCACGCATATAACTGTGGTCATGGAGACTAAGGGCATAGAGTTCATTTTTCAATTATTTTTAGGTATGTAAACACAATATCGCGCGTTTATGGCAAGAAATCTCATGTAAGTTATATATACTCATGTTAGTTAGTCATGTATGTAATAAGGGCCTTCTGTTGTTTATATTTTTATACCATGGGTGACAAAAAAGCTAACTGATAGCCTCAGAATATGAGCTGATAGCTATAGGATAAAAGATAGCTGCAATTTTTCCCTCTATCGACTGGTAAAACCGTAGGTCCCTAGTCACGTACTTACCTACTTTCTTAATAAAGATCGGCACGCGATCGCTAGTCCATTCTTTATACTGACATGACTTATTTGACATATTCATAGCCCGTTGGTCCAGTTGGTAGTAAACCTGCCTTCTGAGCTTGGGGGCGTGGGTTCGATTCCCACGTAGGACAAACATTTGTGTGATGAACATTTGTGTTTGTTCTATATCTGGTTGTTAATATCTATTTAAGTATGTATTTAAAACTATATATGTATCTATATCAGTCTCTGGCAGCCATATCACAAGCTTTGCTTAGTTTGGGGTCAGATGACCGTGTGTGCAAAAAATGTCCGAAAAATATATTCCTTACCCGATCGTGCATAATATGCCTTATCAACCTGCGACATCATCAGAATTTATAGCGTCCTATTTTTTTCGAGCAAATAAATTGCGAAAATTTGCATTGTTAATATCTTTAACATCTTAATGCCAATATTAAATGAATGTATACGAATGAATAGCAAACGTGGTAAAGTTATATTTATTTAAATAAATATTCCATTGAGCATTGTCTTCTCACATAACATTGAAGAACATACAAAAATATTCCTCGAATATTTCGTAACTTCAAATTATTCAGAACACTTGATATTCACAATTTTTCATGTTTAGAGGAACGTTACTAAAGGTCGCCGTCCATTTATCACCTCAGCACCCGACCAGCGACACCTCGCCTTACAATCCAGTAATAAAAAAAATTGATTTAAGCTGTGTGGCATAAAGTCTATTTTAAATTGGTAATAAGTAGTGGTTAATTGGCGAGGACACCGTGTGCGTATAGTAAGCACAAGCCGCACAGGCACGCGCGCCATCTCTTCAAAGAGTTTTACATATAAGATCATTGCACCTCTTGGTCAAAGCTCGGGCCACTCACGCTCGCGATATTGACAATAACGCCGTAATGGGGACGTCATGTGGATAGCGCGCTGGGACAACCCGAGGGCGCCTGGTGAACAGTGTGTGAGCAGTGGCGAACTTTTGAGTTGGTGCTGATGGGACGCTAATGGGTTGCGACCTCAACTCTGCGTATTTTAATAGAAATATTTTTTTTAAGATAGTTAAGGTAGGTAAAAGTAAGGTAAGGTGAAGTAGGTAAAAATATTTTGGGACATTATTTATTTAGATAACCATTCCGTGAAAGGCGGGCCTTATAAGCTTGAGAATAATATTATTATACCTGATTATTATTGTGAGAAGATACGTTTGTATGTAAATTAAGTTACTTACTAGATTAAATAAATTAACTAATATTATAATTGTGCTACATTAATTAAACCAAAACAATAAATGTTTTTCAAAAACAATTATTTTTAATAATAAATATAGGGTTATACAGAACGGTACTTACTAAGCCGAGGCAAATGCTGTTATATGTTACCGTTGCAGATACCCAATATACTTCAGTGAAATAGCCTTTTACAATGTTCTCAGGAAAAATAAATGGATGTGCCTACAGTTTCCCATTTAGCACTTACAACCCTTTGGTCGTCCATTTGATCATATCGTTTGCAGTTTTTTATTGAAGTGTGCGTTTGTAGAACTCGTAAGACTATGGTCAGTATGTGATACGTGAGTTATATACCTCACCCTCTTCAATTTAAGGCAGCACATTTTTTATTAATTAAACAGGGTTAACTAAAATATACTATTCCTACCAAGAATTTTGATACTGACAAATAAATTTTTCGATATGTTTAGTTACCAGGATAGCAGAAAGAGTGCGATAACGGGTCGCGAGGAGGAAAACCTCTTCATGGTCTTTGCATTCCTGGTACATGGGTGAAAAAACGATTCTTGATTTTCATAAATGTCGATATTTTTTATTAGTTTCCAACTCTAATGCTGTGGGTTTAGGGGTGAATGCGAATTATCCGTGCACCCATTAGTGAAGCCGGTATGTGAACGGGTCGTGACCCGATTTTTTTCGGTCGAAAACAATCCAAACTATAGGTACATAATAACTATGATCAAACGCAATGTCAGCGCTGATAGAGAAAATAAATGCATGGCCTCACAGATCTACTACCTATAGATTTTCAATGAGCGTGGCTAGCTCAGTGCCTCTCGCTTCAACAAGGTGTGTTGCCACATTAAAATGATTTGCTATAAGTTAGGGTAATTTACCTACTATGATGGGTGTGAATCTTCAATGAGTACTTTGGAAACAATACTACCTTTTAAATATTTATATTTTATACACTAGCTGCTGCAACCCGCGGTGCTACCTGCAATTTTCTGGGAAGAAAAGTACGTTGTCTGTCCTCATGACACACCCCTATCGTCCTGACAAAATTTGACTTAGCCCATGATCTAAGAAAACAAGGTCTAGCAATTTGAGAGTGGTCCCGCAATGACGTCACTGTCCAGTTGCCACTTTATTCAATCAGCTGTTACGTGGTGTATCGTCATCTCTCTCGAACCTGTTGTAAATTGACATCATGACATCATTGCGGGACGCCCACGTAAAAAATTTTTCTCGGATTGCTATACCTGGCGGAGTATATTATTATACCATGACTTAGCCATTTCCTCGTAAAAACAGACAGAAAGTTACTTGCGTTTTTATTATAATTATTTGTTAGGATTAGAATATAGTACTAGAAAAAAGGTTGTAAAGTAACCATAGCATGATTTTTTATAATTGATAAAATATAATAAAAAAGTCAGAGTTAAAACGGAACGGGGGTCCCTCATGCAACAAACGTTAAACGTATTTTTGGATTTGTTCTAGTGTAAAAACGGTAATCCGTACAAGCGTCAAATTTAGCGGATTATAGTGAACATAAGTAAAACAACAAATAATAAACGCTGGCCAAGTGCGAGTCAGTGACAAATTTCTGTTTACCACTAAGCTAAGCAACGTCGGGCGCGGTCGGTACTTGGATGGGTGACAGCCTGGGCGTGATGTTGTCTTTTTGCACAACTTTTTGTATTTTGTGATTGTAAAGAACTCTCAGCGCGCGAGCCCGACTCGCGCTTGGTCAGTTTAGTTTTTTCATGAATGGAATTATGTATAACATTCCAAATAATTAGATAAATAGACTCTTTAATGTTTACAGTACAAATTTCACGAACAGCGCGTAGCTTTTTGAATCGGTTCGCCGAAATCGCCTTTTGCTTTTCCAGCTTCATAACTGTGGCCTCATTAATATATATTTAATATTAACATTCACCATATTCATATGGGCATAAAAGGGTCGGTATTTTGCACTTCTTGCAATGTGCCAGCTTTGTGACAGGATCAGTTGGAAACCTGCAGAACGAATAATTTATGTTAGTTGCGGTGGGTAATTTCTTTCATAAACTGGCAACATTCATAATTTATTTTCTAAGTGAATAATTTGATAAAATTCATAGAATTAGACCACAAATCGACCTAAAAACTGACTAATTATGAATAAAATATTTGCGAATTGATATCCTGAATTTATTTAGGTGATCGTTACAAGCTTTATATGTTTACTTACGTGTGAAATCATATTTCATCGTATTTTCGCTCACTGCGCTTCTTGCAGCCCAAAATGCTACAACCACCATTGTAAAATATCTTTTACAATTATTTCACAGAGGAAACACGCATTTATCACATTAAATCACCAAAAAAAGGCAATAAATATAATTCAGACCCGTTTTGTTTGTCACTGATTATTACAGATTTTGACACTTGAGGTACCAAAAACAGGTCACGCCGATAAGGACAACAAAATCTATTTAAGTCCTTTTCGTACTTGTGCTGACCCATATCAAGTTGTCTCTTTCACTAAAATATATTGCCGATCTGGTTGTGTATATCTGTGCATGGCCTGAATTTAAATAATTTGTATTTTTTAAATTATTCCTATACCTGACAGGAATAAAATACTTAATTCACTATTATTGTAAATAGGAAAGTAAACCGTACTAAAGACGCTGACTAAAGCATAAATAATATCCATTGTATGTCTGATCTCTGATCTGAGACCAATTCTGAAGTTGTTTCCACTGTAAGAAAGCTACACCATCACGAATTATATCTACCTATGAGTATATTATGTTTTGTTCAAAGCGAGCGAAGCTGCGGGAAAAGCTAGTACTTATACGGTAGAACAATATTTTGCATACAGGCTTATATGAAAGCCAACCAATTTCCCGAATCGCATGAGCCTAAATCTGTCCCCTGTGAATGTATGCGCAAGAATAACACCAATTTACAAGTGATATGAGCCGTTAGACACATAACTAAAGGTTTCAGGCCCACAAAGGGCGCTAACACAGATTCTGTGGGTGCTAACATGCACAAAATAAGCTATAAACTATAGGAAATAGAAATGCAGCCAATTGAAAAATCAAACGTTTGTGATAAAAAGACGATGAAATTATTGCACATTTAAGATAAAATAAATAATTATATTATACAGTGTCAATGAACTCAATGATATTAAAAATATTACTACATTTTTTTAAAGTCAATATCATCATCAGCCAGAAGCCAGAAGACGTTCACTGCTGAACATAGACCTCGACTGCCTGCCATCTGCATCCACTATGGATGCCCCGCGACTTTCACGATGTCGTCGGTCCACATAGTGGGAAGCCTACCTACGCTACGTCTTAGTTCGTGGTCTCCACACAAGAAACTTTCCTCCGCATCGGTTATCGGTTCTTCGAGCGATGTGGCCTGTCCATCGCCAGTTCAACTTTCATGTCACAATTTTTTAAATTTATTGATAATATTCTTTCGTTTGAGCGCAATCTCGCCTGTGTGGTAGGCAAGCTTGGTCTACGATGTAGCAAACCTACCTAAACCAATCCACTCGCAACTTAAAACACCCTCAGATTGTAACCATCGGAAAACATCCACTCAGGCAGCACATTCAACAGTCTAGCGGTTCGCACAATAAAGTGGAATTAAAGCGCTTTGGGGGGATTTGGGGTTTTGGAATGTCAACCATGAAACGATGTCGCTTTTTCGTGCCTGCCCTGACCGTACGATTATAAAAAGGTCAGGAAAGAATTAGATCACGCAGATCCGATGCACACTCTTCGAAATATAAAAACCGATATGCTTACAATTTTGCGTCGATGTTCAAGACTTTGAAGTTTACCCTGAATAAGGGAATCGTTGCTGATGAGTTACTCGCCACGTCTCTCAATGGACTCCAAAGCCTCAAGCTGGTACTTACTAGAATAGACACTATTCTAAGGCTACCAAGGCATACTTTTTATTGACAGGCTTCAGAAAAATAAAAGAGCACCTATATAAGTAAAATCTCATAGTAATCACGATCATTATCCAAGAATACTTACTCGTAGAAGGCTCAGTCGAAACGCTATTACCCTGATTTGGATCATCAAATATTATGTTTATTACTTTATTGTCAGTTTGTTTTGTCCTGGATCGACGAAAGTTGCAACATTAATATAATTCGATGAGGAAAAATACTTGGTAAACTTCATTATCAGCTCGGCGGAAAGTAGAACCCTATTTTTTCGTACCGGATTTTTTCGTGAACTGAAAAACATTTGGCATACAAGCTTAGAAAAACTACACATAGAAACCAAGTACATTCGCAAAATTTAAGCCATTCAAATGTAGTCATATATGGCTCCAAAAAATATATAAAAATTTTACTATGACAATTTGCGCGGTGAAATCGTATACCACAACAAATCAGAAAAGCAGCATAAGAGTTATGGTGTGACATTCCACAGGTAATCCATTAATTTTCTTGCTTAAATCGTTTAAAATACCAATCGAAACGTAAGCTACAAAGCGAATTTGTAGCTTACGTTTTGAGAAGGCGTTGTTTGGAAACTTACCTTCTCTGAGTAGTTATTCTAAGCATACAACATATTTTACAACACATTTGCTCAAAAAGTGCACTTACGAAGCCTGTATACATCGTTCGAAAGTTAAACATTACGGATCATACAACGGAGCGTGCGGTAATGAATTTGTCCGCACGCTCAGATGTATAGCACCGTGCGTGTGATTTACGGTATTTTTTTAATTTCCATCATAATTACATAAGAATTCCACAAAAGAGTTTCATATTACGAGAATAAATAAGCTGAATGATCAAACCTCCTTGGAAGCGCTTTTGCTCAATACGTTTGTCTCAGTTTAATACTAAAGAGAAAATGAGACGAAAGATGTAGTTCTAATTTTCACCACGTGATAGTGGCGCTATTTGCATGTTCGCGCCATTTTCTTATTATATTATAGAAACTATTGTTGTGGCTGATATTAAGTTATAAACAAAAATTGTTTCATTTGTAGCCTTTTTTTCTCGCAAATGTGTTGTAAAACGTTGTATGGCACACGTGCGGATTGGTTATTACAAACTCGTGACTATGGTAAGCCCTCGACTTCGTCTCGGGCTTACATTCGTCTACTCGTTTGTAATAACCAACTTTCCGCACTTGTATCATAAATAACTATTTTTATTATTTTTTGGCATATTTTAAATTTTTAAATGATATTCTGTTTAGATTGAAATGATGGATTATTTCTGTAGCTAATTGAATCCGCTTATTGGTTCAGCCCCCGTGCGGGGTAGTTCGTGGTAAAAACTAAGTTAGTATAGGTAGCAATAATGCGTTTTCCATTTTTGACGTTTTTGTTATTCGCGTTTTTTGACACATTTCCTCTCATTTTCTATTTCGCCATCTGACAACATTGATATTTTTTCCAGTTATTTTTATAATGGCCTCATTTTTGTGTGTGGTTTGTCTACGGTCACTAATACCATCTTCTACTAGCTTTTATCTATTGTGTATCCTACTTCCTACTAATATTATAAACGCGAAAGTTTGTATGTATGGATGTTTGTTCCTCTTTCACGCAAAAACTACCGAATGGATTTTAATGAAAGTTTGCAATAATATAGCTTATACATTAGAATAACACAAAGCCTATAACGGGCTGTAGTAGCGAGGCCGAAGGCCGAGCTACTACGAAGTAGCGGGTTTAAGCTAGTTTTTTTATAAGCCCAATTGCAGTAGGTAATACATTTTCGATATATAATATTTATTTTCAATAATTCAACAAAATGTTGCGAAAGCGATTTGATAGCCATAAAGCTACCGAATCACCTACGCTGTATATGACATCTTGATTCAAGCCATGTTTACTCAGTTTCCGGTATTATCTCACCAAAGCTCTTAGCCCATTGTACAATAGATATTATATGTCTGAGATACAATTACTTTGCTTTACAATACGCTCTGCTTTTAAAAAGAAAATATGATATGACACCATGAAAAATTCCAGTTTGATCAACTGGCAATTTGAAATATGGCAACTGCGGGAGACATTTATTCTGTTTGGTAAAGTCAAAACCATGGACAGTGCATGGTCACGTCCAGTTTTTTAGATCTCACATCTGCAGTACATTGTAAAAATTTAAATGAAAACCATAAATTCTAATTACTTGCTAGGGTTTTTAACGCTTTTTACAACGTCATTACAGCTGTCCGAACTAAAAACTAGGACATATAGTATTAATGCCACAAAATAACAAAAACTAAGAGATACAGCTACTAGTATGCCGTTGAATTAAGATTTGAGTCAGACAGAGGTCAAACTTGACGTAAAGACCAGTTTGAACGTAGTTTGTCTAAAGTTTTAATTAAAGTTTGCGTAGGTTTATAAGTACATCTCCCAAAGAGCAGATGACATAATTATACTAGATGAAAAGTGATCTCTCACTAGAAGGCTCCGGGATCTCCAGTGGAACGCACCGGAGCCCTGAGCACTACGCTACGGCTCCTCCCGAGACAACCGTGTTGTGATCGGCCCTACACTAAAAGTTGTTCATAACGATGAGTAAAATGACCTCTTTTCGGCTAAGTATCGGTTCCTTCTAGGCAAGCGTGCTCCGACGTAGACCGCATCATCGCTTAACATCAGGCGTGATGGTGGTCAAATGCAAGCATATTAATTAATTTTTTTTTAAAAAACATCCTTTGCTCGTAACCCTGTATTGGGCATTGCTCTTCTAAATAATTGTAGCATTTCTAAACGCCAATGATGAGCAGTCCAAATTTGTTTATACAGAAATTTGTTTATATTTGCTTTGTCCGGTTACCTAGAAATATCGTTTTGAGTGAAAATTAACAATAAGTCACTATTGTTCACAATAGGCATTGTCTTGAGTTATTTGACCCATTTCAAAAACCTAAAACAAATTAGGTGTTAACGTTTTTACTAATGTGGAATGTAGGTAGGACTAGGTACCTACTACCTAATTAGGTACTTACTTTAAATTTGTTAAAGAATAAAAAGGACGACTTTTTGCTACCTACCTAAAAAAAAGAGTGATTATATTTATTTATTTTTAAACCAGCCTATATCCATCGGTAAGTACAGTTCGATGCCCTTTTTGCCGTCCAAGGGTCCTACGGCTAACTGTTAACGCGGACTCGAATTAACGCTGAAACAGCGCAGTCCAGAAAATCACGCGAACGCCGAGATACGGTTTGCGGGCGCGCAACTTTTCTCATCACCTAAACAGAATCTCTTAAAATAGGTAGCCGTAAAGCCCCAGTAATAGCCGAGGTAGCATATTTGGGAGACCGCTAGACTTGAAGGCGTAAGGTCGCGGGTTCAAGTCCCGGGCTCGTACCCATGAGTACTTTGGAGTTTATGTACGGATTTTTATACCACTGACTTTTCGGTGAAGGAAAACATCGTGAGGAAACCGGCATACGTACGAAAAAGAAATTCAATGTCATATTTCAATCCACCAACCCGCAACTGGGCCACCGCGGTGAATATGGCCCAATCGCCCTTTCAGGCTCATTATAAGGCCCCAGTACCCAGATTGCAGTACCGTTCCGATCCATTCAGAACCACCAAATCGATGTGGTCGCGGTGCCGGTCCTCGTTATCTTTTATTTGTTTTTTCTTATTTTTGTATTATTTACGCAAATAGGTTTTCGTTCGACCGGCCACAAAATTCAATTGTTTCATTCACTCATTCCTGTGCTCATTCCCAATAGCATATTATTCATTAGTGACACGTTTGAGCCGAGAACAAGTGTGTGAGCGAGTAATCGTACCTAAACAAAATACGTGCGTTTTGCGTCAACCAATTTTTTTATTCAAGAGCACCTTCAACTTTTTCTGGTTCACCTTCTAAATAGAAACTGTCCTCTGAGAGCTTCTTATTTTCTATAAGCTTCACTAGATGGCGCTATTTTAATATCATCATCATCATCAGTCAGAAGACGTCCACTGCTGAACATAGGCCTCCCCCTTTAACCTCCATACTGAACGACGGCCTGCCTTTTGCATTCACTGGATGCCCGCGACTCTCACAATGTCGTCGATCCATCTATAGTGGGAGGCTACCTACGCTGCGTCTTCCGGTTCGTGGTCTCCACTCAAGAACCTTTCTTCCCCATCGGTTATTTATCGGTTCTCCGAGCGATGAGGCCTGCCCATTGCCACTTCAACTTGCAAATTTTAACAGCTATGTCGGTGACTTTGGTTCTTTGGCGGATATCCACGTTTCGGATTCTATCGCGCAAAGAAACTCCGAGCATAGCTCTCTCCATTGCCCGCTGTGTGACTCTAAGTTTTTCCAAAAGGCCAACAGTTAAGGCCATGTCTCTGTACCATATGTCATCACTGGCAACACACACTGGTCAAAGACTCTTGTCTTGAAGCACTGTGGTATCTTGGACGAGAAGATGTCACGCAATTTCCCGAAAGCTGCCCATCCGAGTTGGATTCTTCGGGCGACCTCTTTGCCTGAGTATTGTTAGTAGTATTATTTTAATATGTAGATATATTCACTATTAAGACACGCACAGGATATACACTCATATCGCTAACACTTCTGACTATCCTGGATTTAGATTAGCACGGTGGCGTCACTTTACAATGTCAGAGGATAGCCTTTGACATTGCGAAGAAAGTGGCTATAGGTACGTACGTACTGTTGCGTACGGAACGGAACTATTTCCGTTATTTCCTGCAGGCCTCGATACCTAACCAAATCAGCAGTGCAAGTAACTACAGTTCTTTATCGATCGTCAAATTTGACAGTTGAGATCGTCAAATTCGATAAAATGCCATTTGATCAGTACTCGCTATGATCGATTCTATGGCATTTTATCGAATTTGACAATCGATAAAGAACGGTAAGGTACTTGCACTGCCGGTGGGTTATTTATAACTGCGCTATACCGACATCTATCGAGTCAGCTGGAACATTTTTTTTTCACAAACTTTCCTGTCTTAATTTCTCTTTGTATGGATGTCACGGCCCAATTTGGACAGATATTGAGGTCGATTCTGGTATACACCTCACTAAACTAAAATAATCTGACAGGACTAAAATTATCTGCCTCTCTTTTTATTTTAATACGTGAGCGAAGGATCGCAACAATTTTAGAGCTGTCAAATTTAGTTTAGTTTAGAATCATCAGAATCGATGCCATTATCTATACTAATATTATAAAGAGATTTGATTGTGTGTTTGTTTGTTTCTTTGCATTGTCGATATATAAAATGTTTACCACCAATATATATTTTACTTCATAATGATTAATGGTGTCTTACCTTAAAAGCGTTCCTGAATTTGTTGGACATGATGTTGTAGAGGAAGGGGTTGATGGCGGTCGACAGGAAGTACAGGACCCCGGAAATGTACGTCAGCACGATGTATGCCTGCGAAATTAGAACTGATTAACAATCACAACTTATATAAGCTTAGACTTAACTTAGAGCTGACTTAACTTAGAGCTTACATGCCAAACTTCAGCTTCGTAAGTCTAGTAGTAGGTATTCGAGATTTCATGATGAGTGAATTAATAGACTTAAACTATGTATAATTCATACATTGATGTAAGTAAAACTGTCATTGAATTCATACGTATATTTATAACTAGCTGACCTGACAGACGTTGTCCTGTCTTAGAACTGTCAAACACGCAAAGTCAAAATTGTAAATCTTATTTTTTACACCTTGTGTTACATTATTGGAGTTTTAGTAAGGATCCCTATTTAAAAAAAATATATATTATAGCCTATGTTACCCGGGGATAGTGTAGCTTCCCAACAGTGAAAGAATTTTTCAAATCGGTTCAGTAGTTTCGGAGCCTATTCAATGCAAACAAACAAATAAACAAACAAACAAATCTTTCCTCTTTATAATATTAGTATAGATACATGTTGTATGAAACAGCAAGAATTGAAGTCATTTACATATTACATCAAGAATAAAAAATTGTCATCTAAGTTAAAGGCGGTTGCAGTCGCTACCAAGGAGGTTGCTTCAAGGAGGTAAGTATATAACGTGGTTGAAACCGCGGGACGCAGCTAGTAAGTAGATAACTTAGGCTCAGGGCTTACGTTATATGGTTCTAACTTCAAGTATTGATCTGATATTTCAATGGGTTATTCTCGTGGCTAAAACCCAACACTTAATTTATCGGCTTCCGGCTTTCCGGCGATCCCACTCGGGGTTCAAACTACGTGATTTATTTGCCATAAAAATACCTTAAACTAGCACTTCGTAGTTTTACCACGAAAAAATGTAAGGACTTGAACTTCCCTTACGTGACTTGAAAACGACTCCGCTTTTTTGTTGTAAGTTATTGGAAAATTATAGGTTGATTACAAGTAGGTAAAGCTAATAAAAGCGTAACAAGTTTTTTATTGAAAATATCTTTTTCCAACCAAGGTTTAATGAGAGTACTGATCGAAACGGTGTGCTGATCAAAATGAGCCCAAACACTGCCAGTCTACTATTATCCATCAAGGAATGCCGTTGTCCACCGTCACCACCATCAAATCAGCTCGCTGTCACCATAATAAAATAAATCATTTCAACATAGCCTAGATTATAGTTCCAGTGAACTTCGACCAGTTTAGTCTGTAGGTTTGTGAAAGGAAGCATAAGTGATTCAATCAAAGATGAATTTCAATTGACTGAACAACATAATAATTTATGTTCTAATTTCAATTTCACAGAAAGCACTCGTGTATTATTCCGCTTATTTTATTTCGTTGGCTTTTATTCTGAAACTTCTTTACAAAGAAAGTACCTGGTTACCATTCTAAAGAATTGTGTTTTGTGTATTCAACGAAGCGTGTAATTTAACACGAAAATGTTAAATGTAATGTTCTGTCGACAGAATTTTTTCGGAATAGAACTTATAGTCACCCATTGAACAAAAGCATTGAAATATAATATTCAATCTTAACATTTGTATATTGAAGAAGCGGTGCTGATTGCTGACTATTACGAGTGTTTAATAAGGAAGCTGCTAAATAATAATGATTGGATTTAATTGGTGCTTGTAAATTTAACGGCGTTAAATTTAACAAACTATGTACTAATCTCTGCTTGAAGATTTACTTAAATTTTTGCTATATACACCTTCCAGCATTCGTCTTAACTATATGGTGAATTGTTGTAAGTATATAAACCTCCATTAGCATTCAAATTGGGTTTCAGAATTTGTCTACCTACTTCATTTTCTGAGAGTTTTGGCGCCAACGAGGAAAAAACATGTCGCCTCTATGTATTATTTTCCTATACTTGCGTATTTGCGAGAGTTCATGTATACCTAATAATGGTGGATTATTATTTATTAAGTGTTCGTGAATGTGCTCGATTGTGGGTGAGTGATAGATCGATAAAACGTATATTTTTGTAGATTTGAAAACTCCATTGAAGCCAGGTTAAGTCTCCACCAACTTTACTGGGGCATACTTATGACAGTAAAATATGGAAAACGAAGTATTAGCTTGCTTCTGAAAAATCTGATGAAAGGATAAAAACGTTGCAAACTATTAAAACTATAACTATCCGTTTATCGATATTATAATTTAAGTATCGATGCCAATAGCCTCATCTTGACGATATTTATCTCGGGTGGAACAAAACATTACAAGCTCGTTCCAGAAAAGTGACATACCTGGGTTTTGTATTTGAACTTTATTATTCGATAATTTCATGTTGATTATTAGCTGCGTCTACATAATGCTATAATTGACTCTGGTAAAAATAACGCACCAGAGCGCTCCCCCCGGTTCAAACGACATGCCCATGGAAGACAAAAACTATCAACTTTTGTCGACAAAGATTGAAACTAACCCATCGATAAATACAGTTTCACCACTCAGTCATAGATTTTTCGTAGCCAAAAACTGCGATGTTTGTGTGAGTGTGCGTATTTCCCTTTAGGGTATAAAACGTCCTTGGCATATCGTTATATAATCGTCATTGTTTTTGACGTTGCATCAATCAACATCTGTCACAAATAATGTTTTTTTTTTTAAATTTTCTCTACAATTTTTAGCAAACATTTAAAGAGAATTGCTAGCAACCACCGAATAGAAATAACTATAAAATTACAGCATCTGACAACTTTACGATAAGGACACTAGCGGCATGTGCTGGTGTAACGCCGAAATGGCGTAACCACTCCATATATCGCCGGTCTTTATACCCGTTTTGGGACCTATGCTATGAATATGAAAAATAATGCAATATCCAGTCACGTTGGGTTATCTCTGACATTATTCAGAGGGAGATTCACAAAAATACAAACAAAAACTATGCAATAGTAAGTGTAGCATTTTACCGAGCGACGAGTTCTCTAAATCTACAGAGATAGTTTCGGTGTTTGTATTTACATTTGTTCGACCATAACTTACGTGCCGTTCGATCGTCGTGCAATTTTGTAGGCAAATAGTATGCAAATATCCTACTAATATTATAAACGCGAAAGTTTGTATGTATGGATGTATAGATGTATGGAGGTTTGTTCCTTTTTCACGCTGCAACGGAACAACGGATCGACCTGATTTTTTGCATGGGTATAGTTCAAGAGCCAGAGAGTGACATAGGCTCATCATCATCATCATTTTTCATCACTACGCAGGGCGCAGCTAGTAATAAATAAGTTTGGATATGAGAAAAGTCTGTCAAGGGGTTGTGATAATATCCCGTATATTATCACAACCCCTTGACACAGGTCACAGATTGAGGCGAACAACGCGAACAATTAGAAATCAGGCTACGGAGAAAAACAACCCCAATTTCTTTCCTAGACGATATAGTTGGGACTGAGAACCAATTGTGTAAAATTGAAGGCAATCTGAAGGAATCTATTCGGGCGAATCATATTAGTAGTTGATATTATCAACGGGTTTCAGTGAAGAACCCGTCCCTTCGTTCCCTTGCACTCACCTACAATGGTCGCTTTATAAAAACCTAAAGGCAGAATCGAGTCACGTAGAATAGGAGTGCTAGATTTTATATCCCAAATTGCAAAAAACAAGGGTTTTTTAAATTCATCTAGGCAAAGACATTAAAAGTAAATAAAGATATCCTTTCCCGAACATAAGCGTCCCAATGTCTGAAAATAATTGGAATATTAAGCGCCATTTTTCAAAATCGCTGCTAACTACGTCGCATCGTTTTCAAGTACAACGACCGCACACCAACGTATTTGGCGTGCGACTAAATCAACTTTTTGTTTTTATATTGATTTGTACTGTTGGCCTTTTGGCCTCTACAGCTTGATGACCGGACTAGACTAAATCTACTCTAATGAGGAATATACTTATACTCATTAGGTACCGATGTTCTTCCTTCAAGATGGAATCGATTCTTCTATCGATTTTTTTCTTACATTTGAAAAGTTCCATTGGGCCGGTCCTTACGAAGTACTATATAAATAAGTCAATGATTCTAGGCCAAATAGTTTATGCTGACATCGGGGTAACCGTGTCCTGCGGAAAAACTGCTGTAGTTAATTCTAAAACCAGGCTTAGGGTAAAACCTGTGCCAGATTTACAGGACCTCTTCTCCAAACAGGATAATAGGAAAAAAGCGAGTATCACCGCAGGGTGTGTTTATTTACTTTCCCTGTAAATTTACTTTGTTGTAGGTACCTTATTACGTCCGCTGTCAACCTAATCGCTGTAAAATAATATGAAAAGGTGGTTTTATCTAAGCTTTGGATTCATTTGTTCATGACAATGAGATTTATAAGATCATTGGTTCATGAGACAACATTATCCTAATACTAGCTAAATGCCCGCGGCTTTGTCTACGTCTAACTTGGCCTTTGGCCTCAACAATAGATTTTCAGCGCTCCAAAAAATTCAACACGTGCTCCTTTTTCGCAAATTTTGTCTTGACAGTTTTTGACAGCTTTATCATACCAAATCTGTCTAAATGTATGGAAGTAGGTAAAACCGTCGTTGCGAAATTTTTTATAGAAAAATCTTTACAAATCCGAATTTATAATTTTTTAAGCTGTCACGTTTGTTCACTAAAGTTATATGATTATTTACGGGATATTTACCGTGGTAAGGTTGTGGAATGAGCTCCCGATATTTCTACAACCTTACCACGGTAAATATCCCGTAAATAATCATATAACTTTATAATTTTTTGTGTCAAATTTCATAGAAATAAATCACTAATTTAACATAGCACAAGTTTTTGTGGTAAGACCGGTAGTGTCTTTCACATCGTGCTGATCGCACTGCATCGCATCCCGGTAGCCTACTAAAGCTGGATATCATCAAACGCAATCCTACATATACATACAATCAGAAAAATCAATCGTTATTCTTCTGACGATGACGATACCTATAAGAGGACAATTTATCTAATCGCGCTCTATTCCTAGCAAATTGCGGGATCAATTAGGTCCTAAACAGACATGCCATTTTTGCCGTCATGCAAATTTTGTGGACATATGCAGTATTTACCTCAATCAAAAATTAAAACGTGGAAGTTTATTAAATAAAACTACCTTTATTAACTAAACAAAATATAAGTTAACGATCACTAAATACTTAAACTACTTATCCTATTAAGTATACAAAAAAAAACAGTTGAATATATCATATATCTGCCGTTGAAAGTCAAAAGGTCAATAAGACAAATTTATTCGAAATGCTCAAGCCCATTACTAGTTGGCAGCGTACCCGACATGCGAGCGGCATTGCCACGCTGAATGGCGTTCAATTAAATTGAACTAAATACATACTTATACTTAGTTCCTAATAAAAATAGGCTACCGGAGTAACTATTATTTATTGTCCTATAAAAACTTTACCATAAATCGAGCCGATCAGCGGAAACAAAATTAAAATGTATTCAATATAAATGAACATAAATAAGCATTTTAATGTCTTGCTAGACAGAGAGAGCACTATGCTTACAGATGACGTCACTAGTAAGTACCCCGTACAAATTCCATACTGACACTTGCTTTGCGGGAGGGACAACCAAATACCTACTTTGAACACATTGGAACGTTTCATGCCGATTTAAATAATTTCTTTAGTGGTAGGTATTAATTATATTCAGTTATATTTTCTGTCTGCATTCTTAATAAGTCGGCAACGTCTTTGTGATGCCTCTGGTGTTACAGGTATCCATAGGCGACGGTGACTGATTACCATCAGCCGTCATGTCATAGGTGCATAAAAAACTGGGGGTCTAGACTAGAGCCACTTTCTGTTAGCGTTCACGCCTGCGGAAAGATGAAATTGTATGAATATGACATTAGCTAGAGATAATTTCTCTATAGCTAATGTCAATGTAATTTTCATACAATTTCATCTTGCCGCAGGTGTGAACGCTAACAGAAAGTGGCTCTTGTCTAGACCCCCTGTCTGGTAGTCTATTCTAAGCAAATGGCTCACCATGTAATAAGAGTCCGTGGGCTGCTCCATAGTGTTCCCGTAAATAGCCAATAGCCTCTGCACGTGGAACGGCGCCCAGCAAATGAAGAAAGATAACGCCACCGCAACTGCAACAATTCACATTCAGTGCAAAGTGGAAATGGGGCTAAGTATGTGAACAAAGAAAAATTCATTTTTTTACAATTAAAAAATCAATATCTTCACAATATAGTCTAAAAGTCTATAAATATAGACTATTTGAGTGAAAATTTCACTCGACGAAAACAGTTGACTACGAGGTGAAAACTTGCTAACAGTAATTTATATGCAATAATATACGAGTGACTCGTATATTATTGCATATAACTAAGTAACGAGTGAATCAGTTTCTCTGAGCTAGCATGCTCCACCGTAGACCGCGTCATCGCTTAACATCAGGCGAGTTGGCGGTCAAACGCAAGCCTTTGATAGCTCGTTGGTCCAGTTGGTAGTGAACCTGCCTTCTGAGCTTGGGGGCGTGGGTTCGATTCCCACTTAGGACAAACATTTATGTGATGAACATTTGTGTTTGTTCTATATCTGGTTGTTAATATCTATTTAAGTATGTATTTAAAACTATATATATATGTATATCAGTCTCTGGCAGCCATATCACAAGCTTTGCTTAGTTTGGGGTCAGATGACCGTGTGTGCAAGAATGTCCCGTTTTTTTTAAATTACTTAATATATAAAAATATTTATGAAATATCACCACACCCAATATATGTGTAATATGTGTATCTCTTGACACGTAAATCTCGTGGTAAAAAAACGTGTTTACCACAGAATTCACCCAATCATATTATAATATGTCACTGTAGGTTGAGCAATGTTATTGGTACACAATTTTCCTGACCTTGTCTGAAATGACAAATTATTGAAAACCATCATAGAGGAAAATGTAGAATGAAAGGCCAAGAACAGTATTTTAGACCGAAAAAAAAAAAACATACAGTCGAATTGATAATCGGCTCTTTTTGGAAGTCGGTTAAAAAAGAGAACGCAAATGTCATGTCATACAGAGACGTGAAAACGCTTGCAGAAAACCGTCGTACCTGGAAGTGACTCCACCGAAAAGAGCTACGCTCTTAAATGACGAAGAATGAAATTCATAAAGCATGATACGCTCAACTTTTTTTTTCTGGGTCACCCTGGGCTCCCACTCTGGGCCACACCCCGAATATGCTAAAGCTAAATACCTACTGTATTTATTTGCGCTTCGTCTACGCAAAGCTTGTAGTTCTAATAGCAATAATTAAGCCCGTATTAAGCCCCTTCGCTCCCTTATCTACGCCTAAGTAAATACTAATATGCTCGCAATTAATGAATTGGGATTCCAAATGGGTTCGAATCTCTCACTGCAATATTAATTTAAAGGGAACTACAAATACGAGCAGTTAACGGAAAACGGTTCGAGAGTGCGTCAATTGAAAACTTTAGTTAGGGCAAGCGGCTTTAATCTCCGCGACAGTTTTGTCGCTTTGGTATAGTCTGTGGAAATGCGTGACACCATGCGCATACCTTCATACATATTCTCCATAGAAAGGGCCAGAGCGACGAAACTGTCTCGGAGACTAAAATCGATCGTGCTCGCTTGGCCTAAGTACAAGCGCGATACTTTCTGGTTTGGACATCCCTATAATTAATGAAAAAAAAAATATAAAAGGTTATAAATTATACTTTGATTTGGATGAGGGTGAGACTAAGTAAAACGTGAGGTAAAGTCCCACTCAAAGTTCCACTTAATTTGAGAAATTAAATAAACGTTTTATTTTCTCTCCGAATGGGCGTTTTGAATTTTTCAATTTAGCATGATTACCCGTGCTCTTTTTAAAGTACCTACAATCAAAAGTGTTTCTTACCCAACATCCTTATGACTCTTCTCTGCGAAGTTCCGTTCCTATACTGCTTAGGGGCATTCGACCGCTCATGGCTGTCCACCGACAGCTTTTTCACAGGGTGCAGCACTCTCGAGGTACGCAGTTTCATGCCAATAAGCGCATACAACACCGTTATCAACGACATGGGCACCACGAAAAACACGAAACTTGATATTATGAACACTTGGTGAACCCCCTGACCTATCACTGTACATGCACTCGTATTCTGTCCGTTCTCCTCGTCGTACCGAATGCCGAACTGCATCGCTTGAGGGACGGCCAAGCACAATGCACATACCCATATAGCCACAATAAATCGCACTGCTCTCGATAACTTCGACATGGTATGCGACATAAAAGGGTGACATATTGCAATATATCTCTCCACTGTAAACGCCGCTATTGTTAGCACTGTCGCGTTAGCAGACGTTTCTGATGCGAGCCCGACTGTAATACACATCGCCTCACCTAGCGGATATATATAAGGATCCCAGAGTCTATACAGTTCCAGTGGTAATCCACAAACTAACAGAATTAGATCCGAAATAGCTAAGCTGAATAGGTAAAAGTTCGTCGCGGTGTGCATTGAACGATTCCTCGAAATGACCACGCAAGTACTGAAGTTTCCGAGGATCCCCGTCACGAATATTATGGCGTATATTATAGTCAAAGGCACTATTACATCTAGAGTGTACGGCTCCGTGAAGCCTGTGGCTGTCAGATTCGTTGTGTTCAAAACAAAGTATGTATCTCCGATTTCACTTTCCATGGTTTCGTAGTCTGGGAGTATCATCGATTCTTTACCTGAGAACAAAAGAAACTGGTGTATAGTACATTGCTACGGTCGGTAACAGAAGCATATAAGGCCAAGCATAGACTATGTATAGAGCTAGTTATAGATAAGTATTTGTGGTCATGGCTTGTTTAGTACTTTTCTCAGGTAATACGCGGAAATTCCAACTAACTAGTAAATTGAAAATTTTATTTTAAAATATTTGTTAATTTAATTAAAAGAAAATATAGTTGTTGAATGAACAATTTTTGAAACTTGAGTTAGAACTTTCCGGGATTTCAAGAGGCATCATAATATTTTTACCACACCTAACACCACACTCACTTTCTGGCTAGAACACGTTGTTTCTTCAAAAAAAATCCCAGAATAAATGATGAACAAGACAAGTATATTATACCTCCTTAGTTACCAAATTTCTGAGTAAAAAGTTCATTTCATTTTTAGGGTTCCATACCCCAAGGGTTTAAATGAGACCCTATTACTAAGCCTACGCTGTCTGTCTGCTTAACGGCTTTATCATTCGAACCGTAATAGATAGCTAGTTGAAATTTTCACAGAACATGTAATGTTACGGCGAATTAACTACGAAATAATAATAAAGTTAAAAAGTTAAAATTGGGGGTGTCCTCTATTCAGCAAACGTTTTCTAAATGTATTTTTGTATTTGCTCTAATGTAAAGACGATAATAGGTACAAGCTTCAAACTTAGCTTGATTATAGTACACACTCCAACGTAAAACAAACAAATAATAAATAATGGACAAAAGCCAATTTACACGAATTCGTGCTTCGCCAACAGTACTTACAGACATTTCGATTTATCTCGTAGATGATTGTCAAAACAATGATCGAATTTCCAAGCATATTTTTTTACTACGGACTAGGCTTACGTTTGACCGCGATCTCGCCTGATAGAAAGCGATGATGCGGTCGAAGATGGACCACATTTGCCTAGCTCCAAGATTAGAATTAGATTTAGAATGCTGCGGAAACAAAGATAGGGGTAAGGCGTTCCATTGTTATGCTGTTCTAATTAAGAAAGAGGAGGTAAAACACTTGGTGCGAATAAATGGCATTTCGACCAAGTAAGAGTGACGCTTTGCCGTTTTCTGGACGTCCGGTATATGAAAAGGTGATGGAAGAACAAGTATTTGAGTATCTCTGGGAGTAAACGATCTGATTACTCAAATCTCTGGTTTCCCTAAGTGACGAGTGCTGTTTAGCATGCCTACAAGGAAGTTGCAGAATTTCTCATTTATTTTAATTTTTTTTATTTCATTTTAAAATTGTTTAAAAGACAACCTCATTTGATGACACATTCCAAAAAAATTGCATGCCGGGATTATAAGCACGAATATCTATTTAATGTTGACCACTACGCGGTTCGTAGGTACATAAGCCATGACAACAAAAAACAATGATTTCACGTAAGTAAATATTGAAAAAAGAATTTTATCTTGATACATTAGGAACTTTGGATAAAGTATCGTAGTATACCTAGTAATAGATCGTTGTTAGAAACCTTCATAGATCAAACTCCAATAATTTGTTGTTAGCATTAAATAAAGAAAAAAATAAACCCACCTAACCAAAAATTCATCATAAACGTGCTACTAGTTAAGTAGTAATCTCTGTGTTGTTTTTGTTTATTCCAATCCCACGTTTCAAAGAAAAAATTAACCTATTTCAAATAGATACCTATAAGAAAAAGTTTAGTTTATCAAGTTTTGTGGATATTAGGACACGAGTACCATAAAATCGATAAAATATTAAAAATAATTGAAATCATAAATTCTATTTTAAGGTGGTACGATTCACCTATGGCGGGAAATTCAAATTTTAAACAGGTTTTTGGTCTTAGTTGCCAGGCCAGGTAATTATTTTTAAATAACACAGTGTTGCCGCAAAATGTTGGCTGTTCTTAACATTATAATGTACAACTATTTAAGAGTAACGCACCATATTACTTACATTTGTAAATAAACCGTTTGAAACAGCAAAAATTTGTTCTTCACAAATGTAAGTAATAATGTGCATTAGAGATAAATAACTTTACATGATTTTGTAAAAAATTATAATCAATTTGCGCAAACATCATGATCGTTTATAATAATTACCCGGCCTAGCTACAAGGAAAAGAAAACTGTTCGAAATTTGAATTTCCCGCCATATGTGAAACGAACCACCTTAATTTATTAAATTATAATCGTTGATGCAATTCATCGCTTCATCTTTTTTATGGCCTCCTTTATTTTCGACAAGTAATTTTTCATAGTAGAGATTTAAAACTGGCTATAAAAACATAATTTAAAAAAAAATTAAACAAGCAAGGTAAATAATCATAAAACATGCACTAGCTGATGTTTGTTTTTTTTTACTCACAAGACAAGGCAAGGGCAAGGGCATTGATCGAGATGGTCGTTTGAATGAATAAAACTAATGGCCTTCTCAAACAAGTTTCTTAAATAGCAGTTCACTAAGTGGTGCTAACATAAATATTACGATTTACTTGAAAAGTGTGCCAAATAAAATGTTTCTGTATCAAATATAATGACAAATGGTAAGATTATAATACAATATTAGAAATAATCAAATGATCACAAGTACTGCACACTTCCTCATGGAAAATCCAAAGATTCGTACTCAACTATTTGGGTCGTACTAATTTATGCCCAAGAATAGAACTCTGCCGTCCTCCATGTTTCCTGAGAACTACAATCTAGGCATCTTCGAGGCTAAATTGAATAGATTTCTTCTAGACCAGCGTGTTCCATCCTCGGCCACACCGTCGCTTACTATCAGGCGAGTTGGTGGCTAAATTGCTAAACGTAGCTTTTGATTCTATATAAAAATAAAAATAGGTGTAGACTGCACAATTATTCTAGACAATTTTACAAAACCTGCTTAGTGTAATGACCGCTGTAGTATCACGTATCACTGACCTGGAGACTCCCTTTATTTCCTCTTTTTTTTTCGGCTCCGACCATTCTATAGCCTTTAAGGCCATACCGTCTCTTACTCCTTTTGGCATTTACATAGTATAGTGTATTATTACTAAGGCTGACAAGAGATCAGTGAATCAAATAAAATCAATATAACAACGTTTGATCTTCGACCCGGTACTGCTTCTCATATACATATTTGTATAGCTATGTTCCGTACTCAAAGGGTGTAAACGAGACCCTATTACTAAGCCTACGCTGTCTGTATGCTGCTGTAATGTTTGCTTGCTGCTGTGCATGCTGCATGTTGCTGTATGTAATGCTTGTAGTAATAGGTTAAGATTATTAAATAAACTATTGATTGATTGATTGATTGATTGTATGTCTATATGTATGCATTTCCTTCTTTTTGACACCTGTATCATTTGAACCGTTATAGATAGTTGATTTTTTTACAGATTATGTTACGGCGGACTAATTAATAAATATCTATTATGATTTTTCAGGTCTTCAGTCAGGGATTCTTCTTCTTGAGTCAGATATACCTTCTGGGTTCTCTGGTGGTAAGAAGCGGTTGAAATTGCGATATTGCCAGCTCGCTAACGGTTTTAATTTCCGAAAAATCAGTGCTGTTTCAAATCACCTCGGTCTCCCCTAATTATAAACGAGTCAACCTTTATACTATGCTAATGCTATTCAAATAAATTATTAAATTGGCTTGTAAAATCAAAATTAGATTTTAAAATGTTTTGCAGATGTGTGTTGTTTTTTGTAAATAGCGCAGATATGCGTAAAACCATCGTGGACCAGTATATGGAAATTAGCCAGAACTTTGAATTCATGCGGAGCATCTGTGTGCGGAGCACTGTACTGCGCTGACGTGCGCTCGACATACCTACTATAACTATAAAGTAGCTAACAAACGTGACGGACTTGGCTGACGGACCACCGTCCAACCAACGGGAGAGAGAGAGAAAATTTTCTCTTTCTCTGCTGCCCGTTGGTTGGACGGCGGTCCGCCAGCCAATTCCACACGTCTGTTAGTACTTACTATAAAGATAACAAATGTAACGTAGTCTAATAGTAAAATCAACTGTAAATGCTACAATTAAACCCGACTTGTGTAATTATACAAAAATAAATGGTCACTTGGGACCAATGGATCCGGGTATGTCCTAAAACTGCGACCTGGCCCCCGATTCTACTAAAGAAATTTGTTTTTAAATTGTTATTGTTGCGATTTTAATTATTAAATAACTGGCCTAAAACTGACAGTTAAAAAAAATTATACTAATTTTTTAATATTAGGTGGTTGTATTTTTCTAGTATAAAAAAATATTTAAAACTGTCAATTTTGAGGCAGTTATTTAACAATTAAAATCGCAACAATTACAATTAAAAAACAATTTCTTTAATAGAATCGGGGCCCAGGACCGCCGTAGGATGGGCAGCAGCGTCTTCTTAGGACACGGTGAACGTACTGCGTTCCCCAAGCCACCTGCCAAGCATAGGGATTATGGCAACACCCCTCTCTAAGAGGGAGGCCTTTGTTCAGCAGTAGACGTTTAATGGCTGATGATGTGATGTGAAATGGTCACTTTCGATGACTTTCGATTGTTTGACCTGACGCTATCTAGTGATATTTGAGCTTTTGTAAACAGTTTTATCTCGTCACATTAGCGGTATATTTACGGCGCCTGCATTTTCCAATGTTTACGTTTTGTTTTGACGTTACTCGATAAAAACGAATAAAAGCATCTTGTATAAAAATTTATGTTCTACAGTTTTGGATTCGGTAATTATTTGTGTCTTCATTTAAACATTTTCGTAAATGAATACTCGAGAAGCAAGACTTTCTTCGTGCTCTCCGGTTTTTTACACGTCTTTATTACTAACTTTACTCGTACTTGTCTATATTTATATCTATACTAATATTATAAAGAGGAAAGATTTGTATGTATGTTTGTAACGAATTGGCTCAAAAAGTACTGGACCGATTTGAAAAATTCTTTCACTGTTGGGAAGCTACACTATCCTCGGGTGACATAGGCTATAATCTATACCCGTGCAAAGCTGGGGCGGCCCGCTAGTTATTAATAATCAACTAACAAACTATGTAGTAAACAAATCCTGAGAGTCTATTAATTTTTCGTATCGATTTGAAACCTCAGAAGAAGCTGAGTTTGAAACGCTGCAAGTATTTATGAATATTATTTATTGACAAAAACTGTGTGTGTTGTGTGATCCGGGTCACAATACAATAACTTGGTACCATCGATTGGATCTGATGCCATCACCATCAGATTAGTTGACTCCACAGCAACTGAAGAGTTTTACTATCCACATAGTAAACATCTTCAATGGCTATAGGTCGTCCGTCGACCGTCGACGGGCTAGGTACTATAAAATCCACTCGAGTTTGGGCTTCTTGTCACATTAGCGTGCTGTTTAGATTTTTATTTTTTTATATCATATTTTTACAAGTTTTTATCTAACTTGCCGTGTTAGCATGGGTCAAATATTTCAAATGAACAGGTATTCCTTACCGATTGTGCTGAAGATTAATAATTAATAATTTTATTAATTTTAAGCTAAACTTAATTTTTTTATGGATTTCCGTCTACAATGCCCTCGATCTGTCTGTAGTATACCTAGTAGCAACTAACGGCGGAATCGTTTTTTTTTTTTCGTTTTGAAGTTGACTTGATCGCGACTGTTTTCAGCTATTATGACTCAAGAAAAATCTGTTCATCCGTTTGAAGTTATATCTGGAATTTTAAAATATTTCAATGTATAGTAGCTACTTGTATTTAATACCTATGATGCAGATAACTTCACATTAATTTGTGTTTTCAGCATTTATCTGGTAATTTAAAGTCATATGAAGATCAAATTTAATTCTCATTGTTTCATTGTAATTAACAAAAATGTTATTCTCAAGACATACTATCTTGTATCACTCAAGTACGCGCTCATTTTAATTTGCTGCTAATGAAATCGTGCTTTTTACATTCAGTAGGCAAATACTTCTTTACAAACACATAAATAAAACACATAAATAAATAACTAGCCAAGAGCGTGTCGCGTGAGCGTGTACGCATATAGTAAAGTTCCGTAGCCAATGCCATGTAATTATTGTGGTCACAAATAAAGTACAGGAATTGGTTGAAATATTCGAACGAACGAAGTTCGGTGGACTTGGAAGTTTAAAGTGTTCAAGTGGAATTCAGAGCAAGATTCATGCACTTTTCTTAATAACTACAGAAGTTAGAAGGTTCTATTGAATAAGGACGGACAGACAGACGGACGGACAGAAGGAATTTATAAGGGTTCCTTGTACTATAGGTACGGAACCCTAAAACCAGTAATAAGTTGAGATAATTATATCATCTAACTTGTCAACAGCTCAACCACAAAAGAACTTCCGGTCTTCGTCCTAAAAAGTAGTGGTGCTTACAATAATTTGTTTTCCACTCTAATTACCGAACTCTAGAAAAGAAACCTTGAACCAAAATTAGGCGGAATAGAATTCCAAAGAAAGGTAAATTTGCTAGTAAATTAGGCAAATTATACGAATAATAGAGATATAATATTTCAACTTGTAAAGTTTCGGGATGCTTAATTTAACACAAGTTATTTGTTTCAAAGTTCTAGGCTCGGGATTCTGCCCTTCAACTGAACGGAAGATTATAACCCGTTGGATTAAATTACATAGGCATGTAGACATTTTGCGCAAGTCCTCTAGGTCTCTAGATCCTTTGGTAAGTTGTTATAACAATGTTGTAGCATTTAATATTGGTATTTTTTATGGTTGACAAAAGGAGTAAAGGTTCTTAAGTGGAGACCACGAACCGAAAGACGAAGCGTAGGTAAGCCTCTCCCACTAGATGACCGGTTTTCTCACGTTTTCCTTCACCGTTGATCACACAGTTTTGATGCCACCGCACGAGCGATGGCATCGAAACTGGCACATAATTTATTTAGGTACTAAATAAGTCTGGTACCGGGGCCTTACGGCCAACGCCTTACGCGGTCTCAAACTAGCGTTAAAACCGCGCAGTTAGAAAAATCACGCGAACGTGAACCTTAATGCGCCCAGAGACGGTTTGCGGTCGCGCAACATTTTTCATCACCTAAACTGGATTGCTTTAAACAGCTAGGCGTAAGGCCCCAGGGCCGGGGATCGAACTGGGTGCTGTCAGATTGTAAAGCGCACATGCTACAGCCAGGCAAACATCGCTCATGTAAATCGACTAGATGGGCTGCACCGCGAGTGTGGAGTACGTATATGCATATTATATTAGGTAGGTATATGGGTTACGCGGAAAGGGTGCACTAAGCCGAAAGGGGTAATAGTACCCATCGTTATGAACAACTTTTACTATGGGAGCAACTCTGAAATCGCGAAAAAAATATCAGCTGTTCCATAGAAAACGCACATACTTTTTGTCACACAGTTGATATTTTTTTCGCGATTTTAGGAATGGTTTCGTAGTAACAGATGTTCGTAATGATGGGTATTGGGTACTATGGACCCTTTTTGGCTTAGTACACCCTACTGCTTAACCCTGTATAAGAAATCATAAAATTGAAATAGATTTTAATTGCATGGTAAGTACGTGCCTACATTGTGTGCCAAGTGCACAATAATAGTCGTAAAACTATTTATAGTCTAAGAACATTTTGCGACGCTGGTTTTTTCACCGATAGATTGAAATAAGTTTGTTGCGTTATTTTATATTTTGGCGGAGGAGACCAAAAATACTATAATATATATATTAATGCAGCGGCCGGCAATAGAAATATCTATGGACAAAAGTGAAAATGTGGGCCGAGGCGTAGCTTAGGCCAACATACGTGAATATGAATAAATGCTCAATAGCCGCTATGGCTTGTATACTAATTTTCTCAAACATTGCTTGGATATTTACATTAAATACAATAAAGAAAGATGATGATCAAAGGCAAGCCTATTGTTTAATAAATAAACCGGCCAAGTGCGAGTCAGGCTCGCGCACTGATGGTTCCGTACCACCACAAAATACAATAACTATTAATTTAAAAAACCTACTTCAAAATTAGTATAATATGGCATTTTGCTTGTACGTATTGCCGTTTTTAACCGACTTGGAAAAAAGAACTATGTTGGTAACTTACGTTCGTCTACGGATCTCCTCATAATAAAACCGGACAAATACTAGTAGGACTCGTGCTCTGAGGGTTCCGTCCAACGAATCCCTCAGAGCGCGAATCCAAAAATAAACTAACTGAAGTTGAAATATTGAAATACAAACTTAACTTTGTAGTTGACTATAAGGTTCTTCCTTACATTCCAACTACAAAATGTAAGTTTGTAATAGCAAAATAATTATTTTTAAATGATGTAACTTTCGGATTTATTCCTATATATGTGCTATGAGACATGAGAAAAAAAAATAGGTAGATTAATGCTAAGCAAACTTTAAAAAAAAACATATGTTGAGGTGACCAATATGGCTTGCATTATGCATGCATTATGAGAATCATACGACACCATCGGGAACTCTATTATTTTTTGTCTGAAAATTTCATTTAAAATCCTGTATAGTATAACCATAATCAAACCTCTTTGCACATTGAAATATTGTACGAACGTTCCTACAAGTTAATCAGAGGAGACAAAAACTGGCCACCAATTATTTAGCAACAGTTGAGAAAGTTAAATTTTGGTAGAAGCACGTTAAATAAATAGATAAAATTATAAACCCTGTTTGAGAAAAGGCTTTTATTTAGTTTGCGGTCACTCTAGGCGCCAGATAGAGACGCAAAAATGCCAAAAGCGTAAAAAAAAATGCAAAAAATAAAATTTTGCTTCTCGCTTCTCGCTTTGCGCCTCGGGGCGGGGCCGGCATGGCAGGCCACATTTTTTTACCAACATAAATTTTGATGTGGAAATAATGTATATCCTGGATTAGCACATGAATACTTTTTATCCGCGAATCGATTCCTGTACGCTAGTTTTCAGAAATGAAGCGCGCCGAAAGAAAACTCGCTCTACTCTGATCGGCTAAAGGCTGCCCCTGCAAGGCTAGAGCTGCCCTGCAAGGCTAGAGCTGCCCTGCAAGGCTATAGAGCTGCCCTGCAAGACTAGAGCTGCCCTGCATGGCTAGAGCTGCCCTGCAAGGCTAAAGCTGTCCTGCAAGGCTAGAGCTGCCCTGCAAGGCCAGAGCTACCCTGGAAGGCTAGAGATGCCCCCGAAAGGCTAGGGCAAAGAAATAGCTCTCGACCCGTCTAGAGAGGCGGGCTCTTAAAACAGTAAAGTTTCGTTCGGCAACACGTCGTTCAGTCAAAGGAGAGTCAACGGCCTGCAGACGAAAACATTCAATGTCAACATGAATTCTAAGCGTGATCTACGCGTGGTTAGTCATCGTACATCTGTATTTTGTAAGTGCAAAAGTCGATGCGGTGAGCGATGATGGCCGAACTTAACATGTGCGCTTTAAAATCTGACGGTTCCCAGTTCGATCCTCATCCTGCACCAATGACTGGTTTCGATCCATCGCTCAAAAACAGTGAACATTGTGAGGAAACCGGTATGTCCAAGAACTT
Source organism: Agriopis aurantiaria (assembly GCA_914767915.1). Classification (NCBI taxonomy): domain Eukaryota; kingdom Metazoa; phylum Arthropoda; class Insecta; order Lepidoptera; family Geometridae; genus Agriopis; species Agriopis aurantiaria. Next base: position 12,458,560 of record OU611988.1, read on the forward strand.
TAAAAGTTCAAAGACATAGAGCATTCACCAACATGCAATGGGCGAGCATGGTGGATTTAGAGCCTATATTCGGTCTCTGAGCGGCCTGTGTCCCAGCAGTGGGAACATGATAGGATGATAAGGGTGATTGTGAAGAGTCGGCTCCTAAACTGTGCACTGGCTCCGAGTTTCTTTTCATATGAAACCTGTATGAAACCGAGAAAAGTATTAGTCATTTAGAGCCCTAATGTACTTAAATATGTTTGTTTTTGTATTAAAAAAAGACAAATTACTAAGAGTGTTTAGGTATGATGTAGGGCAGCTGCCTGGGGGAAGTTGACAGGAAATTTTCAATAACTCTCTGTAATCAAATAGGTACCAAATGGCATTTGCACAACCATGCATATTTTAAAGTGGGTGGTAAGTTTGTGGCAGCTGTCGGCCTGTCTATTCGAATTTCCTGCTCTCATCGTTTCCCATTTCCATTTGCAAGCAGAGTTTACCTATTTCAAAATTCTTGGGACGATTTGTGAAGGCCATGTACCCCGTAGAATTAGCATACAGAATTCGGAGGCGTAACGTAAGCTTGCGTTTGTATACTAACTGTATATAGGCATGCTGGTAATAATAGATAAACAACACTACTAAAACTTACTAAAACACTTTTAAACTATCACGGTTGTTCACTAAAGTCATATGATTATTTACGGGATATTTACTGTGGTAAGGTTGTGGAATGAGATCCCGATATTTCGGCGCAGCTACATGCACCATGTTCACGTTTCACAACCTTACCATGGTAAATATCCCGTAAATAATTACTAACTCTTGACTACTAAAATTATAAACTACTAGCCGACCCGACAATCATTGTCTTGTCCAAATTTCATAGCAAAAGCACTGTTTTTTTTTTTTCATTTTTCCTTTTTTTTTAAACCGTATAAGGCAAAAAAAATTTTTTTTAATTTAAATTGGTCAATTCCTTTTTTAATTTTAGCGTGACTAACGAACAGCTACTGATTTTTATATAATTATAAGAAAAAGACTACCTGACCCCAATAACGTTGTCATGTCCAAATTTCATACAAAAATGTTCCCGAAGTTTCCAATTTTCTTAATTTTTTTGTCAATTTTATTTTTCTTTTAAACCGTCATCCCTGTCCGCCCATTCCCTGTCCCCATCATTGACAAACAAAACATAAAAAATCGTTCAAGCCGTTATTGAGTTTTAGCGAGACTAACGAATAACAATTGATTTTTATATGATATAAGAAGATTAGAAAACGGCACAACAAGAAAACACACGTAACGTCACGTCATTTGCCTTATACCTGTTTTGTGATTTAGATTCTGCAAACAAGCAATGCGCGCATAAAGCATGTGCGCGGCACAGGTCGTTCGTTGTGTTGTGATGTCGTTTTGTAATAATTTCTAATGAATCTTCACACGAGTTTTGATGAAGAGATTACTAAAATATTACTACTGCAAGACAGCAAAGATAATTATTGAATTACTAAGTGGATTAGTTTTTTTTTTAAATAATATATTGTTAATTACCTTTGACATCCACCTCAGTGAGCACGCTTGTCTAGAAAAAACCGATTCACTTGTGCGTGGCTTAAAGACACCCAGATTGTAATTATCTATGAAAATATTCAGGCAGCGTATTCCACAGACCAGCAGCTCGCAATAAAAGTGGAATCAAAGCGCTTCGTACGGGTTTTCGGAATATCAACCATGAATCGATGCAGATCCAATGACGATATACATACTTTTATCTTTGTACAGATCTGATGCACACTTTTCGAAATATATCCGATATAAAACCGATAGACTAGCAACTCATATTATCATAGTTATATCGAGTACTTACCTTTGTAATTAGGTAAAAAATCAAAGCTAGATAAAAAATATTTACTAAATAGGTATGTCAAAGGTAAGCACCTATCTACACTAATGTTATAAAGAGGTAAAGTACGTGACTTTGTATGTTTGTATGAGGTAATTATAGAAACTACAGAACAGACTCTGAAAACTTTTTCTCTTATAGAATGCTCAATTATCTCTAAGTGACATAAGGCTATGTTATGTTCACAACTCGGGCGAAGACGCAAGCAAAAGCTAGTATATAACATTCATTGTTGTCTGTATCTTGATGCTAGGTAAATTGTGAAGCATTTCTCATGGAAGAACAAGTTTGTATAAACGTTATAAATCTTGTTAATTTATGAAGTAATTAAAATTCTGTCATACCTAATTTCCATTACAACAAGCACGGCTGTTAAAAACTACTTAATAAATGATTTCATGTTATTTCATACTGCAATGCAGAATTTTCTACGTAAGTAATAAACTTTTATATACGTCCGTTTTGGATCCGTCCCTGAGGGAAACGCTCCCAAAGCCAAAACGCTACTATTCTAATGTCTATCTATAAGAAATAATAAAAAAGTCGATTAAAGTACATAGTGGGGAGGAATGAAAAAAGGTGATGAAAAAATTTTTCGACGCTTATGCGCGACCGCAAACCGTATCTAAGCGCGTTAAGGTTCACGTTCACGTGATTTTCCAAACTGCGCGGTTTTAACGTTAGTTTGATACCGCGTAAGCAGTTGGCCGTAAGGCCTCAGCAATGTAAAGCGTACAAGCGTCTATTGGCTGTGTATTATGTCTCCTGTGGCGCGGCGCAGGTTGTTCTAACTAAAACACGCCCGTAACGCGGCGCGTTAAGTTAATCTCTAAAAGTTGGCCTTTATTCTTCCCTACGGAATGGAAGCCATATTTTTAGAGGTGCGTGTTTTAGTTAGTGAATACGGGCCCAGCAAAGTTTCAAACCGATACGACAATCAGGAGAAGGTTAATATCGACTTCCAATATTTGTTTACATAGTTAGTAACAAATGAAGCTAATAATAGCTTGTTAAAATATCCAGGAAGATAAGCATCAGCCAGATGTTAGGGTTCATATCTATATCTGTTTTAATAACGTGTTTGTAACCGGATTTCAAATTGCGCATTTCATTGCTCAGACTCATCTATAATCATTGAATCATTATCAGCATATCATGCTCCCACTGCTGGAGCACAGGATTTTCGTCAGAGAGAGATGATGAGTCATAATCCACCATGCTGGTCCAGTGCATGGTGGTCACATCTCTTCGAACTATTTGAAGTTCTTTGACATACTGGTTTCCTCACGATTGTTTCCTTTACCGTTGTTGAGCGATGGCATCAAAACTACACATAATTTATTTAAGAGGTACTAAATAAGTCATTGGTACAGACAACACGTATAAATATACAACACCCTTTAATCGATGCCAAATGTTAAATTTGTTGATCGATTCGTATACACTGGGATTGCACGTTCGTGTGCATGAATCCGTATAAATATACAACACCCTTTAATCGATGTCAACTGTTAAATTTGTCGATCGATTCGTATACACTTGAATTGCAAGTTCGTGTACGTCTTGTCACGTTTAGCGCGACAAAAAGTCGACAACATTTTATCTCCGTGCCGGTGTTAGGCAGACGTCACTTCTTCCTATCCTGCATAACTGACCTATCTCAATTCAATGATAACAATCATGCAGTTACAATAGTTGGTATATAATTATTTATTCTAATAATAAACATTTGAATACATGATAACCTTGGTTTAATTATTGTTTTAGATAAGTGCGCATAATTAGTTATAATCCGTAATGTGGTCAAGTTGGTATATAAGTGGAAGACCTTCATTTGTTTTGTCTTTGTCGTAGGAAAAAAATCAGTAAACATTAGAATACCATAATGTAGAGAAGAAAAATAAATAATAATGAATAGATACCACGGGGTTCCGTATATAAAGGGCGTCACCGTTGGCACCCTATTACGCTGTTAGTCTGTCTGTCCTACCTTTTAACGGCTGTATTTTTATATCGTAATAGATTGCCAGTAGAAAATTTCACAGAATACCTAGGTATATAATGTTACAGAGGATAAACTAAACAATAAATAAAAAATACCGTCAAATTTAGCATGATTATAGTACCCACTAAATAAAAACAAAACATAATAAAAATTGGTCAAGTGCGAGATTGGCGCCAGCTTAAGATCCCGATTGAATGAATGAAAACAAAGTTTTGCGGAACTCGTTTTTTTTACGAGCTTTTAATTACATAGAAAGGACTTAAAATTATTTACATTAACTAAGGCAAGAAATTATACATAATAAGTACATAATTATATGGAATTCATAACTAACTTAAAAATCAATTATTATTTTTTAAACATTAATTAATCAATATATTAATAATGTAAATATTGCATTGTCATCCAATTCTGACATTTATTAAAAGTTTCAAGCTCAGTGGAAAGTTAGTGAACAGACAAACAGACTGACAAAAGAGCGAGTTAATAAAAACATTGTAATAAAATACAAACAGCAGCGGTTCTAATTGCCTTCAATTTACAGTTAATTGATTCGCAACTCTGGTTCGTAAATTAAACATATTTTCCAATAAATATGGACCCAATTTTCCCACAACATTTCAGTAGTGTAATTAAACCGTGAAATTATTACCTAGATAGCTCGTATTCTATCGAAAATTGAGTTGCGAAACAAAATATATGATTGCTATGTACCGATCGCGCGTTACTCGAGTTGGTAAGCGTACCTTCCTGTGGTACTGTGGTATCTTCTCGTCCAAGATACCACAGTGCCTCAAGACAAGGGTCTTTGACCAGTGTGTGTTGCCAGTGATGACATATGGTACTAGACGTGGTCCTTAACTGTTGGCCTTTTGGAAAAACTCAGAGTCACACAGCGGGCAATGGAGAGAGCTATGCTAGGAGTTTATTTGCGCGATAGAATCTGAAACGTGGATATTCGCCAAAGAACCAGAGTCACCGGCATAGCTGTTAAAATTTGCAAGTTGAAGTGGCAATGGGCAGGCCACATCTCTCGAAGAACCGATAACCGATGAGGAAGAAAGGTTCTGGAGTGGAAACCACGAACCGGAAGACGCAGCGTAGGTAGGCCTCCCACTAGATGGACCGACGACATTGTGAGAGTCGCGGGCATCCAGTGGATGCAAAAGGCAGGCTGTCATTCAGTGTGGAGGTTAAAGGGGGAGGCCTATGTTCAGCAGTGGACGTCTTCTGGCTTATATATATATTCTTTATTACAAATTAAGCATATGACTAACAGATAATCCAAAACATTACATGCTGCAGCTTAAATGGGCAAGGACGACAGAACTGAATTTGCCCATCTTATCAAAAAATATATCCAGATCAGGTTGTTGAGAAAGTATGCTATTCATAAGTTGTTATGATGATGATGATGACGTTACGTACCAACCTAAGTACCTATATACATAAAATTACTGAATGAGATTTTATTTTATAATAACCTTGCATTGTATTTATTTCATTCGTTATAGTCCGGCCACTGATATAAAGTGTCTGACAAATGCATTAATATTGTACAAATCAGAATAAAAATATTTTTTTATATATCTCTGAAGTATATCGATCTTACGTTCTAAACCTATAGCGAAAGTCAGAATTTGTGGTTTTCATTCTTACAATGTTATTGCAGCTGTCAGGTCAAATAAATAAGCATTTAGTGGCAGAGTTTATTCACTTATAGTCATTCAGTATGTGTGAATAGTATCTCGTTTATTAAATATTAGTGAGATATAATATTGGCGGTATTTTCCCATTATCCCCAACCCCCACCGTGGGCAGTTTGAACGCGGTCGGACACGGGCCGTGGGCTTGACACAGAGATTGATGTCCGTAATAAGCTAGATTTACGAATTGGACTGAAAATTGGACATATTACGGGTCATGAAATGGTTGACATTAACTGTAATTACATGAGTATGTAATTACTTTTTGACTGTAGGTAAGTTGAAATGAAAACTTATGTTTGTACCAGCTACGCTACACGGTTTCACCCGCTACCCAATATATATTATTGGGGTAAAAAGAAGCCTATCAGAATCAGAATTGATCAACTGATACATTATTATCATGCTAGATGATGGTGCCAAATGGTGGACCAAAATAAAATGAATTCATGTTATTTTGGTCGAAGGGTTAGTCTACCCTCAACGGGCATTCATATTTACACTTACAATTATAGTACAATTTAATGTTGAACAATTTCTAATATAGGATGTCAAGTTAATCTATACTAATATTTTAAAGACCCGGGTATGTCCTAAAACTGCGACCAGAACCACCGGAGGATGGGCAGCAGCGTCCTATTAGTACACGGTGAACGTACTGCGATCCCCAAGCCGCCTGCCAAGCGTGGGGATTATGGCAACACCCCTCTCTACGAGGGAGGCCTTTGTTCAGCAGTGGACGTTTACAGGCTGATGATGATGATGATGAATATTATAAAGAGGAAAGATTTGATTGTTTATTTGTTTGTTTGTTTGTTTGCATTGAATAGGCTCAGAAACTAAAGAACCGATTTGAAAAATTCTTTCACTGTTGGGAAGCTACACTATCCCCGGGTGACATAGGTTATAATCTATACCCGTGTGAAGATGGGGCGGACCGCTAGTTATATATAATTATGTCCACAGCGAATAAAAACGAAAAGAAAAAAATAATAACAATAATTACGGTGACTTAGCCATGTCATTTATACAAAATATTACTCAAAATAATTTATTTAACAATGTTATTTCTGTAGTTATTTCTATTAATAAACTCATTTGAATCATAAAATACATTATTCATCAGTAAATTAGTGAATAAATAGTAGTGTATTTTAGGACAATTTAAATATCAACAAACTGACTATCTGTCTACATTACAGAGATAATTGCGGTTCTTTCATAAACGAATACTTGCTGATGATGAAAGATTGAAAGATTCTCGTTTTCTCAACGTGAAGTGTTCCAGAGACTTTGATTGATATTGAAATTTATTAGTCCGTCCACGCATTTATCATATTTTCGCCCACACTGACAAGGATGTAGCTCGGATTCCACTCTAGAGTGGAATTATAGTGGAATCTTTTGTACTTCTAACGCACATGGCGTCCGTCAAACACTGACAGCTTTGATTTTAAAATGTTCTTTATTTATTATTTTTATACATACATTCTTACCAAACAGACAGTCTAATAATTGTGGCTAACATAAATATTATATATGACTTTTCAGGCTACATTCGCCTCTACAGTCATTTAATAACTAAAAGTTTAATAGGCTTGCGTTTGGCCAACATCTCGCCTGATGATGTACATTTAGAAGCCCTACCTGCCCTCCTTATTTCGGCCCTTTCACAAAATCATTTCTCAGCTGACGTCCACATCACCTAAGGCTTTGTTTTTGCCAAAATTCAACTTCGTAGTTACAATTTTTTTTAGTGAAAATTCTAAGCCCCGTTTCTCCTCCTTAATTCGTTCTTTTCGGAAAATCATCCTATAGAATTTATTTTTAACCTTTAACCTGAATACAAAATTCCATGCTCCTAACATCAAAAACTTTATGTGAACATTCAACCTCCATTTACCCCCCTTATTTCGGTTCTTTCACAAAATAACATAACATTACGTCAACTTGCTCTATTTTTAGCATATTCCTGAAAATGGCATCAAAATCCGTCTAGTGGTTTAAAAGTTGGGCGTCTTCAAACAAACAGACAGACAACAATTTATAAATTATCTTTTTTTATAATTATCTCGCAGTTACTGACTGTTTTATCTCTATGATTATATTATAATTATGTAGGTAATTACGTATATAGATTTAAATTAAATTAATTTTAGAATTTTAAATTACTTAAATTAATATTTGTCTATGAAAAAGCTCATCTCCAGATATTTTCTGAATTCAGAGCTAATCCCAGTGTTGATTATGATGAACTCCGTTCAGGTCAGTACACCCCAAGTTTATAACCCTTTAGATAGTTTTTAGCATTTTTTTCAAAAACTTATTACCACAATAACGCTTTTATCATTCATTTGTCTCATAATAAAATCTCAAATCTTGATAGCCCGTTGGTCCAGTTGGTAGTGAACCTACCTTCTGAGCCTGAGAGCGTGGGTTCGATTCCCACGTAGGACAAACATTTGTGTGATGAACATTTGTGTTTGTTCTATATCTGGTTGTTAATATCTATTTAAGTATGTATTTAAAAACTATATATGTATGTATATCAGTCTCTGGCAGCCATATCACAAGCTTTGCTTAGTTTGGGGTCAGATGACCGTGTGAGCAAAAATGTCCCAACTAAATAAAAATTAAAATAATCTGAATCTATTCAAGTAAGTCCGTAATTAATTATCCGTAATAATTCAGTAATAAAAACAAAATAAAATTCAACTTATGGCATAATTTTCGCGAATTTTATGCTATAATAAAACCAACATCCATAAATGTTTATAAATATAGGTGGCACAAACGCTGTTCCAATTATATTGATTACTTGTTCAAGGAAGTAGAGTGGACAAAACAAAGCGCTGGACACAGTATTAATGGTTCATTGGCAATTGTAGTCATAAGACAATAACAGTAACTTAAGGAGGATGGTTCAAAGCAAAAGTCCGAGTGTCAAGAGATAGCGTTAAAGTCGTTATTTTTAGAAATAGTATTTATATTTAACGCTGTTAATTGCAATCAAACATGAACTCAATCTTAAATTGCAGCCTAAGAACAAGTTCATAAAAAAGTTGCTATATTTTCAAAACGAACTTATAACATACGCTACATTCGTTTCTATATCAATGTGATGATGATGCGTAGTATTAAAGAAGTGAAAAACGAACATTTATTGAAAAATAAAGATAATTTTAATCATTGTAAGTATACATGATTTCGTTCAAATTTGAACCAAGGCGTAGTCGAGGCCAGCATACGTGAATCCATAAATGCTCAGTTGCGGTCATTACTTTTCTCAGATACTGTTACTGTGTCGAACATACACTTTATATAAAAAAAAATGACCTACATTTCGCGGTGTTACAATATCCGCGGTCAGCTTGAGACCACGGCCATTGTCACGTGGTTCAACCACGTGACAATGAGCGTAAATTACGTACCAATTACAACCTAAATAAAAATTATGCGCGATAAGTCCCGATAAACATTAAAAACATGTTCAAAATGGGGAAAGTTTAACAGAAAACTATATGTATTTCTAAAAATAAGGACTTTAGCATTATCTCTTGACAACCTAACGTTGGACCATCCACCTTATATTATTGATTCTGACGTACCCAAGCTATCAAAGAGACATAGGTAAGACATAAAAAAAACAATAAATACTTAACAATTAAAATGCAATAAAAACAATACAACATTTTCATTATGCGAATATAGGTGGTAAAATAATGATTCGTGTTGGAAACAATAGCTAATTTTATAGCTTCTATGATCATAAGTAATTATGACGGATATAAATTAATATATTTATGCATATATATACCTGAACTACACGGAGAGGGTTTACTAAGCCGAAAGAGGTCCATAGTACCAGTCATTATTAACATCTTTTAATATGGGAGCAACTCGGAAAACATGAAAAAAACCTGCCGTTTCATTAAAACGGTCATTCATAAAATGTATGGAACAGCTGATATTTTTTTCGCTATTTCAGGGTTGGTCCATAATAAAAGTTGTTCATAATGATGAGTATGGACCCCTTTCAGCTTAGGACACCCTTTCCGCGTAACCCTGTATAGCGGCCTGGACATGGAATTGTATATGCATTGATTTACAAACACATAGATGTTAGATCTAGTCCAAAATTCAAGAAAAAGCGCGTTTATCCTCCCGTCCCTCTCATTCTCGTAGAGTTTATACACCCGTCGACTAAAGGTTCGTAGTCTGCCTTGCTTTACCCTTACGCAAGCTACTGCGCGTTGTGTGCAACTAGCTTTATTCAAGTGTTCGATGAAACAGATGGCTTCCAAAACAGCTAAACATAAAAAAGAGGAAGGAAATTAGGAAGTTTGTAAACAGGAAAAAACACGAAATTTAATGTGGTGACCTATTTCTGGTCCGGAAAAAAGAAAGAAAATAAGGAGCAATCGGTTGTTTCCGATTACGATGTAGTGATATAGGTAAATACCTATACATTACTTAGTATAAATGTGGTTTTTTTTTCGTTGCAGGCACACACAGTTACGCTATAAAATTGAAAACAGAAGAATAAAAATTCAACATTCTAAATGTCGCTACTTACCTGGTTTTATTTACCCAGATAGGTATAATAGTTACTTACAATGGTCAAATGATAATACAAAATTTTGGTGCCATATATCACATGGATAATAGACATTATCCAGGGTATAATATAAATTTGGTATGGAGATACCACACGAAATTTCGATCAAATCCCTTTAGTTGTTACGGAGTTGAGTGCACATAAACTTATCTCCGTAGTTCCGTATCATCTGAATATTTTACATTGTTTTATTATTGAAAATTAAATTTCTAACAAACCAACTCTATACCGCATAAGTATGAGTAGTTGTTTCGTGCTCCACGAGTTGTCTCATCTAGCAAAACTTCGATTTTGTAAACTTTCGTACAATTTTCCACGTCGCTTTGCGTTCCGCGTCAAAGGATGAAGATTTTGTTACTTACTACTAATGATGTACCTACCTACTTACTTAGGTCTTCGAGAAACTTTATTTAAGGTGGTACGTTTCACCTATGGCGGGAAATTCAAAATTCAAACAGTTTTCTTGTCCTTGCAGCTAGGCCGGGTAATTATTGTAAGCGCCATAATGTTTGCGTAATTTGATTATTATTCTTTACAAAATCATGTAAAGCTATTTATCTCTAATGCATATTATTACATACATTACTCAATTATTTAAAAAAACGGTTTAATAAAAAATGTAAGTAATATGGAGCGTTACTATTAAAACGCTGTACATAATAATGTCAAAAACAAACACCGATTTGCGCATACACTGTGTCATTTTAAAATAATTACCCGGCCTAGCTACATGGACAAAAAAACTGAAATTTGAAAAAAAAAATTGAATTTCCCACCATAGGTGAAAGGTACCACCATAACGAGAAAAATTATGTCAAGCGTAGTAAGTTATGAACGTCATTATTATTATTATAATTATTCACTTAGGTATTTCAATCTGGAATCTGTTTTTAGTAGTACTAAACCCAGCACTGATACCTGTTCACGTGGATACCTAGTGTGAAGTTCATCTAATAACATAAGTAAACTTTCTATACTTACTTGACTTCGATGACAAGATTGTTCTAGCTTACTTTCTCATTAAGAACTTTTCTCCAATGTGAGAACACTCCCGTAGTGCAATCGACTAGAAAATTATGTTTTATTTTTATTGCTCTACATGCTTAGATGACTTCATCGACTACATTTCCTCTTTAATTATAAAATATAGGAGGATATATAGGATATAGGAGGATATAAATATAGGATATAGGAGGGTTTGTGCATTTGGATTATCTTTAGACCTTCAACGATCTAGGCAGTCTGTTTTTGTAGTTATTAGCTTGTATTTTGTTTAGTTAATAAAGAAAGGTGTGCCTATTTATGTATATATATATTTTAATCTTTATTCAAGACCAACAGCACAAAAATATATACATTAGTTTTAATTAGTTATTTTAAAGTACAGCCATTAATAGGTCTATAATAGTGGTAGCAACAATGTCGTAGAAAATCACTACTAAAAATCATATATTGCAAACTAAACGCTAAAGAACTAAGCTACAATAAGTTAATATAAAAAGTTAATTAACAAAATTAAGCACATTTATATTTACGTAGCACATAAAACGAATACTAGTTAAAATTATGTACAGATTTAAATCTGTATCTGTATCTGTATTTGTTGTTCTGTCTCTATATTTATATAACACTTAGAAAGTACAAATAGTTTTAAAAGCCTTATAGTCAACTATTATGCCTATTTATACAAAAAACTAATCCCTGCAGAATAGGCGTGTGCATTTTTTTTTAATACCTGGTAAAAAAGCTTATTTCAACGAAAACAAAATTAAAGTTCAATAATAAATATGTTAAAAGTATTTGAATTTCATGATATACTCAAATCGTACACGCGCCATACAAATGCTGTACTAACACACGTTTTGCGAGAGAGGGAGAGAGCATTAATCCGCTCTCTATCCCCATAATCTCAGAAATGTATCAGCCAATAATAATTAATTTCAGTACGGTTGTGTAGTTTATTTTTGTTCTTCAATCTATATTGAATTACAAATGAAATATCGTATTCTGGAATTCAACTCGCTGACCAAATCGCAAATGATAGAGACTTGGAACCCACTGGGTTCCAAGTTCCAAGTTCCTCAAAATAATCTAGGTAATCAATAAGAACGAGTTTTGCGAAATTCCACCATTAAGAGAGTGAAATGAACACCCCTAAAGTAAAAAAAGATGAACCCTAAAACGGCTGGACCTATTTTGACGGAAATTTCAGTGGCAGATAGCTGATGATATAAGGAGTTATCCACGCGTGGGTGAAACCGCGGGGCGCAGCATAAAAATCAACTTCAAAATTAATAAATACGCAACTTCGTTTACCTATTTAGATGACATATTTTTACCAGTTATTTTGATTTGAATATCTAACTACTGAACCGATTTTGAAGAAATGTCTATGGGGCCAATGTGAAGGTACATCCTTTCAAATAAAAAGAATTTTACAAATCAGTTTATAAATAACGGAATTCTGAGGAAATATGCACTAAGGGAATAAATTAGTGTCTCACGTCGCGGGCGGCATATTGAACCCTGAGCGTAAGGAGGGACTCTTAGAGTTAACTGCCAAGCGTAGCGAGGGGAGTTTTATAGAGTCCTGAGTGAAGCGAGGGGTTCAAGCTGCCAAAGACGAAGACAGGCTTTATTCCAGAGGAGCATACTCTACTTTTCACACCTTCTGCAAGACAATAAAAATCCAGGTGTCACTGAAAATCACAGCACCAAACACCGTCTTTTGTTTCACATTCTTTGTAAACGCACCTTTTTTTTTTTAGTTCTGCGTGTGTTGCGATGATGCTATGAATATAATAATGACATGTTTTAATTTTTTCTGAATATCATGGAAATAACTACGTCGCCACTACTACTATAGCTATGCTAACTTTGTTCTATATCCATACGTTCGAGCCAGCTTGTAATGCCGTAAATACTAAAATCTGCTTGTTTTGTGAGTTGGCAGATATTACCCTATTTAGATTTGTCCCGACCAAATGTCTAGTTTTTTTTTTTTTTCTCATATCTAGGTACCTAACTTTATTAGGCCGGTTTGCTATAAAAATACTGATGTTTTAGGTCTAACGAAAACAAAATCTCCATAAGACCTACACAATATTATTCATTATAATCTCTTCTCTATCGCTGTCTCTACATAGTATATAAAATTAAGTCGCTTTCCGCGTTTGTCTGTCTGTACAACTTCTTCCTAAACCACGTAACGGATTTTGATGCGGTTGCAGTGGCAGTGGAAGTGCTTATTGCTACTAACCACTTCCGCTGCAGACGATGCGTAGTAGCTACTTGCAACTTGTACTACGCATCGTCTGCAAACGCCGTTACTTATAGGCAGAACTAATTTCTCAAGTCTCTCACGACGATCGAAATGCTCTCCATATCTTAAAGCCAATTATTCGTACGCGAGTAAAATGTATTTTGATCATTCTAGGCTTGTCAATCGCTGGCAGATCTAGAATTGGATTCCCGAATTTCGGGTCACGAGTTCGAGATCCGGAAATGGTGAAATATCGATCAGATGAATCTGAACATGTAACCGTACTATTAGAAATTCTGTCAAAACCATTTCTGGGTAAGAAAAAGTCTTCTACAGACCAAACACGTGTCTTCAGCACAGCTTGGACGTGGGCCGCGCGTTTTGTACTGAACAGCGTTATTTTGACCCGACTGCACAAGAAAGAGGGTAGGTAATGTTTTTCGGGCATATGTATGTGTGTGTATATGTTTGTATGTATTTTTAATCACTCTAATATTATAAACGCGAAAATTTGTGTGTGAGTAAGTATGTTTGTTACTTTATTTACGCTGAAAGGGTTGAATGAATTTGGATGAAATTTGGAATAGAGATAGCTAAGCCGTTTAGGCTATATGAGGTAATCTAGAAACACTAGCTGCACCCAGTGCCGGTTTTAGCAATACCAGCCCCAACTACCATTCAAACCTAAAAAAGGCAATGAATAGATATTTTTAATGCATAAAAATAAATGCAGATATAAAAAGGCGCCCTGAGCGCCCTGGGCCGTCGCCCAACCGCGCCCTACCCTAACGCCGGTACTGGCTGCGCCCTACAGTTTCACTCGCTATCCCACAGGAAACTATAGTCGGAGTAACCGGCTCAATCATACGTGAGTGATTCCCGTGATATATAAACAAAATGTGTGAAAACCACGTCGGCTTCCATAGTAGATACACCCCTTCAAGACGCAGCCTCGAAGCAGCTCGAGCTGTATGTCGTAGTATAGTGGTTCATACAGTCCCTCGTACCACAAAACGCGCGAACCGAGTGTAAACTGTGTAGCTGCAATATTTAGTCTGTAGAAGCCTTAAAGCTATCGTTTTTAGTTACCAACTTTCTCTGTGATACCAACTATTCTCCTAACTGTGTCACCGGAGCTTTTAGCACTTGCTCCATTACCTCCATAATCATTATCCAAGTATATTTATCCTGAACTGCTTTTATACTGAAACCAAATATTGATTTTCTACTTTAATATAATGGTTTTTGTAAGCATTTTCGCTGATGATTATGTTAACGGACTTGTATTGTCTTTAGGACGTAGTCTTTTGCACGAGGTTTATAGGTAGCTAGTAGCTACAGTATTTCTGTTTAAATATGGTTCACAGGACCGTTGGTCGTAAGCTGTAACATGGGTCGACGATATTGTCACCATCGCGTTGTAGAGTAATCGCCCATGTTAGTGCTTGTCGGCAAAAGTGGCACAAATAATAGAACCGTTCGCGTTTCTCTTCATTTGACAGAAAGAAACGACATATTCCCGTCACCATATTAACACTCTTAAACAAGACGAGTTATCTCTACTCATTGACCTAGAAAACCATTCGTTGTTTACTCCCCACGAGAAAACGCGACGACAAATTTTTGACGACACACCGCTGCGGATAGCACAGGTAGGGTGTTGCAAACAGTAAAATGATACTTATTCTATTTACATAAGTACTAAACATACTACTAAAGTGAATAGTTTACCTAAACATACAATACAAATACAATTTCCAAAAACTTCTTTGACACATTAAAAGTGAAATTTGATAATACTAAAAATAAAATAACAAAAAACCGTAAAATTAAATCTAAAAAAACATTTCATTTGTATTGGGTTTTATTTATTTGTGATTTGTATGTTGTTTTTTTTTTCTTTCTGGTAACTAACTTGTTATCTCTTATGTATAGACTTCGAATGTTTGTTTTCCAATTACTATTTATCTATCCAGACCCTAGTTGGTGTTGCAACGGGGCATTTACACTATTTACAACACATTTGCTCAAAAAGTGCACTTACGAAGCCTGTATACATCGTTCGAAAGTTAAACATTACGGATCATACAACGGAGCGTGCGGTAATGAATTTGTCCGCACGCTCAGATGTATAGCACCGTGCGTGTGATTTACGGTATTTTTTTAATTTCCATCATAATTACATAAGAATTCCACAAAAGAGTTTCATATTACGAGAATAAATAAGCTGAATGATCAAACCTCCTTGGAAGCGTTTTTGCTCAATACGTTTGTCTCAGTTTAATACTAAAGAGAAAATGAGACGAAATATGTAGTTCTAATTTTCACCACGTGATAGTGGCGCTATTTGCATGTTCGCGCCATTTTCTTATTATATTATAGAAACTATTGTTGTGACTGATATTAAGTTATAAACAAAAATTGTTTCATTTGTAGCCTTTTTTTCTCGCAAATGTGTTGTAAAACGTTGTATGGCACACGTGCGGATTGGTTATTACAAACTCGTGACTATGGTAAGCCCTCGACTTCGTCTCGGGCTTACATTCGTCTACTCGTTTGTAATAACCAACTTTCCGCACTTGTATCATAAATAACTATTCTAGTTTGTATTAGTGAAAATATGTTTTTGGCTTTTGTTTAACTGTTTATCTCATCTCTACTGTATTAATTAGCAGCTGTAGGTTTTCCTTGTAAAATAAAATAAAATAAAAAACTGCACTACGAAATGTTCAAATTCAAATTCAAATTATTTATTTGTCAGAACATGTTACCTTAACCTCATGTGAACCTTACTAAGTGCTTATTTTCATTACCTAAGGACGATAAATTCTTTGTATATAGGTATTGAGTGTTGCTAGATTCGCGGTTTTGCTTCAGAAATACATTAATTCATCATTGACTTGGATTAGAGACGTATCGTTTTTTATCCCTACGGGAAATGTAAGTAACTTGAGATCCTCTACCAGATACCAAAACATGATCAATCATGTCATGTAACACTTTGTGTTTGACACCCTTCGTGGAATTTGAGACTTACAAAGACGTTATTAAAAGAAAATTGTGAAAATTCTTCCATCTCATCTTTCACGCTGGGAAACTGTATTAGATTATTAAAACTTAGAAGTAATGGACGAACGGAAATAAAAGTTTAGACGGAACGTTGATACTAAGCCGAAGGGATGTTATTGTACTCATCATCATAGTCATAATTTTATATCTTGGGATCAACTCTAAAATAAGGAAAAATATGCTGTTAAAGTGATATAATATTGAGGTTAAAAGTATATTTTCAAATTTTCATTATAGTTCTCAAAACTCCTTAAAGAAGCCTCTAGTCGTGCCTACACTACTTTACTGTAACTTACATAATATGACAGTATTTGTACGGATGACGATGTTTTTTTCAGTAAAATACGTAAGACTTGGCGGTATGGCCTTAATGGCTTTAGCATGCCCAGTAATAAACAGAAAAAATATAATTATCATTGAACATTGAACCCCAATTTTAATATTGAAACTTGTAATGTCACTTCTTTTGGTTATTTCATAGGTTTGATCAAAAAACTTGGATCTTACGTTCGAATTCTTTTGGTTTGATAGAGTTAGTCGCGGTCATACGTAGTATAGTAATAGATCGTTGGTCGCGGTAAGTAAATTGATTCCGTGATGGCTACGTTCTTATCGTAGATTTATGCACCTTACACTAATCCATTTTACTAAAAAACGCAGCGTCGGAATTTCCAATAAAAGTTAATTTTTGTAGTTTGTATTCATCGCGCATACTATGACGGAAGTGGTTTTACAAGAATACATTAAATGTCGATACTAAGCCGGAAGCTACTTATTGTATTATAATTATGAACAGCTTTTAACTACTGGCCAACCCAGCATGCTATAGCGGCATTACCTCAAGTTAGTAATGGTTATGCGTTGACCCAGAAACACGCCAGCGCAATGAAATATTTTTGAAAATGGTGCTCACGGTCCCCAAGCGTCAAATGTCTCGACCTCAAACTGCTCAAATAATTATGTAACCACTGCTGAGGTTAGCACATTCCATTTTTCTAGTGTCAATGTGTAATATTTTGGATTATGATTAATTAACTGTTCGCAGAAGTGCTCGAGTGTGGTGAAGTGCTGAATAGGTGAAACATTTATTTTCATGTAGTTTCCAAACCCGTGTATAAACCTCTAGTAAAGCTTCCACCACTTTATTAGGACATGACTTGGCCTTGACCGTAACTTACATTGCTTGACTCTGACTGTGACTATGACTTGTTTTACAATATATAGTCAAACTTGTAAAAATTTCAATTCTCGACACTGGTAAATGCAAAAGACTAAATTCCTCTCAAAAGGAAAAAAGAAGAAAAATATACATATAGATAAATATAGTTGTTTTAAAGATTAAGACCATAGGGTCTTAATCTTTAAAACAACACTAGCTAGGATCCTAGGTTTCAAATTTACAGCCAAACTTGCCTGTTGAGTTAAAATCGAATTCAAAAGTTAGAATCTTCAAAGAAACCTACCAAACTCGGCTATTTGCTGAATTTACGAGACAATTTCTAGCTCACTATAAGGTAACGACGCTGAAAATAGGTTTTAATTTACTTATAATTATTTATTTTGTTACATAGGTAACAAAATACATAGATAGCTATGTAGCAATTAATGCTAACAATTTGAATAAAAAGGCAATTTAATAGTTTCAGCGTGCTTTTTTCGCCTTCGTATAAATAACAAATGTTGTTCTCATGTCATATATGATTAAAGATTATCATATTTTTACGACCTTTTGTGTGCAAATTGTAATGATTGTCATATTATAGGTTAGGTTTAAAAAAATATCTATAATAATCTTTATTAACTAGGTTAGGTTAGTATATTAGCATGTTTTGCCTCTGCTATTGACTTACTGGATTTTTTCCTGGAATACTCCAATGCAGCGCCCGATTGTAATTGCATCGGTGTTTTATACAAGGTATTGATTTGTAAATGTCAAAGCCGTTTTCAACACTATAGCATAAAAATTGTTTTTAAACCTTCAGTATACTCCTAGTTAATAATCCGCGTCCTGGCCACCTCGGTAGGTGCCAGCCACGGTGGATGATGGCAATGACATTTTACCAATCGCCCGCAGCCTTTTGTGTAATGGATCACAGCGAAGCCACCCAGCCCCGATGACACAGCCCGACGAATTAAATAAGTTTTTTTTTAAACATGAAACATCTTTGGCTTGATATCAAAACCAGCTTGGTATGCCGTGGCGGCAAACGGCATGACGCTCTCTGTTTCATATCTGCCGGGGCTCATATTTTGTGTTCGGTATTCGCCATATAGGTACCTATTGAGATCTGTGGTGTTAGCAATAGTTATAGTACCCTCACACATTGGATGATTGCAAACCAACACCTTGTATTTTTGTGATCAATAGAAAAATGTATGTTCTTCCGTTTTCTACCCACATTGGACCTATCGAACTTTACAGCCTTTCAGCTTTTTACAGCCGTCTCAGTATAAATAAGTATTTCACTGTCTAAACACACAACATGGCAATTTTAATTATTTATTTTTCATACTCTAAAATCACGCATCGTACGTTTGCGTTGTTGCCAGATACAGGACGGACTAAGTTTACTCAAGCTAATTAGCTTGTTTGGCTCGCGCTCTGAGGGTTCTGTCCAACGAAACCCTCAGAGCACGAGTCCTACTCGTACTTGTCTGGTTTTTTAAACTATTTTGCGTTAGTTTTCAGAAATGACACGCGCCGAAAGACAATCTCGCTCAACCCTGATCAAAAGCTAGGGCCGGCGCTAGATGAAAGATAAAATTTCGTAAAATCCGTTGTTAATGTTCGCCTAGACTGCCTAGAGTCTAGACTATTTGAGGAATATTGGGTTCAAATTTCACGTCTCTATCATTTGCGTTTTGATCTGAGCGATTGTCCCTTGAAATCACTTATTTTTTTAATAGATTACTGTGATCATGAATATTATGTTATACATCTCCATAATTTATTATTACTAGAATTAGTCCATTGCTTTGTTTATTTGATAGCCCGTTGGTCCAGTTGGTAGTGAACCTACCTTCTGAGCTTGGGGGCGTGGGTTCGATTCCCATCTAGAACAAACATTTGTGTGATGAACATTTGTGTTTGTTCTATATCTGGTTGTTAATATCTATTTAAGTATGTATTTAAAACTATATATGTATGTATATCAGTCTCTGGCAGCCATATCACAAGCTTTGTTTAGTTTGGGGTCAGATGACCGTGTGTGAAAAAATGTCCTGAATATTTATTTATTATTTATTTTATTGCATTAACTTTTACGTAAATCAGTAGGTACCTATAAATTGACTTTCAGGTCTGCAAGTATCAAATTCTCTTACGAGTTGTAGAAAAGTCTAGTTCAGTTCACTGCTTTGTCTGATGTCCTCGCTAAAGTTTATATAATCTTCATTTATGTTCCATTTCCCTTTATTTCGTGCGAAACTGTGACCCTATTTTGCGCAAGGTGATTCTCGCCAAATTGTTCTTATCAAAGTCGAGATCAGCGTTGAAAGTCTCCGGGTAATCTGGCTCTTGAGTAAAACAAATGCTATCTTACTGCGCTGATCGTTTGTCGGTTGTCGGCCTTCAAAGGTAAACTTACCCCCAAAGTTTTAAAGACGTGGGAAGATGGGCAGTAGCACAGACCTGGCATTTTTTGCTACGCAATATGGGCAGTAGAGTGATTGTCTTTTGTTTAAAGGAACGGCAGAGCTCCGAACGTCCACTAGTCCGAACACCTCTACAATCCAAACGGCGGCGGCCCTACCACCGAATCGCTCACCGTGCACGAAGGTGTCGCGAGTTTGTCGTTCTGCATTCGGCCTTTTTGTTTATGATTGCGTATACTTGTAATCTTTTCAGTACCCTAAATTTTTGTTGTTTTAAAATCATGGTTTAATATCTCCATAAAACTCTTAAACGTTCGTGGATCCGAACGAGGGGTAAATTTATGGTGTTCAGATTAAAGAGGCCCTGTTGTGGTTCTAGATTCGAAGTAAGCCATCTGCTAGTACGTTTTCCTCTAGTAGATGGAGAATACAGATACTTTTTATCCCTGGTCGGGCCAATAGTAATGTATATGGCAACGGTATCCTTACTAGCAAGAGCCTACTGAAAGGAAAGGGATCTGTGGACTCAGGGTGATCACCCTCCCCCGTTAATACAAAAAATAGACTAGTGCAAACCAAGACTTCAGTAGCTTTATCTAGTCTGTGAGCGCAACACATTTTACAAAAGTTAATTTCTTATCAACTGATTTAAAAAACTTTCTTAACTATGCTTTGGCACGGCTGTGACAACATAACCAAGGACTTTGTAATACCTTGGGCATAAAATACGGAAATAAAAAAATATTACACTTAACCAAACCAAACTCAGTGGGGAAAATCCACGGAAAGTCTGCCAGTAACTTTTTTAAGTTTATGGTATCGCACGGTTTGTGCATTGGCCGATAAAAGCGTATTACTGGTTTTACTACGTATTTCCACAATGTCGCTGTAATACTTGTCTCTTACGTACTGGTATAATAGGACATAATAATGTAACGAGTCAGAATGTCTACGTTAACATTCACAAATATTTTAACATTAAACTTTAGTTTATTACTGAAGTACTTAATTGAAACTGAGACTTAATACTGGTTAAGTTGTCTAATTGTTTATAACAAGTAAAATATTGAAGAAACATTGTGTTTAACCTTGCCTTTTAGTTGAATATTGTCTCATAGTTTATCCTAGTAGATAAATGGAGGAAAGATTAACCTTTTATGTATATTTGGTTTGTATCAATGAATAACACTACAAAATACTGATAGAATTGTATTTAGAATAAAGGTTACCTTATAAACAGCTGAGCTTACTGTCTACATTAAATTATCATTATCCATTCAAAGAAGGTATTCCTGGTACAGGTATGATCTGTCCGGAGAATGAAATGTGCAGCACCCACTTAGATTCAGTCTTTGTAACAAGTCTTGAAATGAAGACATCAAGTTCGCGTTACCCTGGTGCAGTGAAGATACACGAGCTATCTGAAAATTAATAGAATTTGGTGTTAAAATTGAAGGGAAAAACAAGATGTCTGACCCAAGCTTTTGCATCAAAGACTTAACCTAAAAAGGGTCAAAGTTGAGCATTTTGTACCTTTGTTATATGTTAAGCTTAAAGAATTTATAAGCGCTTTATCACAGAAACACAAGAAGTAGACTCTTATCAACAGATTCTCGGATGTGAAGGAAGAATTTCTGAATGAAATCTGATTCAATTCTGTTGTGAAATATGGGACTTTTACAACAACAAACTGGATTTTAAATGTATGGAAAAATTACAAGTAAATCAGGATGTATTGAAGAGAAGAGAAGCTTACCTTGATCGGCAGGTGCAGATGTAAGATCTGAAGTTTATTAAGCTCGCATTTGGTGTTGACAAGGAATGCTATAGCCTCGATGGTTTTCAACATAGTTGCAATTTCATTGTAGTTTCATGCACTGATTGACGGCGGAGAACTTAAATTGGATTTTTATCAGGGTTTTTGATCACGAAGAAAAGATTAGTTTAGAGAACTGAAGTTAGATTCTTTTAAATATGTTTTGATCTAAAACTCACAGAAGACATTGAAGGAAAAATAATCGGTGGATTTTTGACATAAATCATTTTCGGAATGGCGGGAAACCGAATTAAATCCAGGTTAAACAGAAGTAACAAATAACTCTGTTTTCATTCAAAATTGTATTTAACATATTCAAATATGGTCAATATTTCTGAGAGTACCAAAATCGCCGCGATCATTGCTATTTCTTGGTTCACCGGAATGTGTGGGCGATCTAAAATGACTCCTATCACGTCCAAATAAGGTCGATAGGTCCAGAATGACAGGGATTACCACCATTACCGAAAGGACAGGAATGTCCACGAAGTCTTGTTTTACCGGCAGGGCCTGAATGACAGGGATTACCACCATTACCGAAAGGACAGGAATGTCCACGAAGCCTTGTTTTACCGGCAGGGCCTGAATGACAGGGATTACCACCATTACCGAAAGGACAGGAATGTCCACGAAGTCTTGTTTTACCGGCAGGGCCTGAATGACAGGGATTACCACCATTACCGAAAGGACAGGGATGTCCACGAAGCCTTGTTTTACCGGAATGTGTGGGCGATCTAAAATGACTCCTATCACGTCCAAATAAGGTAGATAGGTCCAAAATGACAGGGATTACCACTATTACCGAAAGGACACGGATGACCACGATAACGTGAATGTCGGGTTTGTTTGTCATTCGAGAGTTAGGGAGAGGGTATATAAGGAAAGGAGAGGGGCTTGTCGACCCTTTTTGTTGTGAGACCTCTCGCGAGAAGGTACTGACACACTTAGCTCTGCCCCGATCCTTGTCCAATATATTTGTTTGATTAATTACGCAGAAACTCTGCCCGACTGAATATATAATTCAATAAAGTTGGTAGAGTTTTAGATAGTTTCAAATTGTGTTGTGAAATTATCTCAGCTCATCTTGGCGTCAGGGACAATTCCATGTTATATTGGTCGTGTCTGGCGTTAAGTTTTTGAGCGTATTCAAGTTTTTTCTAACTGTAATAGTAGAGTGTAAAGTAAACTTAAATTAAATATTGGACTATGGTGTTCTACCTCATCATGGTATGAGGAATGGCCAGCCCCGGGACCTAACTACGTGACTACATTAGGGGCTGGTCATCTCCGTCTTTCCCGATAGTCAGGACTTGGAATTTTGTGACGCTCCAAGGTTGATTTTACCCCTTAAATGTGGGATCAATAAGTCACCAGGGTGCATGGTTTTTGGAATACGGTCATCGGAGGCTCTCTAGGTCTTTGCAAACGCAAAGTTGCTCCTTGGCGGAACCGGTGAATCTGTATAGTACACCGATGACCGGACCTCAGACTCCATGTAAACTGTCTTGTACGTTAGGTGGATGTTCCGTTTCAGTCCCCAGGGGTGGATCCTTGTGTTAAAGGTACGCCCTAGGCTTCGGCCTGTTGAAACAGACTCCCGTAGGGTTGATAGGTAGTGGACTTCAGGATAATTGGACTAGTCACCCATGTAGGCTTCAGCTAGTCTAGAAGAGTTTTGCACATTGGATAACCTATCTTCCAATAAACTCTGTGTCAGGTGGGGTTTTGAGTGCTTAGTTAAATACAGGACCCGCGAGTCCTTAGTTCAACTTTGGTGCAGCTTTAGAATAGATTTAGGGAAACAAAGGTGTAGGAAGTAGGGAGATCTCGTCGATCTAATATTTTCAAAGTATGAGAGATTATCAGATCTACGAGACATAGGGCCAATTAGTAGGGATTTTACCTTTTCAGTTTGTTCCGGTAATAACTCCATTGGAGTCGGATCCAGTCTAATAAGGTGTTCAAAGTAGATTATTGAATGATCTTGTTGGGTTTCAAAGTTTTAACTCATAATATTTCACATTATTGAATAATTGGTAATTTAAAGTCAATTGGATTATCTCTAGTGGAGTCTCTTGAATATAAAGGTAGAACTACCTAACAAGTGACTGACACTAATTTATCTTATAAATAAGTAAAAGACTCTGACTAAATGGGTATTATCCTATAAATAAAGTCAATGGAATTTTAGACCCTCTCTTTCAATTAGAGTCTATGGAGAAAGCTCTCACCTTTAATCAAAGTCAAATGTCAACTGACAGCCCACCTAATATTGGTCATTCATTAGTCTACGGTTTCAGGTTTTGGTAAAGCCTGATTCTGTTTTGTTTCTTATAATAATTAAGGAAATACTCGCGTTGCAAAGTAGTAATTTGTGATGGAATGTGGTTCAGTTTAGGTACTGGTGAATTGGACTGGTGTTACTAATCGAATCATGACAGACTGAAAATTTAGTCATTGAAAACCTGATAATAAATCAGTTGGCGAAAGAAGCCTGATTTTCTGTAAATACGTCTATTGAGCCTAGCAAATAGTAATGCAAAGCATAGTCATTACATCTCTACTGAACCTGGGAGATATGACAACCTTCGGCATAGATTTTATTTACTAGAAAATTGTACATAAAGTTGTATGTTCAAACTTGTTGACGAAGTCTGTCTAAGAATTCTTTAGTCGATGCCAGACTTGGAAGCAGTACCTGGAATGACCTTTAATTCACATATATTTAAAACAAATACATCTTTCCTCACATAACTGAATAGTATGTAGGTACTATAATTCAAGGAAGATGTCATCTGGAGGCGTCGTAGCTGTCTAAAGGATAATATTTCTATTTATTTACATTTAGGGTTCTCATTACCCTAGCTAAGGAAACCACTTAGTATATAATCATTAAAGTAGGATAGTTTTAAGTTTAGGAATACTTTATTTATTTATATACTTATCTATTAGTACCTATAGAGGATCCGTAGGATTTTACAGATGTGAAGTCCTGTGGAACCTCGCAAGAAAACAACTGTCTGACTCCACACCAGACAGATTAGCACAGGGACCAAAGACAATCCGATATGACTGACTGTACACACATAGTTTAGGTAGAGACCTCTCGTCCCTTTAATTATAATAGTTCTCCCCCTGAAATGTGGTAGAGTGGTGCCCAGTCAAATAGGAATGAGCCACATAGTTCCAGGCGGAGTGCGGGGCCTGTGACCTAGCTACAAAGCTAGCCACTTGATTTCAGGGAATTATATATATAAAGTCATTTTCCAAAAGTACTAAGTAAAATTACACTGTATATCTTTAGGATTCAATCTTTTTCTTTACTGTCATAATAGTTACACTAAATACTCAAAATAACCTACACTTGCTCTGATTTCAAAATAATATAGAATTTATTTACTTCTTAGCTTATCTATTATCATCAGAATACACATTTATTTATGTATTAAGAAAACAAGTTTGAATGTCTTCAGAATAGGTTAAAATATAGTAGCTCTATTGTCTAGGTATCACTACTTAGGTTGATTACAGGTTAGGTAGATGAATAACTTTGTATCGTAGAATTAGGTAACTCTAAGCTAGGAAACACCCAGCCTCTTTTCCAGGGTTACAGCGAGCACAACGAAGGGTTCCTAACTAAACGATCACTTGGCCATATTAATATACTACACCATTATAATTCTTTATATCATTCTATTCGCATTATTATTATTAGTATCTTAGTTTAGGTTATTATTAACTATTAGTTAGTAAGTTATTAGGTAAGTTAGGGTTTCTTATTTTGGTTACAAAGAGTATTAAGGGTTGGCGAGTCACAATAATACGAAGCAACTTTCATGCAATTGAGCGTACTTATCCACAGAATAACGTATAATGTGTATTTTTAGCACTGTCTACTTTATTGCCAACCTATTTTATCTATGTATTTTTTTTCTTCTATTTTACAGACAAAAAGCAATTACTTATCCATTTTACTTCAAAGTTAAGAGATCAACTTAAATAATTATCATTGTTAACGCAAAGTTGAATAGGAAGATACGTAGGTAAAATAAACAACGGAAAATAATCAAAATCATTTAAACCAGACCCAATTAACTGAGATTGCAAAATTATAATTACCGTTGGCACTTATCAACGTTAAAAATAACAAACTTAAAAAGTAAACAGATTTCAATTATTTTAATTTTAGCGAGATTGTATCTCTTACCTACCCCGCTTGCAGCTTTAAATTATCACTATAATAAAATAACCTTCGTTTGTATCGGCTGAAAAAAAACTTGCGCTATCCCTAAAAATAAACAGAATACTTTGCTTAGATAATAAGTATTGACATTGGACGCACTTAGGATCCAGCAGAAATCTATTTACCTACCTAAATATAGTGATCGGTGTGAAACTGAGGTAAGCAGATACTCTATTCAACTACAGTGTTTAAACCGTAAAACATAGTTTTTCTTTCAGAATAGTATTAATTAATGAACTTTCCAGCGGTAACCTCATAATAAAAGACCAATATCATAGCAGATTGTACAACGAGTAAAATAAGATAGTAAAATAAGTCATTTTAGCCGAGACGTTTATCAGCCCGAGCTGAAGACGAGGGCGGATATTCAAGTCGAGGATAAAATGAGTTTTAAGCACGAGTTATACACTCGACTTTTCACCGTAATTTCGAGGACATGAAACAGTGATATTGAAAGTAGTAGACTTTACTAGAGGCTTCTATGGAGTTTTGGAAATAACATGAAAATAATATCATGTTTTACTTCATTATATCACATTCGAGCACAATCACTAACACTTAATAAATAAACTTAAATAAAACTTTGACCTCATCCCTCCATCGCGGTTTTACTATCGAACCGGCCGCCATCGCCAGAAAGCCATCCGAATATTATAGATGCGTGGAAGTCTCGCACTGTCGACTGTTTCTGCCACGCACCTGTAAGTTGTGGAATGGCTTACCAGCTTCGGTTTTTCCTCCAAAATATAACCTCAATTGCTTCAAGCGAAGAGTGAATAGAGTCCTCAAAGGTAGGCAACGCACCGCCAATGCCCCGGGTATTGTAGGTGTCCATAGGCGACGGTGACTACTTACCATCAGGTAGACAGTCGCTTGTTTGTCTACTATTATATAAAAAATAACACCATTTCCTACTATACATTAACAATCAAATATACACAATTTGATCAGATGGCCGATGGAGCCGAAAGGTTCTCGAATGGAGACCACGGACCGGTAAGCGCAGCGTAGGACGTCCACTCACAAGATGGACAGACGACCTAAAGAGACCGCAGGCCGCTTCCAACCGGCCCCTTTGGAGATCGATGGGGGAGGCCTCTGTCCAGCAGTAGACGTCCTATGGCTAAAATGATGATGATGATGATTCAACAATTCAACAACATCATTTAAAAAACTCAATTGTGGTAAATTAAATTGATTCATGAAGACATATCAAAACACCTATATTAAAATGTTAATCGTCAAACTAGTTTTCGACCAAAAAACAAAAAAAATGGTTCAATGGAATAGGAATTTATTTTTAGAGTTCTTTACCAAAGTGGTAAAAAGGAACCCGTATGGTCGGACTTTGGTGTTCGTCCACCCTTCTGTCTGTCACACCCGATTTCCGAAAACCCCACGAAAGCTGATAAGACTTGAAATTTTTCAATATTTCCCCACGCATAATATTTTTTGTTGCTTAGATTAAGATCTGAAATAAACAGGGATGAAAGGTGAGTTTGTATTTAAGCTATTTGACCTGTAACTGTTTGAACATAACAGGCTTAGTGACTAATGTAATTTAAATTTAATGTAATAGGTAAGTACGTATTCTATAGAAAATATATAAATTGGCCAATAATTTCCGATATATTAGCGTTTTATGTTTTTGGTTGGAGTAGGAAGGGATGATCTGTCCCTTCCGTAAAGCGAGTGTCATTATGGAATTTATATGGTGTACTTACAAGTGACGTCATCCACGAGTATAGAGCGCTGTATATCTAGCAAGACATTAAAATGCTTTTTAACCGACTTCATAAATGAGGAGGTTATCAATTCGACTGTAGGTATTTTATTTTTTTTAGCTTCCTTTTTTTTGAACACATTTTAATTTTGTTTTCAGTGATCGACTCTATTTATGATCTGTTTTTTTAATAAGATAATTAAACTTAATCAGGTCGGTAACCTATGGGTAACTGTTATTTGTTTCACAATTAGTTTTTTTCCTTGTAAGTATGGTCTCCAATGAAAGGTACCTACTAATAATATGGTAATGAAAGGTATGGTTTTTTTTATTTTTATATTTTTTATTTCTGGTGTACACAATAAAGAGTTTCTATCTATCTATCTATCTACCTAAGCTAGTAAATTCAAACAATTTTAGGACGATGAGTTTTGGCGCCAACATGAGAAAAACGTACCGCCTCAATGTATTATTTGCCCACACTTGCGTATTTTGGAGTGTTCTGGGCTTAGCCATCAACCAGAGAGCCACAAAAAAAGTGTTAGGGCCAAAAAATCTAAATTAGTTCAGTGGGCGAAGAACGAGTATTCGATACGTAACATACCTATGGAAGTATCGAAATTCATACAAAATTTTAATTTCAAAATGATAGTTTCTATTCGAATACTCGTAGGTAGCTAGGTAGGTACTTACTTCGCCTATAGGAAATAGGGCGAAGATTACAGGAAATACGAAATAAAGTTATCTAATATGGCAGTTCTTGTAGAAATTTAAAAAATCTAATAAGTACGGAACCCTCTTCGAGCGAGTTTTGGCGTTAAGGCGTTTTTTTTTTTGTTTTGTTATTCATTGCGATGATTTCATCAACAACAACAAGTTTTTAAAGTGCAACAATAGAAGTAAAGTACCTACTTATGGATAAAATGAGATGAACATAATTTTTTTAATATATTGTATATTGACTGCTTATCTGTAACCTTATTGTATGGCGTTGACAATGATAAGAACAATAAAATGGTATGTGCAATGCTCGATGAATTTTGCAATTTAATACCCAATGTAAACTCTAGAGCAGTTTTATGTCAGTGCTTGGATGCAGGTGTGACGTCAGACTTATGCTGAAATGGAGCATAAAACTGTCTTTAGAAGGCAAAGCGTACTCTGTGACACACTGTTACAACAGAATAAGAAATTGATATAAAATACCAATATATAATACCGATACTGTTAGTTTTTTTTATTTTAAATTTTATGGTGAGGAAGATATAGTCTTATAGAGTATAGTCTACACAGGTGAACTAGGTGGACCTACAAGAAAATGTACTCATGGTCTAACCAGGTGAAATGAGGTGGACTACATGCAAGTCGTGGTAGCCCATTTGGGAGACCGCTAGACTTGAAAGCGTGAGGTCGCGGGTTCAAACCCCGGGGCCCGTACCAATGAGCTCTTTGGAGCTTATGTACGGATTTTCATACCATTGGCTTTTCGGTGAAGGAAAACATCGTGAGGAAATCTGCATACGTACGGAAAAGGAATTCAATGGCGTGTGTGAATACACCAACCCGCACTAGGCCAGCGTGGTGGATATGGCCCAATCACCCTTTCGGGGGTTGGCTAAAATTTCAGCATTGGCCTGTTAAAAGGCTGATTATGATGATAACAAGCATGCATAAAAGTGCCCATGGTCTACCCAAGTAAACTAAAGTGTTATAGGTGTAAAATAAGGTGTTATCACTTCGTTCCGAATACAAAAAACATAAACAACAAAATACAAATAAAAATAAAAATACACAAAAATAAAAATAAAATACAAAAAAATAAATTGAATACAATATGCTTAGAATAACTACACATAGAAACCAAGTACATTCGCAAAATTTAAGCTATTCAAATGGTGTCATATAGGCTCCAAAAAAAAAAAATTTACTATGACAATTTGCGCGGTGAAATCGTACCACAACAAATCAGAAAAGCAGCATAAGAGTTATGGTGTGCCATTCCACAGGTAATCCATTAATTTTCTTGCTTAAATCGTTTAAAATACCAATCGAAACGTAAGCTACAAAGCGAATTTGTAGCTTACGTTTTGAGAAGGCGTTGTTTGGAAACTTATCATCTCTGTGTAGTTAATCTAAGACAATATGACAATTATTATTGACGTCGTTGCTTTATTGGCCGAGTGAAAAGAGATCTCAGAATGGGACAAGTCGATATGTCTATGTATGTTTGTACATTTTGTTCGATGATAACTTCCGTAGCGTTGATCCGATCTTCATGTAATCTTCGACCAAAATAAAACATGTATCTAATAGGTATTGTAGTTCATTTCAATACAATTTTTAAGTTCAAATATGGGCAAAATCTGTCAAGGGGTTGCGAAGACGCATACGAAGAGGTATACGAATTGCGAATTCTGAGTTCGGGGTGAACAACTAATATAGGTATATACGCGAGGCTACGCGGAAGGGGTTAACTAAGCCGAAAGGCGTTCATAATGTCCATTATTATGAACAACTTTTCATATGGGACCAACCCTGAAACCACGGGAAAAAACCACCTGTTCCATAGAATATTTTCTTTTACACTCTTAATAAAAAGCGACAAAGTTATTTATACTTGTATGTTCGCAAAAAAATTGTGGTATAGTGAATATATTTATTTTTTCGCTTTTCGCTGTAATTTAAAACGCTATTTCTGAAATATCAATAAATCCCTCGCGATTGGATACGAGATATCAATAGGGGTCAGTATTTTTATTGAATTTAATGATAGTATTTTTTTTTATGCCTGAGTATATTTTAATTTTATTTATGTCAGTGAAAAAACAAACACCTATGTTAGAGTTGCACATCTGTGTCAAATTGCGTAGCAGTTTGTAGTCAGAAAACGTAATTAATATTTTTTTCTTTCTTGGAGATGGAGGGAAGAACTGGACTCCTACTTGAAGGACTGGACTCAATTAAATTGCTCAAAATAGAGAGAAATGGAAGGAGGGAAGGGAGGCCTGTACCCTGCAGTGGGACGATGCAGGCATATTTTTTTTTTTTTAATCTTTAAATGATTTTTTTTATCTCGAAATAAAGCTAAGACATTAGATACCTACCTTACCTATCATGACATTTAATTTTAATTCCTGTTATTGCAATATTTATTTAATTTATATTAACAGCCGTCGCCGCTAGTCACAGTCGTCGTGCGACAGCTCTTCTCAAATATTTTGTTCAGAATTTGGAACTCGGTCCTGCCACCTAATTACAAAGCACTTCATGTAGAATTTATACTCAGTATCTAAGATATTTTTACCTGCTTAGTATAATATAACATGGTTAAGTTATTTGTCAAGTTATTTATACAAATCGCATAAATGATTATCTCGTGAGAGAAGGCTCAATTCATATAAAGATAATCATGTGAATTTTTTATTGCTATAGGCATGAACTGAAAATACACGCAACTAAGTTTAAGTTTTATATATTTTAAACTACCAATTTGGTAATTAAATAAAATTGTTACATTTAGCTTGACTTTCTAGATAAAATTAACGCTATAAACGTATCAGATTTACATGTTAATAGATTTTTAACATTGTCGTAATTATGATTAAGTGGTTTATTTACTACAAAAAATTATATGACCGCAGAACAAAGCCTAATAAAAATTTACAAATTAGATAACTTGAAGTAGTAGGTATGTGGCTACTTAACTATTAAGTTCCATTATATTGAATAATACCTGTTGACCAAAAGATGGTTTTTGTTTTATGCCTCCCATGATTAACTATTATATCTAATTTGAGCAATTATTCTAGGTTTTTTTTTTTGTAAAAAATTTGTATGATACCTAGTTGGCAGAAGGCAGGCTGTCGTTCAGTGTGGAGGTTAAAGGAGGAGGCCTATGTTCAGCTGTGGACGTCTTCTGGCTGATGATGATAGTAAGAGTGATGAGTAACTTTTTTTTCTATTATTTGCCAACTAACCATCAAAATTCAGTATAGAGATTTCCCTTGATGATGATGAGGTACCTACTTACTTGGAACCGGAAGTTGAAAATCAGGAGTACCTATCAATCAACTAACCAACATACGATGAAACTTCTAAACTCGATTCAAGACTTTATTTGCTCTGATAGCTGCAATAACACTGTAAAAAGCTAAATAAAAACATTTCCTAGCTTAGAATAACTACATAATTATTCTTATTTCACTGAATTATATCGGGCACCTGCTACGTTCTTTAAAACCTAGCAAAAGTTAACAGAATTCGTGTTTTTTAGCTTTTTACAATAATATTGCAGCTGCCAAAGCAAATAAATACTTAGACCAAGAATAATTAACATCATTTAACTGTGGGTGAAGTACGAGTACCTATTCGATGCGCAAAATACTCATCGGATACTCGTACCTACTTCGACCACTGTTGCCACCTCTAACTTTTCTACCGTCAATGTCAAAATTAATCAAATCAAAACAAACATCAATCAAAACAAAAGTTCCACATTTAAGACCGAGAATTAATAACATAATTTAACTGTGGGGGAAGTACGAGTATTCGATATGTAAAATGCGTATCGAAATTCATACAAATTTTCAATCTCGAAACTGAAATTTCTATGCGTAAAATACGCATTGAATACTCGTACTTCTACCACTGTTGCCACCTCTAAATTTTCTACCTGGCATAATTAAGTCAATGTCAAAATTAATCAAACCCAAAACTTCAATCAAAACAAAAGTTCCACATACTTTCCGTGTAGATCCAGGAGACGTTCCACAACTTGTCCCAATCGTCGAACGGCGTCATTACTAGCGACAGTTTGACACCTCACTGACATGCATCACTTTAGTTAACAAACACTTTTAGTTATTAAAAATAATTAAAACTTCCGTGTTTACGCTTCCGATTCGCACGGTGCGGTGCCGCGAGGTAGACGCTCGACGGTTTGATTACGACTGCCGTGCCAGCCGGAGCCCGGAATGAGTTTTCTGCATCTCACCGCCCACACGGTCAATGTCAGCTACGTGAAAAACGTTCCACAGGGTAGGTGCATGGTACCCTAGATGTACCTACATGCAGTTATTGTGGGAAAATGTATCCTGTGAGGAGTACCTATATAATAAGTACCTACTCACTTAGGTACTTACTTACTCATAAAATGTTTTCGTTAAATAGAAAAGATAGCTTTGACATTTTCTTCGATTTTCTTCGATTTTTTCACTCGGAAAATCAAAACTAACCGCTATGTTTTGCGTTTAATATCAGTGTAGATAAGGACTAAAATACAAGCCTATTTATTACTAAAATATAAAAAACTTGCCAGGTCATCACTTCATTAGCCCATTAATGCCTAGCATGGCCATTATAGTAACACAAATATGGGTATAACCTACACCTACTAAAGTCTCCACCATTACTAGGGCATGACTTGGATTTGACCGTGACTTACTTTGCTTGACTCTGACTGTGACTATGACTTACTTGTTTGACGTTATTTAATACCTTGTAAACCTTTTTATTATTCTGATTTAAGGAATCTGTATCATACAATAAATATTTATTAGGTATACCTATATATTTATATGTTTCCCTCTCCTCCGCCATCCTATAAATATATATCAACACGAAAATAGCTTTGTACTATTTGCAATGTTATTCTAAAGATCATGCCCAATAGTTTTTAGGGTTCCGTACGCAAAGGGTAAAAACAGGACCCTATTACTAAGCCTACAATGTCTGTCTGTCTGTCTGTCCGTCCATGCTTCCGTCTGTCTCTCCTACCTATTAACAGCTATATCTTTCGAACCGTAATAGATAGCCAGTTGACATTTTCACAGAATACGTAATGTTACGGCTGACTTACTAAAAAATTATAAAAAAGGTACAACGATAAAACAAACACACGTATTTTTGTATTAGCTCTAATGTAAAAATGATAATACGTGCAAGCGTCAAACTTGGCACGATTGTAGTACACAAATAATAAAATAATAAATAATG
Source organism: Agriopis aurantiaria (assembly GCA_914767915.1). Taxonomy (NCBI): domain Eukaryota; kingdom Metazoa; phylum Arthropoda; class Insecta; order Lepidoptera; family Geometridae; genus Agriopis; species Agriopis aurantiaria. Next base: position 12,492,478 of record OU611988.1, read on the forward strand.
GCCAAGTGCGAGTCGGTGACAAATTTCTGTTCATTACCAAGTTATAACTGGTAATTTCGATTTTGAATTTTGTGGTGGTACGGAACCCTCAGTGCGCGAGCCCGACTTGCACTTGGCTGGTTTTTTTTTTTAACACTCACCTAGATATTATTTCTTTATAAAGATTTGGCTGCCCGTTAAAGATAAAGGACCTTGCAGGTGCAGCAGTGGCATTTATCACTGTTCCTAATTGTTTATTTAGTATATTATCTACTACTGGTATTACACTACAGGGTTGCACAAAACAGTGGTACTGAGCCGTAAGGAGGTCACTATACTTATCATTGTAAACTACTTTTATGGGACCAACAATGAAAACGCGGAAAAAAATAGCGGTTCCATAGAATAATTTAAGCGAGTTAAAATCGTAGAGATACAACAAGTGAAAAAAAGGGAATTTAATTCGAGGGATACAAGTACCTAGGTGATTTTTTTATCACGAGTTATAAATTCTACTTTTTACCATTAATAAGTTTTTATAATAATAATAATAAGTTTTTTTATTTCGTTTAAACACTGGTGTTGGTAATATTATTAGCGTACAAATATTTGCTTAGGTGTATAGTGGTGTACCTTTAGGATCACTATACCCTGCACTAGGTCTCGTTAGAGCCTGTATTGCAGTGTAGAAATTTGACATTGACTGCGAGAAAATAAATAGTAGTATCGAGGTATAGTATTTATATATAATTTATTGTATAATAAGATAATAGATAAGGTAATAAGAGAACAAAGGACATTAGAAATTTAATTAGAAAATAAAACGAATATTCCATTAGATTTTGTGCGGCAAAAAAATATTTACGATAATTGCTGCTTTATAACAAAATGATTCCAGAGTTAGTGTCACATGTTCGTCACTGGAATACTTATTTTATTATATGATATCACAGATCTTACTATTTGTGATGATAATAGATTTGCCAATGACTTAGAACAACCACGATACTTAGTAGAACAGAAAAATAGAAACTAACAATTTTTTTCTTAATTTAAATTGGATAGCTCAATGAAACAGTTCCATTCAGCCAGCCAGTACCTTCAGTGGCTACTTTAAAAAAAATAGTACATCGCGTTGTTGCACCAAATTCAAAATGTTTTTATTCACTCAGTGAGTAAAAGAGCGTTTTATTCACTGTTATCGATAAATCAGGTGCTCTTTTTCGAGTGGCCATGGTAAAAATATCTTTCAAACACGACAACGGACAACAGACCTTATTTTTTCGCTATATCGCGGTAAAAGTTGTTCATAATGATGGAGGTCGTTACATCCTTTCTATTTAGTCTACCGTACTGGACCGTCTACCGTACGTAGGACGTCCACCCACAAGAAACTCTGGTCTGGATGCAGGCCGCTTCCAACCGGCCCCTTTGGAAATCGATGGGGGAGGCCTATGTCCAGCAGCGGACGTTCTATGGCTGAAATGATGATGATGAATGATAACAAACATTCACAAACTTGCGCATTTAAAGGATAGACTAGACATCCTGCGCCCATATTCCAAGCTGAGTAGATTATACTTGCACCGTGTACGAGGTCTTTTAGGAACAGGTGACAGGGGTCAACTGAACTTTACAATTCCTATCTATTTGTATAAAACTGGCCAACCTTGCCAGCAACCTTGGAATTTAAACAACTATTAATTGTTTCAAATATGTATGAAATTCACTCACGAAATTCAGTTCCATACCAAACGTCGCTACAATTCAAATATAAATGTGTTAAAATAGTTTTAATTAAGTTTCTACTATACAAGTTTCGATGCAAAGTAGTGTTTCGTATTCTGAATGTTACTGATGTTGATGATGTTTTGTACTTCAGTAACAAAAAGTAATAGATTTTTCATACGCAATTGTACTTTTACGCTTAATTACGATTGGAACGTGAACTGTATACGCGCATTTGACTCATAAATTATGCATATTTTACGGAACATTAGCGCACAGCAACGAATTTGAATAAAAGTAAATAAACTCTTATAAGAAACACATTTGGAAAATGGCGAATTCAGAGCAGGGCCAGGGGGCTTAGTAAATTGTCAATACATTATCGTTAATTTTGTTTTTATTAAATACGCATAATTGTGATCTAGAACCTTATTTTATAAATTTTTGGGACTTTTGCACTTTTAGTCAACGTATCTTTGTACCTTTAAGCCCCATTGTACCTTTATCAATTCATCACGTGAGGTTTTACTGTCCATTTCTTACCCGCCTCGGGTGATACTTTTTGGGCTTTTTTACTATGTTTTTGTGATTGATGTTGTTTATTTCCAAATGAATGAAATATTCGGGCCAAATAAATAAAATAAGTATTCGGGACATTTTTGCACACACGGTCATCTGACCCCAAACTAAGCAAAGCTTGTGATATGGCTGCCAGGGACTGATATACATACATATATAGTTTTAAATACATACCTACTTAAATAGATATTAACAACCAAATATAGAACAAACACAAATGTTCATCACACAAATGTTTGTCCTAGATGGGAATCGAACCTACGCCCCCAAGCTCAGATGGCAGGTTCACTATCAACTGGACCAACGGGCTATCTTGACTTCATCAATGACTTCAGGAGGAAGGTTTCTCCATTCGAGTTTATTTTTATTTTTTAACCGACTTCAAAAATGTTATCAATAATAATTCAACTGTATGTTTTTTTTTACGTGTGTACCTACACTGAATACACTGAATACATTTGTGAACTAATTTACATGATTATCTTTTTATTTTGTACTCTCGATTTCGTTACATTTAATTTTTAATAACTTTGTCTTGGTAATTTTTGAACCACCGCTAATCATACGAATAAATCATTGTGTTATGTTGTCTGTTAATTTGGCAATATTAATAAAATTTAAATTGTTTTTTTTGCTTACTATATGTTTAAAAAAAAGACAGGAAACTTTATTAACATACAAACATACTAAAATATCTAGTTTCCTTTTTTATTGTTTTATTTAAGAAAAACTGTCTCGAATAAACGACGTCCTAAAACTTTAATGTAACAAGGCATTTTACAAGCTTTTATTTAACTTGCAAAGTATGCATGTATTTATGTATGTAACTATAGGTACCTATATGTTTGTTCGAGTGGAATCTTGCAACTCTATTTTGAAGCAGATATCTTCAACCGATTGAGCTGAAATTTGGCATAACTACTTATGTAATTCGGTAACAATGCAAGGTACCTTCGAGCTGGTCTGATGATGGAGACAGAAGGTGGCCATAGGAACTCCTAAACGAAACGACGTAACCCCGTCGAGTTTGGGTTCATTGGATTTGTCTTCCCAAGCACTTTGGGCCAATATAGCGGACGCCCCAAGATGGCGGAGAAAATGTTCACATCAGGATATGGGCATCAAATGAAAGGGTTTGCTGAGAAGAATACGAAAAAGGTTGCGTTAAAAGGTTTTTTCAAATGAATAACTTATTCGATTTATTTTCACCGCCCACCTCAATAATATCCTGCATACCACCCTTAATTAAACAAAGTACCTATAGCGAAGTTATAGAAGTTTGAAGCATGACTGCTTAATTAAAGTACATACTAATCACAATATTTTGAAGTAGATTGGGATCATTTTCATTAGGTATTATGACGAATCGTAACAAAATAAGCTATGGCTGCCATTGGGTGGGTTCACAGTATATGTGAACAATACAATAAACTCATGGGTACTGGGTACGCAGAGCACATCAATATAAAGTACGTAGGTTTAGGTTAGGTTTAAAGAACTTTATTACCACAAAGACAATTATTTGTCACTTAAGTGATAACATATTTATATAAAACCGTACCATTTGATTATTATAATAGACCTATTACCTATGCTAAGTAGGTACCAACTTAGGGCGCTGGGGCCTATTGAGACACGTGCCAAGAGGCCAGGGCTGGGCAAAATACATGCTTTGCTTTAATTGAAATACAAATTATAAAACACTGTATCGCAAGTAATTAAAATACGAAATACAAAATACCTTTAAGTAAGGTATTTAAAATACAAAATACAGTATTTTAGCCAATTGTAATTGAAATACGAAATACAAATTACAAAATACAAAATAAGTAATCTAGACCAGCATGGGCTGAAAAGCACGGGCTCACTCCATCGCTACCGTTGTCCGGCATCGTAGACGACGTACCTACATGCAGAGGGATTTTGATCATCCAACGCGACATACTTTAATAATAGAATTTGTATTCTACACAGAACAGAAGTTTTATTTATTCCGTGAAAAAACTAAAAGTAAACCGTTATGACTTGACATCTTAGCTTGACATTGACAATTTGACGTATTTTTTTTGCATTTTGTTGGCCAATTTTGACGTACAGTCATAGCGTACAGTATACATACAGGTGCAGTGTAGCCAACTCTAATAGCTGCTTTACCATCATTATATTCTCGCCTCGTACTCACACTCACGATCGCTAAATGAAGGTTAAATGTATTTTAATGTTAAAATGTATTTGAAGCAAGTATTTGAAATACTAATTACAAAATACCTCGGCGTCAGGTATTTGAAATACGAATTACAAATTACATTTAAGGATGTAATTGAAATACAAATACCAAATACGTATTTGTATTTCAATTACGTATTTTAATTACAAGTAATTCAAATACTGCCCAACCCAGCAAGAGGCTCATCAGCAACGAATCCCTAGTTCAGACTAAGCTTCTTAGTCCTCTTCTTGAGCTTCGGCGCATAGTTTCTAGTCTATCGGTTTTTTATAGGATACATTTTGAAGAGTGTGCATCGGATCTACATGATCGAATCCTGCCCATTTTTCTACTGGACTACAAGAGCGGGCACGAAGAATCTACATCGCTTTATGGTTGATATTCCGAAACTCGAAGCGTTTTTATTTCATTTTTACTGTGCGAACTGCTGGTCTGTGGAATGCGCTGCCTGAATGGGTGTTCTCCGATAATTACAATCTGGGTGTCTTCAAATCACGAGTGAATCTGTTTCTTCTAGGCATGAGTGTTCCATCATCGCTTTACATCAGGCGAGTTGGTTGTCAAACGCAAGCCTATTACTAAATAAATAAAAAAAACTATAAATATCTGCCGATATACTAATATTGATATAACTACCGGTATGGACATGTCGGGTGTACCTAGGTATATCTAGATATCCGGACTTATTCAAGGATAGGTATCATTTTACTCATCATTATGCTTTGTCAAATTTCGGATAATAATTTTGACAGGTCAAGCCCATGAAGTTTTGTATTTTTTCCGGTAAAGTGGTAAATAAAGTCGTACCTACTTCATTGATTGGTACCGCCTACTTATTGAAGTACCAAGCATAATGAACAACCACAGCCTATTGAAAACTATTTTGAAATAAAAATTAATCACACAACTAAAAATTAATATACCTAAATGTAACTTTTTTTTGTAAATATTATAGTTATTTGCAATTAGGTATCTATCGCGCAAATACTTATATTATGTTAAAAAAAGCTATTACTTAGTGAATGATTTCATTTTTTTCAGCATAAACATGCAACTATCAATTCCAACTTCTATGAGAATAATATCGATAATCGAATAGGTTCATTAACGATTTTCCTATACCTAAAGACCTCACCTATACCTACATACCGCTATACACTACCTCATCCTTACTGTGATCTGTCAAAATTATCATCCTATATTTGCTTATCAACCTGCGTCTGTAATGTAAACGATGCGCTAATCTTACGTGATCATAAAATGAAGTTGATAATTACACAAAACAATACATAAATGTACGGCCTATAATCTCAAACTGAGAGCCCATAACTATGCTTCATTGCCACTTACGTATAGATACAGACATTTATTACGTATAAGGTATATATGTTATAGTACTTCACGGTGATCATTAAATTCTAACACTGAAAGCAATTAAAACTTGAACGAGGTTTTTTACACCTAACGATTCGATATCGTGTCCTACTCTACTTTAACTTCAATTAGATGAAAGACCCGTCTGATACTAGTCTGCTGTATGAAGTGCAATGCAACGTGCAATCGAAATAACACTAAACCTAAAAATGGTTTGTTCAGAATCGGCAGTACAATTAATATAACTCTTAATATAAAGAATTTAATGAGAATTGAGAATTAATTAATTAAATTAATTCTGTGCACATAGATAGCCGTCGCATAGAGAGCCATGGAGCCAGCCATGCTCGGCATCAAATTCTAGGACCGTATCCGAAACACTGAGATACGACGTCGCACCAAGGCTGCAGACATTGTAAAAAGGGTGTTGGAGCTGGACACATAGCCAGACTTAATGATGGGAGGTGGTGTACAGCAGTAACCGCTTGGTGGCCGAGACGTTGGCGGAACCCGGGCCGACCGAGGATGAGGTGGACTGACGACATCAAAAGTACTGTCGGGAACGAGTGGATGCGACTAGCGAGAGACCGGGGAGAGTGGCATAAATAAAGGGAGAGCTATACCCAGCATTGGGTCATTCAGAGCTGATGATGATGATGACGAGAATTGAAAAACTTCATGTCGATAATGGCATGTCTACAACTCAAGCAATGCCGTAAATTTCGAGGAAAACCCTACCTAAAATGTAATTTTTTTATTTTACGATATTCTTACTACATTATAAAATCGGTAGGGTTGTCTAAGGTTTTGCGTTATTCCGATGACACGTTGTATACCTAGATCAGAAACAGATTAGATAGAATATGAAAAGGTATTGTTTTATACCACGTGCACTGTGCAGTCACATGCACATGCCTGATATTTCTGCGGGCCTCAAAGAAAGGAAGCTTTGTACTTTTTAACTACAAAGATATAAATAGATACTTAGTCAAACTTTTTTTATGTAGTTGGTGACATTGTTCACGGTGTCTTTATGAGTGCCTCCACAATATCGTGACGCCTCGTGTAAAAATCGCCCGCTGGCCAGGATTTGCCGATGCCGACGTACTTACCTATAATCTTGTACCCACGTTGAACACTTAGCACTAGGTAACGTGTGGAACAATTTATAAGTCCAAACTCTATATAAATTATGTGAATATTTATAGCTTAGCTCTAGACGTGGTTGACTCTGGCTATCTTCCAACACATTCTTGTGTCAAGAGGCTACAAGCTATTAATTTTATTACGGATAAACTCTACATAACGTGCAGATTTTCAAAAAAGTATGAAGATGCTGTTTTTGGGGTGCAGTAGGTACATCAAAAAGATAAAACGGAACCCTTATCATTTTGGTGTACGTGATTTTCAAATAAATATAAAGATGCTATTTTTAGGGTTCCGTACCTCTAAAGGAAAAAACGGTTCTCTTGTCACTGAGTTTTCCGTGTGTTTTTTTGTCAAAACCCTTTTTCTTAAGAAACTTACAGGTATCGAGTTGAAATTAATATTCTTAGTTAATCCGCTGTAACATTACATAATTTCAATTAGTTGTCAAATACGCAGTGCAAGTATATACTGATTTTATCGATCGTCAAATTGACAGTTGAGGTCGTCAAATTCGATAATATGCAATTTTTTCAGTACTCGCTGTGATCGATTCTATGGCATTTAGCGAATTTGACGTCCGATAAAGAACGGTACTTGCACCCCTGGTTCGAAAGACAGAGAGACAGCGTAGGTTTAGTAATGGAGCCCCGTTTACAGCCTTTGGGTACGGAACCCTGAAAAGTAACCAAGCGTCCGTATATATCATAAAATAAGACTAATAATTTATCTCGACAATGTTCTCTCGACTGAACTGTAACTTGAATCATCAGATCCAATACTAGTCAATGGATATTCCTGGAGGAAATCGAGCAGATTAAATTATTAAGGAAAGGACCGAGAAAAATAGTCAGCAATAATTATCTTGCTCATAAAGGAAATCCATAACTTCTTGAGCTACGCGTGATATTTTTATATCGATGCGGGCTGAAGAATCCGATGTGTAAGATATTTACTTATATATATCGACATTTCTTTGTCTTTAACTATACTGGGTGACTGGTTAGAGATTATAAATATTCGAGGATGTTATTGTACTTATCATTATGAACAAGTTTTACCATGGAACAAACACTGAAATCGCGAAAAATAATCTGCTGCTCCATCACATCATCAGCCAATACGTCCACGTGTGAACAAAGGCCTCCCTCTTAGAGGGGGGTGTTGCCATAATCGCCACGCTTGGCAGGCGGCTTGGGGATCGCAGTACGTTCACCGTGTACTAATAGGACGCTGCTGCCCATCCTGTGGTGGTTCTGGTCGCGTTTAGCGGTCAGTTTTAAGACATACCCGGGTCCTGCTGCTCCATTCAAAAAGTTTATTGACACTCGACGAAATGTATAACAGCAGACATTTTTTTTTTCACGATTTCAGTGTTAGTTCCATAGTAAAAGTTGTTCATAGTGATGAAGACAATGATCTCCCCGAATATTTACACTGTCTAACAGTCACCTAGTGGTACGTATAGGTTTGTTTAGATACTAAATTAAACATCAGCTGTTCCATACGCTTCGTTGAGTGTGAATGACACTTTGCTATCGAACAGTTCGTTCGTCTCGTATTTAGGATTCCGTACCCGAAGGGCAAACACGAGACCCTATTACTGAGCCTACGCGGTCTGATTGTCTGTCCGTCCGTCCGTCCGTCTGTCTGTCTGTCCTACCTTTAAACAGCTGTATCTTTAGAACCGTAATAGATAGCCAGTTGAAATTAAGAAGAAATAATAAAAAGTTTTAAAAAAACCCTATATATTATAATTATATAAGTTATATATTCCATCTTAGACCGCATTAGGCGAGATGGCGGCCAAGCACAAGCCTATCTTCTATAAAATATATATATATATATATATGTATATAGATACAAAAATTATCATTACCTACTTACACTAAATCGAAATGCCATATTTTAATAATATTGAAGTCGATTTTTTTATTGATAATTATTGTATTTTGTAGTGGTACAGAACCCTCAGTGCGCGAGCCCGACTCTCACTTGGCCAGTTTTATTTGCTATTTCAGGGTGAGCTCTATGTTAAAAGTTGTTCCTAATGACAAATACAATGACTTATCCAATGAGCTTAGTACACACCCTTTCCGCGTAACTGTAACCCCGTTTAACTTGATATTGAATTTCCCTGTTAACTCCTCTCGACTTAATCACAAGATTATTCAAGCCCCAGGAATGTAAATATTAGATATCTGCCAGTAAGGAGAGCCTTAAGCCTTTTAATACTATTACTTTCTGTTAGCATAGGTAAATAGCAACTTTAGTAATTCACGGATAGCTAGGCTAAATTAACTTAGTGATAATATTTTATTATTTATTTAATTTAATTTTGCATTCTTGGGAAACTTACAGCCTAATAAGTAGTAGAGTAAAAAATTGATTAGATGACTGGGCCAGTTACAATTACCCGCCTATAAAATCTCAGACACCGGGGACAGCCAGCAAGCATATATCATCATCATCATCATCATCATCAACCATTCTCCACCCACTGCTGGGTATAGGTCTCCTCTTCAGCGCGCCATCTATAAGCAAGCATATATAAACCTACTTAATTCATTTCTAACTAGCTTTTGCGTGCGGTTTCACCCGCGTTGTGAACAAAGATATCCTATGTCACTCAGGGATGGTGAATAGAATAGAATATAAATATTCATGTTAGTTACACTAGGAAAGTCAAATTTATAAAAATATTTGAGTATATCGCCTTTTTTAAATGTTGCTATCGATCAATTCGTTGGTTTCAGAGATCACTTCCTACAAACATGATGTATGTTTATAGAACGTAACCGCTGGGATTACAAAGCTGTAAACATACAAACTTTACCTCAAAATCTTAGTGTAAAAAAGAGGTAAAGGTACAAGGATGGAAAGGTACAAACTACCGCTTTATAATATTAGTGTACTTATATTATAAAGAGGTAAAGATTTAGTCACTCAATGTGAAGAGCAATGAAAGTCACTTCTCACACTAATCTACATCTAGTATAGGCAATCTATAGATTACATTAAGTGATATGTCCTAAAACTGCGACCAGAACCACCGAAGGATGGGCAGCAGCGTCCTATTAGTACACGGTGAACGTACTGCGATCCCCAAGCCGCCTGCCAAGCGTGGGGATTATGGCAACACCCCTCTCTACGAGGGAGGCCTTTGTTCAGCAGTGGACGTTTACAGGCTGATGATGATGATGACTTTATTTAAATTTTGATTAAAAAAGATAACCTAACGACTTTCAGGTGAAATAAAAAGTCCTGAAATATTACATTTCGTGGTTCGCTTTTAAATCGTCTCACCATCGTATTTGATGAAGAAAACTCCATAAAGTCTAATTAAAACCGGCTTATCGGGCTTCAATTACGAAGATCCATCGACACTAATTCTCTTACTAAAACAAAGTGGCTGTAAAACTCGTGAAAAAGTCCAGTCAGAGAGGTGTCGGACTGATCGATAACCGATAAAGTTGCCCTTAAATCGAGGCCTTCGTTTTATCGCATAAGCTCGGTCGGATATCGGTGGCCGTCTTCCCTGGTTACGTAGTAACGTGATTGCCAATAACTACACGTTTTACTTAAGAGTGTAGTTTCCTGTCACTTAAATCACTTAGGAATTGCTACACGAGGCGCATAGAGTTTGTTTGTATTTTCCGTTAGAGGTTGTTTTTTTTTTGGTCGGTGATCTATGGTAGGCTCGGTTAAGGCTTTACTTTAAATTAGAATTAAAGTCCTTAGAACTGTATTGCGCAGTACAATTGGAAGTTTACATTTAGACCTATTCCTATAGCCTACTATAGGTAAGTATCTATTTAAGTATGGTATAATAAAAGAGGTAGGTACTCTAACATCGTAACTCAAATGTAATTTATGTCCAAGACAACCTTCCCAATGACGGTGATGGCTAACTCTTCTATTGACTTTTATTAGTTCCTTCAAGTAATTATAATATTGTAGATACAGCTGGCATATGGAGTTCCATGAAGCTATATATAGTTATATAATCATAGGAATATAGATATCTATTATATGCCAACTATGTAAAAAAGTAAGAGTATAAAAGCCTTTATTTCAAGTACACATTTCATCATCATCATCATTTCAGCCGTATGACGTCCACTGCTGGACATAGGCCTCCCCATCGATCTCCAAAAGGGCTTGTTGGAAGCGGCCTGCATCCTGCAATTCCCTGCAGTCTCTTTTAGCTGCACCAAAACTCCCAAAATCTAACGACTTTTCACAATGTTAAAAATGGCGAAAATAAACATTGGGTGCTTTTGTCGCACAATAAGATGACGACCCTGCAGTGCAAGTACCGTTCTTTATCGATCGTCAAATTCGCTAAAATGTCATAGAATCGATCACAACGAGTACTGAAAAAATTGCATATTATCGAATTTGACGACCTCAACTGTCAATTTGACGATCGATAAAAGAACGGTACTTGCACTACTGCTCTGACGTTTTTTGTAATAAGCGCATCAATTTGTGATCATAGGATATTAGGTGAGGGCATAATAGTACATTGTTACCCTAGGGGTGAAAGTAACTTATTTAGTCCCGAGACGGGGTTTGGCGCGAATATGTCTTTATTCAAACAATATTTGCGTTCGATTTCTTTGGCGCTGAACACTAAGATGTTCCAAATTCAAAAAGTGCGCGGCAAAGATAATTGCGGCGCACATATAAAGAGGATTAATATTACATTGTTACCCTAGGGGTGAAAGTAACTTATTTAGAGTCCCGAGACGGGGTTTGGCGCCCGAGCGTAGCGAGGGCGCTAATAGTTCGAGTGACTAAATATGCATTTAACCACGAGGTAAACACTGTGCTTTTCATTACGAATACAAGGAAACTAAAAATAAAAACATTAACTGACTAAAGAAAATATGAGTGAATTTTATTTCATAATATTGTCGTACGATTTTAAGTATCTTTCTTTTGATTTAGGTGGTAAAAGGTTTTCCACTACTGCTTTAGCCTCTTCTCTTATGAAATCAGGCGTTAAATCCATATCGGAATCAGATGAACTCATTGTTTTAATACACATCTGCTATACGGAAGTATAAACAAAACTCTACAATGAAGATAGGATTCCCGCCAATTTTTTTTTTAACATCCTGGCATTAGCAAATGCCTGAGAAGTGTGGGAACATAATCCTCGGAGGAGAAAAAAAAGTTGGAACATGGTTCAATACAAATGTGAAAATAGAACTAGTTTTTTTTAAATAATTTGAGTGTCTGTCATTTCTCAACTGTCACTGTCAGTTGAAAGTGATTCTCCCTAGGGCTGAAATGTATTACTTTCAACCCGCTCCTCAGGCAACTTCAGACCTACTTTCCGAGTATGGGTAGTGAAAATATACTTATATACCTACGAAATATTCAATTTTCTATCGTATTTATCGTAAATACTATAAAAACATTACAGCTACAAAGCATCGAGTGTTTTCGTAATTTGTTCAGTTTCGCATTCAAAACATACATTGTTGCAGTTATTTAGATAGGTTGGGTAAGGTACTAGAAAACATAGTATTGAACATTTTTCCTATCGGGAATATACTTAACGAACTAGATACGTAAAACGCTTTAAAAAAGTTGAGCAAACTTGTAATTGGAGGTAATGTAAACAATCTGAGGTAATAGAGGTAATACCTATTTTGTGTTGTGGTTTTATTCCGATTGGATCGTAGAGGCAGATATACTTAGCCTATGGATTGGATCGATCCTTGACTATAGATACGGGGCTGACGTCTAAGATATTTTTACCCAGTTTTACCTCTCACTGGCTGACGTTCTTTTTTAAGGTTCCGTAGTACTACAAGGAACCCTTGTAAGTTCGATTTGTCAAGTTTTGTCCATCCGTCTGTCTATCCGTCTTATTTCGTCATATAAACTTGCAACTTGCCATGCTAATAGTTTTTTTTATTATTTCGTACCTGTTTTGATAAAGTACAACTTTTTGAGATATAGCGATAAAATTGTAGTAATTTTAATATGTTCTGACTCAAAGTTTGAAATTGAGTTTTTCGTTAAAATATTCCCAGGTACCTAGTAGTAGTAGTAAGTTGTTTGAAATGTATATATGTTATGTTAGGACAACTCTGAAATTTGGCCAAGTCCACTGTCCACCAAGCTTCGTTCGTTAAAAAAATTATATAACCACCAAAATTGACTGCCCCGGTGGCCTAGTTGGCAATAAACCTGTCTTCTGCGCTTGGGGGCGTGGGTGTGATTCCCACCTAAGACAAACATATATGTGATGAACATTTGTGTTCGTTCTATAATCTAGGTGTTAATTCTATTTAAGTATGTATTAAAAAAGATATATGTATGTATATGTATAGTCCCTGGCAGTTTGGGGTCAGATGACCGTGTGTACAAAAATGTCTGAATATTTATTTATTTAATTATGAACTATAAGGAACTCTACCATATGCGTGTCTCGACACACTCTTAGCCAATTATTTTTGCGTAAGATAATTAAAACCTCTCTTATATACTCTTTCGTACCTACTCGTATATGCTGCTCGTAAGAAATAATCAGTATTTATAAGTAGGTAAGTAAGTGGATTTACAGAAGAAACAAGTTTGCTTGTAAATAAACAGCCCCAACCGATAGAGTAGGTAATGGTATGAACTCAGGGTATGAAGTGCGTGCGTCAACCTTTCAGCATTCCATTATTTAATCTTGAAAATCCATTTAACCTTGAAATGTTGCTATGGAAACTTAGCTACACAATCATAATTATGTCCCGTAATTTCAATCATGAAAATATGGTTTTGGCCTAGGATTGCCAGATCTGCTTGCGGAAATACCGGGATATAAAAAAACTTATTAGATTCAGCTTGCATAGGTATATAAGTAAGCAGTAAGAAGCTTTTTCTTGTGTACTGTTTATACGAAAGAAACCCTTTGCACCAGGATCTGAGGACGGGAACGGCTAACGTACCACAAAGTCACAGAACAATTGACACGGTGTGGGTTGACCAGCGCGCCACTGAGACGAACTAAGTTTCAATCATTTTTAGACGGGATTTTTAAATTTCCGGGTAATTTTAAGATAAAAAAGCTTGTTGTATGTGATATTGTGACCGGGGGGGGGGGGGGGGGGGGTTTATTTAGTTTTCACTTTTTGACTTTATTATTATTTATTAGCTAATCCGCCGTAACATTACACATTCTGTGAAAACTTCAACGGGCTATCTATTACGGTTCGAAAGATACAGCCGTTAAAAGGTAGGACAAACGGACGGACAGACGGACAGACGACAGCGTAGCTTTAGTAATAGGGTCCCGTTTACACCCTTTGTGTATGGAACCCTAAAAACGACCTATAAGCCTGCTGGTATCCAGCCAGAGTACCTGTCTACTTAATAACTATTACGAGCTATTACTAAATCGCAATTTCCTATTACATTCTACTACTATTTGTGTAATAGAAATAACAGAGTAACCGAGACAATTTATTGGAAACTTAGATTCCGTCTATGCATGTAGGTACATGCATAGACGTAGGTACGTATATTCCCACAATCAATTTTCTACAAAGTAAAACACAAGAAACAAACTAGAAGCAATATCTGAAGTAAAAGAGCGATACCGAGATCCTATTTTCGATGCACTGCAGAATTGAATCGATCCTTTCGTTCGTTAGTTTTGTTACCTACTTTTGAAATTGTAGTTGGTGAGTTTTCCTAAGAAATTTTTGCATGCGATTACAAAGTTAAGATTTAATTAAGACGTTTGGCAAAAAACACTACTTTATTCTGACCTTAATCAGCTAAAAGTTTTAAAACTGAAAAGTAACAACCTTTATAGTACTTTGATTTAAAATAATCCTATGTAATAAAAACCTATTAATGTATTACCTTTTTTATTACGTGTACGTTTAGGTAGTGTGTCTGGGGTTTGAGTCTGAGATGAGACCAGCTAAGCCACTTTTTATTTGAGTAATCAGGAGTTAAACCACATAAGTGGTTAAACTAGCATCTCCGTATTAAACTTCGAGATTATCTCGGTCCATCTCTCTCTCAAGACATTTTCAACGAGAGACAGTATGCCGGGGATTTAGCGCTTTCTATGTTCCCCGAAAGATACAATCTGGGCGTCTTCAAATCACGAGTGTTAGATTCGTTCCTTCTGCAAGCACGCATCATCGCTAACTATTATATTATTTTCATATTTAAAACAAGCATAAACTGGGTTTTTTATACCGATAAAAGAGCTGATAATCTTCAATCGGCTTAACAGATTTTCTTGAATCATAGCTAAGAACACTTTAGATCTATGTATATATACACGTTTCAAACAAAAAAAACTAAGTCAAAATCGGTTTAGCCGTTTGGGAGCTTCGATGCCACAGACAGACACATAAATACACAGACACACATCAGATACATGGACACAGAGATACACACACATACAGACACATAAATACAAAGAAATACAGATACACACGTTAAACCTCTCTTCCTCCTCTTATGATCCTCTTTTCTATTTCATCGGGGGTTAAAAATATAATCTCGAGGCGCCAGAATACCTCTCTACAATACTACTGTTTTATTAAACCTTTATTTTTTATAAAATATCACTAGTAATATTAGGTACCGGCACCTGCTATTATAACCTAACCACTTAACGACAGTGATCAGAATTCGTTGTTTTCATTCGGCTTTTTATCATGTTATTGCAGCTGTCAGAGCAAATAAATACTTAGACCGAGTATAGTTATTTGTATCAGTTTGTAATTTAGTAATTTAGTACTATCTCTAATTCCATATCTTCTATCTCTAATCTAATTTCTATCAACATTCAAATTAGTATTCCATCTGGGTAATGAAAATTAAGACAATAACTTGCGTTAAAAACCTACTTAGGTAGAGGTATGAAGCTAGACTTTACTTCAATAACAGTATGGAAACTTAGTAAATTTACTTTACCTACTTACTCTCACTTCACCTCCAAGCTCATGTAGGTAGATATAATTAGCTAGGTATTTTGTGTGTTTGCATGTCTGTGAGATATCTCAGAATACAGAAAGAAATACACAAGTGCACCCACAGAAAAAAATGGCTCACGAGTCTCACGACGGTAGCCATATAAACGAAACGTCACTCATTCGAAATCAATTAGCAACAGCGGACAAAGAACTTTGAGACCTAACCCAAAAAGGTAAGGTCCAAGTTCTTTGGATACGGAGTTCGACGCGTTGACATAAATAAGAATGTTCAATCAAGGTTCTGTCATAATGCCTAGCGACAGATTTTCCTTCTATTTTATATTCGTTCTATTTACTTCTCTTTTCTGTGAGTACACCTAAATCTATGGAATAACTTTTACTATGGTATAAATCCTAAAATCACGGAAAAAATATCAACTGTTCCCATTGTTCCATACATTTTGTCGAGTGTGAATGTTTTCTATTTCTATGGAACAGCTGATATTTTTTTCTCGGTTTCACAGTTGGTCCCATAATAAAAGTTGTTCATAAGCACAGCTGTGATCTATGTATACCTAGTACCTACCTACAGACAGGGTGTTCTTCATCAGTTCAGCCATAGGACGCCCACTGCTGGACATAGGCCGGACATATCGATCTCCAAAGGGGCCGGTTGGAAGCGGCCTGCATCCAGCGTTTCCCTGCGGTCTCTTTTAGATCGTTTGTCCATCAAATACAAATACAAATATTTATTAATAACACCTATGTTACATGTCAATACAAGGTAAATTCTGTCTTATTATAATTACATTGAAATTCATTGCTTATAATAATTGTAAAATTGTATAAATTTTTTATAAATAATTATTTCATATAAATTTAATCAACAAATTAATGGTCCGGCAATTTAAAGAAATCGGCTATTTCGTAAAATTGATTTTCGTGTAGCCAGAATCTTGTGGGTGGCCATCCAGACAGGAGACAGTGTGTTAAATAGATTATCTGTGCGATAAATCAATTTTAGGTTTTGTTTTGGAGTTTTGGCGCCAACGCAGAAAAAACATGTCGGCTCGTTGGATTATTTTCCTAAACTTGTGTATTTTCGAGTGTTAATGTGTACTAAATGGTGAATTATTATTCATTAAGTGCTCGTAAACGTGCTCGAGTGTGGGCAAGTGATATAACGAGGTGAAACGTGTCTTTTCGTGTTGTTTCCAAAACTCCATAGGAGCCTCTTGTAAAGTCTTCACCACTTTACAGGGGCATGAGTTCGACTTGACCGTGACTTACTTAGCTTGACTCTGACTGTGACTATGACTTGTTTGACGCTAATAAGACAAAATGAACTGTTTAATATTACGAGTAAAGGACATTGAATCCACGCTCATGAAGATTTTAACAAAAAAAAAATTAGGTTTTGTTGTAACTTTTGTTCGTTCTCTCTGATCGCTCTCGAGCTAGAACGTCGATTGAAAACGAGCGAGAAGAGCTGGTATGTATATTGTTTATTACATTTTGTCGAGTGTGAACGACCGTTTTCTATTGAACAGCTGTAAAGTTGTTCATATTGACGACGGGTATTATGAACCTCTTCTATTAGCTTAGTCCATATTTTCCGCGTTATCCTGTATAGGTAAATCAGCTACAGATTTCAGCATCTTCAAAAACACTGACGGGAATATTTTTGCCTTATGTTTTAATTTTATATCTTTACGAGTATTAGGTACTACCACAGAAGAGAAAAAAAATTCTACTTCTCTTTTCTGTGGGTACTACCACAGAAGAGAAAATGTTTTCGTTTACTTTTCTGTGGGTACTACCACAGAAGAGAAAATGTTTTCGTTTACTTTTCTGTGGGTACTACCACAGAAGAGAAAATGTTTTCGTTTACTTTTCTGTGGGTACTACCACAGAAGAGAAAATGTTTTCGTTTACTTTTCTGTGGGTACTACCCACGATACTTTCAATTGGGGTTTTTGGCGCCAACGCGGAAAAAACATGTCGGCTCGTTGGATTATTTTCCTAAACTTGTGTATTTTCGAGTGTTAATGTGTACTAAATGGTGAATTATTATTCATTAAGTGCTCGTAAACGTGCTCGAGTGTGGGAAAGTGATATAACGAGGTGAAACGTGTCTTTTCGTGTTGTTTCCAAAACTCCATAGGAGCCTCTTGTAAGGTCTCCACCGCTTTACAGGGGCATGAGCTCGACTTGACCGTGACTTACTTAGCTTGACTCTGACTGTGACTATGACTTCTTTGACGCTATTAAGACAAAGTAAACTGTTTAATATTACGAGTAAAGGACATTGAATCCACGCTCATGAAGATTTTAACAACAACATCATACTTTCAATTGTTATAAATAGACTAATTTAATAACAGTTGAGTGGGAACGGCAAGCGTATGTTAAGTTAATGGTACTAATCTGTTCTCCTAATTTGCTCAATTAAACAGTCTGCAGTTCTATACAAAGCCTTTGTTCGTTAACATTTGAAGTGAAGTGAAGGGTGGGTTTCGGAGCAAAAATGTATGGACGCATAAAAATGTCCTTTCGAATTTCGTACCTACGTAACACACACATTACTAATAATATTATACTTACATTATTAACGGCCTCTTATAGCAAATTTGACGGTTTTAAATCAATTTTCTTCAGTTAAATTACAATATTTGACTGGAAAAAAAAACATGTCACAGATACATCTGTGTTTGAGTTTATGATTTGGTTCAAAACACGATAGAATAAACATTCCTCGATCAAAAAAAAATCTGAAACAATGTCGATTCAGTAAATTTTTTAGTTTTATGCTCTAATGAAAGCTCGTAACAACCTGGAAATTGCATGTACTGAAAGGCAATTTGATACAAAAAAAAATTATTTGGATAGAATTTTGATAGTGAATAGTTTCGTTTTTTAGTGAAATTAAAAGCGTAAAAAGGTCGCGAGAATTTGCGCGCGCCGCGTTCAGTACCGCGCCAGGCGACATCGAGGTCGGATCTATGTTCGTTTTTGTCGTTGCACTCCCCCCGCGGGCGTCCTGACTCTTGGGTGGCAAAATACATCGTCGCTATAACTTGGCGGGGGCTGAGGGAGCGTTTTGTTGCTTACGCGACTCGGATAACTGGCCGTTAATACTTTTTTATGCTAAATACACGAAGACGGGAACATTTTTAGTGGATCTTGGTCATAATGGGTTATGTTCCTCCTCTCTTTTTAACCGACTTCAAAAAAAAGGGGTTTGGATCTGAATTCGGTAGTTTTTTTTTTTTGTTACCTCAGAACTCCGTCCCACTGAACCGTCACCAAACCGTTTGACCACCACTTGTTTGATGTCTATTATTCAATTAAAAAAAAGTAAATACAATCAGTCGCATGGAATCGCTCGTTTGTAAATTCGTAAACCCCTCGTATCTCCTACAGTCCGCCAAAGAGACCTAAATTTTGAGTAAATGCACACTTGCACAATGTAATTTTTCAAGATGTCTTGCCGATCTCTGTTCATACAGTACCTATAATAAAATGCAGACAACCAAATGTTTCTACCCATTGTTAAACGCTGCTATCGCGGATACCAATCACTATTATGTTACACATTGTTAACATAACAATATCACGGTGTTTATATCTTTAGCGATAAACTAAATAAAATGATCACCAGTGGACCTATTAATTATGAGATATCACAACCAGACTTCACTGTACCTATAGGAATACAAAAATTATATTCATTGATAATTCTATGTAGGGAAGTGTATTATATAGGTAGGTCTGTGTGTATTCTTGGGTTAATTGAGACTGCCAAAAATGTTTTAGTGCCTACCTATACATATATTTATATATTTCTAAGTAGGTATGCTGTACCTAGAGAACCTAGATATCAAGATATGCCCATGAGAACATTTGCGTCCCAGGGTGTCTAGTATTTGAAAAAATGTGCCTTCCACTTGTTTCCTTGGAGATATAATCTGGGCCTTTTCAAGGCCAGCGTGAATAAGTAGGTAGGTATCTTCTGGTCTGCGTGCCTCATCTTCGACCACATCGTCGCTTACCAACAGTCGAGTTGGTGGCCAAACGAGGAATAATTCGCGTTAAAAAAATTGTATAGGCAACAAAAAAAAAATTACACACCGAAAAACCATAATTATCAACAAGAAAAAGAATATACATTTAGAAAACAAATTAATATACTTACTTAAACGACTTAAAATAAAATCAATACAGAAAATATTGAAATATATACGACGTAGTTCTCTTACCAACTACGTCGGGACTTCTGTTGTACAGTACGACCGCCCACCAATGTAGTCGGCGTGCAACTGGGTTCACACTGGTGCGCTGTATAATTTAACGCACCAAGTCGGTACCCAAAGATTTCATACTATACCTACTACGTTCGGTACCATTTGGCCGGTCATTACTTTACTCTTTGGGCCGGTCTTTATTTTTTGTCATATGGAAACTTTTTTGTAAGGGGTCTTAGGGGTGTTACCCCCAATGTATCCGGATTATGTACAATGTAGCCGTCTAAAAAATCTTCGATGGCCTGCCTTTGTCCATCATGATGCACATGATCATGATAATGATGCACCAAGAATAGAGATCTAACAGTAACGCACCGGTACGTGTACCCACCCATGCAGTACCTACGTTGCCTGAAGCATCACTCCGGGATCATGGAAAATAGTCATGGGCCACATCGTACCATTGTCTTCTCTGGGTGCTGGTTAGAACAGGAAGTTGGAATCCCAAATCTGGCTACTACTAAAATGATTTTTTGTTATTTGGAATCCAAACGAAGCAGTTGGTAATTACAAAGCTAGGTGCCTCTTTTACCCCTAAACATTATTTGACCTAAATCTATCAGCAAACATTTTTGGACTTTCACTCATGTTGGTGGTTCGCATTTCAAAGTAAACATATTTGAGTGGATGGACACACTATCTTTACAAACATATTTTTTTTACAGATAGGTGACTTTTTATGGTTCCTTTATAATTGAGTGGCTCCGAAACTAAAGCCGATGTGGCCTGCCTCTGTGGCTGACGGAGGGCAACGGGATCTGCATAGGATTGCACCGGAAACCAACCAGGGGCCTTACGGAGAATTGCTATTGTGGCACCAAACTAACTTTAAATCTGCTCAGTTGGAAAATCACGCGACCGCAAACCGTATCAAACTGAGCGGATATAACGTTAGTTTGGTGCCGCAATAGCAGTTGTCCGTAAGGCCCCAGCACGCAGCCTGAGGAAACGCTCCTGGGAAACGCTCGCAGCATTTTCCTTTTGGCATTTGCAGCATTTGAATTGTCTTCCTTTAACGGTATATAGCCAATTCAACAGTTTTTGTATAAATGGGCTAAGTTACATTAGTTAGCTGGTTTTTTAAAGTTAATAAAGGCACAAAATAGTAAGGAACATTCATTTTTTCTATCTTACATTGAATTCGGTCTGCTCACTCATTAGCCGAGAGAGCGAGACAAAGCTCAACATAAGATTAATATCAGAATGCTTTTGAGATTGTGGTACGCTCCCTAACCAACAATTTGCTAGATAACTACGGCAGGGTAATCAATTGAGTTCAAGAAACCTTATCTAGAATTTGATAGTTTGATAGTAATAAAAATACGCCACACAAAAATAATAAACCCGTAATAAATTCACGCGAAACAATTCCCCGATTTATTGTTTCCCGTTTAGAGGTTGTTCATTGAATGTCGCACGTGATTCGTCTTTTTTATTACGAACTATCGCCATTTGTATGAATTGTGTGCCAGACGAAGTGATACCATTATTACTTTATGAAATACTAGCTGTTAACCGCGGCTTCGCTCGCGTAATATTGAAATCTACTTTACCACCTCCCGTCTTTTTAGTTTCCGTCTCGCATCCGTCCTGGTATCCACTCTACTCCTGTACCACCCTTTCCGCTCCAGTTCTGCATTCGCCCCAAAATCCACTCTACTCCCGTTCCGCTCTTTCCGCTCCAGCCCCGAATCCGTCCCGTAATCTACTCTTCTTCCGTCCCATTCTTACCGCGTCAGTCCTGCATTTGTCCCATAATCATCTCTAATACAGGCCCACCCTTTCCGATCCAACTCGGCATCCGTCCCGTAATCCACTTTACTCCCTTTCCACCTTTTTGCAATCCAGCCCCGCACCCGTTCCGTCATCCAATCTACTTCAATCCCACTCTTTCCGATCTAGTCCCGCAGCCGTCCGCTCCACTCCACTCCCATACCGGAATCCAATCTACTCCTATCCCGCCCTTTCCGCTATAGTCCCGCATCTGTCATGTGGGACAGATGCGGGGCAGGGCGGCTACTTTCGTCCCACCCTTTCCACCCGAATGGTATTCCTACTTTTATAGTGATGTTTAGCACAAAACCTGTGTAAAACTGAAAACATTAGTGATTAGGCCGACTTCAAAATGAGTAAAATACGCAATTTGGTTTACTTGGTTTCACGACATAATATTGTAATCCAAGTAACCGAATTTTTAGTAATTTTTATTTAAAAACCAAACTACTAAACGGATTTTGATAAAATTTCTATGTGACCATGTGTATATCCTTTTATTTAAGTCGGTTAATAATACCTGTCACATCACTCCACCGCAGCACACCGTTGTTGAAGGTAGTCTGGAAGAGGTCGCTCATACCGATAAGACCGTTTATTTTGTTCCCATATTTAATGTAGGTAATCTTCTTGTAATATAATTTTTATGGCGTCGGTAAATAGTAATTTTATTATATTACCTACAATAGGCTTACATAATTATTATGTGCAGTATGAATGCGCTGCGTGGATTATAATGGTCGCGTTATTCTAATTTTACATTATCTCATGAACTGTGCAACCACATACGGCGAACATTAGTACCTACCTACCTACTCCAAATAATGAATTCATTTATTTTTGTAAAGATTCATAAATTAGATTACAAAAATGCATCTAAACAAGACCTTTTAATTTAAATTTTTATTAAGATACAATAACGGGTTATTATCGTTATTGTGGTTTTCTTATAAAAGTTAGATAGGTATAATATTATACTATCGCGGACTTTTTTAACAAAATTTTTGTCATACATTAGGTACTTGGATATCGATTGTTAAGTTTATTTATTTACACGAAACATATTTTAATCACAGATATTTAAAACCTAAAACGATCATAACCAAACATTAAAATTAAAATATAAAAAAACAACCGATATACCTGTATATAACCAAAACTTAGATATCTCAAACCGTTAGGTCAGCGTACGCCGATAAAGAAGCAATTTGTTTTCACATGTTTTACTAATACGGTTATTTAGTATAGAAAATTTAAATAACAGATTTTTTGTTAAATATAATAATTTTTGTTAAGGAAAACAAATTTATTCAAATTTAATGGTCTATATTTCTGGAAAATAACATAAAACTATAAGGTCAGAAAAGGGCAATCCCGATTAGGTAAGTATGTAAAAAAATCTATTTCCTTTCATCATAATTTTCATCATTAATTTCTTCTATAATTACATAATTACCTACACATTTTTACCCCAAAGCTCCTGTCCTCAGAAGCCGCAAGAGAAATTAAAATTATGTAGGTATACAGTCACCGGTAAAACCTCATTATTTTGGGACAGGACTCGGCGTCTGCGTTGGACGAAGCAGATGGCACCTATAATTTTCCTTTAATCGATG
Organism: Agriopis aurantiaria; assembly: GCA_914767915.1. Lineage (NCBI taxonomy): Eukaryota > Metazoa > Arthropoda > Insecta > Lepidoptera > Geometridae > Agriopis > Agriopis aurantiaria. The sequence goes on from OU611988.1 coordinate 12,516,149, forward strand.
ATATTTTTAGTGGAATATTAGCTAAAGTAATTTTATATTGACGTTCGTACATTTCATTTCTTCCTACAGTTGCAGATTTCGATGGAGGAAATAATACTACTGGTTATACCTACTACTGGAAATAACTCAATGGTAATGAATTGATTTGATTATTTAGTCCTTTTATTAGGGTTCCGTACCCAAAGGGTAAAAACGGGACCCTATTACTAAGCCTACATTGTCTGTCTGTGTCCGCCCTACCTTTAAACGGATATAGGTACCTACTTAGTATCTACGCTTGCCTGTGGTCCCACTAACAAGGTAAGACGTTCTTCCATAACAATTACGAGAATTAGGAAATACTACCCCTGTGCGGCACCCTGTAACGATTATGCGCACGTGTTACCCATGAAAGTGTTACCACGCGTGAACAATATTACCTACAAGTACCCACTTGCGTATAAATGTAGTACCACGTAGTTCGTAAGTACCTAGGTATGTACTCTACCTATTCCTTGTTACAACAAAGGAAGAGGACTTTATAAGGTCTTTGTATACGCTCGTTAGAGCTAGGTTGTCGCTGTTGGTGATTCGGAATAATTCCGAACGCGATACAATAAATCAATCACTATAATTATATCAATATATCACTACCATACAATATAATATATCAATCTTTACTCTCATTTTACCACTTAAGTTGTTCAGAAATTGCCAAACCGAAGCTCAATCAAATCAAACATCAATTAACAGTGAAAATAAAGTGCTTAACTACTTAAAATTATTTAACATCATGATTTATTTATTTTACATATTTTGTAATGAATCAATTAATTATGAATTAAATTCAAAATCATAATTTTATCGCGTAAAATCACGAGTCTATCAATCGTGATAACGCCACTACCAAGAACTTGATAAAACCAGGTTTTCTAAACTCCTTGGTCTAAAAAAGACTTTTCAGAACCAGGTTTTATACTTTACTAGCGACCCGCCCCGGCTTCGCACGGGTATAATTTAGAAAAATAAACCAGCCAAGTGCGAGTCAGGCTCGCGTACTGAGGGTTCCGTACCAACACAAAAGTCAGAAAGTAGTGCAAAAAGACATCACGCCCAGGCGGTCACTCATCCAAGTAGGTTTTGTACTGTCCGCGCCCTACGTTGCTTAACTTGGTAGTGAACAGAAATTTGTCACGGACTCGCACTTATTTATTATTTGTTGTTATACATTAGAGTGTGTATATATTTAGATGTAATCATTTGCACACAAAAACAGGCACCTAAGAAAAGAACCAATTTTATTCTTCCTATTAGTTTGTTTGATAATTTTATTTAGGTAGTCTTGGACTCAGAATTTTGTAAATTAATTAGCAAGGAATAGTTTTCGTCAGTTTTATCATAACATTTTGATTAAATTAATGAGTAATGATAGCCCGTTGGTCCAGTTGGTAGTGAACCTGCCTTCTGAGCTTGGGGGCGTGGGTTCGATTCCCACGTAGGACAAACATTTATGTGATGAACATTTGTGTTTGCTCTATATCTGGTTGTTAATATCTATTTAAGTATGTATTTAAAATTATATATGTATGTATATCAGTCTCTGGCAGCCATATCACAAGCTTTGCTTAGCTTGGGGTCAGATGACCGTGTGTGCAAAAATGTCCCGAAATATTTATTTATTATTATTATTAATTAATGTTAAAACTCTAAAAGCCAGTAGACTACTGCTCCCTAAGTAAAAATGATTTTTTTTTCTTTATTGATGTAGAGCAGACAAAAGATTAGTATGGAGCAGACAAAAGATTAGTATGGAGTGTGACCCCCTCTTGCCGAAATCACAGCCTGCATTCGTCTGGGCATGTTAGCGAGTATATCACTTATGGTTTCTTGCGGAATACGTTCTCACTCCGCGGTAATCACATTCTTTAGCTCTCTAATGGTCTGCAGAGCCGGCTGCACTGGTCTCACTCATCGCTTCAGAACGTCCCAGACATGCTCTATAGGATTGAGGTTGGCACGTCGACCTAGCCAATCCAAACGATGAATATACGCCTCTAGCATATACGCTTCCACATCGCCAGACCAGTGAGCGCGAGCGTTGTCTTCCATAAAAATTTAGTTTTCGCCAAGAGCAGCCAATGCGGGTTGTGCATGAGGAATTAGAAGTTCCGTTTTGTATTGGTGATGCACACTGTCTGGACAGTGTGCCATTTTCGATGAATACTAACTCTGTACGATCCAACGAATTTATTCCTGCCCAAAAACATAACAGAGGTACCATAAGGTGTGATTTCTTCAAAACATGCCTCTGCAAAACGTTCTTCTCGTTTTCGTAGCACTCGTCAACGTTAGTCTTCACCGTACAGAGATATTATGGCTTCATCGGAGAACAATACCCTATCCAAGCTTTATTGAGTCCATTAAACACAATTTCGAGCGAAGCTAAGCCTGGAAACTCGGTGCTCACGGAGTAATTTAGGGCCGCGAGCTGGGAGATGACTACTTATATTGGCAGTGAGAAGTCTTCTCCTGACCGTCCATAGACTAATTTGCACATTTCTTACTTCTTCGGGGTTGTTCTTGAGGTCCACATACGAAGATTTGCGATTTGTCAACGCTTGAATCACCATAAAACGATCATGCCGTGGTTCGGTACATGGCTTTCTCCCACAATCAGGCCTTCTCTAGACGGGACCAGGTCCTTTGGAATGTCGAAAAACTAAAATTTTGCCTTTGAGCCACGGAGCATTGGCTGCAATCTTCCTCAAGCAGCGCAATAATTATGCTGACTTTTATCACTTTATCTACCATTTTCCAAACAGCTAAACAGCATTAACAACATTTAAAAATGTCAAGGACATGAAACAATTAAATGAAAATTGACTAAAAGTAAATATAAATAAAATATAAAATAAAATATAATTATTAATTTCGGGAATTCGCGTCACAAAATGTAGGTAGTAAAAAGTTGTTTTCTCTAAAAACCAGCCTCAGTCTAAAATTTGAAATTGGAACGTACTTTTTTAAACACCACGGCTCTTTTTTAAACTGCCAATAAAATTTTCAAATGTTTAAAACCCTTTTCGTTGAATTTTTTTAAGGATGGGAAAAAATCAAAATAGCTCGTTTTTTTTTTTCAAATGAGTGTATAAACATGCCAAGTTTGACGCTTGTACGTATTAAAGTTTTTACATTAAAGCAATTAGAATAATACATTAAAAATTATGTTTGTTGTATGGAGACCCCCTTAACTTTTTACTTTTTGGCTTTATTATTATTTCTTATTTGATCCGCCGTAACATCACATATTCGGTGAAAATTTCACCTGGCTATCTATTACGGTTCTAAAGATACAGCCGCACGGACAGACGGATGGACGGACAGATAGACAAACATCGCAGGCTTAGTAATAGGGTCCCGTTTTTACCCTTTGGGTACGTAACCCTAGACAATAGCAAAACAGCGCGGGGGCGCGGGAAGAGCGGTAGTTCGTAGCGGCCTGTGGTGGCCGAGCGACTCCGGTCCGTACATTATTTTTTCGTTTGCCTTTCGTTTACCTTTGATATCTTCCAAAGTATTCATTAGAATTGTATGCTGTAAAAGACAATTATAAATTTAATTTTGTGCCCAAGAATACTGTTATATTTATTTGGATAGGGATTATACTGAATAAGATTAAATAGCGTCGCAAGTATAACGCAATTTTTAAATTAAGTTTTAATGAAAGAAATGGTTACTATGAGTCAACAATAATAGATAGGGATATGCCATCGCGAAGTTTTCTTTATATTTTTAGAAGAGCTACAATTTTTTAGCATATCATTGTTATGTATCTCTTAAGGTTTAGCCTACGTAAGCCATGTAAATTACATTTTTAGCGACTTGGTGCAAAATAGTGTCTTTTTGTACTTGCATAAAAACTTAATTAGGCTTTTTTACACATAAACCTTCCTTGAAAAATTATCTATCTGATTGTGAAAACTGCATCAAAATCCGTTGCGTGGTTTAGGAGGAGTTAGCGGCCATGTAGAGTATGTACTATCTATGTAGAGATAGAGATAGAGAAGATACTGAGGCGGTATAGCTTTATCAGCTTTAGCCAAATCAGTGATGAGCGAATAAACAAACAAAAAAATGTTGATATGAATGACGTTGACCTTGACAGTCTGTCTGTCTGTCACTAATGATGGAAGACATTTCGTCTAATTGTTTTGTTGCTGTTTGCTGTTAGTGTGCTTAAGGTCAATTCGGGTCGGACAATTTACGTAGATTTTAATATTACTTTAAATGAACTAAGCCATGTAGAAAGAAAAACCGTATTGTAATACGTATAATGATCAACTACGATGTAAAGTTTATAACGTGCGAAGAGTTAATAGACTCCAAAAATTATGACGATAAAAGTTTCAAGTAAGTTTTCAAGTTTCTAAAAGGTTCTCTTGAGATTTTCTGCTACGTATGACTGCTATGTTTGTTTTGTAGATATGAGAATAAGAAAAAGTCCGACGAGTCGGTATTTGACGCCGGCAAGAGGAATTACTACGAAAGACGTGGCGGGCAATGGAGAGCGCCGCGTCCAAGGCAACTGAAACACCTCGAATCAAAGTCCCGAGATAAAACAGTTATAAAATCCGTGTGGACATCAGAAACCCTCGTCACAGTTGTTTTTTCTTCCGGAGCTATCGCCTACCTCACTTTAAAATTAAACACGTTAGATGTAAGCCAGGTTTTATTCGATAGATACTTTGTTGGTAAGCTGTCTGGACAAATTGTCACAAATGGTAAGTAAAACATACATTTCAACCCTTACAAATGGCTAATCTAGGGCGTCGTTTACTTAATTCTCCGCAGTTAATTCACCTAAATGCATTATGTATACTATTCATAGGTAATCATTAATCACCTGGATGCATTAAATTCACTTAAAATAAACTTTTGTCACCTAATTCGCCTGGGTGTATTAGCTACACTAATAGTAACCTTTATTCAATTCCTAAACAACCTTCTTGACCAAATAATATTGGCCACTATAATAGTAAATGACATCCACTTTTTATTATTCACATCACAACATAGATTCAGTATACCCTCTACGCATCACAACATCTGGAATAGGTATATAGATAGTAGATCTGTGGGAATATACTACCATACTCTTCTAAGGTTGACAATGTATAGACATTTGTCCTATTTTTTTATCTCATAATATCTGATCATAAATATTAAAATCATATATAAAAATTAGGAATTAAAATTAAATAAATATATTTATTAATTAATAAATCAGTTATAAGTATTTTAATTTCATGCTAGATAGAGAGCGCACTAAAGCACGTTATAACGTCAAGCCGTGCGCGCCCCATGCAAAATTTAATGCTATACTAACACATACTTTGCGAGACATTACCAGCCTGTGGTCCCGGACAGTTCATTTGTACCGATCTGCTTGGTGGAATCGGACTACCCAGTTGACATGGACTGCCCATTGATCGGGCAGTCCGGGCCACCCAGGCAGATCGGCATTAACAGACTGTTTGGGACCACCGGGCAGTCCGGGTCACCTGGAGAGTCCGGGACATCTGCCCGCATGACTTGGACTGCCCAGTGGTCCTGGAGAGTCCATTGGTGCCAATCTGTCCGAGTGATCCGGACTGCCTGGTGGTCCCAGACAGTCCGTTGATGTTGATCTGTCCGTGCAATCTGGACTGCCTGGTGGTGCCAGATGGTCCATTGGTGCTAATCTGCTCAGGTGACCGGGACTGATGGATGAGTACAATGATATCCCCGAATATTTCCACTGTCTCACCAGTCACCCCAAGTATACTCTTAACTGATATATGAAGTCATTCTGGATTTTCTGAACATTACTAAGAATAATTTGTATATTCCAGTGGCAATGTGCAAGTCTCACTTGTTATTTACGCACACTGATCGGACGGCTACACTAGTGACATTTGGCAAGATTAGCAATAGCAACGCACCGTGCCGTATCACTGATAGAGATCCAAGTTTACATGTAAGTACATGAATGATACAATTGCCTGAAACAATTTGCATTCAAAGTTTTTATTATAAAACCCAAGATTAGGGTTAAACACCCTGTGGAATTTTCACCTAATTGTTCGGAGCGCCTTCAAGTCCAATCTGCCATCTAAATCAAATAATCCATTCTAAAAGCTATAAGTACGTTTCAAATACTAATCAAAACCTATATACAAACCTCTTTTAACCGACTTCAAAAAAGGAGGAAGGTTCTCAATTCGTTTTTAGGGTTCCGTACCTCAAAAGGAAAAAAACGGAACCCTTATAGGATCACTTCGTTGTCCGTCTGTCTGTCCGTCTGTCTGTCCGTCTGTCAAGACCCTTTTTCTCAAGAACTCAAAGGTATCAACTTGAAATTTATACTAAATACTTGAGTGTATAGATTCTTTTGGCTGTAAAAAAATAAAAGTTGTAAGTCAACGCAATCAAAAGATATGAACGTTTATGTCGCATAATTTGCGATTTCACAGGAGAATCAAAACCTATAGGGTACTTACCGTCCCGTTGACCTAGAATCATGAAATCTGGCAAAAGGCAAGGTCTCATAGCACATATATAGGAATAAATCTGAAAGTTACAAATTTGAAGTTATATCATTTAAAAATAATTATTTTGCTATTACAGACTTACATTTTGTAGTTGGAATGTATAGAAGAACCTTATAGTCAACTACAGTTAAGTTTGTCTTTCAATATTTTAACTTTAGGTTTTTTTTTTGACTCGCGCTCTGAGGGTTCTGTCCAACGGAACCCTCAGAGCACGAGTCCTACTCGTACTTGTCCGGTTTTTTTTTTTAAATAAAATAATAGGCGTGTGATATTCAAATCTCTTCAGCTGTTACACAGTTGAGTTGGCACTAACATACACACTAACTTTCAACATGTGTAATATTAGTGTGATATGATTTCCAGAGCATAGAGCTAGGAGGAGGCACACGGCGTACTGAAAGGCACCTCTCCTCCTGTGACACGGCCACTGGCTCCAGAATTCTCGTGTGGAGCATAACTGCAGCAGAACCGGCGCCGTGGAGCCCCGTCATAGAAGATCTGGCTAACTTGCACCTGTATCAAGTGAATGGGTAAAATTTCGTACACTTTTTATTCTTATTCGAGATGATAAACCCTGCACTAACAATACTGATATACAACTTGGGGTGCATTGTGCATTTCCCTCTGCCAACAACTACCTGAGCTAACTCAGCTCCAAATACAGAAATGTGGCTCTAGGGTGCTGGTGCTGTTGCTCGAGTGGCATAGATGGTTTTAAGGGTTCCGTACCCAAAGGGTGTAAATGGGACCCTATTACTAAGCCTACGCTGTCTGTCTTACCTTTACCTTATAAATACAAAATCATTTATTCGGGCATAATTTATAGTAAGCTATAGCAAAGCTATAGTAATGATCCCAGAGGCTCCTGAACTAGTCAGAGACTGTGTGACGGGAGCCAAATTATAAATTATTATTAATTTAATGTTATACAATTATGTAATGTTACGGCAGATTAACTAAGAAATAATAAAAAAGTCAATAAGTAAAAACGATCTTTCGTTTTACAACAAACGTATTATTTACGTATTTTTGTATTATCTCTAATGTAAAAACGGTAATACGTACAAGTGTCAAACTTGGCAGGTTTATAGTACACTCTAAATAACAACATATTGGCCCAGTGCGAGTCGGTAACAAATTTCTGTTAATTACCAAGTTAGGCAATGTATTTTCGAAATGCCACCACATACAGATAAGTACTAGATTTTGACACTGTTTGATGTAGGCAGATCAGCATATGCTGCTCGCCTATCAACAAATAAATAAATATTTTGCTAATTTTGAAGTTGGTGTTTTAAATTGATAACTATTGTATTTTGTGGTGGTACGGAACCCTCAGTGCGCGAGCCCGACTCGCACTTGGCCGGTTTTATTTAATGTCATCCTCCCATCTTACTCGCTGTCTTCCTTTGTTTTTTTTGACACGAAAACTAGACTCACTAGGGTGGGGTGCTGTTGGGTTGAGCATATTCTTTCTCTTGATAACTTTGGTATTGACGTAGCATATTTCTCGTTTGCAGGCACAACATTTCCTTAGTAGCATATCATCAGTTGGAGAATGAAACACTATCAGCTGAGCTTTCTCACAGACAAGACAATGTTATACACATTGTTGAACAGATTGCTTGTCAAAAGGTAAAAGGTATCAAGTTGAAATTTATATTAAATACTTGAGCCTACGGTTTCTTTCAGCTGTAAAAAAATAAAAGTTGTAAGTCAACACAATCAAAAGATATGAACGTTTATGTCGCATATTTTGCGATTTCACAGGAGAATCAAAACCTATAGGGTACTTCCCGTTAACCTAGAATCATGAAATTTGGCAAAAGGCAAGGTCTCATAGCACATATAGGAATAAATCCGAAAGACATAAATTTGAATTTAAATCATTTAAAAATCATTATTTTGCTATTACAAACTTACATTTTATAGTTGGAATGTATGGAAGAGCCTTATTGTCAACTACAAAGTTAAGTTTGTCTTTCAATATTTCAAGTTCAGTTAGCTTTTTTTTTTGGACTCGCGCTTTGAGGTTTCCGTTGGACGGAACCCTTAGAGCATGAGTCCTATTTACACATGTACTGTTTGTAACCTTTTCACAACTACACGGCTGAATTGATTTTGATGAAACTTATCAAATAAAGAATCATCATCATCATCATTTCAGCCGTAGGACGTCCACTGCTGGACATAGGCCTCCCCCATCGATCTCCAAAAGGGCCGGTTGGAAGCGGCCTGCATCCAGCGTTTCCCTGCGGTCTCTTTTAGGTCGTCTGTCCATCTTGTGGGTGGACGTCCTACGCTGCGCTTACCAGTCCGTGGTCTCCATTCCCAAAAGACAACACAACACTCCATTCACAAATAAAGAATATGCATGATAAATTGATGATAGAAAATGATAGTCATAGGATGCTTACCCAGAAAAAGCGGGAAAAACGGGACAAATCGCTGTTTGTTTAAGGTAGACAGGCTGGGCGTCTGACCACAGCTCACCTGATACTACATGTATACTGTTCACCTTCCATATATGTACTTTTATTTTCAGAACGGTATCAGCATAGAATGGCACCGATACGAGATCCCGGTATCGAACCGTGCTACTAAACTGTCCACTAAGGAGAGCGGAACGCGCGTGTCGCTGCCGGCTGCGGCGCGTGGCGTGCGACGCGCCTCGTGTGACTCGCGCCTTCTCGTCGCTTGTATCGATGGATCCTTACATGTGGTGCACCAGATAGCAGGCCTCACTCACTCTACTAAAGCCGGATTTGTAAGTAGATCTCACAATTCTCACATCTCATTTACACATACCTGTTTCCAGTTCGTCTCCCGACTCGTGTAGTTAAAGTGGGTCTCCACAATACCTATTTCCGGTTCGCCTTCCCTACTCGTGTTGTTAAAGTGGGTATCCACAATACCTGTTTCCAGTTCACCTCCCAACACGTGTAGTTAAAGTGGGTCTCCACAATACCTGTTTCCAGTTCGCCTTCCGGTACGTGTAGTTAAAGTGGGTCTCCACAATACCTGTTTCCAGTTCACCTTCCGGTATGTGTAGTTAAAGTGGGTCTCCACAATATCTGTTTCCGGTTCGCCTCGCGACACGTGTAGGTAAACTAGGTCTCCACAAACAGTCAATTTGATGACTTAACTAAGGATAACTGTCGACCACTGATACCTAAACACCACCAAGGCTCTTCCCACAGTCATTTCCTGTAAAAACCATGGACAGCTGATGACTATGGATGGCTATGCACAATTTCATACGCCACCGCATCGGGGCTCTCCCCATAGTAATTTGCTGGCGAGACCACGGATGGCTACGCACCGTGACGCATTGCTCTTCTATTCCTCTCCTAAAATAAGTTGGTGGCACTGTGTCCAGTGCGCATGTCAACTTAAGACAAAGAAAGACTGTTCTTATGGCTGTCAACAACGTCGGCTCACTTTGTAACAGTCTAGACATTCTATGAGAATAATTTTTCGTACACATACATAAATAAAATAAATAAATATTCGGGGCATTTTTGCACACGGTCATCTGACCCCAAACTTAGCAAAGCTTGTAATATGGCTGACAGACGCTGATATACATACATATATTATATATTTTTAAATACATACTTGAAAAGATATTAACACCCAGATATAGAGCAAACACATGAATCACATAATCACATAAATGTTTGTCCTAGGTGGGAATCGAACCCACGCCCCAAGCTCAGAACAACTAACAACTCGACCAAGGGAACTTTCAAAATTCAAAAAAAAATTACGAAACTGGATTGTACTTAACTATAACACAGTTAAAATTTAAGTTATGATATTACAGTTAAAACACAGTTGTGTTTTTTTTACAGATAGCCACAGACATACAGTGGGTGGGTGAGCTGGTAGTAGCGGCGGAAGAGGGCGGCCGAGTACAGTGCTTTGACCGGGCGCTGTCCTTGCTCCACCATCACACCAAGTGCTTCGACTTGGCGCCTTATCTGCGGTAATGTTAATACAATTTCAATATTGGGTATATAACACATATCAGTCAAAATGTTTTTTCTCAATTTCAGTGTTGGCACACTAAATATATATGCTAAAGCAGTAGTTTGAAATTTGCAAGTTGAAGTAACAATGGGCAGGCTACATCGCTCGAAGAACCGAGAACCGATGAGAAAGAAATGTTCTTGAGTGGAGACCACGAACCTGAAGACGCAGCGTAGTTAGGCCTCCCACTAGATGGACCGACGACATAGTGAGAGTCGCTGGCATCAAGTGGATGCAAAAGGCAGGCTGTCGTTCAGCGTGGAGGTTATAGGCGGAGGCCTATGCTCAGCAGTGGACTTCTTCTGGCTGATGATGATGATGACTAGGTTGACTCGGACGTGAAGTATCGGAGTGGGCAGGGGAAGGGGCGCTCGTTTGATTAAGTCACTCGATTTAAGCGTTTATTTAAAGTCAACCATTTATCATTCATTCATCAAGTCATTTTAAGTTGATGAATAAATAAAACTAAAAAATAAAATATTCTCGTCAATTTTGAAATGTTTCCAGTGACCCGCGACGCATGCAGATTCTATGCAGTCAGTCTGTGAAAAGCGGCGCTGTGATACTGGCATCGTTCGTCGGCGGTCCGATTACGATACTACGCATCAACCACCCTCGTCTACTGACGGTGATCACTCATCTTTCTTTAGATGTAAAATACCACTCACTCACTGACACATAACGTAAACTACTTGATCTACAAAGCTGAAATTTGACAGATAAAGTAGGGTGAATAGAGTCCTCAAAGGTAGGCAACGCACTGACAATGCCCCGGGTATTGTAGGTGTCTATAGGCGGCGGTGACCACATACCATCAGGTAGCCCGTTGCTTGTTTGCCACTTATTCTATTAAAAAAAAGGGTCAATTTAATATATCACATTTGACACTTCAAAATTCAACAACGTAACGAAAACGTTGAATTAAAGGAGGGCAAAAGGGGTTATCAGATTATATGAAACTACGCATACGAAGTTGCGGGCAACAGCTAGTGTATTATATTCTAGTGCTAAAACAGAATAGAAAGTACAAGTACAGAAGAGCAACAACATTTGTCCTGCAATAACATTTTAATAAATAGAGACTCGCCATTGCAATAAAGTTAATTTTAGCACAACTAAACTTCATAAATCGCTTCCTACACACGCTCAAAGCGCACGTGCAGGCTTTTGTCTATCAAATTGAAGGACGTGCAAATTGAAACTGCGTGCCAGAGCTTCTTTTGCTCTAAACGTTACCTAATCGCTCTGTCACTGTCACACTCGTTAGGTTAAATAGCTGAGGCGAAGCGGAAGTAAAGTTTTCCAATTTTGTCGTCCTTTTTTCCGCTCTTTTCATCCGCGAAACTTCAAGGTGTGGAATGTTAAGACCCCCAAAGGTCTTACCGCCGAGCTTCATAATGAAACGTTTTTGAAAGGGTGTCTATAACTACCTTTCCGAGCTGGCAAAGCACCGTCAACAGCGCTAGTGTTGCAGGTGTCCGTAGGCGGCGGTTTCTGCTTACCATCAAGCGGACCGCAAGCTTGTTTACCGCTCTTTTTATTTAAAAAAAATTGGTGAGATTATCAACTTGTATGGAGTAGTGAATTTGTACACAGCAAGTATATCATGCAAATGGCACTACAGCAATCCCTCTAAATCTTGCTATCTTCGAGTTACAACCCTTATGGCAATTAGGCATTGGTGAGCTTTTGTGCTTCGGCCCAAATTTTCATGTTCGTCTATCAATACATAATAGGGTATTTGACACTGGTGGAAATAAAATATGAAACCTAGCTATATTGAAAGGTTTTATATTAAGAGATTTTTTCAATATTTTTTCAATAATAATAATCACTCCTAAATTTAATTATTTCGATTTCAAAATCACGATTTTTTATCTATGTGTCACGTGACTCGAAAATCCAATCACAGTGCGTGACGTCAATATGGTGATGACAGCACAACCAAAACAAAACAAAGCAAACATATCGAAATCAAATTCATTTTCTGTAAAAGTTTACTGAATTTCTCAGTATAGAACGAGTTTATTATGGTGATACTCACTTCAAAATGATTTTCACAAACGTAAATCGACGAAGTTGTTAATATTTGTGAAGCATTCTATCTTCTTTCAAGTCACAACCAATTTCTTCGTATTTCAGCTTTAGACGGTACAATTATGAATAATTTCGCAAGTATTGCATTCGAAACATTAGGACACTGAGGCACTACACACCAATGATAAGTTTTACGATCCATTTTAAACTAAATAATTTTACAAATAAATAACAACAACGGCAGCATTTCACGGCCGACTGTGACAGATGTTTGTTTATTTACATGGGCAGCATAGAGTAATATAATGGGCAGATTCCGTTCGAAAGATGCGTTCGGGGCACCTAGAGTGAGATTTGAAAATGAATGACAGATGAACATCAGTGTTTTTTTAACCATCGATTTTTCTATTGTTCAATTGCAACTGAAGTGTACGCTCAAATACTCGTAACAGCCAAGTTGTGTCTCGGTTGTTTTTCACACTGACGATGATGTTGTAAACGGTGGTGCTTTATTCTATCGCATGCCTTGAACGCAACTCTGTAGTTAAGTATATTGACGTCACAACGTCGATTTGGCGCGTTTTGATGCGTCATTTAAAAATTGAAATAAAAAGAGCTAATAATTATTCAATAAATGAACTAATGGAGGTAAAAGTATTTTTAAAGTGAATATGCACCATATTCTTTAAATTAAAGGCCATTGCAAAATTTTGTCAATATCCCTATTTCCGGGCCGCTGCAGTATTGTGCTATTCTGCAGGCTTGGATACGGGCGCGACGCATGTCGAGTGCTGTGGCGCTACTAAAGGCCATGGAGTGGGAGCGAGAAGGAACAGAGTGTCTGTGGGCCGTCAACAGGCTGGTATGTGCTGCACTACGAAGTGGCGCAGGTAAATATAGTAGAGTTATTTCCTCCTTGCTGACCGAGTCATACAATTTTAGAGTGAGAGCACGTGAGGCACTGATTGTATGTGCGCTGACGTGCGTTTTCCTTAAGAAAACATTATTTTTTTAAGTATCCTAAAGATGATTTTAGATTGATATCGCTTTGAGCGATAAAACTACAAATTGTGGCACTAGCTCGTAGATTTTTTTTATCTGTATTTTTTCCTGGTTTGCACAATAAAGCGTTTCTATCTATCTATCTCTCTAATGGTTGCCTGGAAGAGATCGCTTTTAGCGATAAGGCCGCCACTTATGGCACTAGCTCGTAAGTGTTTTCTATAGTGTTGTAATTTTTATTTCTGGTGTACACAATAAAGAGTTTCTATCTATCTATGTATCTATCTCTATGCGAATAATCATGCTCCAATAAAACAAAGTCTGATATTCCGGGATCGACACAAGCCTACGTCACTGGTGTCCAGTTGCCACTGCATTGCAACAAATAGGTTAATAAACTATGACCAAAAATGGCCCCCTCTAAAGTTTTTTTTTAGTATTTTTTTTATATTTTTATTTCGTAGATAAGGCTATTTTAAGAAACTAATTTCAATATTTTTGTTTTCTATTGAGTAGTTATTTTACAATATTTTTTTGAAAATTGAAATTATGTGACGTCACCATATAGCACAAAATTTCGTTGCGTTGAGAAGCCTAAAAAAGCACCCCATATTGGCAGCCCTGAAAAAAACCAGACAGTCAAACCACAGAAATGAAAAAATATTCTATTCTGTGTGACGAACAGTGTGTCAAATGTATAATATTTTAATTCTTAAAAGGCACAGAAAATAAAATGCTACAATGTGACGTCATTTAGAGGACAGTGAAAGTCGAATGATTTCTTAGTTTTATGTTAAAATAAATGGCATCTTATCGTTTTAAAAGGTCAGAGTAGAAAAATAAGGGTTAGTAACATAAAATCTCGAAATGGTTTTGGAATTGGCATAAGTTAATTTTTTTTAGCATACTGAATTGAAGCAATTTAATATAAATTAAACATCAATGACGTAGGTTTGTTTCACCCACGTGACCTTTGCGTCTCGGAATATTATACCCGGCGGTGTATAGAACTATTCCATTCGAAAAATCACGTTGATTCATCGCCCTGTTTCTGTGTGAAAGAGAAACAATAACCAATTTCCGCCATAGGTCATCGAGGCGGACATTCCATCCTTACGTCGTGAACTTTGGTAAAGTCCGCACGCAGCGTTTCCAAAATTCCTTCCTAATACGAACTGCACAGGAATTGAATGCGCTTCCTGCCTCGGTGTTCCCTACAAGGTACAACCTGGGTCTCTTCAAGGCAAGAGTGAATAGGCACCTCATGGGGAAGCGTGTCCCATCTTAGACTGCATCGTCACTTACCATCAGGTGAGGTGTGGTGAAACGCTAGCCCATTTCATCATTACAAAAAAACACAGTTTAGCACTTATGATAATTAGAGTGGTGTGATTACAGAAGCAGTAGCGGAGGAGTGGTCTGCTCAGGCGGCTTTGGGGTCATATCTGGCTCCGTGTGCCCCGCACGGCGCCGCCGCGCTTCGGTTCGCGCCGCCTCTGCACGACTTAGCGAGGAAATTCTTCCACCATTTGCTCAGGTATTTTTATCCTCACCACTAGGCTATCGGACAGGTGGTTGATTTGTTAAAAATAACAGGCTTTTTAGTGAAAATCTAATGAAATACACCTACTGAAGAAAACATTTATATCGTGGAAACTGACGTGGTATTAACACATTTTATTTATATGACACGGGATTTTATTTATATTTATATGTTTTTACTCAAATATGATGTCCTTGGACGTGCAAATCGAAACGCAGCCGCGTGCGTGCATTTACCTTCAAAAAGACCGCCGAATGCGGTTTAAGCTATAGTCTGAGTAACCGGCTCAATTATACGTAATTCCCGTGTCATATAAATAAAACATTTATATCGACTTATAGAGTTCTGAGATATAAGCGTTCAAAGTTTTTGGTTGAATAAGGATGCTCTCCCTTTCCACAAAGCGAGTGTCAGTTTGGAGTATTTTCTTTTGCACGCCGGCTCCACTAAAACACGACAAATACGGATATTTACATTACCACTGCTGGCGTATTAACCAGTATTCAATGTCAATATATTTCGAATATGGTACTGTAAATAATGAGGGAATATACAAGCATGTTTGGGAGATAAATATTTGTATCGGCAGGCGCGGTAGAACGGAGAAAGCGCTCAGTCTGGCTGTAGACCTGTCGGCGTGGGATTTGTTCTGCGACGCGCGGTGGGCAGCCACGCGCCGCGGTCAAACCTCTCTCGCGGACGAAGCCGCCTCTCTCGCTCTACACTACGCACAAATGGACCGACCAGGTATCATCAACTGTTTTACGCACAAATTTACCGACCAGGCATCATCATCAACTGTTTTTACGAACAAAGGGACCGACCAGGTTTCATCATCAACTGATTTTACGCACAAATGGACCGACCAGGTATCATCAACTATTTTTACGCACAAATAAACCGTCCAGGCATCATCATCAACTGTTTTTACGAACAAATAAACCGTCCAGGTATCATCATCAACTGTTTTTACGCTCAAATGGACCGTCCGGGCATCATCATCAACTGTTTTTACGAACAAATAAACAGTCCAGGTATCATCATCAACTGTTTTTACGCACAAATGGACCAACCAGGCATCATCATCAACTGTTTTTACGAACAAATCTGTACTGGAAACAACTTTAGTATCAAAATCGGAAACAACTTTTATTTGTACGTGGTTTAAGCCAAAAAAAAATGGAAATCTTATTGTTCACACCTGAAATAACGTGTACGACAAAAAAGACAAACTGTGCGATCTCTACCAGGCAACCTTAGTTACCCTTACAATCCTTAATTTAACTGCTAACTATAGTTTTTAACACTGACTTTGTTTTATTTTCAGAGTCCGAATGTTCAGAGTCGTGCTCCGACTGCAGTTCGCATTCATACAACTCGGATGCGGAAACTAGCGCTTCCTCAGAAATAGCCAAAACTAAACCGCCACCGCTACCTCGAGTCTCTCTCCCTCATACGTTGCTACCCGTCTCTCTCTCGCAACCGGAACCGATATCTACCAACAGCATCCGACCCAACCTACACCAGTACTTAGAGCGAGATAACACTATATGGAACACGGATATACAGCAAAAGACGTACAAACCGGAGCTGAAACCGATACTTACGCAAAATGTGAAATGGCACGAAAACGGACTACCGACTTACAAATCAAAAAGCGAGCAAAACAAGACTGTTATAGACATAATGCCCCGATCTCACGATTTAAACTCTGCCCAGTATAAGCACGTCTTTCAAACGGAGTTGAGAGATGATAATGTGACTAACACGTTGTATCGTTACCAGAATTACCCGACGCTGAAAGACAGAGGTTATAGATACGACGGGGACAGGCAAGGAATGCGGACGGAGAAGAATAAAGTGAAATTTTCAGATACGGTCACCATTAATGTTGTATCGGTAAGTGTCTTATATCTCATCATTTCAGCCGTAGGACGTCCACTGCTGGACATAGGCCTCATCATCGATCTCCAAAAGAGCCGGTTGGAAGCGGCCTGCATCCAGCGTTTTCCTGCGGTTTCTTTTAGGTCGTCTGTCCATCTTGTGGGTGGACGTCCTACGCTGCGCTTACCGGTCCGTGGTCTCCATTTGAGAACCTTTCGGCCCCATCGGCCATCTGTTCTGCGTGATATGTGCCCTGCCCACTGCCACTTCAACTTGCTAATCTGGTGGGCTATGTCGGTAACTTTCATTCGTCTACAGATCTCATTTCTAATTCGATCTCGTATAGAAAAGCCGAGCATAGCCCTCTCAATAGCTCGTTGTGCGACTTTGAGTTTGTTTATGAGGCCCATAGTGAGAGACCACGTTTCAGTGCCGTATGTCATCACTGGCAACACACACTGGTCGAAGACTTTCGTCTTAAGGCACTGAGGTATTTTTATAAATGTAATATTCTAATTTATATAATTAATAAAAAATATAATTTTAATTAATTCATATTCTAATAATAATAAATGTAATATAATATTTTTAAATTAACTCCGTGAAAGCTGAACATATTTGAATGCAGGTTTCATTCTATCTATACAGGGTTACGCATTTATATCCTGTACTAAGCTGAAAGGTCATTGTATGTAAGTACTCATCATTATGAACAACTTTTTCTATAGGACCAAACGTAACATCGAGAAAAAATTATCAGCTGTTCCATACATTTTATCGATTGTCAATTACCGTTTTCTATGGAACAGCTGATATTTTTTAGCGATTTCAGGGCTGGTCCCTTAGTAAAAGTTGTTCATAATACTTATGAGTACAATGACCTTCTTTCGGCTTAACATACCCTATCCTTATTTTATTTTATTTTATTTATTCATCAACAGAATGCTTACAGTTAAACCAAAGCGCAAACTATTTAAATAACAAAATATTCATATTATATCATCAGCCGGAAGACGTCCACTGCTGAACATAGGCCTCCTCCTTTAACCTCCACACTGAACGACAGCCCATCCCACCCCCACCCTATCCTTATAACCCTGTATAAATTAAAATGTAATGCTGTTCATCGGTAAGCGCATCACTTGTGAACGGCTGGACCTATTTTGCATTAATTTTTTTAAATTTAATAGTCCGAATATGTTTGGTTTTAAGGAAAAGCAAAATTGGAACAGTGGCCCAGAAAATTGGAAATACGGAAAAAAATTCAATTGCTTTTTTTCAATGGGTTTTTTGTATGAACTCAAGACCTCAAACAAATTCATTTATATTTGGACAGGACAACGCTCTGTCGGGTCAGCTAGTCTGCAATAAGGATTTATAATTTCCAGCAAGACCAGTCAGTGCCAGTCCCGTCCCGCGAGTTGGCGGACAGCCTGCCCCTGTCTCCGCCGCACCGCTACTTGGCCGCCTTCGCCCCGCCCTCCGCGCCGCCCGGTACTCCCCTCGACTACGTGGAAGTGTGACGCATGCGCATGGAACTCATCATTGTAACCTAATCATTATAATTGTCTGTCATTCCTTGTCTCGAGTTGGAATATGCACTGGATAGTCATCGTCATCATTATCAGCCTATCATGTTCCCTCCCACTGCTGGGACTCGAGCCTGCTCTCAGAGAGATAGGATTGGCTCTAATCAACCATGCTGGCCCAGTGTATGTTGGTAAATGTCGTAATGTCTTTGAACTTTTTTTGAGGTTCTTTGACATACCGCTTTCTTCGCGATGTTTTCCTTCACATTTTTTTGCGATGGCTTCGAAAAATTCAATTAAAATTATTTATTTACTAAATAAGTCATTGATTCAGGGCCGAGGATCGAACCAGGGGCCTTATTATGATTCTTTGATCGGGATCGAAATTGCATGCCATCCCGTTCGTATCTATTTACTCGCACCACGTGCGTAAGTGAGATGGCACGCGATCGCAATCACGATCCGAATCATCCATAATAAGGTAGCAGGTGCTGTCAGATTGTAAATGCACATGCTACCGCTCGGCCGCCATCGCTCCACTATCTGTACCAACTTATTTAAGAATGGGGAGTCACCGTCGTATGTAACGTAGAAAATTGTTCGTTCCACTTCTAAAGACAAGTTGATCGGAATCACCTGTGACGTTGGTGCTGGCGCACTTTTGCGTGGAGCTATGTCTGATGCTGGGGCTACATTAGCGGGCTACGGCGAATATTCGTATTAACGAGATGTGTGTGGCCGGGTAGATCGTTGCAACGCGTAGTATTAGGGCGAAGGCGATGTATTATCAGGGCACTGTCTGTGAACTAGCGCGCATCAAAGGGATTTGATGGAAAACCAACCACCAACCTTCTAATGTAGACAAGAACATCGCGTATCGTTCATGATGTTTTAGCGCGCCAACGCGACACGCATCTTCGCCCGCTAATGTAGCCCCAGCATGACTGGTAATTTCCAGTTTAGTTGACGCCATTCACCATTTGGCAATTGTAAACAATGAGTAAATGTTAAAAGTATGTTAAAAATCTGCATGATGTGTTCAAAGCATGGAAACATGATTAACGGCATCCCGGACTTCTGTCATTTTCATCCAAACGAACTAGCAGTAGTTAGCAAGTACCGTTCTTTATCGATCGTCAAATTCGATAAAACCCCATAAAATCGATCATAGCGATAGCCCGTTGGTCCAGTTGGTAGTGAACCTACCTTCTGAGCCTTGGGAGCGTGAGTTCGATTCCCACCTAGGACAAACATTTATGTGATGAACATTTGTGTTTGTTCTATATCTGCAGTGCAAGTACCGTTCTTTTAACGATCGTCAAATTGACAGTTGAGGTCGTCAAATTCGATAATATGCCATTTTTTCAGTACTCGCTGTGATCGATTCTATGGCATTTTAGCGAATTTGACGATCGATAAAGAACGGTACTTGCACTGCTGGTTGTTAATATCTATTTGAGTATGTATTAATTGACTGTTTACTGTATATTATTTCTGTAAGTAATATAATGTAAGATTTAAATGATTAAAATTTAAAACTATATATGTATGTATATGTCTCTGGCAGCCGTATCACAAGCTTTGCTTAGTTTGGGGTCAGATGACCGTCTGTGCAAAAATGTCCCGAATATTTATTTTATTATTTATTTACTGATCAAATTGCGTTTTATCGAATTTGACGATCTCAACTGTCAAATTTTAGGATCGATATCTTTTTCGATACTTCAAAGAACGGTACTTGCACTGTAGATTCGATTCATACAGTTATATGTACAGTTCGTGGTAAGGTTGTGGAAGGAGCTCCCAATATTTCGGCGCAGTTACATGCGCAATGTTCACGGGAAGACTACGAGAAGAGAACACCTATATATACACAATATGGGAACACATTCTACAACCGTTACATAGCCCGTCGGTCCAGTTGGTAGTGAACCTACCTTCTGAGCCTGAGGGCGTGGGTTCGATTCCCACGTAGGACAAACATTTGTGTGATGAACATTTGTGTTTATTCTATATCTGATTGTTAATTGTTAATATCTATTTAAGTATGTATTTAAAAACTATATATGTATGTATATCAGTCTCTGGCAGCCATATCACAAGCTTTGCTTAGTTTGGGGTCAGATGACCGTGTGTGCGAAAATGTCCGAAATATTTATTTATTTATTTATTCCACAACCTTACCACGATAAATATCCCGGGAAGCAATATCACTGTGAACGCAAGATGGCGCAAGTGATGACGCCATCCCTGACGTCGAGACTGCTATCGTAGACGCGCTAACGCCAAATCGGAAAGGGTTTTTAAGCATTTCTGAACGCGCTGTTACTCATCAAAATTGTATCGTGTGGAATAGGCTTTAGTATTCATTCATACGACTTATTTATGAAGTTGAATATTTACTCCGCCTTAAGGAAAAGGTAAAATATTTAATGAACTGGCCATAAAATTGTATTTCTTTATTCATTTCAGAAAATTCCGCGAAAAAACCGCCTAAAATCAAGGTGATTCAACTAGGTATGGTATGATTGGGGAAGATTTTTGTACCACTGCGATAATTGATTCCGTCCATGAAATTAAATATTTGTAAGTTTAATGTTATGTCGTAAGTATACATTAAATTAATTATAATCGGTCCAAGATTTTTTAAGATTTGACAGCTGCAATAAAATTGTAAATTCTATTTATCTATTGACGGAAACTTAATCGGCCCTATCACCTAATATATTTTTTTACTTATATTTTTAAGTTGTAAGTTTTCCCTTTCCTACAAATCTATTATGTAAAAGACGATGTGTGTGTGTACGTATGTATGTTTCCTATTAACTCCAAAACGGCTAGACCGATTTTGACAAGACTTTCACTGGCAGTTAGCTGATGATATAAGGAGTATTCCACGCGGGTGAAACCGCAAGACGTAGCGCAGCTAGTGCAAAATAAAAGGTAATACGTTTTATTTTATTTATTTATTTATTTTATTTTATTTGGAAAACATACAGTGATAAATAACTAAATTACAGATACATTGTATAATTAAACACCATTTAGCAGTTTTCGCATATTGAAACAATTTTTGCACATGGAGATGAATAGAAAGATATTAATATTATGATACAATAAAAAAAACAAAATAGGTATATTATACTATTTTATGCTAACACAAGACAGTCAGGGAGACACACCAAACCAGCTTTTACTAATATGTTGTCTAATTGAACTCAAGGACGTTTTGAACAAGTCAAAGTCGGGGAAGTCTTCCAGTGTGTTTACGGAGTTAGATGCTCTTATGAAGAAGGAGTTTTGCCTGTAATTAGTCGCACTAAAGGGTATATTTAAACATTTAGGATGTCTTGCAGATATTCTGGGGACGTTTAAATTAATGTTAGAGAGGAGATGTGGAGAGTCAACATGACTGCGCTATTTTAGTTAAAAATAGGATATCAGCTATTTTGCGTCTCTCACGGAGTGGTAACATGTGATGTCTCCTGCATCTCGTCTCATAATCATTGTCATATTTTTTGCACTTGTACTGAAGATATCTAACAAATCTACGCTGGATTGATTCTAGTCTGTTGATATATATATCATACTGAGGGTTCCAAATATGTGAGCAATACTCGAGTATGCTACGCACATACGTACAATATAGCGTTTTGATAACTTTGATACTAGAGAATTGGGAACAGGATCTTTTGATAAATCCCATGGACTTGTTGGCCCTATTAGCGATATCATCAATGTGTTTATCGTATGTGAGCTTAGAATCGTGAATTACACCTAAATCGCGAATCTCATTTACGATTTTAAGAGGATGACTTTTAAGTAAGTATTTAAATTCAATAGTTTTAGCTTTACGAGTAAAAGTGATAGCATAACATTTTGCAACATTCAGGTCTAGTTTGTTGAGGTGACAGTATTCTTCAAACCTACATAGATCCTGCTGTAACAGATGACAATCACCAACATCACATATTTGTTTGAAGATTTTCATATCATCTGCGTACAGCAAGAATTCTGAATGTTGGAAACAGGCGGCTATATCGTTAATAAATAAATTAAACAGCAAAGGAGCTAACAAGGAGCCTTGGGGTACCCCAGAAGGTACATAATTCCATTCTGAAGCGTATCCGTTAAGAACTACAGCTTGAGATCTGTTTTCGATGTATGAGGTAAACCACCTATACAAGTTGCCATGGATTCCGGCCGAGAAAAGCTTTTGGAGTAATAATGTGTGATCAATTCGATCGAATGCTTTGCTGTAATCTGTAAAAATGGAGTCCACTTGACCACCCGAATCCATGCTAGAAGTTGTGTAATTGACGAATGATAATAGATTAGACGTAGTGGAGCGATTCCTGATGAATCCATGCTGTTGGGGGATAAACGAGGCTGACAAACTGTTATAGACTTGGGTGTGAACTAACCGTTCAAGGACTTTGGCAAATATACATAATTTAGAGATCGGCCTATAATTTTTGACATCGTTTCTACTGCCACTTTTGTGTATAGGAGTGATAAAAGCAGACTTCCAGATTTTGGGAACGATACCTTCCGCTAATGAGCGTTTAAATAGTATTGTAAGAGGTTTCGTTAAAACATCTGCGCATTTTGTAATAAATAATGGAGGAATTTGATCAGGTCCTGCTCCCTTTGTGAGGTCTAGTGATTTAAGCAATTGATTAAGCGTATCAGGAATTATTTCTATTTCATTTATTGAAAAGTTAGAGCCTGGTGAAGTCCCATTCTGAGCGTTCTGGCTGGTAGAGGATGAAAGGAACGTTGATTGAAAGTAAACCGAAAAAAGACGACAAACTTCTTCTCCTTTGTCCGCTGATTGGCCTTCATATGAAACAGAGGAAGGAAGTGTATTGGAGTTATTTTTTGTAGATTTAACAAATGACCAGAATAGTTTAGGGTTCTTTATTATTGATTCTTCGCATCTTTCGATATAATTTTTATGGCATTGGTCTTCTAAAAGTTTTGCCCTCTTACGGAGCAAAGAGAAGGTATCATAGTCAGATGTATTGCCATATATATGGTATTTCTGTAGAAATTTAAATTTTTCTTTGAGGACCTTTTTTAATGGTGCATTGTACCATGATGGGAAGCTAGTGGGGGATGAAAGTTTACGAGGAACGTGTTTAATTATGGCATCATTTAAGCATTCGTAAAAATAATCTACAGCCTCTTCTATAGGGACTTCTAGCAGACAGTCATCCCAGTTCACCTCACCTAAAATTAATCTAATATTATCGTAATCGCCTAGTTCATACATATATTTCTGTCTTTTGTTTTCCTTTAATGGTTCAGTATTCACCAAGCTTAGAATTAAGTTTAAAGATTTATGGTGGGAGTCTTCAGGCACTAAGGGATCATCACAAGAGGAAACTTTTAGGTAATTATTGCATAGTACTAAATCTAAGATCCTGTTGTTGATGTTATAACACAAGTTATATTGTGTAAGGTTACATTCTAACACGGTATCAAAAAAATATGTTTGTGCTTCACCTGTAACACCTGAATATTCGGGAAGGTCGTGACAGTTAAGTGACCATTGTATATTACTTAGGTTAAAATCCCCCATTACGACAAATTTATCATTTGGAAAAGAGTTAATTATCAGTGATAAACTAGCTGTAAAATTATTAAGTTGTGTGTTGAAAGAATGACCAAGTTTTTCACTACATAGATAAATAGTACAAAAATGAACTTTAGAAGTAACGTTGTTTTTGTTCTTGTGTGTGACAGTGACCCATATGTCTTCTGCTGAGGAGCGCCATTCCGGGCGCTCCTCAGCAGTAAACCCGCGTTTTATAGCCAGTAGTACCCCCCCACCATATTTTTCGCGGGTAGCAATATAATTTCTGTCCCTCCGAAAAATAACATATCTGTGATCAAATAGCTCACAATCATTAACGCCGCTAAGCAACCAAGTTTCCGTCAGTGAGATGACATCGTAAGAATTAAGCTGTAAATTCCTTTTAAATAAGTGTGTTTTTGTGCGTAGCCCTCGAGTATTCTGATAGTAAACATTAAAACTATTAGACGCCATTATTAACAGCCAATGATAAGTAACTTAAGTGAATCAGAATATAGAAAAAGAAAAAGTTGCAGCGTAACATGCCGTACAAGTTTACAATGCTAAAAACATGTAGAAAACTATAAATTAACAACCCAATTAGCTCCAGTAGAAGTGCATTAATACGAAAAATAAATCTTTTAATGTTTACAACCGATAATTGTATAACTAAATAGGTCAACTTCATCAAAACTCTCAAAAGTCTTCTTTTTAAATAGGTTAAGTTGTAATTAAACTTTAAAAAATGTAAATATAAGGTAGGAGTTAGAATTACGGCGGAAATTATGCCAGACTCCGCAAGGCAAATCAGGCTCACGCGCATACGGTCTGTGCAAGCTATAATAGACTTTAAAGAGCCGCAAGCGTATTTATGTCTGAGCGCTAATCGTATGAACTGGTGCAAACTTACGTGTGTAAACCGGTTGACTATCCCGATGACACTTGAGCAGCGATGAGGTAAACAATAGACATTGGCTTTACTTGTGTTTCTCAAACTGTCGAGTATTGATTTATATAGTTGAAGAAATATTTTAGATGAATAAGTTAAGCAATTTTTAATGCATATATCATATTATTTTAAATTTTACTGGAGTATAACAGCTACCAGCTATAATCTTGCGTTAAACCCACAGAAAAGAGAAGTAAATAAAAGGAAAATCTGTAGCCAGACATTATGACTGAACCTTGATTGAACATTCTTATTTAGATCGACGCTTCGAACTCCGTTTCCACTGACGTTTCGTTTATATGGGTGCAACTGGCTACAACAAATTTCTTACAAAAATGCCTAGTCAGCCGTTCTAATTAAAACAAAAAAAACCGTGGTTAAACCTGTCTAAAGTGACCTGAATTTACAATTTTCATTCTAATTTTTACAATATGCAGCTGTCAGCCTAAAAAAACTTGTCGAGTAAAGCAAGTGTATACAATGTTTGATCAATAATTTTACACTGGTTGTGACGAGTGCTACATATATTTTAATATATTGCATAAGTATTGAAACCATGTTTCTATAACCAATGTCATATCAGTAGCGACAGTAGCCAAGTAAAAAAAATAAAAGGAAAATAAAATAGCACATGAAATTTTCTCAGTTTTTTGTTTGTTTACTAACAGTTTCTAGAACAGCACGCTCTTAAATCTGAATGTGAAGCAGTGCAGTGTGATAAGGAAGGCTGTGGGTGATGACGTCGAAATAAAGTTACGACCGCACAAGCTAGGTACCTAGGACGGTGATCAAATAATGATGGATTAAAAATGCGGGGTTAAACGGGAAAGTACTCAATAAAAACACAAGTAAGCAATTGTACAATTATAGTCAATAAGTAATGCTACCACAAAAATCCATATTTATTCATGGCTCTTGAATAAGTGGCAGGAGTGAATTTTTTATCAAACAAGTGAATATCACTTCGCGCGAATGGTATCTTAGGGCGTATATTTGAGGTGCGCCCACATTTGGCCTTTGGACATCGCGTTGCCGAAGGTGACAGCCGGCCATAGCACTTGCGGCAGATCTGCTTATTGACGAGATGCCACATAGCCAGGACTTTTAAAGGCCAAGGAGCGAAACCTAAAACAAGTTATACCTACTTACGTACGTACTATAATTTTTTATATTATACTAGAGTACTCATAGTACGTAGTAGTACCTTGGTAGTATATTTAGATCAATGACTATTATTTTTTCATTCGTTATGGGTTAAATAAAAATAATTAAAATGTATACATCCAAAAAAGACTTCATACACATTAATATAAAAACCCCAAAAAATGATTTCGTCGGGCCTCAAGCTAGGCTAAGTCTGTATATTGTGTACCTGAGAACAGATATTATAGATATTTATAGATATTTTTGATCTGCACAGTGGAACACAGTATAATCTTATATATAGAAAACAAACTGACCAAGTGCTAGTCGGACTCGCGCATTGATGGTTTCGTACCATCACAAAATACAACTATTAGTTATTGGTCAGGATTAGCGCCTTCCAAAGTACTCTGAAGCAATTGCTACGCAGTCACAAATTTAATACCTTGCTACAGTGACGCTCGAAATAACTTGGTAATGAAGTAATGAACAGAAATTTGACACAGACTCACTTGGCCATTGTTTATTATTTGTTATTTAGAGTGTGTACTATAATCATGCCAAGTTTGGCGCTTGCAAGTATTGCCGTTTTTACACTAGAGCTAATACAAAAATAAGTAAAAAATACGTTTGTTGTACCATTTTTCGTTTTTACTTTTTGACATTTTTTTTATTGTTTCTTAAGTTAATCCGCCGTAGCATTACAATATTCTGTGAAAATTTCAACTGGCTATCTATTACGGTTCGAAAGATACAGCCGTTAATAGGTTGGACAGACGGATGGATAGACAAACAGTCATCGTAGGCTTAGTAATAGGGTCCCGTTTTTA
The DNA here is from genome assembly GCA_914767915.1 of Agriopis aurantiaria. Taxonomy (NCBI): domain Eukaryota; kingdom Metazoa; phylum Arthropoda; class Insecta; order Lepidoptera; family Geometridae; genus Agriopis; species Agriopis aurantiaria. Next base: position 12,543,245 of record OU611988.1, read on the forward strand.
CCTTTTGGATACGGAACCCTAACAAAGTCAGGTTAGTTACACCATTTATAACTCAAGAACGGCTGGACCGAATTTCATGATCAATGATTTCTCTCCACCCCGAATAGCAGAATAAGTATTAAAATAGCGGAAAATTTAGCGAAAAAAAGTATTATGTTTTTTTTTTTAATTTCCCCGTTCATTTTGTACAGAACGGCAAGACTTGAAGTCTACACATTGACAATTGACATATTCATCATCAACCATTCTCCACCCACTGCTGGATATAGGTCTCCTCTTTAGCGCGCCATCTTTTCCGGTCCTGTGCTAGCCTTGTCCACTGCTTTCCTGCTGCCTTAACGATGTCGTCCGACCAGCGGGCTGGTGGTCTGCCCGGTGGTCGCTTTCACTTCCGCGGCCACCATCCTGTGACTGCTTTGGTCCACCGTCCGTCTTCCCTTCTGACCAAGTGTCCCGCCCATCTCCACTTGAGTCTCGTGATCAGTTTAACCACGTCTTCGACCTTCGTTCTTCGTCGAATTTCTACGTTTGGTATGCGGTCCAGGAGAGAGATGCGCAACATGGCCCGTTCCATCGTTCCAATTGACATATAACATGATTTAAAAAATCATCTAACTGATGAGTTGCTTCAAGGAGGTATATAAAGCGGGTGAAACCGCAGGGCGCAGCTAGTTTAAAATTAATAAAGATGACTAACCAAGGAAGTTAATATGAATCCTTGCTATAACTATAATCATGTGTGCAATATTAGTATTAAATAAACTAAAGGGCCGTCCATTAATCACGTGTTGTTTTTTTTTTTTGCCCTTGGTGATACATGGTGAGGTTAGGTTAGGTTAGGTTAGACTAAGACTAACCCCCCCCTTCCCCCCACCCAAAATCACGTGTATTTTTAGTACCTACAAAGAATCTTTTTTTTTTTTTTAATTATTATCTTTAAATACAGGTATAAAGTATAATCAATTTTATTCTGAAATTAAGGACCATGACAAAAATGTCTAGACAGTAAGGTTGCAGAGGTTAGAAATCGCGCGTTTGACGTAAAAATTTATACACGTGTTATCTTACTACACCCCCTCCCCCTTGTGATATTTTTTCGTGATTTTTGCTAAACCCCCTCCCCCCCCCCCCCCCTTTTCAAGCCTCACGTGATTAATGGACGGTCCCTAATAATAAAAAATTAATTGTATTTTTATATTCAGCAAGGCCTCTTGGTGTTGGTTTCGGCCCCACCAACGCCTACCAAATGCCCGGACTAGACGCGAGAAAAAAAAATTGTATTACTAAATTACATTATAAGTAGGTATTAGTGTGTGTGGGGGGGGGGGGGGGCGTGTTTGCGTGTGTGCGCGCGCGCGTGTGCGTGCGTGTGTATGTGTGTAGACGACTGGAGTTATCAGTCTATCTACCTCCAGTCTACCTGCCTACCAGTCTAACTGCCTACCTCCTCCATCCAGATCCATGGTCAAGTGCAGCGTGGATTGTTGTCGCACGTTATAATGCGCGAGCTGGCGGCCATGTTGCAGCTCCTTTACTTCGAACACAAGCCGCTGATGAAAAATCGCTTCGTGACTAAATAAAATATTTTTGACAACAAAATACAATCAAAAACTAATTTTCATCCCCCCACTTCGGAAAGAGTATTTTTGCTGTTCGATATAAGAGTGCAAACGCCGTTTTTATCCGCTAGCATAGATTCAGTATAACTCTACGTCCGCTAGAGGATTGAATTTAGAACATCGTGTGCACTAAGTTTGTTAATTCAAAACATCATTAAACCTATTTACTTCTACCTCCATGGTGCCGAATTTATCATAAAACCTTTTTTAATTTGTTAAAAACTCAGACTCAGAACCTTCTTGGTGTACTTTATTTTAATTTGCTTCTCTTTGGCGCCATTTTATTTTCACAAAATGAGTGATTTTAGCGACGAGGAAGCTTATTTGACGCCAACAGAATTGACTGAAACCAACTGAAACCACAGCTGAAACCCACGGAACACTATTATTCCTAGCAGCTGAAACCACACTGAAACTGTTAATAATGCGCACACAATGCGCAAATGTATATTTTTTTTTCATTTAGTAATTTCCTCGCTGAGGTGGGATGAAAATTTACGTGTTGCACTCGAGTGCAAAGATTTCCACCTCGTGCTCATTTGATTCCCTCGCTAACGCTCGTGGTTCAATTTTAGAATCCTTCGCTTGCTCAGTCACCAAAATTGAGCATGCAAACAAAAAAGCCACTCTGCACTCTTGTATAACAAATAACTGTTTATGACCAATGACTGTTTTAAAAATGATTACATCAATGTTTATGGCCTACCTATTACTCAGTACATCAATATTTATAAATCTGATTTAAATAAAACACACGTAGGTATGAAACATATTTAATGCTACAGCAAATTTGGATAATGATTCATCACCATCCTGAAGTATTCATGCTTGAATGCGTAATTCTTTGATTTGTCTGAGCACCATCGGTTGGATTTCTTGGGGCGTATATCTGAAGTTCTGCCACATTTTGCTTTCGAACATCTCGTAGCCCAAGGTGATAGTCGTCCATAGCACTTGCGACAGATCTTTTTATTCAAGAGATGCCAATAAGCCAGGACTCGTAAATGCGAAGGAGTATAATAACCTAGAAAATAAAAGATTATTATCTCTGGGCTCCAAGGGCGCCTGCCGTTATATTCACAGCCTTATGACTGCGTAACTTAGAAGCGCAAAACTGACTGCAAAATATGTTAGATACATATACAACAGCCGTTCTATTTAAAAGATTTTCTCGTCGTTTATAGTTTTAAATTTACCTCGTCCTCCATCTAGATCCATGGTCAAGTGCAGCGTGGATTGTTGTCGCACGTTATAATGCGCGAGCTGGCGGCCTTGTTGCAGCTCCTTGCCTTCGAACACAAGCCGCTGCATCCCCACCGGCACTCCCTCTATGTGTTCGATGTGCTGCTTCACCTCGTCCACAGTATGCTCCACGGTTTCTACTGTGAACATCTCGCCGTCCAACCCCGTCACGAATATCTGCATTCTAGACGCCTCTGAAAATTTGCTTCTGGTGACTAAATAAAATATCTTTTGATAACAAAAACAATCAAATATTAGATTGTACAACGAGTGGATAAAACAAACCTCTTAGCCGAGATTCTGCGAGGTGCACAAAAAACTTAGAATTTTGTGTTTGAGTTATACACTCGGCTATTTCACTTTGATTGCGAGGGAATTAAATATTGATATTGAGGCCTATTCTGTCATACCACTCACTAAACTAAACCAATCTGACAGGACTAAAATTATCTGCCAGTCTTTTCATTTTAATACGTGAGAGATGGATGACAACAAGTTTAGAGCTGTCAAATTTAGTTTAGTTTAGAGTGCATCAGAATCGATGCCAACGTAGGTAAATAATATATCTTTAGTTAAAATTTAATCTGAAAGGGCTTTGATGATTTTGGCCCTATTTTAGCCGAGACTCGGCGAGGGCGAATATTTAAGTGGAGGATAAAATTGATTTTATGCATGAGCAATAGACACTCGGGCCTCGGCTTTTCACTTTGGTTGTGAGGAAATGAAACAATATTGTCAATAATATTTAACTTTTAAACTGAAAGGGCTTTGAAGATTGTATCCCTAACATTTGCCGCCGTTTTGTTTAATGCACAAATTGCACAATGAAAGTTATATATTTGGATAGAGGGCACTTACATAAACAAAACATGTCATCTAACAAACAATAATGTCTTAGAGCGTCAGGTTCCTAGATGGGATATTCATGGATAAAATTAACTAAATGCTTTAATGATCTTATCTATACTTATAATAAAACTGTAACAGGTCCAATTCTGTACATTGAAGATATAAAGTTATATGAATATTTACGGGATATTTACCGTGGTAAGGTTGTGGAATGAGCTCCCGATATTTCGGCGCAGTTACATGCACCATGTTCACGGGAAGACTGAAGAATGCGGGTGGTTGGAGAACAGTTAAAAAGTTAGGTGCAGACATAACGATCTACCCTCTTTCTTGAAGATATAATTTATTTATTTTTTTGGACGGCACTCTATTTTCGATGCTGAAGTCAAAACTGTAATTTTTTTCATTTTTGTCTGTCTGTCTGTATCTGGGCCGCGCATCACGCCGAAACTACAAAATGATTCAAATGAAACAATGAATGAGGATGAAGATGAATGAGGATTCAAATGAAACTTAGCATAATTTGAGTTCATACTCCGAGGTAGGTTATAGGATACTTTTTATCCCGAAATTTTGCATGGTTCCCTTGGGAGAGGGGATGAAAGTCAAAATGTATACTTAGTTGTAAATCATTACCGCGTAGTCCGATTTCATTAATTCTTTTTGTGTTAGAAAGGAGGTACATTAAAAAACGTCCCGTAAAAATGTCATGGTCATCGATTTCGTAGTTCAGAAATTACAGATATCACAACCGTCAGGAATAGGTCCAAATAACTTGACCTCCAGAATGTACAGGAACCTTTGAAGGTACGGCTCATCTTAAGCTGGAGGTAGCCTTGTAGCGCACTTTGTAGTGTACGTTGAGTAGGTACTTAATAAATCTTATTAAATAAATAAATGCCAAAAAGGGTCCGCAAATCACGTGATGCAAATTAATGTGGGCAGGGGCGGATCCAGGATTTCATTTTGGGGGGGTGGGATTCATCCGGAAATCGAAAAATTGAGCCGAATGTATGGAATTGCTAGGTATTTAGGTCTGGATCCGCCAATGAATGGGGGTTACTATATTTTGTAGAAGGTTCTTATGGAAAGAAAAATTAAGAAAATTGGAATTTTTTTGAAAACCTAACAATGATTTTAACTTCGCGCGTTTTCGATTTCTAAGACAGGACAACGTCTGTCGGGTCAGCTAGTTTATAATAAAAGTAATTGGGTCCCGTTTATACCCTTTGGGTCCGGAACCCTAAAAATAAAACGGAGCGCTCTCTAGAGGTGATATGTTATGAGTTATGAAATGAAATAAAAAATATTTTGAATATCATTATATTTACATAAATGTTATTCACTATCTGTAGCGACTAACGAGTTATTTTGGGTGCGTCCAATTTGATCGAAATTAATTTTACATATTTTTATTTCAATACCGTTCACTGAGTATAATTGTCTTTTGCCATATAGGACAATTGATCGAATTTTATTTGATATTCGTTACTATGTTTTTGTATACTACCAAAGATAATTTACTACTAATGTTATATACTGTTCGAGTTACATAATTTTTTTTTGTATATTGATTGATGATCTGTATAGTTTTGGTATAATTCCGTTGAATTATAATTTTTTGTTTATTATAGTAATATTTCATTAACTAGTAGTTAGCAAAGTCATATATAGGTGCGACGACGAGCGAAGCGAGGAGTGTGTTAGGTTACTGGTGCACCACAATGCGCTAGCCGAGCGTGCCGCGGCAGCGGCCGGCGACGCGCCAGAAGAAGAAAATTAAAGCAATTCTTTTGTCGTATTCTTATGTCATAAATGACTAGTCGACGACGTAGACGAACGAAAGTCACCGACATAGCCCACCGGATTAGTAAGTTGAAATGGCAGTGGGCAGGGCACATATCACGCAGAACAGATGGCCGATGGGGCCGAAAGGTTCTGGAATGGAGACCACGGACTGGCAAGCGCAGCGTAGGACGTCCACCCACAAGATGGACAGACGACCTAAAAGAGACCGCAGGGAAACGCTGGATGCAGGCCGCTTCCAACCGGCCCTTTTGGAGATCGATGGGGGAGGCCTATGTCCAGCAGTGGACGTCCTACGGCTGAAATGATGATGATGATGATGAAATGACTAGTCTAAGGCTAAGTCTGTTGGAATTGGGAAGCCAATGAAAGACATATTTGACGATTTAAAATACTACTCATTTATTTATCGTCATTAGCAGGAGAGGTGTGTGTGCTCTCTACTGAGGCGCGGAATCAACGAGAGTGAAAATCTCATCTAAGCCTTCTAAACCAAATCTATACAAACAATAAGGGCACTGTTTAGTTTAATGTAAATAAGATGTACGAAAGAGAAAGAACTAATTATCTACAGGTTGGAGTGAAACAGATTGATTTTTGTAACACTATTCCAACACGCCCCCTCAAAAATTAATCTCTTTCATAAAAGTACACTAACCAAATTTATTTACAATTAATATCACACAACACACCTTCTTCCTACTCTGTCTGGGGATACAATCATCTTGGTCCAACATTCGTTGCACAGGATTGGGGAAAACCCAGAAAACCCCAATCAGACCAATTCATCTTATAAATACTTAACTTTAAATTTAGTTTCATTTCAATTTAATCAAAATTATCGTATTTGCACATACTTTTAAAGTATTCTGTTCATACTTTTAACTTTAAGTTATGTATTTACGGTATTTACAATTAGAACCCGCTGTCAGTAATGATTTTATTTAAATGTAAGCCAGCTGCTGCTGATTACATGTGGGAACATAATAAAATAATTAATTAATAAAAATATAGGATTTGTATCTTTGTTTGTTCTATCTTTGTTCTCTATATTACCTACTTGTTACAGTATTTGTATTCATTCCATAATTATTTTTAAATATTTAGGACTTACGCCAATACTTCATCTTAATGTTGTCACTAACAACTTCAAATCTACAGACATTTTATTCTGTATGACATACACGTAAGCATCGGCACAGGCATTGGCTTCTATCGATAAAGCTGCCCCATCACTAGTTAGGCGCTTTGTTTACAACTAGCATATTGTGCCTTATTCAAATAATTAAACATCAGCTCTTTCATTATATTTCATTAGTCAAAGAAACCGCTCAAAATATGTTTACACTAATCACTGACTCAATCCGAGCCGCCGAGTATACACTACGACTATACACTGCGTAACATAACAGCCTTTTATAATATGACCATCATAAATGGTTGCTCTTGTTTCGACTTGGATGTTTACAGCAAAGTTCAGACTTCGCTAGTACCGACCATAACAATAACATCACCAAGTAACAAGATTCTATAAGGAGCCTTTGTGGTTTCATTACAATATTATGCGTTATGTTATAATCAACTTTCGTTTCCATTATCAGATTTCTAATCATTCATTTGTTGAACTTTTCAAAGACCTTTAAGTAAGGTGTTCTGATCTGATCTAATGTGACTTTATTTAGATCGTTCAACTTTTCATTGCCAGCAAACTTTAAAATTGGTTTTTATGGCTATTCAATGGTTATTTATTTCAGTTGAAAATTAACTTGTTACAGACATAACTTTTGTAAAAAAAAATATTTCACCTTCCACATTAAATGTGTTTAGCTGCATAAATAGGATTTGATATGCTGATGAGTACCGAAAACCTTTGTCAAATGAAATTCGTTTGAATATGCGAAACCATTAACGTGAGGATTGTTTTAATCACAAACTAGGTAAAGCTACTAGAAAGTCTTTGGTTTTAATCCATACGACGTGATGATTAATTAGCAAGTTAGTTTTTAATAAGCTGGGAAACCAGCATTCAGGATGCCTTCAGGAATTTTTATGGGTAGTTGTTCTTTATAGTTTTCTATTATAAAATATATGCTGTTTGAATGTCCATGGGGTGGACAAGATAATCAAATGGGAATGCAACACCTAGTAGCATAAATTTTGAAATTATTTTCGTGAAGTTTATGTTTTCGAAAGTGGTGAAGTTTTTTCATGATAAACTTATTCAATATTCTTGATGGAAAACATAAACAATTAATCGAGCTTCTTATGCTTACAGGTTTTCAAAAAACTCATCATTTTAAATCATACCTACTCATTTACAATCCATAATATTTCCATGTACGTACTAGTTTTACAGTAGTAGTACAAGTCTTCATGTATACATTATTTTACAAGTGTTTGAATTTCCCAATGCTTACAAATAGCATTTTTCTATAAGATGTTATCATACTTACTTGATTAGTTAGTGAGGTATTGTATGACTTGTATGAGTACAAAATTGCACAATGTTATATGCAAAATTTAACACATTTAATAACAAATAGTTTACAGATACATCAGTTTTACATATCATCACATTTCAGTTATAAATTAAATTCGGTATAAATTTTAGTTTATCATTACCATATCATTTTGTGACGAAGTAAATTTCTTTCGATATGAATAATCGTTCATCTGTTTGCCCATCTGTTTCATTTTTCACAGATTTATAAGGTATGCCTAATGCCATCTGATTTCATCATATCAGATCGACAACTATCTGATTTTAACTTATCAGATTTTTGCACTTCCTCTTAACCGAGCAAGGCCTTATCAGAATTACTGGAATTTTCAGGAAAATTCCTTCAGACTTCAACGGTCTGCTTTGTCTCTGATATTTCCAAACTTTTCGTTTACCTACCACATTCCACACCATATTCAGTACAAAACTAACCGAAATATCCTTTCAAGGATCTTGTCAGCTTCAACAGCCAAATAAAATGCCTTTTCAGGATTCTGATCGGTTTGAACCTCCAACTAAATACAGTCAAGTTATTGTTAATTCTTGTGGATTTTAATCACGCCACTATTTGAATTGTGTATTTGTATTGCGTCTCACGCATTCAGTGCTTCTGATGCTGATTTTGTCAGATATGTATTGATCAATTCAATCAACACAGCATCATCCCAGAACTTGTGTCTAATTTAGCACCAGCTAGCATGGTACGACTCCGTTCTGTGATTGTACATACTTATTGTACGTACTTTTAAAAATATCTTCTGATATTTTGCACTGTTATGTGGTAGCTAATACCTTTTGCAAACAGAACTCTTTCATTCGATTATATTTACAACTATTGTCACACAACAATTTGATAATTTTCAAAACGAAATGAGTTTCACACTTCGTAATATAGTTATCCCAAAATACAACAAAATATCTAAGATTAGGGCTCTTAAGTACGCCACCGTTACACAGTGGTAAACATGTTCATTTACAAAAAACCACAAAATAGTTTTTTGCCGTCAAGTGTTGAAGTGTTGTGATGGGGATGGATGATAAATAGAGGTCGTTTCATATTATTTGATTTTGATTTCATAAATTGGCAACCATACATTACAGATTACAGGCAATCTTCATAAAGATTACCAGCTAGCTTAATATCTTTTATTCCCTCAATAAAAGCGTTGCTTGCTCTTTTTTTTTATTTCTACCAAATTTTATTTGCCAATGTAGCCACTCATCTATGCCACAATTAATAATCATTATTGTTTACGACTCTATTTGATGAGCTTTCAATTCAGGCATACATGCGTCAAGCATATAGATTTAATGCCAATGAAACTGTTTAAAAACTCACCCGCTGCCATCGCCTTACCCATTAGTTGTAAATCTGCAAACCATCGTATCTGCAAACTTCCGCATTCGCGGAACCCTGAAATCGACGGTTTTACCAGCAAGCCAAACATCGTTTTAGCCAGCGTGTTGATGTTGTTGTTGTGCAGAATAGAACATGCTGTAGTATCCTCATTATGGTTGGGTTGCGTATTTCTTGGTGATTGCCTTTCTATGTTGCCTTTTTAAAGGTTTTCATTCCAAATGTAAAACAACGACGATACCCGTAGTCTCCGTTTTTGACCATACAGGCAAATCCTGTGGTGTTTTATGTTTCACGATCAGTTATGTTGACTGTCTATACAATTATCTTGTATTCAGAACGTTGTTCAGCCTCCTCGCTTTTCTCGTTAGAGTAACAGTCCTTTTTATTATAAACATTTCTTCTGCAGTAATGATATGTTGCATGTTTCTGTTTAAATGTTGTCTTATATTGATTTTATTCCAGTTTTATTTAATGGAATGCTTTAAGTTAGATTGTTGTATTGCTTTTGTGGTATCGTTTCTTCCGCTGAGGGCACTTTCAAGTTTGTGTCGTGTCTTTCATTCTGAATTTGGTCAATAAATCTCGTTTCAGTTGTTCAAGTGTTTGGATAGCACTGATTACACCGACATAGCTGCTTGGAAGGGTCATAAACACCTTCCTCTACAAATAGAACATAACATTTTAAGGAAATGTTAGATTATGGGCTTTTCTCCATTCCGCTTCAAATACGTAATTGTTTTCTCAAAGCGAATTGTGTAGCTACACTTTTTCTTTTATAAATCGAATTTATTATATTTTACAGCTTCGTAGTTATTGGTTCAATTGCCAGTCCAGGCATAGAATCAGACTGATATTCTTTGGTTGTATCCTTCGTTATACTCTTGATTTTTATATAACTCTGATCACTCACTATCTAGTTCCAAAGGAGTTTCACCATCGATCGATCATTGAAGCACATCAAGTTCATGTAACAAATTGAGTATTCTAAATTTCCACACACTGTACACGGTAGTTTATATTCTTTTTGTTTGTGCCAAAATGATTAAATGTTCCTTTTGAAATTTTAAATCTTCGTGTTTTATCACGTTAGTAAAAATCACTTAGAATACCGTGAACACTAGAGATGTCGTTTAACACAGTTCACAAAGTTTTTATACACATCACTTAAAGCTTTCTTTGTTATTTCAAAGTTGTTAGCGCCACTCAGTGACGCTTCCTTTATTTATTTCCTACCTACATTTTCCTACCCTCATTTTCCATGAACGACGACTATTTCTGTTACGTTCCGTGGTTTAGATGGGACTCGCTGCTTGCACCTGCAGGCAGTCTGCGCTTGACCCTTGTCGGCGACGGATTCATACCGCATTGTGCGAGCACTCCTTGCTTACACCACCGCAAATATTACCGCTGATCGTCGGTTACTCGTCCTCTCGAGAGATCGTGCGATCCCACCGCCCGGGATACGGTTCCCGTAGGAAGCTGTGCCTAATAGCTTCCCCGCGCTCGCGCCGCGAGTGTGTGAAACCGCTCCATCATATACAGTCCACTAACGCTTGAGAACGCGCTGATCCAAAGACGCAGAAGAAGATTCCAGGACATCAGGAACGGGGTTACGCAGCCTTGCTCGTCAACCCGGAAATACTCAGGTCAGTGGTCGTTCTCACTATCGTCCCCTTTCTCCCGCACCCTCACGTGTCGGCGTGCTCCGCCATATAGCTTGGTGGCCGCGCTAACATATTTTCTGGTCCTTAGGATCCGGATTCCACCGGTTTTCCCTATTTTCCCGCATTAAATACCGCTGTATTTCACATTACATATCTTAAAATCATATTTTTTCTCGCTATTTACTGCATCCGAGGGTAGATCCAAGTGATACCTACGTGGTCGGTTACTGCGTATTACGCGCTGATCGCGTCGAACCGCTCCGCTTATCTATAACCGCGCGCGCTCTGTTTTGTGTCACTGTGCAACCATTAAGTTGGACGTTTCGAAATTTGCTTAAATTTATCCATTGTCTTCCAAAATGGCTACTTGTCCGAAAGACAAAAATGTGGTCGAAGATGATGAATCTCTCGATAAATTGCAGGTCAAACGCTTAACTTTGATTGGTAAACGAGATGCCATATTTTCTCGCTTACAGGACATTTATAACAGCTCCTTACAAGCTTTCAATGATGATTCAGATAAAGACATATTTTTATGTGGAATGATTTCGCTTGATCGTTTACAGTCAGAGTTCAATGACATCGTGAACGAAATAAATGTCACCGAATTGACATTAAATCCAAAGTATCAAGTAAATTATCAGACTTTGAATGCATTCGAAGAAATTTACTGCCGCTGTAAGTTCGCTTCCGATAAACTTAATCCACCCGCTATGCATGTGAAAACTACTGATTCTCACACTTCACCGCAACGTAAATCCGTCAAACTACCTAAGCTCGAACTTATGTGTTTTGATGGTAATCCAATGACTTGGAAAATATTTTACGAATCATTTACTCAGACGATTCACAAAAATCCTGATTTAAGTGATCACGAGCGCATTCAATATTTAATTAATAAGCTCAGTGGTCGTGCGTTGTCGGTTATTTCCGGTATCGTTCCGAATAGCGACAACTATCGCCTGATCTATCGCACTCTTGTAGACAGGTACAATGACCCGCGTTCTTTAGCTACCTCTTATCTACAACAGTTAATTGATTACAAAAGTAACAACACCGCTTCCGCAAAAAACTTAGAATTATTTCTCGATAAATTCTGCTCAGCAGTGTCAAGTCTGCATTCTCTCAAGCTAAATAACTTGTCAGACTTTATTTTGTTGCAACTTGCTTTGAAAAGGATCGATCCGTCCACCGCCCGCGCATTTGAAATGCATATGAGAGGCAAACCTATGCCGACTTATGACGAATTAATTAAATTCGTTCGCGAACAAAGTAAAATATTAGACCGCACCGCGCCTTCTGTAGGACGTCCATCTGAACATGACAACAAGAAGTCTACGCATTCATTCGCTGCATCATGCGTACAGCGCCAATGTTGCTTATGTAATCAAACTGATCATATTCACTTATATAGGTGCCCCGCGTTTGATAAGCTCACAATCGATGACAGGTTTGCTTATATAAAACAAAACAAAGGTTGTACTAATTGTCTAAGTATTTCGCATAATTATACCAACTGCAAGTCGATTCACAAATGCTTCAATTGCGAGTCAGGCAAACATCATACTAAATTATGTAGAAAAATATCTTCCCGCGAAAATACCCGCTTGCACTCAAGTGCATTTCCTGCCGCCTCGCGCGGGAAAGCTGGCAACGTCGCGGCCCGGCCTCCTGCGCCGCCTTCGATGACACCCGCCCCGCATAAGCCTTCGCGCGACATTCAAGCTGGCAACAGCGCGTGGCTGCCCTCTGCACCGCCGCCCGCGTCACCCCCGCGTACAAAGACCGACGCCTGCGCGGCTCAAGTACCTACCGCTTATCAGTCACAGCGACCTAATGTTTCGCTATGCAATAATATTACGCAATTTACTGATAATACTACCTGTCTCTTAGGAACGGTACAAGTTTATGCTTCCGATTCGAACGGTCGTCAGTATGTTCTGCGTGGTTTAGTCGATTGTGCGTCTCAATCTAACTTTTTAACTGCAAATTGTTGCGCCAAGCTACATTTAAAATGCAATAAGGTTTCTAATACCGTTGTTAAGGGTATAGGTTCCGCGTCGAACCCTATTAAGGGCACAATTTCCACCACTTTGCATTCGCGATTAAATAATAATTTTGTTTCGTTTGACGCTTTCGTCATCGATCGCATAACAGATAACTTGCCATCTGTAAAAGTTGACGTTTCGGGTCTCTCATACCTAAACTGTCTGCCGCTCGCTGATAACAGCTTCTCAGAACCGTCAGAAATAGATATTCTTATTGGAGCTCCTCTCTTCGCTGATATCTTGCTATCAGGTCGCGTTCCTGGGCCACCAGGTTCTCCAACCGCTTTTGAAACCATTTTTGGTTTTATTGTAATCGGAACCGCTTCCGTTACACCCGCTCAACTTAATGATACCGCTTCTGTCAATGACACCGCTATCGGTGATAATCACCGCTCTCAAATTTCTCTCTGCGCCTTTGCAGAAGAACCGCGTTTGGATACCCTTGTCCAGAAATTCTGGCAACTCGAGGAGGTGCAATGTGCGCCGACCTTGAGCCCTACCGCTCTTGAAAATGAACGTTTTTTCACAAATAATTTCTCCCGCGATTCTACGGGCCGCTTTTCTGTAGCGCTGCCCTTTTCCCGCGATCCTGCAGCCGCTCTCGGCAATTCCTATCATATCGCTAAAAAGCGATTCATGCATCTAGAACGAAAGCTCGTAGCTTCACCTCCTTTACGAGTGGAATACGATGCCATTATTAACGAATACCTACAGGAAGGTTATATATCACTGATCGACCGCGAGGATCATTTTACCGGTTATTATATACCGCATCATGCAGTTGCCAGGTTGGACAAAACTACAACTAAGTGGCGTATGGTCATGGACGCAAGTGCACAGACCGATTCAAACCTGTCACTGAATGACATCTTGTACACCGGTGATAATTTGCAAAATGATCTTTTCGTAATCCTCTTGGATTTCCGCTTCTATCCTGTAGCGTTTACATCTGATGTGAAACAAATGTATTTACGAATTCTCGTTGACAATGACGATCGTAAATTTCAAAAATTTCTATACCGCTTTGATCAGTCGTTGCCGCTTGAGACCTATCAATTCAATCGCGTTTGTTTTGGTTTGCGTAGCAGTCCTTTTCTTGCTATGCGAGTTCTTCGTCAATTGTGTGCCGACGAGCGCACGCGCTTTCCGCGCGCCGCTAATGTCATCGAACACAACACGTACATGGATGATGTTTGTTACTCGATGCCATTTTTACCAGGTTGTTTACAACTCCGTGACGACCTCCGCGACTTGCTCAAGGCCGGGGGCTTTGATCTTGTAAAATGGTCGAGTAATGTACCTGAGCTTACAGAATCTCTCCCGATATCTGATCGTCACGCCGCGAATATTAATTTTGATGAACCAGACACGAACTTGAAGGTTTTAGGCCTACAGTGGTCACCCAAATGCGACGCATTCATGTTTACCGTAAACATTGAAAATCGTCCTGCGACCAAACGCAATATCTTATCTCTGATCGCGCGTCAATACGATGTACTTGGGCTTATTGCACCAGTGATTTTGTACGCTAAATTAATTTTACAAAAATTACACGTATTGCAGCTCGATTGGGATTCAAAACCGCCTGCAGATATAGTAGATATTTGGCAGAACTATGTGCGCGAATTACCGTGCATTGAAACACTGCGCTTCCAGCGCCACCTAGGTGTTGAAGAAAACTCTAAAATCTCTATTATGGCATTTTCAGATGCCAGTGAAAATTGATATGGTTCCGTAGTGTATATTCGAACTCAGTCCGATTCTGATTCGGTTCCGATCACACGTTTAGTTTGCGCTAAATCGAAAGTAGCTCCACTCAAAACAATTTCTATTGCCAGATTGGAACTCTGTGCATGCTTACTCATGGCGAAACTGGTCCGCCGAGTGCTCGATACCTACGAGAAACGCCATACCATAGATAAGGTATTCTGCTTCACTGATTCCATGGTAGCATTGCAGTGGATCATCGCTTCTCCGCACAGATTTAAAACTTTTATTGCTACGCGCATCACTAAAATTGTTTCCGCGATTCCCGCTGACTGTTTCCGGCATGTATCCGGAACTGAAAATCCCTGCGCTGACGCTCTGTCGCGAGGGTTATCTCCCGCTCAACTAGTCGACCACCCTCTGTGGCTCACTGGTCCTGCTTGGTTATGCCAAGATCCTACTGCTTGGCCAGTCAAGTCAGCAGTTCCCGCTAAGGTAGATTCAGATCTACCTGAGTCAAAGAAAGTAGTTTCACTCCCTGTGATTCAATCACAAGATGAAGTTTCAAACCCGCTGTTAGAACTTTCCGGACGTGTCTCTTCTTGGCTATTGCTACTACGCACAGTCGTTATAGTTTATCGTTTCGTCAAGAAACTACCGCATTCTACATATTTTTCCGCTGACAACATTAGTTTCGCAGAACTACAAGTAATGAAAGCTCTGCAGAAACATTATTTTTCTGATCTTATACATAGTCTTAACTCTGAAACTCGCTATCCACGCGCCTTACAACGGCTCGTGCCGTTTATAGATGCTGACGGGCTCATACGAGTCGGAGGCCGTCTCCGAAATGCGGATTTGTCGTACGATCAACAGCATCCGATTTTATTGCCGCGTAAAGACCGCGTAATCGAGTTGATAATTAATCACTATCATCGTGTTAACTGTCATACCGGTCCGGTCGCCTTAATGTCGATTCTTAGACAACGATATTGGATTCTTTCCTGTCGTAATATCGTCCGCTCGGTTATTCATAAATGCAACTTTTGCTTTAGAACTAAACCTAAACCTACATTCCCACTCATGGGAGACTTACCCGCTTGCCGCGTAAACGAAGCAAAAGCGTGGGCCCATACGGCCGTAGACTTTGCAGGCCCGCTCTCAATAATTCCGTTAAGAAAGCGTGGCGTACGCTCTATTAAAGCATACTTGCTGATTTTCGTGGACAAAGTAGTTCGGTGTTGCCATGCTGAACTAACTACTTCTCTGAGCACATGTTCGTTTATTTCCGCATTTAAACGCTTCCTCGCGCGACGTGGAAGTGTTTCTGTAATGTATTCAGACAATGGCCGAACGTTTTTAGGTGCGAAAAACGCATTATCAGAAATCTATACGCTTGTAGATTCTGACGAATTTCATAAAGCACTCTCAGATGAATTGTCCGCGCACCGCATCACTTGGCGTTTCAATCCACCACGATCCCCCCATTGGGGAGGGGATTTCGAGATCTACGTGAAAGCTTTTAAGAGTCATCTCGCTAGAACCATAGGTTCACAGTTGCTCACCTATGAGGAAATGTTAACCGTGCTCACACAAATCGAGAGCGTCATCAACTCACGACCGCTAACTCTACTCAGTGAAGATCCTTCTGAACCCACTGCATTAACGCCCGCGCATTTCTTAATGGCTGCACCGCTGAAGCATTTACCCGCGTGCGCGGCTACAGACGAGCCCGCACACTTGCTAAAACGCTACGCTTTATTAGATCAAATGATTCAATCTTTTTCCAAACGATGGAAACTCGAGTATCTCCACTTGCTTCAATCTAGAGGCAAATGGAATACACCTGCTAATCCAATTAAGGAAGGCTCCGTCGTGCTTATCATTACGGACAACCTTCCCCCGCTCTCCTGGCCCCTGGGTGTCGTCGTCGAGACTATCCTAGGCGCCGACGGAGTCTGTAGAGTCTGCTTAGTGAAAACAGCGACTTCTGTGTATAAACGACCAGTCGTTCGTTTATGCACACTACCTACTCAATAACTTCACTCTTTGCCCCTTGGTCAACCCGCTACTCATATTCAACCCGCTTTACCTATATTTGACCGCACTCTTTTTCCTTTCCCTTTAAAACCTCATGGTTTTAAGGCCGGGGGCAATGTTAGCGCCACTCAGTGACGCTTCCTTTATTTATTTCCTACCTACATTTTCCTACCCTCATTTTCCATGAACGACGACTATTTCTGTTACGTTCCGTGGTTTAGATGGGACTCGCTGCTTGCACCTGCAGGCAGTCTGCGCTTGACCCTTGTCGGCGACGGATTCATACCGCATTGTGCGAGCACTCCTTGCTTACACCACCGCAAATATTACCGCTGATCGTCGGTTACTCGTCCTCTCGAGAGATCGTGCGATCCCACCGCCCGGGATACGGTTCCCGTAGGAAGCTGTGCCTAATAGCTTCCCCGCGCTCGCGCCGCGAGTGTGTGAAACCGCTCCATCATATACAGTCCACTAACGCTTGAGAACGCGCTGATCCAAAGACGCAGAAGAAGATTCCAGGACATCAGGAACGGGGTTACGCAGCCTTGCTCGTCAACCCGGAAATACTCAGGTCAGTGGTCGTTCTCACTATCGTCCCCTTTCTCCCGCACCCTCACGTGTCGGCGTGCTCCGCCATATAGCTTGGTGGCCGCGCTAACAAAAGTCAATATCTTTTTCTTATCACTGGGCAACCATAACCTGTTGGAATTGGGAAGCCAATGAAAGACATATTTGACGATTTAAAATACTACTCATTTATTTATCGTCATTAGCAGGAGAGGTGTGTGTGCTCTCTACTGAGGCGCGGAATCAACGAGAGTGAAAATCTCATCTAAGCCTTCTAAACCAAATCTATACAAACAATAAGGGCACTGTTTAGTTTAATGTAAATAAGATGTACGAAAGAGAAAGAACTAATTATCTACAGGTTGGAGTGAAACAGATTGATTTTTGTAACACTATTCCAACAAAGTCATATATAGGCGCGATGACGAGCAAAGCGAGATCTCAGAACAAAAGGTTTAGATGTTTAGTGTCGTATGTTTTTTGAAGTTCGATCAAAACATAGGTACGAGCAGTGAATTGTATATCCAATAATAATTATATCATTTGCAGTGTATATCACATGTATGTTATAGCTTTTGAATGGTTTTATTTTGTAATTATGTTTTTTAAATTTCGATCAAACGTTTAGTATGCATTATATAGAAAATGAATGTTATATCAAAAGTTTGTATTGCATTTGTAAATATATTTTTATTTATTCGATCTTGTATTACTTACTTACGTTATTTTTTTCGTATAAGCAGTATAGCTAAGCAAGTAATAATTTTAAAAAACTTGCCTGTTCTCTTAGTTTCCATAGGCTGTGCTCCACCCATTGGCGGATCCAGGGGCCTCAACAATTATTAAATCAAAATCTTAACCGTCTTACTACAAAAGATTTAAGAACGCTTTAAACATGTGTTTAGCAGTTGTTTCACTGTGAAAAATATGTCAAACACATGTCTAAAGCGTTCTTAAATCTTTTGTAGTGAGACGGTAAATGTTTAGGTTACCAAAACCATACATAAGTAAGGGTATGCATATCAGTTCAATATTTCGGTTGCGTTAAAAGGCAGAAAACTAGCACAATGACCCTATACTTTATTTTTTGTTTGTTTTGTTTATCTGGGGGCTTAGTCCCAGATTTGATAGTTTTTGAAAACTTTTTTCGTTTACGTATTGTTCCATACATTTTAGTAAAGCGCCTCCAGCGGAAACGCGGTGGAACTAAAATCGGTAGTGTTCGGCGGTATAGACTAATTGCTTAAGAGTTAATCAATCAATCACTCTAATACGAAAATAGTTGGGGCCATGCCCCCCCCCCCCCCCCCCCCCCCCCCAAAACATCTAGCGATTCCTAACATTCGACTATAAGTTTCGATTTCCTTCAGGTGCACCTTGGTGATTCAGATGATTCGCCCCTGGCTCCACCTAGGTTCTCCACCTGGGTGAAGCACGATACTTACAAGTCCTCGTGCTCCAACTGATAATATTTTAGTACAGTCATGCAATTTACCTATTATCACATTCACTCGGATTGCACAATAATAATTATGTTGCAATCTTTTTAAAATCATAGATAATTAAATATTTTAGGGGCAACAATGTAGGTCAGATAAACAAAACACAAAAAATAAGAAATACCTAATACCAAGGAAGATTTGTCGATCATAATGCACAGGCAGTAAGTAGGTAATATTCCCGATTTAAAATACGCGCTCAAAACATCTGAAATGGGCTCGTCTATTTTTATTTTTATACTAGCTGAATCCCGCTACTTCGTACGCGTAGAGCTCGGCCTTCGGCCTCGCTACTAAACCTATATGCTATAGACCTCACGGAGCCCGAGACCTTTCCAACGAATGCAAAACCGTGGAAATCGGTTCGTGCGTTCTGGAGTTATAGCGTCAGGAAGGAAAACCCGACTTATTTTTATATAGTAGATTAGCGTGCTCCTTTTTATACCTCATCGTCGCTTTACATCAGGCGAGTTGGCGGTCAAAAGCAAGCCTATTACTAGATTTAAAAAAAAAGTTATTGTATGCATGCACATCTGTGTATGTATGGCAGTACCAAATTATTATTTCGACGCGGATATACCTACTTAATTAATATTTTATTTTATATTTTGTATCTGTACCTAGTTATAGGTACTGACTTACTTACAACAAAATCCTCGTTTCTTTGTTGAGTTTGTTGTCTTCCTTCAAAAACTTGCAGAAAAACTGTTTATGGCTTAACCACTAAACTTCTTCTCGTTTCTTTGTTGAGTTTGTTGTCTTACTTCCACTATTAAGTATTTATTAAATGTGTTGTAACTTGTATGTAAGTCAGTCCGTTGTCCGACAGAAAACAATACGTAAATGAATCAACAATCAAACAAATTAGTCAACAGAGTCTGGGTTGACCTTGCCTGTCTCTTAGATAGAGTTGCCGATGGATAGGATAACTGGATAAGCCACTATCGATAACCCTGTAAATAATAAGATTGTCGATAGGCGTACCGATAGCATCAATAATGTGTGTTAGTATATAGATATCAAAGTTAAAAATAAACAACTATCGTATCAAAAATCGAAGGAAGAAGTTAACTCGGATAGAATGAAACTCTAGTATCGTATCTGTAGGTAGTGTCAGTAGCGACTATAATATTAGAGCAAGGCTCAATTTTAGCAATACCATTGGAAGTCATCAAAAGTATTAGCAGCAGGTAGGTACCGCATTTTCTGCTAACGATACTATTTTCGTCAGTATTGATACTATAATCGATACCTAATATAACACATTTTCGAGATTTACTATCGATAGCTGAACTATCGATTGTTCGGCAACACTACGTTGCCTAACTCAATGATAGTCACTCCACCACTTTACTGGAGCATGAGCTTGATTTGACCGTGACTATTCTTGCTTGACTCTGACTGTGACTTGTTTGACTCTAAATAATTTAACTTGAAAATATTTCAATACTTGACACGGGCAAATGCACAAGAAGTGCGACGCCAAAATTCTCTCAAGATGAAAGAAAAAAAAGAATCGCCAAGACGCAACCTTCGGTATGCTAAAAAAAATCGAAACCATTTCGAGATCTTATGTTACCAACCCTTATTTTTCTACTCTGACCTTTTAAAACGATAAGATGCCATTAATTTATTTTAACATAAAACTAAGAAATCATTCCACTTTCATTGACCTCTAAATGACGTCAAAGTGTAGCATATTATTATCTGTGCGTTTTAAGAATAAAAAATATTATACATTTGACCACAGAGTGTATATCTGTGCATTTGACACACTGATCGTCACACAGAAACTACGCACAGAAAAGATTTTATTTTTCAGTTCTGTGGTTTGACAGTCTAGTTTTTTTTTTGTTGAAATTTTCATGACCGCGGATTCAATGTCCTTTAGTCGTAATCTTAATCAGTTTACATAGTTTAATTTAAAAGCGTCAAACAAGTCAAAGTCAGAGTCAAGCTAAGTAAATCACGGTCAAGTCAAACTCATGCCCCTGTAAAGTGGTGAAGACTTTACAAGAGGCTCCTACGGAGTTTTGGAAACAACACGAAAAGACATGTTTCACCTCGTTATATCACTACCCACACTCGAGCACGTTTACGAGCACTTAATGAATAATAATTCACCATTTAGGACACATTAACACTCGAAAATACACAAGTTTAGGAAAATAATCCAACGAGCCGACATGTTTTATCCGCGTTGGCGCCAAAACTCCTTGACAGTCAAGTATTTTTTTTTTTTTTTGTTAAAATTTTCATGAGCCTAGATTCAATGTCCTTTACTCGTAATATTAAACAGTTCATTTTGTCTTATTAGCGTCAAACAAGTCATAGTCACAGTCAGAGTCAAGCTAAGTAAGTCACGGTCAAGTCGAACTCATGCCCCTGTAAAGTGGTGAAGACTTTACAAGAGGCTCCTATGAAGTTTTGGAAACAACACGAAAAGACACGTTTCACCTCGTTATATCACTTGCCCTCACTCGAGCACGTTCACGAGCACTCAATGAATAATAATTCACCATTTAGTACACATTAACACTCGAAAATACACAAGTTTAGGAAAATAATCCAACGAGCCGACATGTTTTTTCCGCGTTGGCGCCAAAACCCTTGACAGTCTAGTTCTTTTCAGGGTTGCCAACATGGGATGTTTTTCCCTAAACGTAGGGAAAAATCATGTGGAATGGGAAATAAATAACTGATCTAGTACGTTTTTACAGGAAGCACCTACTTAATAGAATTAATTTTCACCACGTCAGATTAATTTGTTTTTGTTATGGGTGGTATTCACAACGATATATAATGTTAAATATATTGTAATATGTCAATTTGATGTACGATTAATAATTTATATTCAAACATAATATCTCAACCTAAGTATAAAAAACAAGGAACCAACAACAGATCGAACAAATAAAATTCTAACATCAATAAAATTGTTGTTTGCAAATCAGTGAGCTAGTAACCCTAGGATTTCCATAAACAAACAAGGAGGACTGATGACTTCTTTTTTTACTCGCGTTCTTTTTTTGGCATTTCAACGCAACGACATTTTGTGCTATATGGTGACGTAATAAATTTTTTAAAAAAATATTATAAAATAACTACTGAATAGAAAACAAAAATATTGAAATTAGTTTCTTAAAATGGCCTTATGTACGAAATAAAAAAATAAAAAAAAATACAAACAAAAAACTTTACGAAATTACCAGTTCTAACTCGGTAATGAACATAAGTCATAAACTTGTCACCGACTCGCAGTTGGCCATTGTTTATTAGAGTTCTGTTGTTGTTATCAGCGTTGCCAGAATGTTACTTTTGTAACATTTTACGTTACTTTTGACCCTCTCATGTTACCTCCATGTTACACGACTCAAAATGTTACTTTTGGAACATAAAGGCCACACGGTATTTATGGCCTGATATTAAGGGGAGACGTCGAAGGGAGACGTCCGAAACTGTTCACTGCTACAATGGAAGATGCCTTCAAGCTCCTGGAAAAGCAAGGACTCGGCATCAACATCAACGGCGAGTACATCACTCACCTTCGGTTTGCCGACGATATTGTAGTCATGGCAGAATCGATGGAAGATCTCAGCATGATGCTCGAAGGCCTCAATCGAGTCTCTCAACAGGTGGGCTTTAAAATGAACATGGAAAAGACAAAGGTCATGTCAAATATCCATGTTGTGCCCACCCCAGTATCAGTAGGGAACTCAGTTCTTGAAGTTGTTGACGCGTACGTCTACCTAGGACAAACAGTCGAACTAGGTAGGTCCAACTTACACAGTTGAGTTGGCACTAACATACACACTAACTTTCAACATGTGTAATATTAGTGTGATATGATTTCCAGAGCATAGAGCTAGGAGGAGGCACACGGCGTACTGAAAGGCACCTCTCCTCCTGTGACACGGCCACTGGCTCCAGAATTCTCGTGTGGAGCATAACTGCAGCAGAACCGGCGCCGTGGAGCCCCGTCATAGAAGATCTGGCTAACTTGCACCTGTATCAAGTGAATGGGTAAAATTTCGTACACTTTTTATTCTTATTCGAGATGATAAACCCTGCACTAACAATACTGATATACAACTTGGGGTGTATTGTGCATTTCCCTCTGCCAACAACTACCTGAGCTAACTCAGCTCCAAATACAGAAATGTGACTCTAGGGTGCTGGTGCTGTTGCTCGAGTGGCATAGATGGTTTTAAGGGTTCCGTACCCAAAGGGTGTAAACGGGACCCTATTACTAAGCCTACGCTGTCTGTCTTACCTTTTAATAAATACAAAATCATTTATTCGGGCATAATTTATAGTAAGCTATAGTAATGATCCCAGAGGCTCATGAACTAGTCAGAGACTGTGTGACGGGAGCCAAATTATTAATTATTATTAATTTAATGTTATATAATTATGTAATGTTACGGCGGATTAACTAAGAAATAATAAAAAAGTCAATAAGTAAAAACGAAAGACCATACAACAAACGTATTTTTTACGTATTTTTGTATTATCTCTAATGTAAATACGGTAATACGTACAAGCGTCAAACTTGGCATAATTATAGTACACTCTAAATAACAACATATTAGCCCAGTGCGAGTCGGTGACAAATTTCTGTTAATTACCAAGTTAGGCAATGTATTTTCGAAATGCCACCACATACAGATAAATACTAGATTTTGAAACTGTTTGATGTAGGCACATCAGCATATGCTGCTCGCCTATCAACAAATAAATAAACATTTTGCTAATTTTGAAGTTGGTGTTTTAAATTGATAACTATTGTATTTTGTGGTGGTACGGAACTCTCAGTGCGCGAGCCTGACTCGCACTTGGCCGGTTTTATTTAATGTCGTCCTCCCATCTTACTCGCTGTCTTCCTTTGTTTTTTTTGACACGAAAACTAGACTCACTAGGGTGGGGTGCTGTTGGGTTGAGCATATTCTTTCTCTTGATAACTTTGGTATTGACGTAGCATATTACTTGTTTGCAGGCACAACATTTCCTTGGTAGCATATCATCAGTTGGAGAATGAAACACTATCAGCTGAGCTTTCTCACAGACAAGACAATGTTATACACATTGTTGAACAGATTGCTTGTCAAAAGGTAAACAAGTTTTATCTTAATCTGTATAACTTTTTTACTATTTACGTAGCAACTTGTCTCAAATAAGTAATATTTTAAATAAATAAAAAATAAAAAATTATTTGTTAGTAACAAACAAAACATCGTATGCCCGAAATGGGTAAACTGTGATACTACTAAAATATAACACCTTATAATGTACCAGTTTTTACAATAAAGATTATTCTGATTCTGACTCTTCCTTTCTTGTATTTGATTTCTACTCGTCGCTTTTTTCTCTATCTGCCTGTTTGTTGCTTTTAACCCCCGACGTTAACAGAGGAGAGTTCTTATTCAAGATGGTAGCGATAAGTCCTGCACTGACGTCCCGCTTGGGGTGTATTATGCATTTCCCAGCAGAGGGATTGTGTTTATCTGTTTGTCTCTCTGTGGCATTGTAGCTCCCAAACGGCTGAACCGATTTTGATGAAGTTTTTTTCTCTTTAAAAGGTGACTTGATCGAGAGTGTTCTTAGCTTATGATTCAAGAAAAGTTCAAAAATTCTGTTTAGCCTTTTGAATACTATCAACTCTTTTATCGGGTTTTTTTATAACTATTTATACATGTACTGTTTGTAACCTTTTCACAACTACACGGTTGAATTGACTTTGATAAAACTTATCAAATAAAGAATATGCATGATAAATTGATGATAGCAAATGATAGTCATTGGATGCTTACCCAGAAAAAGCGGGAAAAACGGTACAAATCGCTGTTTGTTTAAGGTAGACAGGCTGGGCGGCTGACCACAGCTCACCTGACCCTGTACATGTATACTGTTCACCTTCCTTATATATACTTTTATTTTCAGAACGGTATCAGCATAGAATGGCACCGATACGAGATCCCGGTATCGAACCGTGCTACTAAACTGTCCACTAAGGAGAGCGGAACGCGCGTGTCGCTGCCGGCTGCGGCGCGTGGCGTGCGACGCGCCTCGTGTGACTCGCGCCTTCTCGTCGCTTGTATCGATGGATCCTTACATGTGGTGCACCAGATAGCAGGCCTCACTCACTCTACTAAAGCCGGATTTGTAAGTAGATCTCACAATTCTCTCATCTCATTTACACATACCTGTTTCCAGTTCGTCTCCCGACTCGTGTAGTTAAAGTGGGTCTCCACAATACCTATTTCCGGTTCGCCTTCCCTACTCGTGTTGTTAAAGTGGGTATCCACAATACCTGTTTCCGGTTCACCTCCCAACACGTGTAGTTAAAGTGGGTCTCCACAATACCTGTTTCCAGTTCGCCTTCCGGTACGTGTAGTTAAAGTGGGTCTCCACAATATCTGTTTCCGGTTCGCCTCGCGACACGTGTAGGTAAACTAGGTCTCCACAAACAGTCAATTTGATGACTTAACTAAGGATAACTGTCGACCACTGATACCTAAACACTGCACCAAGGCTCTTCCCACAGTCATTTCCTGTAAAAACCATGGACAGCTGATGACTATGGATGGCTATGCACAATTGCACACGCCACCGCATCGGGGCTCTCCCCATAGTAATTTGCTGGCGAGACCACGGATGGCTACGCACCGTGACGCATTGCTCTTCTATTCCTCTCCTAAAATAAGTTGGTGGCACTGTGTCCAGTGCGCATGTCAACTTAAGACAAAGAAAGACTGTTCTTATGGCTGTCAACAACGTCGGCTCACTTTGTAACAGTCTAGACATTCTATGAGAATAATTTTTCGTACACATACATAAATAAAATAAATAAATATTCGGGGCATTTTTGCACACGGTCATCTGACCCCAAACTTAGCAAAGCTTGTAATATGGCTGACAGACGCTGATATACATACATATATATTTTTAAATACATACTTATTAACACCCAGATATAGAGCAAACACATGAATCACATAAATGTTTGTCCTAGGTGGGAATCGAACCCACGCCCCAAGCGCAGAACAACTAACAACTCGACCAAGGGAGCTTTCAAAATTAAAAAAAAATTACGAAACTGGATTCTACTTAACTATAACACATTTAAGTTACGATATTACAGTTAAAACACAGTTGTGTTTTTTTTACAGATAGCCACAGACATACAGTGGGTGGGTGAGCTGGTAGTAGCGGCGGAAGAGGGCGGCCGAGTACAGTGCTTTGACCGGGCGCTGTCCTTGCTCCACCATCACACCAAGTGCTTCGACTTGGCGCCTTATCTGCGGTAATGTTAATACAATTTCAATATTGAGTATATAACACATATCAGTCAAAATGTTTTTTCTCAATTTCAGTGTTGGCACACTAAATATATATGCTAAAGCAGTAGTTTGAAATTTGCAAGTTGAAGTGACAATGGGCAGGCTACATCGCTCGAAGAACCGAGAACCCATGAGAAAGAAATGTTCTTGAGTGGAGACCACGAACCTGAAGACGCAGCGTAGTTAGGCCTCCCACTAGATGGACCGACGTCATAGTGAGAGTCGCTGGCATCCAGTGGATGCAAAAGGCAGGCTGTCGTTCAGCGTGGAGGTTATAGGCGGAGGCCTATGCTCAGCAGTGGACTTCTTCTGGCTGATGATGAAGATGACTAGGTTGACTCGGACGTGAAGTATCGGAGTGGGCAGGGGAAGGGGCGCTCGTTTGATTAAGTCACTCGATTTAAGCGTTTATTTAAAGTCAACCTACTGCTTTAGCTTATACCAGGTTACACTGAAAGGGTGAAAATGTATGAAAGCTATTTTTGCGATGCGCCCCGGCCCGCTGCGGCCCGTCCTAATGTGCTCGATCCTTTAGTAGTCGATTTTCCGTTCTGTATACCTTGTTCGTAGCTTGTACCTGTTTCGAGCTATTCTGTTGATGAATAAATAAAAGTAAAAAATAAAATATTCTCGTCAATATTGAAATGTTTCCAGTGACCCGCAACGCATGCAGATTCTATGCAGTCAGTCTGTGAAAAGCGGCGCTGTGATACTGGCATCGTTCGTCGGCGGTCCGATTACGATACTACGCATCAACCACCCTCGTCTACTGACGGTGATCACTCATCTTTCTTTAGATGTAAAATACCACTCACTCACTGACACATAACGTAAACTACTTGATCTACAAAGCTGAAATTTGACAGATAAAGTAGGGTGAATAGAGTCCTCAAAGGTAGGCAACGCACTGACAATGCCCCGGGTATTGTAGGTGTCTATAGGCGGCGGTGACCACATACCATCAGGTAGCCCGTTGCTTGTTTGCCACTTATTCTATAAAAAAGAGTCAATTTAATATATCACATTTGACGCTTCAAAATTCAACAACGTAACGAAAACGTCGAATTAAAGGAGGGCAAAAGGGGTTATCAGAGTATATGAAACTACGCATACGAAGTTGCGGGCAACAGCTAGTGTATTATATTCTAGTGCTAAAACAGAATAGAAAGTACAAGTACAAAAGAGCAACAACATTTGTCCTGCAATAACATTTTAATAAATAGAGACTCGCCATTGCAATAAAGTTAATTTTAGCACAACTAAACTTCATAAATCGCTTCCTACACACGCTCAAAGCGCACGTGCAGGCTTTTGTCTATCTTATCACTGCGTGCCAGAGCTTCTTTTGCTCTAAACGTTACCTAATCGCTCTGTCACTGTCACACTCGTTAGGTTAAATAGCTGAGGCGAAGCGGAAGTAAAGTTTTCCAATTTTGTCGTCCTTTTTTCCGCTCTTTTCATCCGCGAAACTACAAGGTGTGGAATGTTAAGACCCCCAAAGGTCTTACCGCCGAGCTTCAAAATGAAACGTTTTTAAAAGGGTGTCTATAACTACCTCTCCGGGCTGGCAAAGCACCGTCAACAGCGCTAGTGTTGCAGGTGTACATAGGCGGCGGTTTCTGCTTACCATCAGGCGGACCGCAAGCTTGTTTACAGCTCTTTTTATTTAAAAAAAATTGGTTAGATTATCAACTTGTATGGAGTAGTAAATTTGTACACAGCAAGTATATCATGCAAATGGCACTACAGCAAACCCTCTAAATCTTGCTATCTTCGAGTTACAACCCTTATGGCAATTAGGCATTGGTGAGCTTTTGTGCTTCGGCCCAAATTTTCATGTTCGTCTATCAATACATAATTTCCGGGCCGCTGCAGTATTGTGCTATTCTGCAGGCTTGGATACGGGCGCGACGCATGTTGAGTGCTGTGGCGCTACTAAAGGCCATGGAGTGGGAGCGAGAAGGAACAGAGTGTCTGTGGGCCGTCAACAGGCTGGTATGTGCTGCACTACGAAGTGGCGCAGGTAAATATAGTAATTTCCTCCTTGCTGCCGAGTCATACATTTATAGAGTGAGATACAGCCATGGAGTGGGAGCGAGAAGGAACAGAGTGTCTGTGGGCCGTCAACAGGCTAGTCTGAGGCGGACATTCCATCCTTACGTCGTGAAGTTCGGTAAAGTCCGCACGCAGCGTTTCCAAAATTCCTTCCTAATACGAACTGCACAGGAATTGAATGCGCTTCCTGCCTCGGTGTTCCCTACAAGGTACAACCTGGGTCTCTTCAAGACAAGAGTGAATAGGCACCTCATGGGCAAGCGTGCCCCATCTTAGACTGCATCGTCACTTACCATCAGGTGAGGTGTGGTCAAACGCTAGCCCATTTCATCATTAAAAAAAACACAGTTTAGCACTTATGATAATTAGAGTGGTGTGATTACAGAAGCAGTAGCGGAGGAGTGGTCTGCTCAGGCGGCTTTGGGGTCATATCTGGCTCCGTGTGCCCCGCACGGCGCCGCCGCGCTTCGGTTCGCGCCGCCTCTGCACGACTTAGCGAGGAAATTCTTCCACCATTTGCTCAGGTATTTTTATCCTCACCACTAGGCTATCGGACAGGTGGTTGATTTGTTAAAAATAACAGGCTTTTTAGTGAAAATCTAATTAAATACACCTACTGGAGAAAACATTTATATCGTGGAAACTGACGTGGTATTAACACATTTTATTTATATGACATGGGATTTTATTTACTTTTATATGTTTTTACTCACATATGATGTCGTTGGACGTGCAAATCGAAACGCAGCCGCGTGCGTGCATTTACCTTGAAAAAGACCGCCGAATGCGGTTGAAGCTATAGTCGGAGTAACCGGCTCAATCATACGTGAGTAATTCCCGTGTCATATAAATAAAGCATTTATATCGGCTTATGGTAATGAGACGTGGTCCTTAACTGTTGGCCTTTTGGAAAAGCTCAGAGTCACACAACGGGCAATGGAGAGAGCTATGCTCGGAGTTTCTTTGCGCGATAAGATCCGAAACGTGGATATTCGCCAAAGAACCAGAGTCACCGACATAGCTGTTAAAATTTGCAAGTTGAAGTGGCACTGCCAATGGGCAGGCCACATCGCTCGAAGAACCGATAACCGATGGGGGGAAAAGGTTCTGGAGTGGAGACCACGAACCGGAAGACGCAGCGTAGGGAGGCCTCCCACTAGATGGACCGACGACATTGTGAGAGTCGCGGGTATCCAGTGGATGCAAAAGGCGGGCAGTCGTTCAGTGTGGAGGTTAAAGGGGGAGGCCTATGTTCAGCAGTGGACGTCTTCCGGCTGATGATGATGATGATGATCGGCTTTGGCTGAATTAGGCAAGGACGCTCTCTCCCTTTCCACAAAGCGAGTGTCAGTTTGGAGAAATTTTCTTTTGCACGCCGGCTCCTCTAAAACACGACAGATACGGATTTTTATATTACCACTGCTGGCGTATTAACCAGTATTTAATGTCAATATATTTCGAATGTGGTACTCTAAATAATGAGGGAATATACAAGCATGTTTGGGAGATAAATATTTGTATCGGCAGGCGCGGTAGAACGGAGAAAGCGCTCAGTCTGGCTGTAGACCTGTCGGCGTGGGATTTGTTCTGCGACGCGCGGTGGGCAGCCACGCGCCGCGGTCAAACCTCTCTCGCGGACGAAGCCACCTCTCTCGCTCTACACTACGCACAAATGGACCGACCAGGTATCATCAACTGTTTTTACGCACAAATTTACCGACCAGGCATGATCATCAACTGTTTTTACGAACAAATGGACCGACCAGGTTTCATCATCAACTGTTTTTACGCACAAATGGACCGACCAGGTATCATCAACTATTTTTACGCACAAATAAATCGTCCAGGCATCATCATCAACTGTTTTTACGAACAAATAAACCGTCCAGGTATCATCATCAACTGTTTTTACGCTCAAATGGACCGTCCAGGCATAATCATCAACTGTTTTTACGAACAAATAAACCGTCCAGGTATCATCAACTGTTTTTACGCACAAATGAACCGTCCAGGCATCATCATCAACTGTTTTTACGAACAAATAAACCGTCCCGGTATCATCATCAACTGTTTTACGCACAAATGGACCAACCAGGCATCATCATCATCAACTGTTTTTACGAACAAATCTGTAAACAGATCTGTTTACAGATTTGTTTGTTTGTTATTTGTTTGTTCGATTCTAATATCAAAATCGGAAACAACTTTTATAAGTAGGTGGTTTAAGCCAAAAAAAATATAGAAAACTTGTTTTTCACACCTGAAATAACGTGTAAGACAAACTATAGTAACAACTGACGGCCTTATAGCCTATGTGCGATCTCTTCCAGGCAACCTTAGTTACCCTTACAATCTTTCATTTAATTGCTAACTATAGTTTTGAACACTGGCTTTGTTTTATTTTCAGAGTCCGAATGTTCAGAGTCGTGCTCCGACTGCAGTTCGCATTCATACAACTCGGATGCGGAAACTAGCGCTTCCTCAGAAATAGCCAAAACTAAACCGCCACCGCTACCTCGAGTCTCTCTCCCTCATACGTTGCTACCCGTCTCTCTCTCGCAACCGGAACCGATATCTACCAACAGCATCCGACCCAACCTACACCAGTACTTAGAGCGAGATAACACTATATGGAACACGGATATACAGCAAAAGACGTACAAACCGGAGCTGAAACCGATACTTACGCAAAATGTGAAATGGCACGAAAACGGACTACCGACTTACAAATCAAAAAGCGAGCAAAACAAGACTGTTATAGACAT
Source organism: Agriopis aurantiaria (assembly GCA_914767915.1). Classification (NCBI taxonomy): domain Eukaryota; kingdom Metazoa; phylum Arthropoda; class Insecta; order Lepidoptera; family Geometridae; genus Agriopis; species Agriopis aurantiaria. The sequence continues at coordinate 12,574,306 of OU611988.1, forward strand.
AATGCCCCGATCTCACGATTTAAACTCTGCCCAGTATAAGCACGTCTTTCAAACGGAGTTGAGAGATGATAATGTGACTAACACGTTGTATCGTTACCAGAATTACCCGACGCTGAAAGACAGAGGTTATAGATACGACGGGGACAGGCAAGGAATGCGGACGGAGAAGAATAAAGTGAAATTTTCAGATACTGTCACCATTAATGTTGTATCGGTAAGTGTCTTATATCTCATCATTTCAGCCGTAGGACGTCCACTGCTGGACATAGGCCTCATCATCGATCTCCAAAAGGGCCGGTTGGAAGCGGCCTGCATCCAGCGTTTTCCTGCGGTTTCTTTTAGGTCGTCTGTCCATCTTGTGGGTGGACGTCCTACGCTGCGCTTACCGGTCCGTGGTCTCCATTCGAGAACCTTTCGGCCCCATCGGCCATCTGTTCTGCGTGATATGTGCCCTGCCCACTGCCACTTCAACTTGCTAATCTGGTGGGCTATGTCGGTAACTTTCATTCGTCTACAGATCTCATTTCTAATTCGATCTCGTATAGAAAAGCCGAGCATAGCCCTCTCCATAGCTCGTTGTGCGACTTTGAGTTTGTTTATGAGGCCCATAGTGAGCGACCACATTTCAGTGCCGTATGTCATCACTGGCAACACACACTGGTCGAAGACTTTCGTCTTAAGGCACTGAGGTATTTTTATAAATGTATTATTCTAATTTATACAATTTATAAAAATATAATTCTAATCTATGGGACCAAACGTAACATCGAGAAAAAATTATCAGCTGTTCCATACATTTTATCGATTGTCAATTACCGTTTTCTATGGAACAGCTGATATTTTTTTCGCGACTTCAGGGCTGATCCCTTAGTAAAAGTTGTTCATAATAATTATGAGTACAATGACCTTCTTTCGGCTTAACATACCCTATCCTTATCATCATCATCATCAGCAGCCAGAAGACGTCCACTGCTGAACATAGGCCTCCTCCTTTAACCTCCACACTGAACGACAGGCCACCCCACCCCCACCCTATCCTTATAACCCTGTATAAATAAAAATGTAATGCTGTTCATCGGTAAGCGCATCACTTGTGAACGGCTGGACCTATTTTGCATTATTTTTTTTTAATTTAAGAGTCCGAATAAGTTTGGTTTTAAGGAAAAGAAAAATTTTAACAGTGGCCCAGAAAATTGGAAAATTCGGAAAAAAAAACAATTGCTTTTTTTTCAATGGGTTTTTTGTATGAACTCAAGACCTCAAACAAATTCATTTATATTTGGACAGGACAACGCTCTGTCGGGTCAGCTAGTCTGCAATAAGGATTTATAATTTCCAGCAAGACCAGTCAGTGCCAGTCCCGTCCCGCGAGTTGGCGGACAGCCTGCCCCTGTCTCCGCCGCACCGCTACTTGGCCGCCTTCGCCCCGCCCTCCGCGCCGCCCGGTACTCCCCTCGACTACGTTGAAGTGTGACGCATGCTGCACGCACACACGCATGCGCATGGAACTCATCATTGTAACCTAATCATTATAATTGTCTGTCATTCCTTGTCTCGAGTTGGAATATGCACTGGATAGTCATCGTCATCATTATCAGCCTATCATGTTCCCTCCCACTGCTGGGACTCGAGCCTGCTCTCAGAGAGAGAGGATTAGCCCTAATCAACCATGCTGGCCCAGTGTATGTTGGTAAATGTCGTGTCTTTGAACTTTTTTTTGAGGTTCTTTGACATACCGCTTTCTTCGCGATGTTTTCCTTCACCTTTTTTTGCGATGGCTTCGAAAAATTCACTTAATAATTATTTATTTACTAAATAAGTCATTGATGCAGGGCCGAGGATCGAACCAGGTGCTGTCAGATTGTAAATGCACATGCTACCGCTCGGCCGCCATCGCTCCACTATCTGTACCAACTTATTTAAGAATGGAGTCACCGTCGTATGTAACGTAGAAAATTGTTCGTTCCACTTCTAAAGACAAGTTGATCGGAATCACCTGTGACGTTGGTGCTGGCGCACTTTTGCGTGGAGCTATCTCTGATGCTGGGGCTACATTAGCGGGCTACGGCGAATATTCGTATTAACGAGATGTGTGTGGCCGGGTAGATCGTTGCAACGCGTAGTATTAGGGCGAAGGCGATGTATTATCAGGGCACTGTCTGTGAACTAGCGCGCATCAAAGGGATTTGATGGAAAACCAACCACCAACCTTCTAATGTAGACAAGAACATCGCGTATCGTTCATGATGTTTTAGCGCGCCAACGCGACACGCATCTTCGCCCGCTAATGTAGCCCCAGCATGACTGGTAATTTCCAGTTTAGTTGACGCCATTCACCATTTGGCAATTGTAAACAATGAGTAAATGTTAAAAGTATGTTAAAAATCTGCATGATGTGTTCAAAGCATGGAAACATGATTAACGGCATCCCGGACTTCTGTCATTTTCATCCAAACGAACTAGCAGTAGTTAGCAAGTACCGTTCTTTATCGATCCTCAAATTCGATAAAACCCCATAAAATCGATCATAGCGATAGCCCGTTGGTCCAGTTGGTAGTGAACCTGCCTTCTGTGTTTGGGGGCTAGGGTTCTATCCCACCTAGGACAAACATTCATGTGATGAACATTTGTGTTTGTTCTTTATCTGGTTGATAATACCTATTTAAGTATATGTATTTAAAACTATATATGTATGTATATCAGTCTCTGGCAGCCATATCACAAGCTTTGCTTAGTTTAGGGTCACATGACCGTGTGTGAAAAAATGACCCAAATATTTATTTTATTATTTATTTACTGATCAAATGACGTTTTATCGAATTTGACGATCTCAACTGTCAAATTAGAGGATCGATATCTTTATCGATACTTCAAAGAAGGGTACTTGCACTGTAGATTCGATTCATACAGTTATATGTACAGTCCGTGGTAAGATTGTGGAAGGAGCTCCCAATATTTCGGCGCAGTTACATGCGCAATGTTCACGGGAAGACAACGAATAGAGACCTATACGAGCACCTTCCACAACCTTACCGCGATAAATATCCCGGGAAGCACAATATCACTGTAAACGCAAGATGGCGCAAGTGATGACGCCATCCCTGACGTCGAGACTGCTATCGTAGACGCGCTAACGCCAAATCGGAAAGGGTTTTTAACGCGCTCACAGTGTCAACAGCTATTTTGACGCATTTCGGAACGCGCTGTTACTCATCAAAATTGTATCGTGTGGAATAGGCTTTAGTATTCATTTATACGACTTACTTATGAAGTTGATTATTTACTCCGCCTTGAGGGGAAGGTAAATTATTTAATGAATTGGCCATAAATTTTTATTTCTTCATTCATTTCAGAAAATTCCGCGAATAAACCGCCTAAAATCAAGGTGATTCAACTAGGTATGGTATGATTGGGGAAGAATTTTGTACCACTGCGATAATTGATTCCGTCCATGAAATCAAATAGTTGTAAGCTTAATTTTATGTCTAATACATTAAATTCATTATAATCGGTCCAAGATTTTTTAAGATTTGACAGCTGTGGCGCAGCGACAGCTTATCAATGTGAATTTTTACTGTTACTGTAAGTTCTATACTATATACTATAAGTTCTGCGATTCGAAGGACCTGCGGGATAGATATTCTATAAGATGAGACGCGAGCTTTTGTACGGAAAGGTAAGCGGAAAATGGGGTAAACGGGCACACCTGATATCCTGGTTGTTGTGCACCTGCGGAGCTGGTGCTGGTGTCCTGCTGTCTGCCTTCTTCTTCTCCACGGCCGTGGAGATCAAGTGTCTTCAGAAGGGATAGTTGTGCGAGAGCGCGGTTAAAAAGCGAACAATCGGTTCGCGCGCGACCGATGCGGAGCCGTGTTCGATGACAAGTGCGTGACGTAGATGCGCCCGATTGCAAGGATGGGGGTAGAAATTGGCGTGGAAAAAGTCTGGCGGTTGCTCATCAAAAAAAAGGTTCGATAGATGAAACACTATCGCGCATTGCGTGCGATAGATAATACAAGGCGGCAACAAGCTGCAATAAAATTGTAAATTGTACTCATCTATTGGCGTCAGTCACCATATTTTTTTTTTACTTATATTATTAAGCTTTAAGTTTCCCTTTCCTACAAATCTATTATGTAAAAGACGATGTGAGTGTGTACGTATGTATGTTCCCTATTAACTCCAAAACGGCTGGACCGATTTTGACGGGTTTTTCACTGGCAGTTAACTGATAATTCATGAATTTTCTGTTTTTTGCTTAGAATAACTACACAAAAAAACCAAGTACATTCGCAAAATTTAAGCCATTCAAATGGTGTCATATATGGCTCCAAAAAAATATAAAAAATTTACAATGATAATTTGCGCGGTGTAATCCCACAACAAATCAGAAAAGCAGCATAAGAGTTATGGTGTGACATTCCACAGGTAATCCATGAATTTTCTTGCTTAAATCGTTTAAAATACCAATCGAAACGTAAGCTACAAAGCGAATTTGTAGCTTACGTTTTGAGAAGGCGTTGTTTGGAAACCTACCTTCTATGAGTAGTTATTCTAAGGTTTTTTGTTTGTTTACTAACAACTTCTAGAATAGCACGCTCTTAAATCTGAATGTGGAGATAACGAAGGATATACCCTGCAGTGTGATAAGGAAGGCTGATCGAAATATAAACGACCACAGGTGGCCGCACAAGCTAGGTCGCACCTAGGACGGTGATTAATTTATAATGATGGATTGAAAATGCCGGGTTAAACGAGAAAGTACTCAATAAAAACACAAGTGTAAATGATTGTATAATTATTGTTAATTTGTAATGCTACCACAAAAATCCATATTTATTCACGGCTCTTGAATAAGTGGCAGGAGTGAATTTTTTATCAAACAAGTGAATATCACTTCCTACGAATGGTTTCTTAGGGCGTATATTTGAGGTGCGCCCACATTTGGCCTTTGGACATCGCGTTGCCGAAGGTGACAGCCGGCCATAGCACTTGCGGCAGATCTGCTTATTGACTAGATGCCACATAGCCAGGACTTGTAAAGGCCAAGGAGCGTAACCTAAAAACATGTATAACTTGTTTAACCTAAAACAAGTATAACTACTTGCTAAAGTACGTACTATTATTTTTTATACTATACTAACGACCCGCCCCGGCTCCGTACGGGTGTAATTTACGTGCGAAGATGGGGCGGGTCGCTAGTTGATTATATAAACCTTCCGTGAAAAACTGATGGTGAAAACCGCATCAAAATCCGTTGCGTGGTTCAGGAGTTAGCGGCTATGCAGACAGACAGACGCGATTGTTCACCAGATTGTTCAACAAGTGAATAAAACAAACCTTTTGGCCGAGACTCGGCGAGGGCGGGTGTTATAAGTGGAGGACAACATTGATTTTATGCGTGAGTTATACACTCGGTTTTTCACTTTGATTGCGAGGAAATGAAACAATGATATTGAAAGTAATATCTCTTTTATTAAGAGGGCATCCCACGGCCAAGAAATTTGATGAATAGGTATTTAGCAAATATATTGCTGTCCCTTGACCTCAAGCCTCTCCCCGTAGAGCGCAAGAGGGACAAACTGCAACTCGGATCGATTATACCTACGAAAAGTAGACAAAATCATCGTCTCGTATTTTTCTGTTTCCTCATTCAAAACTCGGCCGATTTCATATTTTTTTTATTAATAGTTGTGAAAAAAAATGAACTATGCTTCTGTAATTTATTTTTGCTATATAAACCCGTCAAATTTGTTTGATAGACGTCTGAACATGGCGGTAAAAAAAAACAATTTTTGGAATATTTAAGGGCTCATATTTCTTATAGTAGTTAACTTATAAGAAAAAATAAATGATATAAGCATGACAATAGAGGAGATACATTTCATTTAAAAAAATTACAGCTCTAGCGGTATTATCCAGGGAGGAAACACGAGAATACGTTTGTATGGACAAAACGCTGCCCATATGCCCTCTTAAAATTTCATCTGAAAAGGCTTTGAAGATTTTGGCCCTATTCTAGCCGAGACTAGGTAAGGGCAAATATTATTAATACGAGTTACTACGAGTTTACAACGAGTATTGAAAAAATCTAATAAAAAAACACATTACAAGTATTATATGTATGTGTGTGTGTGTGTGTGTGTGTGTGTGCGCGCGTGCGTGTGTGTTAAGAGAACTGGAGTTATGAAAGAATGCTACCGATACTTGCCGTAAATACAAACAATTTAGCAGTGTTGCCTACCTCCTCCATCCAGATCCATGGTCAAGTGCAGCGTGGATTGTTGTCCCACGTTATAATGCGCGAGCTGACGGCCTTGTTGCAGCTCCTTGCCTTCAAACACAAGCCGCTGCATCCCCACCGGCACTCCCTCTATGTGTTCGATGTGCTGCTTCACCTCGTCCACAGTATGCTCCACGGTTTCTACTGTGAACGTCTCGCCGTCCAACCCCGTCACGAATATCTGCATTTTGGACGCCTCTGAAAAATCGCTTCTGGTGACTAAATAAATAAAATACAATCAAAAAGTAATTTTATGACTATAGACTAAGCACCTACCTAATAAATATTACAGGCATCTCAATTAAAGATAAGTAGGTACGTACTTTGTACATACCTACTCAGTACATCAATATTTATAAAACTGATTTATGTAAAACACAGTCATGTAGGTATGAAACATATTTAATGCTACACCAAATTTGGAAAATTATTCTTCAGCGTCCTGAGGTTTTCATGCGTTATTGGGCGTTTTTCAAAAAAGATGTACACGTGACGAACCGGAGTTGATTTTTGTGAAATTGAAATTTTGCTGTATTTTCTTATCTTATTTGATAAAATATACTTTAATTTAAGTAAAAGTTACAAATATATATCAGTATAACGAAAAATATCGCGATAATCTTAATTTTTACGTAGGTGTTCAAAGGAACTCGCTCCGGTTAGTCACAAAAGTTTTTCTTTTATAAAATGAAAAATATGAATTATTATCTTAATTTGTTTTTATTAATCATTAAATAACTTTAAATTCTTTGAAGCAGCATATCAAAACATAGAAAAATCACTATAATTATTGCGTAGCAATCATTTTTCTTTCGAGATCGTCACAGTAGGAACTTTTGAACTTAAAAACATTACATTTACAACTTACTTAATGACATTAAACGTTTAAAGCTAATAAATAATAAAAATATAGGACATCAGTAACTTAAACAAACATAAATATTAACAAATAGCTTAATATATCTTGAACAGGATTCGTATTTGTCTAGCTAAAAATATGGGACAGTGACTATCTGGAATTCTAAGTGACTAATTGGAAAAAACTAAGCTTTGTTTACACTAAAGGAACTTTTAGCAACATCTATAGATCTATCATACATTGTTTTGGTAAGGTAGGTACTAGCATTAAACTAATTATTATTAATTAATAATATAATATAATTATTATACTATACAGAGATCAATCAATTTTATTATTAATTATTGAAGTTAGATTTGTTTATTGTCATTTGGAATATAGTATTACGTTACACATAGTTTTAGGTACTAATCAGCCTTCGAAACATCGGTTGCAAATAAAGTCAATTTTGGGTGGTTGGTCATAGCATGTTCTGCATACCCAGTTTTTACATGCAATACACTTTGTCATGTCTGTGATTACATATAATTTACGCAGTTTACACATATGGCATGTAAAATTTCTATTTATAATAGTTTTTAGTGACCTTGACTTGTATTTATCTTCTTTTATTGGTAATAGTACTTTTATTTTTTTCTTTAACGGACCTATATCTGACTGCACTCTAGTCTTTCTTTTATTATTATCATGATTCTCTTTATCTACTGTCATACACCTTACGTCATCTATTGTCGAACAGCCTACGGTATCTAAAACTAAATCAAACCCTGATTGAGGGCATTCTAAGAGATTGTCACAAACGTCTAAATCCAGAATATCATCAACGTTCAAATTAAGTTCATTATGGTCAGTTTTACTGCTGCAAGGTGCAATATCAGTGACGGTGGCAATTTTTGTACCACTTTCATCGTGAGGCACATTTTCGAGATCGATGACTGAAACTGTTTGACTGTCGAGGTCACTCTGGTTGTCAACGATAGAAACAGCGTTTTGATTGGTATCAGTAAACATTTGAGCACCATGATAAAACTGGTCAGTTTGATCGCAAGGGACAATGTTACTTACGGAGACGGTTGAACCACCGCGGTTGAGAGGCACCATTCCGAGACTAACAATAGACACATTTTGACTGCCGCGTTGATTCCGGTCAGAATCAAATGAGTGAGTTTCGGGATTGAAACAAGGGCATAGCCCGCGTTTATTGCCACAGAAGCAGCTTAATTGCCGATATAAAATTTGACCGACATTGACAGACATGACCTGGTGGATTTGCATGGTCTTCGGGACAGCTTTAAGATCGCATGGAATACTTTTCTTCATGTTCTCGATATCACTATTAGAGATTATGAAGCATTTAACTGTTTTCATACTGGTTGATAAATGTTGATACGCGTCATCTGCATTTACCACATCATGCCCATAAGCCACACGTCTATCTAACTGTCTTTTAACTGCACCCCCAATGCCATCTGCGACTCCTTTACCATGTCCGCTTTCTGAAAATGACCAGGTGATATATTTCAGTCTCAATTTATTTCTAAACAAGGTAATGAGGTAAAAGTTCTTTTTCTGCCTGTATTGAGACGTGGGGCCGTCAGAAAAAAAATGTATGATTTCAATTGTTGGCTCCAATTTCCTTGCAAACTGTAAAATAGGCAAAAGGTGTGCCCAGATAGCATTGGGTTCGTGACATGTATTGTCAGATATCGTTACAAACGATTGTGACTTATCCTTCCAGTAAATCATACCACAATGAAGTGTTATACTATTTTTTGAAGCACCAAAATGCATTGATTGAATCTCGGCAGCAAGCTTACAGTCGTAATTCTCGGAAAAGTCGACTAAAATGGCAATTTCTTCTACAGTCAGATTTTTAATACAAATCTGGTATTGCCGTTGCTGTTCTTTCCAATTGTAGTAGTGTCTCTTAAATTTTGAAAACTCTGCTTCAAATTCTGTCACTAGATCTCGAACTTTTCCTTTCTTCACTTGTTTCACAGTTTTCTTAGTAGCAATATCTTTTTCAATTTTTTGGTATGTATGCGTAACTCTTTCCCACTTAAACCATGTAATTTCTTCTTCAAATTTTTCTCCTTTATATTGCAGGTTTTGGTCGTTACAATTTTCACATTTTTCGTACATGCAGGCATACGAATGTTTGTCACAAACCGACTCAGTAATAGTTTCTTCGAGGTTTTTATAGTCTATAACATTTTTGTTTTTTAAAGCAATGAAAAGATACTCCATGTTGCTATGCTTAATACACATACAGGTATCTCTGTTTTTGGCCGTAGGTGACAAAACGTAATACGGCTTATAACGAAAAAAAGTCGTAAAGCTGTGCGTTCCCACTTCCTTTTTGTAAATTTGATATAAATTCTGTAATGTATCAGTTAAATATCTTATTCGCGTCTTTTTCTTTCCTCTCGTTTTTGTTTCGCGTTTCCCAGCTGTATTTCGACTTATGTCATCTCTTAAATAGAATTCCTTTATTTCTTCTTGAATTTTCTTGTTTATCACCAATTTTCTCTTACTTTGCCTTATGCGGCCCTTTAGCCCCAAACACGTAGTAACTGCTTTGACTGACCTGTTTGTTTTGGCCACTTTATTTACCGCGACAGACTTAAGCAGCCTTTTTTCTGGTAAAGATTGAGCAGTACCGTAAGTTTCACGTAGTGATATCTCTAAAATTTCGTGCCGAGCAGTAAGTTGGTCTATTTTCTTTTGCATTTCATGAACTTCTGCGTCATGTATTAACTGTTTACGGTAAAGCTTCTTGCGAATTGCTTCATTTTTTAATTTTAAATTGCGATTATTTTCTAAAGCTTCTCGATAACGCATGCATAATTTTTTGTAACGAATTTTTAAGATAGGAGCTGCGCTGTTTTGAGATTTCGACGAACTTGGGGTAGCTTTTTGATGCTTAATTTCTTTTTTTTCCTTTTTTATTTTTTGTTTTTTCTTTTCTTCCCTCCATTGTTTTCTTCTACATTCTTTTTCTTCTTCTGTCAAGTCGTTAATTCTTTTTCGTTTCTTTTTAAGTCGTTCTAACTGCTTTTTTCGTTGCTCTTCGAACTTTTCAGGGTTTCGTTTTAAATTCTCTCGGTATTTTTTAGCTCTTTCCGCTGCCGTGAGGGCCATAGTTACTGAAATGTATCAAATATATTAACCAAATAATTATTGAAATAATTTAAAAATTAGATTAGTAGTACCAGAAAGTACTAATAACAAATTTTAGTACTAAAATATATATGACAAAATAGATGCACGTCAAAATACGCAAGTTTTCACGTAATTTTTTTGCAAGATTTGAATTTTAGCGCTAAGATATTTAGTACTAGTTATAGTACCTAAGTGGATAATAGTATTGTATAGATTATATTATTCAACATAATTCTCCAACGTAGACCGCATCATAACTTAACATCAGGTGTGTGGTGGTCAAACGCAAGCCTATTAATTATTTAAAAAAAAACTATGTACGGGGTTAACAGCTTGGGATGTGAGAGGCCGAGGAGGGGTCATTGTACGTCGTCATTAGGAACAACTTTAACTGCGGGGCTAGCACCTAAATCGCAAAAAAATAAGCTGTTTCATAGAAAAAGTTCAATGACCATCGACATAATGTATGGAACAGCAGATTTTTTCGCAATTTCAGGTTTGTTTTCATAGTAAGAGTTGTTCATAATGATGGGTATAGTGACCCCTTTTCGGCTTAGTGCACCCCAAGCTGTTAACTCCGTATATATTATTTTATCTATATTGGTTCAGCCGTCCCAAAGATTAGCAGTGACAGACGTACATAATATTCAAACTTTTTTATAATATAATATAAATAATAGTATTATTTACTTTAGTACTATTCATCTATCAAATGTAGCCTAGGCCTAATAGTTCCGGTCTGTCACAAAATGATTCCGTTTATACAATACGTGACGAACGCGATGTGACGAATTCATATCAACTAAACTTCTAACAATAATTCAAGCTGTTGTGTTCATTTTATGGCTACTTGTGATTTGTTTTACAACAGTTTAAAAACAAAAATGTGTTTGTGTAACGGCAAATACCTTGATAAACTATACATACCTCATAAAATCCCGTAGCTATCTGGAACTCCACTTTAGAACCAACGTAACGCGCCCGCTTTCGTCACTGATTTTGATTACACTGACGTTTGCTTCAAAATTGCGGCTACACCACACACAAGATTAACGCTGCCAGTAACAAAAAATTACCATATTTTATGGTAAAAATTTGTTTATCTATCAAAAATGCACCGTGACTATTGCCGGAATTCCGGTTTTGCCATATTCCTGGGACAACAATTATATAATATTTTGAGCTATTTTAAGACCCATTACGACAACATCTCGCTCTAAATCGTATTGGCAAGTTCAATATTCGTCTACAGAATCTAAAACAGTGGCGCTATTTAATTTGTGGAATATTTTCTGAGACTTGAAAGTTTCAATAATGCCGATGGGACATACAGATTTGACACTTTTTTGCGGTTTGTTTTTGTTATATATTAATATCAATGAGTGTTAGGTTGCACTTAACAGTTAATTTGGTAATTTAAATATGTACTCATGAAATAATAACTCCGTTTATTCATGTACGGTACATACAAAAATTATAATAAATAGTTAAAGTTTTGGACGCCCCAAATTCGCAAATGTACATCTTTTTTGAAAAACGCCCTATTACGTGATTTCTTGATTTGTCCGAGTACCAGCTGCTGGATTTCTTGGGGCGTATATCTAAAGTTCTGCCACATTTTGCTTTCGAACATCTCATATCCCAAGGTGATAGTCGTCCATAGCACTTGCGACAGATCTTTTTATTCAATAATTGCCACTGAGTCAGGACTCGTAAATGCCAAGGAGTATAACCTAGAAAATAATGATTTCTATCTCCCGGGCTCCAAGCCGTTATATTCACGGCCTTATGACTGCGTTACTTGTGCTGTGGAGGTCCAGCCTAAGAAGAGACCTCCCCCTTCTCTTCCCGTGGGTGCCGTAGAAGTCGGCTAAGGGATCAACCAGAAGACGGGCAGCAGCGTCTTCTGAGTATAAAAACACCGACTGCGCTCGCCAACCCGCCTGCCAAGCGTGGCGAGTATTGGCAATCCCCTCCTTCAATGATTAATACAAAAAGGACCAGGCCCCCAGTCCCCGGCAGCCCCGCTATTCCTGGCTACGGTCATGGTAACGGCGGGGCCAGGGGTGCTAAGAATCCCCGGCAGACGCCCGGCTACCAACCCCAACGACGACGACTGGCCCTAGTAACACACAACATACGCACCATGAGGACTGATGAGAAGATTGTTGAACTGGAAGAAGAAATGGGTAGGGTATGTTGGGATATCTTGGGTTTATCCGAAGTCCGTAGAGAGGGCGAGGACACGATAACCCTGAAATCCGGTAACCTATTCTACTACCGGGAGGGCGACCACAAGTCCCTCATTAACAACATTATCACCATCGACAGTGTTTCGAGCAGGGTTGTATACCTAATACTCAGAATATCCAAGAGATATTCGTTAAAGGTCATTCAGGTATACGCGCCGACCTCGTCACACCCAGATGATTAAGTGGAGGTTATGTATGAGGACATTAGTAGAGCCATACATAGTCCGAGATCCACTTCACTGTTGTTATGGGGGACTTTAACGCGAAGTTGGGCAGTTGGTAGATTAGGATGGCCCTGAAACAGCTCAAGAACAACAAGGCGCCTGGGGACGATGGAATCACATCAGAGCTTCTGAAAGCGGGTGGAACACCGGTACTCAGAGTCCTTCAGAAGCTCTTTAATTCTGTCTTACTCGAAGGTATAACGCCAGAAGCATGGAACAGAGGCGTGGTGGTGCTGTTCTTTAAGAAAGGTGACAAAACCTTGCTGAAGAATTACAGACCCATTTCGCTTCTGAGCCATGTTTATAAGCTGTTTTCGAGGGTCATCACGAATCGTCTCGCTCGCAGGTTCGATGACTTCCAGCCTATCGAACAAGCCGGTTTCCAAAAAGGCTATAGTACCATAGACCACATCCACACGCTACGCCAAGTTATACAGAAGACCGAGGAATATAACTTGCCGCTATGTTTGGCGTTTGTGGACTATGAGAAAGCCTTTGATTCGGTCGAGACATGGGCGGTGCTCGAGTCTCTCCAGCGATGCCGTATTGACTATCGGTATGTCGAAGTGTTGAAGTGTTTGTACAATAACGCCACCATGTCGGTCCGAGTACAGGAGCAGAGTTCGAAGGCAATTCCATTGCGAAGAGGCGTGAGACAGGGAGACGTTATCTCTCCGAAACTGTTCACTGCCACAATGGAAGATGCCTTCAAGCTCCTGGAATGGCAAGGACTCGGCATCAACATCAACGGCGAGTACATCACTCACCTTCGATTTGCCGACGATATTGTGGTCATGGCAGAGTCGATGGAATATCTCAGCATGATGCTCGAAGGCCTCAATCGAGTCTCCCAACAGGTGGGCCTTAAAATGAACATGGACAAGACAAAGGTCGTGTCAAATATCCATGTTGTGCCCACCCCAGTATCAGTTGGGAACTCAGTTCTTGAAGCTGTTGACGCGTACGTCTACCTAGGACAAACAGTCGAACTAGGTAGGTCCAACTTCAAGAAAGAGGTCAATCGGCGAATCCAACTCGGCTGGGCAGCGTTCGGTAAACTACGCAACGTCTTCTCGTCCAAAATACCTCAGTGCCTTAAGACGAAAGTCTTCGACCAGTGTGTGTTACCAGTGATGACATACGGCACTGAAACGTGGTCTCTCACTATGGGCCTCATAAGCAAGCTCAAAGTCGCACAACGAGCTATGGAGAACGCTATGCTCGGGGTTTCTCTACGAGATCGAATCCGAAATGAGGAGATCCGTAGACGAACGAAAGTCACCGACATAGCCCACCGGATTAGTAAGTTGAAATGGCAGTGGGCAGGGCACATATCACGCAGAACAGATGGCCGATGGGGCCGAAAGGTTCTGGAATGGAGACCACGGACTGGTAAGCGCAGCTTAGGACGTCCACCCACAAGATGGACAGACGACCTAAAAGAGACCGCAGGGAAACGCTGGATGCAGGCCGCTTCCAACCGGCCCTTTTGGAGATCGATGGGGGAGGCCTATGTCCAGCAGTGGACGTCCTACGGCTGAAATGATGACACGACACGAACTTCGACTACGCACACATGTTTTAAAAAGTGGCTTCACTTTTCGTGTTCGCGGTAGTCCTCTGTATTTTTATTTTCTCTGAGTATGAAAGTTATATTTTTGGATAGAGGGCACTTACCTATATAAAAAACATGTCATCTAACAAACAATAATGTTCTAAAGCTTCAGGTTCCTAGATGGGATATTCATGGATAAAATTAACTATTGCGCTCTAATGATTTTATTTATAATAAAAGTATTACTTTTACACCCTTTGGGTACGGAACCCTAAAAATAAGACGGAGCGCTCTCTAGAGGTGATAGGTATGTTATGAGTTCAGAGTTATTCAAATTTCAAATTCAAATTCATTTATTTCAGGCTATTATAAAACCCATAACATAATTAAATAATTTAACAATAATAAAATCAGACACACAAATAAAATTTAAAATAATGTCAAAACAATCAATTAGGTAAACGAACAATCAATAGGGTACTTGACTGTATTAAAAATATTATGCCAATTGACGCCATCCATAAACATGACATAATGAAAAAGCATATTTCATTGATTTTTTGATAAAAATATGCTTATTTTTTGTAAAAAACGCGATTAAAATAACTGTATTTTCGACATTTGATCACGTGATCGAAAACGGTCTGTAACTGGCTTCATCCCTAGTGACGTCACACAAATCTAAACAAACAGATTTTGTATTGATATTTGCGAATTTAATGTTGTAAAGCTATTTTGAGAGCGATTTATCCAGAAATTTTCACCAAAAACAGTCCGGAGGTTAAATGTGAGAAGAATGGAGAAACATTTTGTGCAAGCAGACAGCAGTAACTTAGCCAAAATTAATGTTTTTATGATTGCATATTTCTTTAATAATAATCCACGTCATTGTTTCTACGCTGCAGAACTCAAAACGTAAAAACTACAATGTCAGTATTAATTTTTAATTGTTCTCCAAGCAAAACATTTGTACAAAAAGTATGTTGTAGTAAGTGGATATCACTATTTTGTTAGGTTATGTCGAGCTTTACAATGTTTAAAAAGAAAGTAACAGTACATAAAATAGTAATGCAATAAAAACACAAATTATAATAGAAATATATAGACTCAAATATGTACCTCAAAATGATCTTCGCACATAGAAACACTTGAATTAGCTCCAATACTTTTGGGTTCTCTACGAGCTACTTAGTTCCAACCTTAGATTGATTCCAACCACTTTTTTCGAGTTATGGGGAGTTTTGGGTCCATTGGAACAGGAACAAATATTTTTTCGGGTGTCTTTATGGAAGTATTTGTACATTTTGGCACTACACAATATTTATCAACCATTACTTCTATTAGAAATTAATTAATCATCAAACTTTTGCAGCTTGGCTGCAGTTGTTTTGTTTTGTGTGACGTCAATTAGTCATGTGATCGGAGCTATGACGCAGGTCTGCGTTTTGGCGCGATATTTTTTTATTCAAACTTTAACATCGATTTATATCGCAAATACGACTGATATCCAGAAAATATAAATGCAGTATACATTATTTTATATCAGACAATAATGTGCAATAGTTTCCCAAAAGTAGTCAAATACCCTATTAGGTAAACGGTAAAGTAAAACGTTATGAAATAAAATAAAAAATATTTTGAATATCATTATAGGTACGTATTTACATAAATGTTATTCACTATCTGTAGCGAGTTATTTTTTTCGTATAAGCAGTATAGAAAGCAAGTAATATTTTTTTTTTTAACTTGTCTGATCTCGTAGTTTCCATATGGTTCCATAGGCCGTGCTCCACCTAGGTTCGCCACCTGGGTGAAGAACCAGCCAAGGTTCTCCACCTGTAGGTACTTACAAGTCCTCGTGCTCCAACTGGGGCCTTACGGACAACAGCTATAGCGGTACCAAACTAACATTAGATCCGCTCATTGGGCGCGTTAAGGTTCACGTTCGCGTGATTTTCCAACTGAGCGGATCTAACGTTAGTTTGATGCCGCAGCCCGCAATCCGTAAGGCCCCTGATAATATTTTAGTAGTCATGCAATTATTTACCTATTATCACATTCACTTGTATTCTCTTTGTTGCACAATATTAATCATAGAGTATTAAATATTAATTATGTTGCAATCTTTTTAAAATCATAGATAATTAAATATTTTAGGGGCAACGATGTAGGTCAGATAAACAAAACAAACAAAAAATTAAGTAAGTATATTAATGTGTGGGTGCGACTAATACCAAGGAAGATTTGTCTATGATAATGCACAGGCAGTAAGTAGGTAATATTCCCGATTTAAATTACGCGCTCAACACATCTGAAATAGGCTCGTCTATTTTTATTTTTGCGTGCTCCATTGTAGACCTCATCGTCGCTTTACATCAGGCGAGTTGGCGGTCAAACGCAAGCCTATTATTAGATTTAAAAAAAAAATTATGGCAGACATGGCTTTACCAAATTATTTTTTCGACGCGGATATAGTACTTGATTAATATTCTGTACCTAGTTATAGGTAGGTACTGACTTACCTTTAACAAGAACTTGCACCGATTTATTAAGAAAAACTGTTTATGGCTTAACCATTAAACTTCTCATTTCTTTGTTGAGTTTGTTGTCTTCCTTCCACTATTAAGTATTTATTAAATGTGTTGTAACTTGTATGTAAGTCAGTCCGTTGTCCGATAGAAAACAATACTTGAATGAATCAAGAATCAAACAAATTAGTCAACAGAGTGGCCTGACCTTGCCTGTCATAGAGTTGCCGATGGATAGGATAAGCCACTATCCGTATCGATAATTCGATAACCCTGTAAATAGTAAGATTATCGATAGGCGTACGGATAGCATCAATAATGTGTGTTAGTCTATAGATATCATAGTTAAAAATAAACAACTATCGTATCAAAAATCGAAGCAAGAAGTTAACTCGGATAGAATGAAACTAGTATCGTATCTGTAGGTAGTGTCAGTAGCGACTATAATAATATAGCAAGGCTCAATTTTATCAATACCATTGGTAGTCATCAAAGTAGTCATCAAAAGTATTAACAGGTAGGTACCGCATTTTCTGCTAACGATAATATTTTCGTCAGTATTGATACTATAATCGATAACAAATTTTCGAGATCTAACTATCGATTGTTCGGCAACACTACGTTGCCTAGCTCAATGACAGTCACTCCACCACTTTACTGGGGCATGAGTTTGATTTGACCGTGACTATTTTTCACTGACGTATATGCTATTTTTGCTTGACTCTGACTTGTTTGACTCTAAATAATTTAACTTGAAAATATTTCAATACTTACGTGCAAAATGCAAATGCACAAGAAGTGCGACGCCAAAATCCTCTCAAGATGAAAGAATAAAAAGAGTCGGCAACCCAAACCCATGACCCCCATGACTAATACAAATTATGTCTTGGCATGACCTTGACCCCCCATCACCAAACAAAACAACCAATCTACCTCATTGATGTAAGTAATTAAAACTGTCATTGACTAAAATCCAGTTTTCGATCCTTTTTCGTCAAAAAATGTAATAGGACCCAAGAAGTTAAACAAGTAGAAATATGGAGTAACTCGAGTAGACTGGATGAAGAAATCTACTATTGCCCAGTGTGAGAATAATAATGTTTGTTAGTTGTTTTTTTTTAAATTTCTACTTATTAAGTACCGAGAACCGGTTGTCTAGATAAATCTATCGTAGGTTTTAAGACTAAGTTCTCAAGTTGTCTCGAAATAACCTGTGGCAGATGAACAACAGTGAAGCATGGAGATCCTATGCTTGGAAATCAGGGGTGCAAGTACCGTTCTTTTATCGATCGTCAAATTGACAGTTGAGGTCGTCAAATTCGATAATATGCCATTTTTTCAGTACTCGCTGTGATCGATTGGCATTTTAGCGAACTTGACGATCGATAAAGAACGGCACTTGCACTGCAGTATTGCATATTATTTTAATTTCTTTATAAGAATGTTCCAAAAACCTATATTTTGTCTTCACATGTCTGCCCAAGATAAAAAAAATCAAACAAAATGCCTTGTTTTTCTTTTAATTTAGAGGTCTTATTGAAATTTTAACAAAGCAGTAGTGAAAATATTCCAGATAAATTCTAATCCTTCAGCTTCTTCTTGGGGCGGAGGTTGTTGGTGTGTCCACACTTAGTCTTGCGGCAGTTGGTCGCACGGGGATGGAGGCGAGCGTAGCATTTGCGGCAGATCATCTTGTCACAGTTGTACTTCATGGCCAGGATACGCAGGGATGGCTCAATGGTACCTGGAAAATATGAGATAATATGAATAACTAGATTATAAAAATACAAACAAAATACTTGACTGCAAAAGCCTATGTTACTCCGGGCATGGCAAATCTTCCGACACATCACACAAAAATGAGGGTATATATTATATACCTTAATTTATATTCGGGTATATATTATGTATAGGTGGTACTATAGACACATTAAAAAATACAAACAAGAACAGCTGAAAAATTACCCTCCTTGGGCAGTTAAGTAAAAATTCAATGTGCAGGTATTGATTTTTAGTTTTAGCTACATACCAGGAAAATTTGGCTACATAATTGGTTGCAGTGTGTGCATGCCCCAACTTTTCCCTTACTATACTGCTTTTTGTTCAAAACGTTTGCAGTTCATTAAACTAAGCAAAAAAAAAACAAAAACAATAAACATCTTTGAAACAATTTTTACTGACGAACCAACTCTATAATCGTAAAAACAACAGCTGTTCCATGGAAAAATGTCATACTTGTCATTGTCATGGAACCAGTGAGATGTAAAAGGCGAACAACACTACTTCATAAACTAACACACCAGCATAAATTATCTACTCACCTAAGCATGTATTATGTGAAGTTTACTTCACTAAATGCAAAAAAATTACAAGTTGCAAATTTAGGCAATTCTAAATTGTATTACACTTGACGTACCTCCTCTAAGCCTGAGCACCAAGTGAAGGGTGGATTCTTTTTGGATGTTGTAGTCCGAAAGAGTGCGCCCATCTTCCAGCTGTTTGCCGGCGAAAATAAGACGCTGTTGATCCGGAGGGATGCCTTCCTTGTCCTGGATCTTGGCTTTCACGTTCTCGATGGTGTCAGAAGCCTCCACCTCGAGGGTGATGGTCTTCCCTGTAAGGGTCTTCACGAAGATCTGCATTTTTTATTCTGTAAGAAATGTTTAGAATAATTTTATTATTTTTAGCTAGTTACTGAGCCATGATAAATTGAAATTGTAAAAACAAATGCTTGTCGGTGACGGACATGTCACACGCGCCAGCCGCCACGCAAATTTTGAATTCCGAACAAGAAACAAACATGAACCACCGGAAATCAAGATTACTATAATTGCGGGTAATAGTAGTATATTGAAAACTAATTAAAATTAACACGTACCACTACTTATAATTTCTAAATAACCACAACTTAATTTTTACACACTAACCTCCCGAAACGTGCTTGGAGAAAAGGAACGGAACCACAGACCGATAAGAGGATTAATAGAACTGTCAAGTGTCAAAGTTTTTTTTTACGACATCCTTGTCACAGAGTACATTAATGGCAGAGGTGTTGCACCAAAATAATATTAATAGAATTTTGTCCTACTACACCAATCGAAAAATCTATTTTTATTGCGCAACTTGATGATAAGCGCTGGGGCCTCGATTGGAAAACCAAGGGGGATGTAAGTGCTAAAGGGGAAGCTAAAGCCTCCATTTTTTTTTTCTGATGGTTATGCTGATCGATCAAATCTACATTGCTTCTGTACTAAAAATGTGGAACGCATAGACGACTCGTTGTTAATTTCCACAGTTTCGCAGTTGATCGGAACCAAATAAGCTGAATATCAATGTAGTATTTTTTGCTTCGGGTCGGGTTTGTTATTCTACAAAATAGGTATAGGACGACCCGCGTGTATAGCACGTCTTAAAAAGCGTTCTTAAGTCTTTTCATAATTTATAGTCTATGTTCATTTCGTCACTTGAGTCACTTCCGCTTTATAAACAAAGTGCGCTCAAAAACCAATATTCTGTTAATCACTATAAACACATAAAAATGTAGTTTGGTACATTAATTTAATGATGCATAAATTACATGATCATTTATATTAACATTTATTTTATTTTAGATATCAATGTAACACTATTTTCAAAGCCATTTGTACAGGAACTTATATCTTAGTTTCATAGGAAAACATGCTCAGTACGGTGAGTACGGTACGCTAGTTTTGGAACGCACACGATAAAGTACTTGTTTCGTAATCGCACGATTTTCATTTTCAGGGAGTGTAATTTATCCAGGGTTCTGCAATTCCTTATAAAAATATGTATCATCAGCTAAGCAGAGCTACCGGCAGGCTGGTTGCCGCTACAAACCTACAGAGCCCACTATTTCCAGTTGTAAGTGCTATTCGATCTGTTGGTTAGAACCTTCATTATCATAGGTGTTATCTTACCTAATACTCTTTGCAGGCACCAATTGCCCTGCAACGAGTGGACCCGCCGACGATCCAGTACAATACTAAGCAGATGTCCACTGTGGATGCCTGCGCTGCGCCTGGCAAGAAGACTCTCGTCCCTGGAACCAACACCCCATACTCTCAAGTCTCTGAAAAAATCCGTAAAACACAGCAGAAATTCCAGGTATGCCGTTATTCCAGATTTTGTTTACATAGAACGTGTTTTTACAATTAAGTAAACCAATGTAGGTAGCATGCAATATAAATACTCACCTAACTTTAGCAGGTAGGTATGTAAGTACCTAATCTATTTGCTGTACCTAATTAGTTCTATGGTGGTAACTGGTAATACAACAAAATCGATGCCTTTTCATGACATGACATGCATTGATTTCTTTGAAAACAGTATGAAATATAAGTTTCAACTGTCATCATAATGTAAACAAATGAAAATTAAATGGAATGATAGTTACTGCTCAAAGCCACACTAATATCTTAAATATGAAAATAATTGCTACATCAGGGTGGCCATTGCCCTGCGATAAAACAAGCTTAAAAATAATAATATTAACATTATCGGCGGTGTTACTTTTTTAAGAAATAAAAAATCTTTAATCTTTAATCATGACTAAACGGCTAAACCAATATTGATGAAATGGACATAATATAATACACATCATGAAGATCACTAGGATACTTACTTTTTAAATTGGTAATAAAATGGGACAGTTACAGGTAAAATTGGCAGAGTGCAGCTAGTCTCTTAATGTTATGTAAATAGGTAGTAATAATTAAGGATGTGGCTAAGAGAGTTTTGGTGCTAACGTGAAAAAAAACATGTCGCCTCATTGTATTGTGATGGTTACAAAACTCCACATAGGCCTTTAGTAAAGTATCCACCACTTTACTAGATCATTACTTTGACTTATTTTGCTTGACTCTAACTGTGACTATGGCTTGTTTGACGATATTCGATAAAACTTGAAAAATCCCTAATAATTGACAATGGCATATGCACAAGACGTGTTGCCAAAATCCGCTCAAGAGGAAAGAAGAAAAAAAAATCTGGCTGAACTTTTCCAATGGAACTCAGTGATGCTTACAAGTATACTGAGCACCAGTGTGAAGTCAGTTGCTTGATGACCTTATTCCTGTGTGGTCATTGTGCATTTCGTCATTCTTTTGAGCAAAAGAATAGACACAAATATATACATAAAATATAGATAGATACCTCTTTATTTTTCACACCACATACACAAAAACAAGATAAAGGAAACAGGAAGGAATACAGGTATAGGCACGCTACAATGCGACGTAGTTAAGATATCAACAAACTGTGCACATTTGTTCTAAACTAGAGATAGATAGAAACCTACATAAATAAACCAAACCTTAACATGTGTATTTTTGTAACATTTCAGAAAGACGATGGTGTTCCCATTTTCCTGAAAGGTGGCCCCATGGATGCTGCCTTGTATCGTCTGACCATGGCCCTCTGCATTGTCGGCCTCGTGGGCATTGGCCACACGGTCTTCACCCACGCTATTCCCAAGAAGTAAATCAGTTAATCGACTTTTATGTATATTAGCCATTTTAAGTTATGCAGCACTGATTAGATATCTATAAAGAAATAGTGCAAGAAAATCACTGGTTTTATTTCAGACCAATTATTAGTAATTAAACGGGGCAGGGCGGGTCCTTTTTTTCTTTGCTGGGGGGGGGGGGGGGGGGGGGGTCTGGTTATTTTGTCCGCAATATTTTACTTGTGAATAACACTTAAGAAATATATGCTAATGTTTACGTAAGCATCGGGCTGATGCACCTAATACTTGAATGGCCCCATGACATTCACAATTCGTTTTACGTTATGGCTGATAAATCTCAACTGTTGCTAAACCAGCAGTTTGGCCCACTGGCTATGCTGTGAGTACTCACGTTGTAACATTACTCCCCAACATTAATGTGTTGGGAAGTCTATAGGGCCTATATTATAAAATTTGAGTATTTCACTACTACTGCTAAGTTGATTTCACTTTTAGTAAAAACTTCAATACATTTTCCAGGTGACAAAAGAAATGGGCTTGGTAAAAATGGGACTAATTAAATTAAATACCTAAGTGTAACATAGATAGCTTTATTGCATGTAACTATACACTGTAATAATACAACACTGGCCTTGTATGGTGCCAATAACATTTACATCAATAATATTGCAAATAATTTCCTAATGGCTTCACAAATAGCCTACACTACAGTACTACTCAACACTGTTTCAAGCACACACAAGATGCCAGGAAAATCACATAAAACAGGATTATATGGAATGGTGGTACTAAGCAGAAAAGATGTCAAGTCACTTATAAAGGTCCGATTGCACTTTGATTAGTGATTAGTACGAGTGATTAATGCAGGTGCTTAGTGATTACTACTAAACACATTTGGACCATAAGATTAGTGCGAGTGTACTTATACTTTATTCACTCTCAAAATTACTAATCAATAATCACTTGCACTCGCTCTAATCAAAGTGCAACTGGGTCTCTATAAATCAGTGTGCGAAGTTCGAATATTCGCTACGTAAAACACTTATCGAAATCCATACAAATTTCAATTTCGAAATTCAAAATTTGTGGTATAACAAAAGGGTGGCAGAATGTGCAAAGCAAATTGCCACGGGCTCCATCCAGAGTTGAGTCCTTTTCATGAAAGAAGTCCCACGGCAAACAGCGGAACTAAATTTCCATGTTGTAGTTGTCAGGTGTTGTTACTGTGTTTGGACGCTAGTGAGATTTTTATTAATTTTCCATCGTTAAAGAGTCGTGTACGATGCCAAAAGTTGTTAAAGTTCTACTCGAGAAATGATAGTGATTGATACGCGATGACAGCGCCGCGTCTGGGGGACTTCTTTCATGAAAAGCACTCTAAAAAAATGTTTTGAATTCAATTAATTTAAGTAGCCTACATTTTAGATTGATTGCAAAGAAACTACAACGTTGCTTTAGCTTCTTTATATTGAGGGAAGGCCCCATCCCATGAATTTGCCACGGGACTCAGCGGTCTAGTTACGCCATTAAAATAAAATAAAATAAATAAATATTCGGGACATTTTTCACACACGGTCATCTGACCCCAAACTAAGCAAAGCTTGTGATATGGCTGCCAGAGACTGATATACATACATACATATATAGTTTTAAATACATACTTAAATAGATATTAACAACAGACATAGAACAAACACAAATGTTCATCACATAAATGTTTGTCCTAGGTGGGAATCGAACCCACGCCCCCAAGCTCAGAAGGCAGGTTCACTACCAACTGGACCAACGGGCTATCAGGCTATATCATTGGCTGTCTTATAGAAAAATATCATTCACATTAAATTGAATGTGATCACATAACCGGATTTTTTTCCGCGATTAAGATTGGTCTTGTATTCATAAGTTATTCACTATGACCTCTTTTCGGCTTAGTACCGATGTTTCATGTAATGTAACTGTGTATATTCATTGTGCTGTTATTACCATTTACAACTTTTTAACCACAACGAAAGGTTCATTAAATATTTTCTCACACCTTGACTAATACATTAAATGGTACATAGTTGTAGAGTTCATTTATATTTTGATCAAAGTTACCACTTTTCTGTGATGCATCTTGCACGCCATGTAAGTAACCTGCTCGACTTGGAACATATGCGCGCGTGCGTGGGCAGGATATATGCATCCTTCTCTAGTTGCGCAAGTTAATTGCACCGTGTCTAAGACGCATGTGCGACACATTTATATTACAAACATTCAGGTACACCATAGTTACGTAGATACCTAAAACATAAATTATTATATAAAAATATAAAAGAACATGTAGAAACTAAAGTTACTAAATTCTGGAACATGATAACCATTATCATAAGAAAATAATAGGAAAATATAAAGATTTTAAAAAAATCTTCAAAGTGATTACAAATGCAAAAGCACAGCCACAAATATAAATTCAATAAAACATAGGTTTAGATCTTACATAATTTTGATTGTTGTTGAAAACAAAAAAATTGCATCTAAGTACTTGAAAACGCTTTACTTGAAAGTGCGTTTTAGTTACAAATAAAAGCTTTAGCAATAAAAAACTAAACATGTCTAGGACCACTAAGTAGTTAGACACAAAATAATATCTAATTCATTTATATAATACTAGCTTTCACCGGCGTCTATGGCCATGGTAGAAACACCATGGATTGGCCGGTCAGCCTCGCCACAAAGTTTCAACGTAATCAGACTTAAATAAAAATAATAAGACGTAATATAAAGAAATAAATTAACGAAAATTGAATTTACAGGTTGGAGCAGTTGTCTAATATGTATTAACAAATGTTTCCTTAAATAAGATGCATCATAACATAACACATTACTGTATTGTAACTAGGTACCTGAGTAACTACACATAAATAGTAATTATAATTAGATGAAGAATAGGTTCTTGGCGGTTGTGAAAGGGCGCGAGAGACGGGCGTCTTGGTATGAAATTGCAAAGAAAGGGAGGGTAGTTTGAGAAATTAAAGCAAGTGGAGAAGCGAAGGGTGGGGGGCTGCGCTCTCATTCGTCCCGCCACAAACATATCCACATCTGGTTCTTCAACAACTGAACGCACACGCGTGGCCATGTAATGAAATTAGAAATAAGTACTACAAATAGTTAACTGATATTTCATTAACTCGATACACTACGATTTTTTACAAGCTTTTATCGTTTGTTAGTTTGGTTAGGTCAAATCTTGCAAGCTGAATTATAAACCAGTTCCTCCTATTAACCGATTTTGCAGAAATATTGCATACACCTTTAATTCTGGTGACAATACAATAACCAATATTGCAATATTTTCAAAATGGCTGCCAAAATCAAAATATAAACAATAATTAAAAAATAAAAGCAGTATTTTTTTTTGGACATAATATCTTGGTTCCAACTTACTTCCAGTTGGCACAAGTAATTTGATTCACTATCTGGACACACGCAAAATTCTCCAGTTGGGGGAATAACCCATTAATATTGTGTACATACATTAATTTATACTTTATAGGTACTCTACTTATTTGTTATACTTAAACATTTATTATTATTCGATGTAGTTTTAATCCGTGATGCAAAATTATATAATCATCAGCATAATCAGACTATCTTAGACCACTGCTGGACAATACTGGACATAGGCCTCTCCTAAGGTACACCACTTAAGCCCGATCTTCAAGTTTTTTGTTCCAGCCATTGCTGCTTTGCATGTATTGTCACTCTTATCGAGTATTAGGGTACTTAGTGGTAGTCTTGCAGAGTTGTGGTTTCCACTCTAGAACACGTCAAACAGAATTATCGGTACTGAGACACATGACCGGCCCACAGCCACTTCAGCTTGTTAATACCTACGCTCAGCTACGACGGTGACTTAAAATTACATTATGTTTAGCATATAAATATGATTATATACGAAGAATATAATCCAGTACAGATAAGGTATATTTTCTACTTTGCTGTTTAGTTAGTAAAAAGCCCTAGCCATTAAATTAAACTTTGTGATAAATTATTATATTTACTTCTATTAGTCATTTATCTTTTCTTTTTTAGCCCTTCATATTAACTGAAGGCTTGTTTATACACTTCGCTGCCAGTTGTTCCATTAGTTTTTGAGGCAATTATCCTATAGGTGTAATTTCTGGTGTATTCTAATGTCATACCTATCAGGTCAGGTAATATGAGTGCATAGATAAATAAAGCTTTATCACCCAAATAATTGCCCATTCTTTTAGG
This sequence comes from Agriopis aurantiaria, assembly GCA_914767915.1. Lineage (NCBI taxonomy): Eukaryota > Metazoa > Arthropoda > Insecta > Lepidoptera > Geometridae > Agriopis > Agriopis aurantiaria. Next base: position 12,600,911 of record OU611988.1, read on the forward strand.
AATGCTTATCTCCTTGATAAGTTATAACAATGTGTCTGCTATCTGCTATGTGTATAGATATATTGTTTATAGATACTTTCATTTATAAAACAGGCACTATGAAGGGGTACCATGATTACTAATTTTTGGGATTACCGACCTTAACAGTCAATCATATAGACCAGAGGGGACTATGGCGATGGTAGTCTTCAAATCAAAAATATGTAGCCATTTATTGCCTTTAGCAAAAGCTTTTTGCAAACACCTTATTTTGTCTCTACTGAATACAAAGTTATTTTGGTCTGATAGTTAGTTTTCTTAATCACAATATTTATAAGTAGCAACTTCACACACCCCTAAAAGCAAAATAATAAATACTTATGATATTAAGTTTAGATACATTTTCCTATCCGATATTTTTCTAATGCCATGCAAACTCTGAACAAGGCAAGCATAAGTCGTATTTATGAAGCTGGTCGTGGCCGCGCCGGGAGAGGCGGTGGAGCGCCCTGTCTGGCGGGAACTGGGGGAGGCGGCCCTGACTGCTGTAGAGGTTCAGAGGTTTCGGGCAGCGGTGGCGGTGCACACGACGGCGGCGGCGCGCCGTCCGCAGGCGGAGACACCGGTATGGGTGGAGACGCCGGCACGGGCGGGGACGCCATCGCCGGCACTGGCGGGGAGGTGGATCCAGTAGGGGATACCTGTTTACCGTTGTCGTGAACAAGCGGCGCAGGACGAGGCGGCGGCGGACGACCTGGACTCACTGGCACAGGCGGACCTCTCGACGGTACCAGAGGAGTTGGCGACGGCGCAGGAGGCCTGCTCGGCTGTTGCCGCCGCGGCGTCGGAGGCGCCGACCGCAGCGGACGCTCCAGCTGAACCTCCCCATATAGTGGTATTGTGTTGTTCGTGCATAAGTTTATTTCTGACCGAACAATGTCTACCCAGTTTGGAGACTTCAGAGTAATGCTGAGAGGAATGGAGCAAACAGAAATGTGGCCCTTTTGAGCGGCCGCCAAGGCGTGTTGTCCTTCTCGGAACATGATGCACAATGCCTGATCATCAACGAAGCGCACGAGAGTAACTTCGCCTATTGTGGCTAGTTCTTGCAAAACTGCTGCCATTACACTGTCGTCGAAAACCGATTCTTCGCCGTTAAAATCATTGAAGGGTTGTACAATTATGCTGGCATCGGGAGGTCCGAGATCCTTAACCACGTCATAGAATACTTCCATGCATTTGGTATAGCTCACTTGTAGAACTTCGACTTCTAGAATGGCAATGACAGGCCTATGGTCGCTTTGCTTTAGCTCTGCACGACCATAGTGCAGTAGTTTACCCTTCCCCAATTCTGAGGTATTTTCCGGGTCAATTGTATATTTCCTGCTTCTCCAGAGTATTCGATCGGTCCAAGCTGGTGCCCTGCATTTTTCACTTGTATCATAATCATCACTGAATAAGTCGTACTTATAAGTAGGATAAAAAGTGATGTCACCTTCAAAACAATTTTTGAAAACTAATTCCTGGGCTTTCTGCTGTTGGAGTTGGTCTTGTTCTAGAACTCTATGCATGTTGTTCTGAGACACCAGTAGTCGTGTTTCGTCCTTATCAAGGTCAACTCGGTAATTGAAATCTCCACACCAGAAAACATAGTCATGGGAATATAAAGATCTTCCCATAGGGAATGCCATTTTCCTTGTTATTTCAGTATAGTCGGCATTTCGCTCTGTGACTTGGGACTGGCCAGCTGCAAAATGAGCACAGACAAAACACAACGAAGTTCCGTATATTACAAGGCGAATACCAACTGCTCCTTTGTTTCCAGTTGCACCGCCGAGCCCTGTTTTCACAGAATCAAGGGCAACATCTCTGATATGAGGAATAAGATCTTTTCTCGCAAATATAAAAAGACAGACGCCAACCAGCTGATGACTCGAAAGCAGTGTGTATGGAGCATCCCTGCACAATACTTTTTCCAATTCCTCACCCCAGGCCTTTGCGTTATCAGAGCTAGCAGCCATGATATTGCTGGCATTCAAATCTACAATCTCCTCAAATCCAATAGCAAAGATATCCGAAGGGTGGTCTTTTAGATTCACAGTGTTTACTAAAGAAGAATTAGGACAGTCCAACAGCCAATCAGCGAGTGACACATCCTTGTAAGCAAGACTTCTGAAGTGCTTCCCTCCGTTTACATTGTAGGTACCTATTGTAATACGAATGCTAGATGGTTGTGTGAATTCATTTGCTCTGCGGCACATCTCCCTCAAGACAGGTGTAGATGTATGCAATATATTAGAGGGTAATAAGATTCTTGTCCGGTCAGCGAGTTCTGAATTCAATGTCGATCCTAAAAGAAGTATGTCAATAGCTTCTTGCTTAGTATTGTCCAATAAATTGTTTTGAATGGTGCGAGCTGCAGATCTAGCTCCGTCAATCAGTTTCGAGCCTCCTTGGATAGCTCCGGTGCCTGCATATATCTTGGATACTTCATTGCCATTATTCACCCACATTTGCTTAAATACTTCTTCAAATCTATTAACATTTTGTTTTTTATCAATACATTGTAGTAGCATAAGTTGAATGGCAAGCATTTCTAAACCAATGAAGGTTTGTATTGAATTTGTTCTGTCCAAACAATCCAAGCAGTTGGTTCGAATAGCTCCTTTTTGGACATTATAGATATCTGAGCCTTTTGCACTAAAAATACTGATACTGTCATAGTACTTTTCTATAATTTTCTTGAATTTAACCAATGCTGTTTCTTGAGAGCCTGCTCTAACTTCTTGATGGTAGTCAAATATTATTTGAATCACATCATTGTGTGCAGACTCATTAAGATGCTTTTGAAATGCATTGCTCAATGTAGCTTCACCCTCACTTCCTCCAATCAGACTGGAGCCCAATAAGTTTACTACAGTGACGGACCCATAGTTACGTTTCAGCTGGGAAAAGTGTCTATCACATGCACTTGTGGAGGCATCGTATCCTCTGGACATCTTGACTTTGTGAGAGCCTACCTGTATGCCAGGTTGTTCCCAGAATAGTGGAACTGATCCCCTGGTTTGTATGTAGGAAGCAACACAATCATCTATATAAATGGCTTGTTCAGTTTCCACAAAGTTAGCTACATTACCATCATCATTGCATCCCCTTACATTGAATCTTGTACCAGCCCTTTCACAGCTGAGACGGGATACTAACACTGCTCTGGCTTGTCGATGCCCCACATAGATAGTACGAATTTCAACAGACCCGCACATGGCCCTAGTGAGCCAGTCATCACAATCAATTCCATACCGTATCAAATGTATGAATAAGGTCCTATTCCAAAAGAATCTGTTATCAGCGCTTGCACCTTTACTTTTTCTTTGTGAGCATAAATTGAGATCAAATAGGTTGTCAGCAGGTTTACCTGAATTCCAGGAGAAGTAAAATGTTCCAGAATTCAAGAGTTTTCTTACTTCTGAGACTTTGTCCTCACCTTGCGCGTGGTGAAATAGGGGCAGAAATTGCGTTTGTGTTATTTTGAAAACTTCAACATCTCCTACTTTTCCGACGGAGCAGCAACCTGTGACGAGGACGAGGTAGAGAAGGCAGTTTTCGCCGGAGTTGAGCTGGAGAACGCCCAGACAGCCGTAGGCGTCGGCAATTTTATGATACTGTTTGCGAAGAGTGTCCGTTTCTTGAGGGGACAGTGAGACCACAGCTTGAGATTCAAAAAGTAGTGAAGTATCCTTGTTTCTGTGTTGTAAAATGATGCTGTAAGGGCTCGGTGGAGAGGACTTCTCTAAGACTTTGAAGCCTTTTGACATAGCCATGATTGCGGCTTGTGGAAAGAACTCACATACGAATGAAATCCATTGGATCCGCCCCTAGTGTTGGATTACACTTGCATATCACACGGTATAGTTTCACGTATATTGATAGAAATATCAATTTAGAAAATCGCACAAATTCAGTCAGAGATCGAAAACGAAATGTCAAAGTTCAATCAATGTTATCCATTCAAACGTCAATGTCATCTTTTTTTGTTTGTTTATGTTTTGGCTCTATTCATCTTGTCTATTTATATAGTGTCTAATATGGGAGATCTTTGATTACCTATACCTATGGGGAGTCTTTCTGAGATCATTTAAATTATAAGCAGATTTCAGTCATTTTTACCTAGGGGATTTTGGCGTCCCACGTTCACAACTGTTCTCAGATAAATGTTCCATACATTTTGTCGAGTGTGAATTTATTCACGATTTCAGGGTTGGTTGGTTCTTTAATGAACTCTGGACCGGAAAGGATGTACTAAGGTACATCCTTTCCGCGTAACCCAGTACCTAATTATATCAGTCATCTACCTGTGAGTGTGACCATCATGTGTGTGTTCGAAACGACAGGAATTGAAATAATGTAAAATACACGCGATAAAATCCGATAAGTGTTTAATTTCAATAAGTAACAGAAACATACTGGCATAACTTTACTTAAATGTAAAATAAATATCTAACTACAAATACAAACCTAGGCATATTTAACATAATTCTTATAAAACGCCATAGAGATAGAGGGCACGGTGACTCTGCCCGAGTTACGGAGCACATAGTCATGGTATATCTCCCGGGAAGCCTTGGAGACCGTTGGAGGGATGACGTCAACAGAGCTGTCTATCGTAAGGGCACTACTGACCGTCATCACGATGTGGATATCTGGTTTGTATTTAGGATTAGAGCGACGTTCGAAGTTTACGTAGCGTCTGTACCTGTAATAGAATAATTTTATTTATTTATTGACCGAGCAAAACAAAGAAAGGGACCGTACCGTGTTAAACGCGATTCAATTTAGGTGACTGCGCCAAATTACGCGACCTCAAACCGTATCTCGGCGCGCTAAGTTTAACATTCACACGGTCGGTAGGTAATGAGGTTACAGGATCATGTTAGAGTTAAAAAAAGCGGCAAACAAGCTTGCGGTCCACCTGATGGTAAGCAACCACCGCGTATGAACCCGGATGGCACAGGTTCGAATCCTGCCTGTCGTAATTTTTTTGAATCTATCTATCTATACAGTATACAAAAGGCGATGTATATATCTATGTATGAAACGGCTGGACCGACTGGACCGATTTTGACGAAACTTTCACTGACAGATAGCTGATGTTATTAGGAGTAATCCCCGTAGGTGAAACCGCGGGGCTATTAATCTAAACACGAATATAATATACTAGCTGCGCCCCGCGGTTTCACCCGCGTAGTGATGAAAAATGGTGATGATGATGATGAAAAGTAGCCTATGTCACTCTCTGCCTTTTGAACTATACCCTTGCAAAAAATCAGGTCGATCCGTTGTTTCGTTGCAGCGTGAAAGAGGAACAAACATCCATACATCTATACATACAAACTTTCGCGATTATAAACAAAACAAAAAAAAAAACCGGACAAGTACGAGTAGGACTCGTGCTCTGAGGGTTCCGTTAGACGGAACCATCAGAGCGCGAGACCAAAAAAAAAAACTAACTGAAGTTAAAAGTCAAAGTTGAGAGACAAACTTAAGTTTGTAGTTGACAATAAGGTTCTTGGAAGTTAAAATTGAAATTAAGGTTTGGACCCGGGTATGTCCTAAAACTGCTACCAGAACCACCAGAGGATGGGCAGCAGCATCCTCCTGCTTGAAATGGTGGAACCTCCTGCGATCCACAAGCCGCCTGCCAAGCGTGGGGATTATGGCAACCCCCTCAAATGACAAACAAACAAAAACGACGGCCCCCAGTCCCCGGCAGCTCCTCT